>CAWUFW010004013.1:0-600000 GCA_963921515.1 Calotriton arnoldi | reverse complement strand
TTAAACTTGCATGTCTCTGGTTCTACTGATTGGATTTGTGTCATTTTGATTTCAACAAATGTATTAAATGTTATTCTATTTAACTAAATTGGTGTGGGATTTGTCTTATGTTGTGTTTTCACTCGATTCCTGTTTGAAGTGCTGCATACATACTTTACATATTGACTCTAAATTAAGCCTGACTGCTTTGTGCCAAGCTAGGCAGGCCACTTTCCCTGCCTCACTCCCCAAGCACCCAAGGTTTTGGCCACTTGCAGAATGCCTTTGTGTCCATTACTGTCTGGGGGTTCCCTCTTCTACTCCTAGGACCAGGCCATAGAAGTACAAGGTTACCCCCTTTTTTCAGGGTCCCCAGCAGGTACACACTCTACTGGTCTAAGAGGGAGGCAGGGAACTAGTACAAGTAGTTCTGGGGAGAGAGTCCAATGAAGGTTCAAGAAGTGCAAGTTCAGAGTCCTTCCACTCAAGATAGTGGTTCACCCATAAAATGGGTCCAACCTTTTTCTGTTGTATCTCCTATTTTCAGCTGTTCTCCTCTGTGCAACTGTTAAATAATGGGGGTGGGTTCTAAAGGGGAGGGAGTCTCTGCCTTCGCACAAAGGACTTGCCA
This sequence comes from Calotriton arnoldi, assembly GCA_963921515.1. Lineage (NCBI taxonomy): Eukaryota > Metazoa > Chordata > Amphibia > Caudata > Salamandridae > Calotriton > Calotriton arnoldi. The sequence goes on along the minus strand of CAWUFW010004013.1, from coordinate 599,390 downwards.
CCCCTGCATTGTTCATGCCGCCAGCTTGGAGCCAAGGCATGAGAGTCGGGAAACTTCAAGGACTTCAAAGAGAGACCTCTAGAAACTTCTCCTACTTCAAAGAAGGCACCATGCATCAATCAATCAATCTGAAGATTTGTAAAGTGCTTCCTGTCACCAGCGAGGGTATCCAGGTGCTGGCAGGGTACAGTTGATTAGCCGAATAGCCAGGTCTTTAGGGACTTCAGGGTATAAAAATAGGACCCTCAGATCCACTCTTCAGTTCACTTTCTAGACCTGTGGTAGGACTCTAAGAGAGCTACCTACTGCTGTGGCCTGCTGTGTACTTCAGAAGACTGCCTTGTTGCACCTGGAAGGACTGCTTTGCTACCTGAACTCTGCCTTGAACCCTCAGAGGCCTGCCCTGCTGCTTGAGCCCTGCTTCATCACCTGCACCCAGGACTACAAGATTGACTCCCTGGGCTAGTTTGCTAGTCTCGTGTTTAGAGCCTCAGGGACTTAAAAGTCTCCCACTATCTTGAACCCGAACCTGGACCCAGCCTGATTGAGTCCTAACCCCACAAGTGGTGACCCTCCAGTCCTGCACCATTGATGGTGCTGCTAAAGGTGCCCTGATAGCCAAAATCCAAAACTTGGGACTTAGGATAAAAACTGGTCTGACAACTGAGAGAAGGCCGGGACCAACCTACTCATTTATCCGCCCAAGGTACATCGCTGGTCGGCCTGACTTTGCGGTAGCTCTGGCTATGTTCTTCTCTGCAGCAGCAAATCCTGTTCAGCAGTCCTTCGTCAAAGGGGTATCTGGCGCCCAGGAACTCTCATCTGCTACAGCCTCTTGCTTTGTCCCGCTGGAGATTTTCGACTTCCAAAGCAGAGACTAAGTCCAAACATATAAATCTTCACAGTGACGTTGTCCAGTGGCTCCCAGACAATGATACTCCTCCTCAGACACCGCCTGCAGCCTTGCCCCGCTGATCTTTACCTTCTCAGAACTTTTTCTTCAAACTTTCTTCTAAGTCTGAATGTTAGACCTGGCATCCTTGGCGTGGGTCTCCCTTCCATTTTTCTATGATGCCTCCAATGTTATTGATCTGTTTTTGCTGGTTTAGATGCTTTGGGCACTGTGCCACTGCTATTCAGTGCCAAAGTGCAAGTGCTCCCTATTGTAAATTGATGTATGTATTAGTGACTCCATGATTGGATGATTGGTTTACTTGTCAGTCCCTAGTACAGTGCACTGAGTGTGCCCAGGGCTTGTAAATCCAATGCCGCTGGTGGGCTTGCAGCACTGGTTGTGCCACCCACAGAAGCAGCTTGTAAAATGTGTCTCAGGCCTGCCATTGCAGAGCCTGTGTGCAGCCTAGGGCTGCCATGTCGACTTGGTGAGTACACCCACTTACCAGTCCCTAAACCTTCCCTTTACTGCATGTTGGTCACCCCTAAAGTAGGCCCAAGGGCAGGGTGCATTGTAAGTATAAGGTAGGTGTGTGTGGCATGTCCTAATAGTGAATTACAGCCATTTTCGTTTTTCACTATTGCAAGGCTACCTGCTCCCCATAGGCCAGAATGGGCAGTTTTGATTATTACACCTTATAATCCTAACTGACCCAGGGAACATGGTAGAAAAACGAATTTAGTATGCCTGAACTCAGGATGATAAAATACATCTTTTAGTGAAGTTGGTTTTAACATTCTGTGTTTGAAAATACCACTTTTAGAAAGTGGGTATTTTCTTGCCTAACTATCCAAGCCTGCCTCTGCTAGGTTGTGTATTCCTTGTCTGGAGTATGAGTGACAGGGGCTGGGGGTGGCTACAGGAGACAGGGTGAGTCAGCACAGGGCTGAATAGAGAGATCTGCATCCAGAGTGGAGGGAGGAGTTGCACCTGGGTCTGAATAGGGCTGTGCCTGCCTTCCACAATGCTGGCTCCACCTCCTGCCGGGCGGCTGAGCACTCTGCCTCACATTCTGAAAGGACAGAAGGAGTCCTGTAAACAAAGTGCTCCAGGACTGACCAGAACTGGTTTTGGACTAGGCAAAGGCCTCTCTGCCTTCAGAGAACAAAGAGAAAAAGTGTATAACAAGGGGACCCAGACGCCTAGGAAATTAGATCACTTTTGGGAAACAAGAAGAAACCTTTGCTGAGGAGCGGAACCAAGAAGAAACTGAGGAGAAGACTATCCCTAAGCTGAGAGGGATCTGCCTGTAGTGGTTGCCTGACTGCCAAAGAAAGGAGAAGGGAACTTTGTGTGTACTTTCATCAACTTGTGAAGGATCTCCAAGGGCTTTATTTTAGAGCTTGCCTCCTGTTGAAGTCTCAGGGACAACAGACTTCACCCACCAGCTGGGAAATTGGACCTTCTGACACACTTGCGTGTCTCTGGGAGCTGGATGCGCGACTTAACACGAAGAAGCGTGTCGCCGCAGCCGCTGAGTATCGCATCGCCGGAGAAGAGTGTCGACGTCGCAGCAGACGGCGGCGCATCCCCGAAGAAGCGCGCTGCATCCTTCGAAGCGCCTCGCAGCACCGGAGAAGAGTGTCGCCGTCGCATCAGATGCTGTCGCATCCCCGGGGCAGAGCATCGACCTCGCATCAGACGCCGACGCATCGCAACACGAGGCGCGCCCCGCATCCCAGGAGAAGATCGTCGACCTCGCATCAGACGCCGTCGCATCGCCAGGGAAGCGTGTTGCAGGGCCTGTCGCTGCTCCAAAGACTCATCGAAATCGCCGCACGGCCGTCGGGCGTGCACGCATCACCCCTTCGTTGTCGCAACCTCAAGAAGATGCCACTTTGTTTCTTTTTGCATCAGATCTTCAACGCATCACCGTCCTTGCGTGTAAGGGACTACCCCATCACCTTCCCTGCAACACTTTTCGTTGCCCTGCGTTACGCATCTTAAGGTACATTGAACTCAAAGTGTTGCGTTGCTATTTTTAAGAGACTCAAGCTAATTCTACCACCTTTAAGGTACAGTATTGTGGATTATTTATGTCATTTATGGTCTTGTGGTAAATCTATATAAAAGATACTTATTTTTATAATACAACCTGTGTGGTGTCCATTTGTAGTGTTGTCACTAGATTACTGTATGTGTTCACAAATGCTTTACACACTGCCTCTGAACTAAGCCTGTCTGTTCGTGCCAAGCTACCAAGAGGGTGAGCAGGGGTTATTTCAGGAGTGTACCCCCTTACCCTGACTAGAAGCAAGGGTCCCTATTTGGACAAAGGTACCTACCTCTGCCAACTAGAGACCCCCAGTTCTAACATTGGTGGTCAGCGGTGGGGATTCTGGACTTGCATTTGTGACTCATGTACAGTGATTGGTGAACATTACCTAGTGAGTGCAGACCATAACGCAACCACATACTTTTGGTAGATATTCTTTTCTGGGACTTTCTATTTTTGCTAAAAACTGCCAAGTTTAATCACCATGGATACAGCAGCATCCGTAGTATCTGCTGATAATGATTGGGAAGAGGAGAAACTAGAATGCTACAACTTGAAACAGCTCAAGCATTTCTGCAGAAGATTCAAAGTTTCAATGACCGGTCTCTCCAAGAAGGATGAGATCCAAAAGGCGCTGAGGGCCTGGGTCGAAGCAAGGAATACCCCTGAGAATGAGGAGGGGGCTGAGAATGCAAATGAGCAGGTGGATGGGCCAGTGGGTCCAGGGGAGAGGAGAGAATCTTCCCCCGTGGGTAGCAGTGTTTCGTCCAGAGGTCTGTCCCCAGAAGAGCTGGAGGACAGAGAAAAGAGTAGGGTGCATGAAATGGAGCTGACCAAGCTCAAGTTCAAGGGGCAGTTAGAATTTGAATTGCAATCTAGGAAGTTGGCCTTAGAAGAGAAAAGAATGGATCATGAGCATGAAAAAAGTTTGAGGGAAATGGAGTTTAGAGCCAAGAAGTTAGAGATTATTCCCTCTGGTGGCAGCACACCGTCAGTGCCTGGTGAGGCCAGGGTGTATATTCCTAAGGATGTGGTTAAGGAGTTTTTTAAGAATGATGATATTGGGCAATGGTTCAAGGCCTATGAGGTAGCCATGACTTCCCACCGGGTCCCTGAGAAGGATTGGGGAGCGGGGTTGTGGGGTCGGTTCCTTAGTGAGGGACGGGATACCTTGTTGGACTTGCCCTCTGAAGTCTATAATTCCTACAGCCACATGAAAAATGCATTGATGACCAGGTATGGGTTGACTCCTGAACTCTATAGGCAGAGGTTCAGGAACTGTAAGAAGATTGAAAACAGTACCTGGGTTGAATATGTGACCTTTTTTTGCAGAGCCTTGGATGGTTGGGTAAAGGGTAGCAAAGCAAATGATTTTCAGGCACTCTTTGATTTGATTGCATGGGAGCACTTGTCCAGTAATTGTTTTCCTGAGCTACGCCAGCACCTGATTGACAGTAGGCTGACTAACCCTAGGCAGCTTGCTGAGGAGGCGGACCGCTGGGTGAGCACCCGGGTCCACAAGGGTCATGTGGGAGACTCCGCCAAGGGTGGGCAGGGTCCCCAGCAGAGGATTGGGGGGGACAAGGGTAAACAGAGGGAGTTCCAGAGAGGGCCCCAAAGTAAACCCCAAGGGAACCAAGGGAAAGGTTCCCAGCCTCCCCATGAGAAAAAGCACGGGGCCCGACAGGTCCACCTGTTCATAGGGGACCCCTGATGTGCTACAGGTGTGGCGCCCTAGGCCACAGGGCCAATGAACCCCAGTGCCCTTTGTTTGGAAAGCCAGCACCCCCTGGTGCAGTCCCCCGGCAGTTGGCTAGTGTAGCCCTGGGGGAGGAGGTGGGTGCCCCAGGTGGGTGGGATCCTGTAATATTGTCCCTTGTCTCTTTAGGAGACTCTGAGATGGTCCCTAGGACCCAACTGCCTGAGAACACTAAGAAATACAGGCAGTGGGTGACCATCAATGGCCAAAGGGTGGATGTTCTGAGAGACACAGGAGCCAGTGTAACAGCTGTCAAGTGTCACCTGGTGTCTAAAGAGCAGGTGGTCCCTGATGCATTCTATCCAGTTGTTGCCGCTGACAACACAGAGAGCCACTGCAAGGTGGCTCAGGTTCCCTTTGAGTGGGGGGGTCTCTGGTACTCTTCAAGTAGCTGTGAGGCCAGCCATGCCTGTTGACTGTTTGTTAGGGAACGATTTGGAGAGCTCCCCTTGGGCTAAGGTGGAGCGGAGTGCTCATTTGGAGATGTTGGGCTTGCCTGATTGGGCGTGTGTGACCACCCGGTCCATGGCAGCCAGAGGTGTTCAAGAGGACCTGGAGCCTGAGAGGGAGGCCCAGGTGCCTGCCGGAGAGAGAAGAGGCAGGGGCGCTGGAAACTGGCCCCGAAGTTCCCACAGTCCAGGAGGAGGCAGACCCTGAGGGGGATGCCCTGGAGCCTACAGGGGAACAGGTAGCTGAACTGGGGAACCTGCCTGAGCTGACCCATTGGCAGCAAGATGGAGGACTCTCCAGGGAGGAGTTCTGCGAGGAGCAGAACAAGTGCCCTTCTCTCGTGGGTCTGAGGCAACAGGCCACAGACCAGGCAGCAGGTGATCAGTCTGGATCACATTGGATCTACTGGGAGAATGGTCTCCTGTATAGCGAGCCTAAGGTTGCTGAGCCTGGGTCAGCCCGTGTGCTGGTGGTACCCCAGCGCTTCAGAGCCTTCCTACTGGGTTTGGCTCATGATGTGCCTTTAGCAGGACATCTGGGGCAGGACAAGACCTTTGAAAGGCTTGTCACCCATTTCTTTTGGCCCCATATGTGCAGGAGTGCCGCCACTCACTGCAGGACTTGTCAGACTTGCCAGGCAAGTGGAAAGAGTGGGAGGAAGCACAAGGCTCCTCTCCAGCCATTCCCTGTGGTCAGCACCCCTTTGAACGGGTGGGTATTGACATTGTGGGGCCACTGGACCCCAAGACAGCCATGGGCAACAGGTTCATCCTGGTCTTGGTGGACCATGCCACCCGGTACCCTGAAGCCATCCCTCTGAGGACAGTGACGGCCCCGTGGTGGGACGAGCACTGATGGGAATTTTCTCCCGTGTGGGGTTCCCTCAAGAGGTGGTGTCTGACAGAGATACTAACTTTATATCCAAGTATATGAAGTCCCTGTGGCAGGAGTGCGGTGTAACGTACAAGTTCACCACTCCTTACCACCCCCAAGGAAATGGGTTGGTTGAGAGATTCAACCGGACCCTGAAGGGCATGATTATGGGTCTGGAAGAACCCATGAGGCGTAAGTGGGACGTCCTCTTGCCATGCCTTCTTTTTGCATACCGTGAGGTGCCACAGAAGTCTCTAGGGTTCAGCCCCTTTGAGCTTCTGTATGGTCACCCAGTGAGAGGACCTCTGAGTTTGGTCAAGGAAGGCTGGGAGCAATCTCCCAGGAAACCTCCCCAGGATGTATATAGCTACATGCTGGCCTTCAGGAACCAAACTAGGCGTTTCAGGCAACTTGCTGAGGCAAATCTGGAAGCCAGCCAGGAGGAAATGAAGCGGTGGTACGACCAGAATGCCACTCTGGTTGAGCTTCAACCTGGTCAGAAAGTTTGGGTCATGGCCCCAGTGGAGCCCTGTGCGCTCCAGGATAAGTGGACCGGACCCTTTGAGGTGGTGGAGCGCAAGAGTCCTGTTACCTACTTGGTGGACATGCGGTCTCCCAGGAACCCCTTGCGGGTCCTGCACGTCAACCGCCTGAAGCCCCACTTGGAGAGGTCCCAAGTGGGCATGCTCTTAGCTACAGATGCTGGGATGGAGGAGGAGACTGAGCCTCTTCCTGACCTTCTGTCAGCCCAAGAGCAAGATGGATCAGTGGAGGGTGTGAACCCATCTACCTCCCTGACACCTGAGCAGCAAGGTGACTGTCGCCAACTGTTGGGGCAGTTTCCTGACCTGTTCTCCCTGGTTCCTAGTGTCACTGACTGGTGCGTCCATGATGTGGACACTGGGGACAGTCTTCCTGTCAAGCACAAGGCTTACAGGGTGACTGACAGGGTGAGAGCTTGCATCAAGGAGGAGGTCTCCAAGATGTTTGCATTGGGGGTAATTGAGTCCTCTCACAGCCCTTGGGCCAGCCCAGTGGTCTTGGTCCCAAAGGCTGCTGCGCCTGGTGCCACACCCTAACTCCGGTTCTGTGTGGACTACCGGGGACTCAATTCCGTCACCAGGACTGACGCACACCCCATCCCCAGAGCTGATGAGCTCATAGATCGGTTAGGGGCTGCCCGGTACCTCAGTACGTTTGATTTAACATCTGGGTACTGGCAGATCGCCTTGACTGATGGGGCAAAGGAGAGGTCAGCATTCTCCACACCAGATGGGTACTACCAATTCCAGGTGATGCCCTTTGGGATGAAGAATGCCCCTGCCACCTTTCAGAGGTTGGTCAACCAGGTGTTGGTTGGACTGGAAGAGTTCAGTGCCGCCTACCTGGATGACATCGCAGTGTTCAGCGCCAGTTGGGAAGAACATCTGTGCCACCTCTGGGAAGTGTTGATGGCGCTGCGGAGGGCAGGCCTCACGATCAAGGCGAGTAAGTGCCAGATCGGGCAGGGTTCTGTGGTGTACTTGGGACACCAGGTTGGGAGCGGCCAGGTGGCGCCCCTACAGCCCAAGATAGATACCATTCTGGCTTGGGAGCCCCCCAAGACCCAGACAGCGGTGAAAGCCTTCCTAGGACTCACCGGGTATTACAGGAGATTTGTCAAGGGGTATGGCAGCATTGTTGCACCCTTGACAGAGCTGACTTCCAGGAAGGAGCCCAAGAGAGTGATTTGGACTGACACCTGTCAACAAGCTTTTGACACCTTGAAGACAGCCATGTGCACAGCGCCCATGCTCCTGGCCCCCAACTTCTCCAAAGAGTTTATCGTTCAGACAGACGCTTCAGAGCATGGTGTGGGGGCTGTTTTGTCACAGATGAATGAGGAGGGCCTAGACTAACCTGTAGCCTTCCTTAGCAGGAGGTTACTTCCACGGGAACAGAGGTGGAGTGCTATTGAGCGTGAGGCATTTGCTGTGGTCTAGGCTCTGAAGAAGCTGAGACCATACCTGTTTGGGACTCACTTCCGGGTTCAGACAGACCACAGGCCCCTCAGATGGTTGATGCAGATGAGGGGTGAGAATCCAAAGCTGTTGAGGTGGTCCATTTCCCTACAGGGGATGGACTTCACGGTGGAACACCGCCCTGGTACAGAACACGCCAATGCTGATGGTCTGTCCAGATTTTTCCGCCTTAGTGAAGAGAACTCCCATGAGATAGGGTAGTTCTCCCCACATTTCAGCTGGAGGGAACACGTTTTAGACCTGGCATCCTTGGCGTGGGTCTCCCTTCCATTTTTCTATGATGCCTCCAATGTTATTGATCTGTTTTTGCTGGTTTAGATGCTTTGGGCACTGTGCCACTGCTATTCAGTGCCACAGTGCAAGTGCTCCCTATTGTAAATTGATGTATGTATTAGTGACTCCATGATTGGATGATTGGTTTACTTGTCAGTCCCTAGTACAGTGCACTGAGTGTGCCCAGGGCTTGTAAATCCAATGCCGCTGGTGGGCTTGCAGCACTGGTTGTGCCACCCACAGAAGCAGCTTGTAAAATGTGTCTCAGGCCTGCCATTGCAGAGCCTGTGTGCAGCCTAGGGCTGCCATGTCGACTTGGTGAGTACACCCACTTATCAGTCCCTAAACCTTCCCTTTACTGCATGTTGGTCACCCCTAAAATAGGCCCAAGGGCAGGGTGCATTGTAAGTATAAGGTAGGACATGCCCTGGTGTGTGTGGCATGTCCTAATAGTGAATTACAGCCATTTTCGTTTTTCACTATTGCAAGGCTACCTGCTCCCCATAGGCCAGAATGGGCAGTTTTGATTATTACACCTTATAATCCTAACTGACCCAGGGAACATGGTAGAAAAACGAATTTAGTATGCCTGAACTCAGGATGATAAAATACATCTTTTAGTGAAGTTGGTTTTAACATTCTGTGTTTGAAAATACCACTTTTAGAAAGTGGGTATTTTCTTGCCTAACTATCCAAGCCTGCCTCTGCTAGGTTGTGTATTCCTTGTCTGGAGTTTGAGTGACAGGGGCTGGGGGTGGCTACAGGAGGCAGGGTGAGTCAGCACAGGGCTGAATAGAGAGATCTGCATCCAGAGTGGAGGGAGGAGTTGCACCTGGGTCTGAATAGGGCTGTGCCTGCCTTCCACAATGCTGGCTCCACCTCCTGCCGGGCGGCTGAGCACTCTGCCCCACATTCTGAAAGGACAGAAGGAGTCCTGTAAACAAAGTGCTCCAGGACTGACCAGAACTGGTTTTGGACTAGGCAAAGGCCTCTCTGCCTTCAGAGAACAAAGAGAAAAGGTGTATAAAAAGGGGACCGAGACCCCTAGGAAATTAGATCACTTTTGGGAAACAAGAAGAAACCTTTGCTGAGGAGCGGAACCAAGAAGAAACTGAGGAGAAGACTATCCTAAGCTGAGAGGGATCTGCCTGCAGTGGTTGCCTGACTGCCAAAGAAAGGAGAAGGGAACTTTGTGTGTACTTTCATCAACTTGTGAAGGATCTCCAAGGGCTTTATTTTAGAGCTTGCCTCCTGCTGAAGTCTCAGGGACAACAGACTTCACCCACCAGCTCCCCCTGTGTTCCCTTGCTGGGAAATTGGACCTTCTGACACACTTGCGTGTCTCTGGGAGCTGGAAGCGCGACTCAACACGAAGAAGCGTGTCGCCGCAGCCGCTGAGTATCGCATCGCCGGAGAAGAGTGTCGACGTCACAGCAGACGCCGGCGCATCCCCGAAGCAGCGCGCCGCATCCTTCGAAGCGCCTCTCAGCACCGGAGAAGAGTGTCGCCGTCGCATCAGACGCCGTCGCATCCTCGGGGCAGAGCATCGACCTCGCATCAGATGCCGACGCATCGCAACACGAGGCGCGCCCCGCATCCCAGGAGAAGATCGTCGACCTCGCACCAGACGCCGTCGCATCTCCAGGGAAGCGTGTCGCAGGGCCTGTCGCGGCTCCAAAGACTCATCGAAATCGCCGCACGGCCGTCGGGCGTGCACGCATCACACCTTCGTTGTCGCAACCTCAAGAAGACGCCACTTTGTTTCTTTTTGCACCAGATCTTCAACGCATCACCGTCCTTGCGTGTAAGGGACTACCGCATCACCTTCCCTGCAACACTTTTCATTGCCCTGCGTTACGCATCTTAAGGTACATTGAACTCAAAGTGTCGCATTGCTATTTTTAAGAGACTCAAGCTGATTCTACCACCTTTAAAGTACAGTATTGTGGATTATTTATGTCATTTATGGTCTTGTGGTAAATCTATATAAAAGATACTTATTTTTATAATACAACCTGTGTGGTGTCCATTTGTAGTGTTGTCACTAGATTACTGTATGTGTTCACAAATGCTTTACACACTGCCTCTGAACTAAGCCTGTCTGCTCGTGCCAAGTTACCAAGAGGGTGAGCAGGGGTTATTTCAGGAGTGTACCCCCTTACCCTAACTAGAAGCAAGGGTCCCTATTTGGACAAAGGTACCTACCTCTGCCAACTCGAGACCCCCAGTTCTAACACCGAAGGTAAGCCCTGACTGCGCCCAATCCACTTCCTGTATCCGACCCATGCTCCATCACAGTCAGCCATTCTTTCTGACTCTGAACCAGTTTCGCCAACTAGATGTCTGCGGTTGGCACTTAGATCTGTTAGGTGCAGTGGCGGCTCCTCCGTTAAGGTGGAGGAGCGTCGCACCACTGCTATTTGAGCAGTGCAAAATGAAAAAGAAAATTATAATAACAAAATGTTATTATCAATTTATTTTTCTGTGTGGGACTGGAGCCAGGTTGGCGCGGCTGAGGCTGAACTCGCCAGAGCAGAGTGAGGAGTGGTTTGCACTACCTAAGTGTGCATGACTGTTTGGCTCTTGGGCCGGCCAAACAGTCATGTGCACTTAGCATGTTCTCCACCTGACTGTGTTGCATAGCCCGATGGAGAACATGCCCAGGCTCCCAGGCACTACTTGAGCGTCCAAACAGGCCGCTCAAACCAATCATGACGCTGCTCATACAGCGTCGTGATTGGCTGGGATAGTCTGCTTCTGGTGCTGCCAGTGCAGATGAAGAGGACGAGGTGTGCAAGGGCGGTGAAGGCAAGTTTATTATTAAATTTTTTAATCCATTACCCCCACGCCCACCACCCCCGTTCCGAGGCAGCCGACACTGGTTAGGTGCTATATTTTATTAAAAACTTTCAAAATGTTTACCTTCACTTCTACTGGTTGGATTTTTGTCATTTTGGTGTCAAATAATTTATTATAATTTTACTCTATTTTTCTAAATTGGTGTGGGATTTTTTTTGCATTGTGTTTTAACTTTATTACTGTTTGTATGCTGCATAAATACTTTACACATTGCCTTTAAGTTAAGCCTGACAGCTTTTGTGCCAAGGTACTAGAGGGTTAAGCACGGGTCAATTTAGTGAATTTTTTAGTTCACCCTCACAGGGCTGTTCTTCGAACAGGGGTTAGCCCCCACCTTCCCCCCCCCCCAAGCAACAACTCATTTTCTCACAGTGGGATATTTGAAGTTCCACACTACAATTATACAGCCTGTGCTGACTTGCCATATGAGATAATTTGCTATTGTATTTAAAAAGAGTAGTCTGCCTAGGCACCTAGAAGACAAGCAAAAACCTCATTCTGTGTGCCACGTTGGGGCTAGGAGGAAATACTACCCACTGAAATACCATTTGTCTATAGTATCAGGTCATATGTTTGCGCGATTCCAATTTGACCGCTAAGGAAAAGCTTGCAGAAGTGGTCATTTCGACAGATATTTATATACTGAGGGGCATATGTACAAGCTCCTATCGCCACGGGAACGTCACTTTTGTGACGTTCCCGTGGCGATAGGGGCCTTGCTATGTATAGAGGCAGCGTTAAGCCACTTAACGTGGCTTAACGCTGCCTTGTAAATAAGGCACCCTTTCACGCTATGTTTAGCGTGAAAGGGGCGTGCAGTGGGTGTTGTGGTGGGCGTTCCACCGCAACACCCATTGTATTTGACGCTGCCCCCTATGTACAAGGGTGGCGTACATAGGAGGCAGTGCCAAAATTAAGACCAGGAAAATCCTGGTCTTAAGGTGGCGAAACGAGGAGAAATGCATTATTTCTCCTCGTTTTTGCTTTTTCCATGATGGAAAAAGCAAAATGCCATGGTTTGTTTCTGTACAGGAAGGTGTCTCTTCCTGTACATAAACAAACCTTTTTAAAAAATGCCATTTTGTAACTTTCATGTGTGCTGCATGAAGCAGCACACATGAAAGTTACAAAATGGCATTTTAGGATTGTTTATGTGCAGGAAGCGACCCCTTCCTACACATAACCAATCCTCCCCTGCACACAGACACCCTTGCACTCTGGTGCAAGGGTGCCTGCGTTGGCGTTAAGTTGTTAAACTTAGCGCCATCACAGGGGGAAACGCAAGGCTGCACCACATTCTTGTAAATATGGTGCAGCCTTGCGTTTCCGAAGTGGCGGAGCGTGTCGTTAAGCCCAGGAGGCTAACGACACGCTCCGCCACTTCGTCGTACATATGGCCCTGAATCCCCAGTACCGCAGTGCTAAGCCTATACAATTTCTTTGAGGGAGACCCTGGCGCAAACATCACATATATGTACCCTAAAAACTAAGCGCAATTAGCATGAAGCGAGCCAGGCGCAAAGAGAGCGTTTGTGCTTGATTTTAACAAGCACCACGTCCTCACAATGAGGCGGATCCTGCAGTCAGTGCACTCCTGTTGACCACTCAAACACGATGATTAAACATTCTGAAAGCCATATCTGTTCAGAAGTTCTATGAAAGGAGATGTTTCGCACAACTGCATATCCTAAAATATTAAATTGTTTGTTCATCCATTATTAAACAGGCACAGGAGCTGTTCCCCTTAAGGGTCCGGCACATCTACAGCCAAGCGAGGTGCAAAGGCATTCTGGTACGCTTCTGAGCTGCTAACTGGAGCCTAAAATTCACATTAGGTCATACATCCTCACGGAACATGAGCTTTCTATTTTTACCAATTAGAAAAACTGGGTAGACTTTGCAAAAACAAGAGTAGCATTAAATTAGAAATAAGTATGCCAGACACCGAAGACAAAATAAATTGGCATTCCCACTTCAGCCACGTAAAGCTCTGCTTATGCATTTCTTTTGGAAGGTAAATTATTATTCTCGTTTCTGATGTTAGACCATAGACTAGAGAATTAGGTGGAATAATTAGACTGCCATGTATGAGGAATTAAAGTTCATTGGATAGATTTTATTAATGGTGGTGCTGGTAAACAGACGTCTCCTCCAGACCATTCCCAGTTCCCTCCTGGCTTTTATTAATTAATTATATTATAGATACTCTATAGTGCCACCTTTTGCTTTCAACACTCGGTAATGTTTTACTTAGACTCAACCCACGGCTCACTTTACCACCGCATTCGTTTTTTAAAATGTATTACTTTATTTTTTTGAAGGGCCGCTAGCTGCAATTTGCTGTCAGTGTGCTCTTTTTCAACATGCACTTTCGGGTGAATTGTTTTTTTTTTTAATTTGCCGTTCCAAGATGGGTGTCTGCAGTCATGGAGCATCAAATTTAAAAAAGTAAAACACAAATCAAAACCACACCAGGACACATGCACAGTGCTTAATTTGTAAAAAGAAGTGCCAGGGCTCTCGTCTGGAGGCCACTGCAGGTTGCACCACACATTGCCCCTGCCAGCGCTGCCAATGATAGTAACAACACTGCTACTAACCGTCACACTCCTACAAGTGTGACAATTCTGGCTATTCCAGGCTCCCAAAGCTATAAGAATGGCTTGGGTGGCAGGTAATAGTCATTTTTAATGTATATTGAATTAATAATTAACTGTTGTTGTGGTCTTCTATAAATTAGCCAGACAGCGCCAGCTTGTGGCAGACTGGTGTTGACAATTAAGTGCTATGCCCAGCACTGGAAACCACCCGGCACAAATTGAACACTGCACATGCATACACATGTGGCCATCTTGGAGTGAAGCCTGCTAGCAGAAAACAAGAGAGCCAATGCTAAGTATTAATCAGATATAAGCTATGAACCCTTTCTTTTACGCATTTGTGTTCACATAGGATAAACACAACATAGATGTTGTGATAAACACTATTTCAAATTGAAACTTTGAATCACATGAAATATTTTTCTCAGAGTACTCTGTGTCATCTGTTTATTAAAGTGTATAAAAGAAGCATTCAGAGAGTAGAAAACAGGCAGTGGGAGAAAAATTCAAGTGTTGTTAACTGTGTCACACATATGGCCAAACAGGTAGGAAGAACCTCTTCACAAGGTCAGTGTTTTAGTTGTATGTTAGGCCTCTGTAAGAGTCTGTGGAGTTCGAACATTGGCCCAAACTGACTTTCCACCATGCAGGGCAATAGTCGCCCTAGTGTCTTGTGATGAGCTGCGGAAGGCTGCAGGTAACAACCTCTACTTCTGTCCATGTTGTAAAACATCTATGACAGTAGGAAAATTACTCCTTACAGGCAGGTGGTGGAAATTTGGTGGCAGCTTTTCAGCAGGGCCAGACTGTGGAACCAACATCGCCCCTCGCAAAAATGCTCAAACCAGCCTGCTCCCTTCCTTTCCTTAATCCATCCATCCATCCATCCATCCACACCACCCATCCATTGATCTAACAATCCATCCATCCATTCACCCATCCTCTCTTCTCTCTTTTCTCCCTCTCTGCTTCCTTCTCTCTCTCTTTTGAAGTCCCTCATGCTTGTTGCAATTAACCTCGGGGAGCTAAGGAAAGTGATTGAGGCACCAGCAGCGGCACAGGGCTTTTAAAACTGGCATGCACTGGCTCCATCTCACCAAGGAAATGCTTGAATGAAGAAAAGGCCAGTTGGACCCTGGTATCCAGTTGCAAGTGGCAAATACTACTTCAGGAAGCCATGCTCTGTCCCACCTACTTTGTCTTCCTCATCGTCCAGCGTGTAGGTTGGATACTTGTGGAAGGTCAAGCAACACCAAGGCGGCCATCCATCCATCCAGGGTAGGTTCGAAGAGCAGAGGTCACTCAAGGCCTGGTCTGTGCACAAGTATCCTGGAACAGAGACTGCTGCTCTTTGTGGGTTGTTGCCTTTCTTTGACCTCATGTCTGCAGGTATTTGGACGTTTCTTGTATTGGTTGAGATGCACCGTAATGACATTTCACTCACAGTCAAGCTTGGGAGGCAATCAACATTTGAGGGAATGTTTCTCATGAACTCAGAATTGAACTATTGTACACTGAACTTGAACTGTCTGTATTGGTATTTATGTAGCTGAAGCCTAGCTATGGAGCAGCAGAGAGCAATACACCATCAAGATCGTTTACATCCAGTGGGAATTACACATTTACATTACATTATACATTTACATTCACGCTTTCAGTCAAAGGCAGATGAATGTTGTGCCAGAATCTAATGTTGACTCAAGTGCGGAGGCTGGAACCTAAATCCCAAATTCCAAGGTCAGCAGCTCTAGCCTCTAGGCCTCATCTCCTGCCTCCAGCTACAAGCTGGAACCCTGCAAATATTTGTGTTCGAGTGAGGTAACATGAAAAAATGAATCATTGGACATGTGACATAATGTGCACCAGGCGGTATCCTACAGATATATAAATAACCACCCTTTTATAACAGAAATAGGCTGCAATTCATCATGGTCATCAATACCTTTTGTAAACGAGTAATAGGCATGTGAGTGATATATCAAGGAACATTAGAACACTCTTGTGCATAAACCGCTGTATCCTCTCTCACAGCTGTCAATGCAGTACTTATTAATGTGAGTGGCACAGTGACCAAGTACCAGCTCTCATGGGGTACTTAGAACTGCTCCAGATCTCCTACCCAGCTGCACCCTCCTAAGTCCCCTGCCCTTGTTTGGCCACTCCAATCCTTAGTGGGCTTAAACAGCCGAGTCGGTGTTGCAGGGGACATCTGAGGGTGTGCTAACCCTGAGAAATGGGAGCTTGACATCCTTAATGAGATGGCTTGAAACAAATTTGTGGGGCGTGCCAGTCTATCTGGGTTAGGTGGCACATGACATCTTCAGACTGTAGTGGAAGAGGTGCATGAGACATAAGGGTGCCAAAATTGGAGGCTGGTGGATCCCAGATTGTCCCTAAAACGTATGAGGGTACAATTCCCACCTCTGTAAAGGAAGGCTGTATGCCTTCAACACATTTCTGCCAACAGTCATTGGGTGATGCATTGGGGTGTGCTTTGAGTCAGCACCTAGAACAGCATGAGCCTGTGCATGTGTTTATATTTTTCTTCTCTGTCACACATGCATGGATGCCTGGAACTGTGGGGCACGGGCAGTCACAACAGAGAAATTCTGGGAACCTTTGAGTTCCCAAGATTTCCACCAGGTTCCTGGCATCAATATACCAGAGTGCCCAGTGCTACATGCTGGCACAAACAGCGGTAATGCTGAGGCCAGCAAGGGGATGAAGTCTGCCAGCTATTGAAGGTTCTCACGCTGTGTTTCTGTACCAGGCCACCCTCTGTGGGGCGAACAGCACAGACAGTGCTTGCCACTAGCGTTAACCAGTCTTTTCCTATCTAGAATGTGGCTTTCATGGTCCAAAATATATAGCCTTACAGCTCTACTCTCTCACCCCAGGGGGATTTTCAAGTTGGCTCTGCTGATATGATACTATCCAGGGGGAGCATTGAGGCAAAAAACACTGTAATGCATTCTGTGAGACAGACAATTAGGCTACTCATGCCAATACAGCATTGAGAGCCATAATTCCTTCTGGCTTGGCACATTTAATTTACTTGTAAGTCCCTAGTAAAGTGGCACTACATGTGCCCAGGGCCTGTAAATTAAATGCTGCTGGTGGGCCTCCAGCACTGGTGGCACCACCCACTTAAGTAGCCCTTTAAATATTTCTCAGGCCTGTCATTGCAGCCTGTGGATGCCGTTTTTTAACTTCCATTTTGACTTGGCAAAATAAACCTTTTGACAGGTCCAAACCTTCCTTTTTAATACCCATAAGTCACTTAGGGTAGAATCTACACAGCCCTCAGGGAAGGGTGCAATGTATTTAAAAAGTAGGACATGTAATTTTATGTTTTACATGTCCTGGTAGTGAAAAAACTATTACATTCATTTTTCACTACTGCAAGGCCTACCTCTCCCCTGGACAAACATTGGAGTTACCTTATTACAAAAAATAAGCTGTAATTTCCAAATGATGACAGGCAACTAGTTCATGTTTGGTGTCCCTGGAATTGTAATGAAAAATCCTAACTTATAGTGAAGTCAGATTTTAAATTACAGTTTTGAAAATGCCACTTTTAGAAACTTGACAGTTTCCTCCATCAGCCATTTAGTGCCTGTACCCTGTACCTGGGTCACAAGACTGGATCTAGCTGACAGTTGAGCTTTGTGTGTCTCCTAGACATCCACACACAATAGGGAGCTTAAATGTACCTGGATGGGCCATCACTGGCATGATGGGAGGGAGGAGTTGGGCACAGTCCTGAATAGACTGTGTCCTGCCTCCACACAAAGGGCTTCATATCCCCTATAGTTAGTCTGGAGCCAGGACAGGAAAGGGGGGATTCCTGTGGACTTCAAAGGGAAACCTCTAGAAGCTTCTCCCCCACTTCAAATGCACAACTGGGTGTAAATACCTCAAACACCAACTCTTCAGTATACTTCTGAACCTGTGGATACTCTTCCAGGAAGAAGTACTGCTGTGCTACTGAAGGAATGCCACTCAACTAATCTGCTGCCTGTTGCCCTCTTACCTGGGTGAGAAGGACTGGACCTGCATCTCTTGAACCCCGAAACCCAGAGTGACTCCAGGGATAGTTGCCTCCTAATCTGAAAACTCAGGGACACAACAGGCTTCCAACAACCTTGCACTTGCACCTTGACTCTGCCATCTGTGAATCTACCCTGCCAAGTGGTTCCACCCCAGTCCTGGACCCTTGGAAGTGGGCCTAAGATACTTTGCCAGCCTCTGTGGATCCAGTGCAACCGACACATCTCCTCTGCTGCACGGGGCAAACCTAAGCAGAACCGATGCATCACTGCTACTGTGTGGATCAGAAAGTCCTGCATCGCATCGCAGCCTGTCATCATATCGCAACCAACGCTGCACGAAGCATCCTCGGCACAGGCCCCCACATCCACCGTCGATGACAGCCTTGACAACAAACCAAACTCTGCATCGCAGCCCTGCAGCTCCTTGAAACTGACATATTGCCCTGACTCATTGTGATTCATTCTTGATGCTGGACTTCGCACCACCAGCCCTCGTCAACAGTATCCTCGATGATGCTGCAGGACCTCGCACCACAGCTCGCTGCATTCCAGAACCGATGCATTATTTCGACTACGTGATGCATCTTCGATGTGAACGTTGCAATGCTCTGCAAACCAGGATTTAGGGTACCCTGTTTAGAAGGCCAAACAGGGCCCCTTTAACTGGTTCGCGCTCCATCGTGGTTGACCTGAACTTGTGACTTTGTCCTGTCTGGCATGACCAGATATCCGCAGTTGGCGCTTTAGACCTTTTGGCACTATTTTTTACTAAAATCTTTAAAACTAAATATCTCCGGATCTACTGATTGGATTTTTGTATTTTGGTCTTGTTTTATTTATTAAAAATTACTCTATTTTCCAAACTGGTGTGGGATTCCTTTGATTGTGTTTTCACTGTGTTACTGTTACTGAAGTGCTGAACAAATACTTTACACATTGCCTTTGAGTTAAGCCTGACTGCTCTGTGCCAGGCTACCAGAGGGTTGAGTACAGATTGATTTACGGTTTGCATGTGAATTCACCCTTGGAAGATTGTTGCTTGAGAAGGGTTTTACCCAATTTCTTACAGAACAGAACACTCTGTTCAAGAGTGCTCAAAAGACATGGGAACGCTACAATTGCACACTACCATGGTCGACTGTAATCAGTGCAGGCTGGGAATGCAGGCTGGGAGACATTGATACACAAATGTCATAAGATTCTCCACAATTGAAGTGTACCATGGCCAGCCGTAAACAGTACTCGCTGCACAACAGATATACCCTCTCGGCCATCCTGATGAAATAATAATGCTAGTTCAGCTGGCTAGCATAAAAACACACCATAACTGTCATAGGACCCACATATTGTCTGGAAAGAACTATTAATCCACCAAATTGTGCCACTCTCTACCAAAGAGAACATGCACCCAATTTATGAAGAGAACTGCCCCATAGAGCTGGTATCTTCTTTAATATGATTCACTGCTGCAGGGTCCATTATGATGCCTCATAATTAGACACCCTCAAGCATCACAAACTCTTTGAAATCAGCAGAAGCTCATATAGTGCATCTCTGTATTGTGTCCAGGGATATCTCTGACCTATTTCTGTCCTAGCTCTCTCTTCCCCAAAAAACAAGGTTTGCATGATTACCTGAGCACACCTTATCTCTAACTCTTCTTTTCTCCGTTATCCTGTAACCCAAAAGGTAGTAAGAGTACCACTCTGGTTATTTATGCACAACATCAAAGTGCTTCCCACGTAGGCACACAGCAAGAACACCACCCTTCCAACCAACCATTTCCCCACAGTGTAAAATGCTATTCATCCGATAATGCCTCTCACAATGCGCATTAAGTTCTATACAATTGCACGTACAATACAATAGTGTTGTAGAAGAGAGCTGTGCACCAGAACATGGTGTAGCAGTTTGAAAATGGATCGGAAGAGTGTTGCAAACCTGAGTAGAATTTCAGGTTGCACTGCTGTGGCATCACACAACCAAGTGAGCTACCCTCCCACCCCTGACCCCCTCTGAGTACAGTCTGAGCTCTGCCACAATCTAAAAATGAATGATATTTCAGAGAGTTCCAACCCTCCACAGGTTCACATAGTCCCAATGGGAAAGATTAATATAAATTCAGTACAATAAGTATTGTTACAAAATGGTTACCAGTGACACACCATTGCATTACAAAATAGTAAAATAAATTGTCTGAGGACCGGAGCCAGGAGGCCTTCTTGCTCATTGGGGGACATGTGATTTCTGTATCTTTTGGGCAACTGACCTTGTCTTGACTCTTCACTGAAGTAATTTCTGATTTCCTTATGCTACAGTCATATGCCAGGTATAGTCCGTACCTCAGAACACATAGATCATGTGTGCATCTTGCATGATCCAAACATGTTATTTTCCTAACACACGTCACAGTATACCTTTAAACATGATTGTGTGATATATGACATTTTATTTTCTGTATCTTGTAATAGGAGAGTATTGTAATTCTGTGATTGCTGTGTTATAACTTTTATTGCAATATGATGCTCCGACCCTGGTTCTATTGTTATTTTTGTGCTTTTATGGTCGATTGACGGAATAAAGTTGTTTGACTGACTGACTGTGTGTAATAAATACACCTGTATGGTATGTAGAAAAGCTGTCTGCAGGTGGGCTTGTCTCGCCTTTGATAACGCCGATTCTTATCTAATTATCTATAAGAACCTTCTGGTCGCCAAGATCTTTTTACCTGTTGAATAGTGTAAAGGAGAGAATCTCATCTGGTTATATAACAGCATTCATTTTGTCTGAAAGGACCACTGACTCCGAATTCAAGTTTAAGAATTTATTATCGCCAAAAATAACTGGACATGCAAGCACCTCAACACGAGGTTAAAGAAATAGATGGGCACTAATACAAATAATAACCTACGCAGGAGTCTCATCCGACTCAGAATAAAGAGAATAGATAGTTCTAGAAGGATCAACCAAGCTATGATTGCTCCAATTTCTACGTTGCTCTTCATTTATCTAAGCAAGCTTTAAATCAATTGCTGTCCCTACACTAACACTTAGTGACATCCTTACATAACGATTTTCAAAGGCAAGAGTGAATAAAAGGTGTCAGCTGTGAAGACTTCCTAAGAAGTGAAATCACATAATACCTAAGCTCAGCTCTGTCCTCCTCTCTGGTCTCCCCTACCTCTTCTCTGGCCCCCTCCCTCAGGGCACTATCCCTAATACAAAACCCCAATACAATTGTACACGCCTTTGTCACGCCTCCTTGGCCAGGTCTTCTTTCTTGTACTTTTCCATCGAAACGGTTACTTCATCCTGGACGGTTGCGATGACCTTGAGTCCCAGGCACCTTCTCCGCTGAAAGTATCATCCCTAAATTCCATTGCACTCCCCGTACCATGCCTCCCATCTCTCTAACTTTTGAAAACAAAGAGTTAGTCTTTACTAACGAGACATGTGTCCTTGCACCTGCAACAAAAGATACGTTCAACAGAAACCTTCTACTGTGCTAATTAAATCTACCGTTTGTGCCCAGAGAGCCTTACCAAGAGAAACTTTTCTCTGCCTACAAAATAAGCTAACATAAGAATAAACCAGGCCTTCCCTAAGCATATATGTAGTCAGGCCTTTACATATAACTTTTAAACACACATCTTACTTTTCCCTATAAGCATTTTCATTACAATTCATATGCAAACAATGAATTACATGTGCAACTTTAATATGGTGCACGTTTAAACTACTGCAATTGAATTACACACAAACTAATTTCTCTATGCATTATGTTCACACAATTCAATAAGCATTACATTACATGATTATCATAACACAATTATACTGCTGAGTTCACCTTATCTCAGTGAACTATTCATTCTTTACTAAACATGCATGGATATACAACTGAATATATACGAATATATGTCTGAATACATGCGGGTGCGGACTATCAGTGATTATGATGCACCCCTACAATTCACAAGAACATTTCGCTCTATCAGTTCCCCCCTTTGATGACTCCTGTCATCACATCTCATTCAACTCCCTTGGAGAAAGAACCGACCTAAACAGAACTCGTTGCCATTTTCCCTGATCTTAGTTTCTCCATGCTCTTGAGCCTTTGATACTGACTGTCCTGCAGTCTTGCCAATCTCATCTCATTTTCCCTCAAAGCTCTCTTGACTCGGCCTGCCCGATACCACTTGTAGGCCTTGATCAAAATCCACAAACAAACCACACAAACCACCAAGATAAGGAGGGGTCTCAGAAAATACCCAAGGAATCCCTTTCCTAGATTTGCAAACCAACCTCCCACTTGACCAAATCCCTTACCAACTTTTTCCCAGGCCCCCTCTTCGGTCAAATCCGCTATTTTTGTGTGGATTGTAGTGATATTACTTATATATTTCTCCAGATCCTTGCTACGGTCTGGTATATAAGTGCAGCACTCTTGAACCTTCAACATTTTACAGACTCCGCCCTCTTTTGCCAATAAGACATCCAAAGCAAGGCGATTCTGCAAAACCATTGCCCTTATCGACAACATCTCTCCTTCCACCAACACCAATGACTTTGCTGTATTCATTGAAAATTCATCCACCACAGTCGCTAACCTCCGGATTTTCACATCATTCAAAACTACTCCCAGACTGGGTATCATAGCTCCAAAGATATCCCCCACAACGATTCCTGCACTTGCAGCTCTTCTCGCTCTTGAATGCTCCCCACCTTCTAGAAGATCCAAATCCTCTGTATGGTAAATCTTTGGAAATATTATTGCCAAATAACATGTTCCATACCAATTTGCAGCCAACCTCACATAAGCATTCTTCCCACATACATAATATACCGTTGGTATCACTTGTACAGGACCTTGGAGAAAATCTTTTGCCACATCTGCCATGGTGAACACGTGATCACAAGTGCTCTGTCCCACTGCAACCTTTTCGTAGTAAGTCTGATAACGCCTTATACACAACTTACCCCTCTGCTCTTTGTCTAACGCTATAGGACCATAGCTTCCCTTGGTTTTATGCAACTTTACTTCATCTGTCCAATCAAGCCTGTGATGCCCCAAGTCTCGTGAGTGGGTCAGCTTTCTATACCTGTCCTCTACCTGATCTACAAACTTTTTCTCCACATCTGACATCGAGCAGGTCAGATTGTGTCTGTGAGCGAATGCTGTATCCAATTCCAAACTCGGTATGAAGAACTTCCTGAGTCTATCCTCGGTCTTATAATAATCATACTTATTCAAATGCTTGTAAGCTGGGACTTCAGGAAGCACTGCATCGAAATTGGAAAAGAAATACTCAAACTGATCTCTCTCATAAAATAAACTAAGCAAAAGACTACATGAAATTCCATAAGTCAGTGGAAGATGGTGGTACCTAATACCCTCGTCCACTGAAGCAGGCAACTGCATACACACATAACAATCCTTCGCATCCATCACATCAACATACTAATATAGCAGCTTAGCATATGCGTTAAGCTTAAAATCACTCCTAGATAAATCTATATGTAACCTACGACTTTCTTCTAATAGCAAAGCTCTGTCAGCTCCCATGTTTACCCCCTTTTGGCTAGGTGTAGTAGGTGTAGGTGTCCCTGGCACCCCCTGCACTTCTAGCTCATGCGAACCAGTATATGAGACTATGATTACTATGATTATAGAAACTATCACACTACTTATAAGTACGCCTACAATCCACTTTGATCTACGATTGGGATCTCCCGGCTCCATGGTTTCGAAAGTTCTCAAACGTCTTGGTTATAGCAATGAACCCTGAAAAAGTCTCTGTGTCCTTTACTCGTGACTTGCTTAACCAGCTCGGGCAACCATGTAATCTCCGGATTTTCCCTTCTCGATCACAATCTTATTTACACAGTCCAGAAAAAGACTTCCCTAGTTTTCGTTCCTCTTCTGTGGAAAGTCCCTAAGTTTATTCTTCTTCCACTCGGACCTAGGTTATCTTCTTCTTTTAGACTTTTATTTACAGTTTATAGTTGATCCACAATAAGATCCTCATTGAGCA
The DNA here is from genome assembly GCA_963921515.1 of Calotriton arnoldi. Taxonomy (NCBI): domain Eukaryota; kingdom Metazoa; phylum Chordata; class Amphibia; order Caudata; family Salamandridae; genus Calotriton; species Calotriton arnoldi. The sequence continues at coordinate 575,520 of CAWUFW010004013.1, read as the reverse complement.
GTTCCAGAACGTGATACAAAAGTTCAAGAAGCAAGATTACCATTTCATGTGAAGACGGCTCAAACCCAAAAGACGGAAATTCGAGTCGATGCAGAACCAAGTTTCGAACTTCACTCAGAAGCGGGGATTCGGAACTGTGAGGGTCAGTGTTCCTTCTACTTCGAGCCCTGGCAACTGCAGCACCACCTTCACCACCACATTCGGGCTCCGACGGACCACCAGCACTGACCTCAGCCTTCCCGTACTCACCACCCCCTGCATCAAACACTGTGTAAGTCCACTCAGGGGTAGAGTATCTGCGACAAGGTACTCTGGTTCTTTTCGACCTTCGCCGACTATCTTGAGTCTGGTCTTCGTCACTTGCCTCTGTTTCAGATGCTTCAGACACTGGGGCAAGGTCTCTTTCGGGTGCTAACTTCAGGTTCCGTCGCCTCTGTCTTTCAGGCCAACTTTCTTCACTTCTGTTCGTTCGTCTGCCTTCCCCTGCTATACCCAGTGCACTACTTCCTCTTTCTGCTGAATCTGCCTCTTCTCCGCCCACTGCACCGCTTCTGTCTTCGGTGTCTGAGTCAGGGTTCGAACTGTGGAAACCCCCTTCAGCTTGCTCTAGTGCACCACCAGCTGTGTCAGCGACCCTTACAGCTTGACTTGTCCTCTCATGTGACCCTGCCACATCAGCTGGATTTTCATTTACGATAGGAGCTGTTTCTTCCAAGGGTGCTGAAACTCTGCGGGTATGGGAGGCATGCACCCAGTTCGGCAATCCTCCACACTTTACTGCTGTGTTCGTGATGAGTATCACCTGATACGGACCACGCCAATGGGCGTCCAAGCAACTCTTCCTCACGTGCTTCTGGACAAGCACCCAATCTCCGGGACACAAATCGTGGCACAGATCACTCGAGGCTGGGACCACTGCTGCTTGCACCTGCTGGGATACAGAACGGACCACATCAGAGAGTCCTTTACAATAATCGAGAATCAAGTCATCAGTGATGCTTATCAAAGCTGTAGCTGGTACTGCCGGCAACCTCATTGCCCTTCCCATTAGTATTTCGTGGGGGGACAACCCGGTTTTCCTGTCTGGGACACTTCGCATGCTCATCAGCACGAGCGGCAAAGCGTCGGGCCATTTCAGGGATGTTGAAGAACACATTTTTGCCATCCGGGCCTTCAAAGTTCCATTAACTTGTTCCACCATCCCAGAAGCCTCTGGTCTGTAACTACAGTGGAGTCTCTGGTCAATATTCAATGCAGCACAAAGTAACTTCATGATTTCACTGTGGAAATGCCTTCCTCTATCTGATTCCAAAGAGGTTGGGATCCCAAACCTAGGGATGAGCTCCCTCAACAATAACTTAGCCACTGTGAGGGTGTCACACCTACGTGTTGGGTAAGCCTCCACCCACCGTGAGAATACACATACCAGCACTAAAATGTACCTCAACCCATTACACTTAGGCATTTCCACGAAGTCGAGCTGTATCCTGTTGAAAGGCCCACCTGACCTCCCAATGTGACTCAATGTAACTACGGTTTTCTTTCCAGCGTTCATCTGCTGACAAGTAACACACCTTTGACACACTGTTTCAGCCATCGCCCGAAATCGTGGGTTGTACCACGTCTGTCTAAACACCCTCATCATTGCATCTCTACCAAGGTGTGCCTGTCCATGTATCAGCCTTGCCATCGGACTCAACAATTCTTCTGGTAATACGGCTCTCCCATCGTTGGATACCCACACATCCACATCTCCTCTCTCACAACCAGCTTTGATCCATCCCTCTCTCTCCTGGTCCGAAACTTCGTCCTGCAATCGCTTAAGCTCTTCCCAAGTGTCTGCCATGGCCAACATTATGTTGAGCTCGGTTCTTTCTTGGCTCTCCCCTGCGTATCTATCTGTGAATATGCATCCTTGTTCTGCACAGAAACGGGCGACCTCGTCCGCGTAATTATTACCCAATGACACAAAGTCCTCCCCTTTCCCATGGGCTGAACACTTTACAACAGCAATTTCCTTCGGATGCTGTAATGCATCCAACAGTTGTCTTACATATTCTCCATTCCGAATGGGTGAGCCAGATGATGTCAAAAATCCCCTCTGAGACCATAACTGCCCGAAGTCGTGCACCACACCAAACCCATATTGGCTGTCAGTGTAAATCGTGATTCGAATTCGATCAGCGGCCAAACAGGCACGGGTCAAGGCAATGATCTCAGCTACCTGCGCGGAGCGTACTCCTTCTAGGCAAGCAGCCTCAACCACTCCCGAAATGGTACACACAGCAAACGCTGCTCTCAATTGCCCCACACTGTCTCTTAAGCATGAACCATCAACAAAGAAAATTTCATCTGGGTCTGCCAATGGTTCATCGACAATGTCAGGTCTCGGTTTGGTGCAAAGCTCGGTTACATCGAGACAATCATGGTCCGCACAATCTTCATCATCTGCGTTCGGTGTAGGCATCAATGTCGCAGGGTTCAAGACAGAGCACCTCTTCAGAGTCACATTCTCTGCGGCAAGTATGACTTGCTCGTACCTCGTTAACCTATTGTTCGTTAGGTGCTGAGTCTTGGTCCTGGTCATCAATAACTCAACCGAGTGTGGCACATGTACAGTCAATGGATGTCCCATTACGATGCTTTCACATCTTTCAATGCTGACACCAGTTGCAGCAACGGATCTTAGACATCCGGGCAACGCAGAAGCTACTGGATCTAGAGTAGCTGAGAAATAGGCAACTGGTCTACGGACACCTCCATGGTTCTGAGCTAACACTGCTAATGCACATCCTTCCCTCTCATAACAGAACAATGAAAAGGCCTTGTTGTAGTCAGGCATTCCCAGTGCCGGAGCACTGCACAATTCCTCTCTCAGTTTCAGGAATGACATCAAGCACTCCTCGTCCCATGGTACCGGATCACTCACATCCTTGTGTGTAAGCCTCTGCAAAGGCTTTGCTCTCAAGGAAAAACTAGGAATCCACTGTCGACAGTAGCCAACCATTCCCAGGAACATCCTAACTTCTCTCTGTGTAGTGGGTACTGACATACTCATTATTGCCTCGATTCGGTCTGGTGACACCTTCCTCTTGCCTTTTTCTAATCTGTGTCCCAAGTACTGTACCTCATTCAAACAGTACTGCAGCTAGTTCGGGGACACCTTATGTCCATTCTCTGCTAAGTGGTTCAACAGAGCTACAGTGTCTATTCTGCAAGCATCTTCCGTTTCTGAGGCAATGAGTAAGTCGTCTATGTATTGCACGAGGACTGAGTTCTGCGGCAACACAAGACTCTCGAGATTCTTTTTCAGGATCTGGTTAAAGATCGATGGACTTTCCGTATACCCTTGTGGGATACGACACCATGTTAACACGCGACTCTCCAGCCTGAACGCAAAAAGAAATTGGCTTTCCTCGTGGAGCGGTATCGAAAAAAGGCTTGACACAAGTCGATGACCGTAAACCACTCAGCTTCGCATGGGATCTGGAACAGTATTACTGATGGATTCGGTACCACTGGACAACAAGGGACAACTATCGTGTTGACCTTTCGCAGGTCTTGCACGATCCTGTATTTCCAGCTCGGTTTCTGTAGTCCCATAATAGGTGAATTACAGGGGCTACCTCTGATCTCTTTTAGAATGCCTTTCTCAATGAAAGTCTCGATCACAGGTTTTATCCCTGCAATTGTTTCAGGCGACAAGTTGTATTGAGGTGTCCTGGGGAAATCAACATTTTGCTTCACCTCAATCCGCACTGGTTCAACCCCTCTGATCAGACCAATTTCATCGCCTGCGAAATCCCACACCACAGATGACACTGCGTCTCTCAGATCAGGTGGAAGTTCTTCCACAGTCACCATTGGGTACAGATCTATACATAGATGCTGATTGGTAACCTTAAAGTCAGCATCGTCATCTCTCGTCTGAACCTCCACTCCCTGAGGCGTACAATAAATCGTGCAGTTCAACTTGCACAACAGATCTCTTCCCAAAAGACAAACTGGACTCGTATCACACACTACAAACTGATGTCTACTTTGGAAGGAACCTATCTTTACTAGGATCGGTTCTGTCAACGGGCTGCTTATTCTTTTATTCGCTACTCCAATGACCTGGATTGATTGTCCCGAGAGGGGTAGGTTAGGGACCACTGCTGATCTTACAGTAGACCGGGTAGCACCAGTATCAACCAAAAGTGTGGCAGGATGACCTTCAATATCTGCCTCCACAAAAGGTCCTCTCTGGTCTACCTCCAAGACCGCTCCAAGCGTGCAGTCTTCCTCCCCCCTCAGGCACCGTCAGGATAAAGGGTCTAAGCTACTCTCGTCATAGTCTTCAAACAAGGGCATCTGTTGGTACGTTCGTATTCCTTGTGAAATCCTTGGAGCCTGGGGAACCTGGGCGTGAGAGCTGTATACCCCCCTTTCATCGTCCTAGGCCTCGTCACTGTGTTAACTACCTCTTGCGCGGGTGCCTGAGCCCCCTCTTCCTCCTCCTGCAACTGATTAACTGGGTTCAAAGGACACTCGCGTTTCCAATGTCCGACCTGGCGACAAAGATGACACGCAGTGGTCTTCTTCAGTGTGGCCACGTCCACTCCCGTCTTGGGGTCTATTGGTTTTCCCTTTCCCTGTCCTTGCCCATTCTGGTTCCCCTGGAAATTTCCTTGTTTTCTTCCTAAGGTCCCTCCATTAGACTGACCCTGTGCTGTCTGCATCTGGACAAGCATCAATTTGTCTTTTAGCTTCCGATGTTTCGATTCCACCTCATCACTACAGTATCTCGCATACCTCAAAATTTCGTCTACCGGCTTGTTCTGCCAGCAGATCAAATGGTGCTGTATCATGAGACTGACTTCTGTTCTCAGACCCAGTACAAACTTTGAGACAAACTGTCCCATATCCTTGGGGTCTAACGTATCTAATCCACTATACTGTTTAAAAGCTTGCAGAAGTCTTTCGTAATATTCATGCACCGTTTCTTTGGGTTCCTGTACAGTCCGATCTATCTTAACCCAATCTATATCTTGAGGTGAAATCTTCAGTTTTAGCCATGTGATCACCTGCTCATACTTTTTCATTACTAGGGGTGATGGACCATTTGTAACCGCCTCCCTTTCAGGTTCCGAAGTCGGCCACTCGACAGCGACTTTACAAGCTGTCCACAAATCTCCCGGTACCACTATGTCAAACAAGGTGTTCAAATCAATCCACAATACTTTTGAAATTTTAACGAACCGCTCAACCTGTTTGTACCACTCTACTGGTTTCTCCCTCAGCCGAGGAAAATCATTTGTAAATGCAGCCAAATCACCTCTATTCCACGGCACATGCACATACCCTCCATTCTGTACTTCCCGTAAAGGAAAATTTCCAACACCCGTCGCCCCCCCCCCTCCTGGAGGCGGCGTTTCCCCCTCAGCTTTCTTTGTTAGTTTCTTCTTGGACCACCTTTCTTCCCATTTGCCCAACAAAATCCATATTCTCATTCCTACAATCAGGTCTCTGGTGTGTGTCCTTAATCCTGTGATTCTTTTCTCCTCCAGCTCCTGGTCACTGTATTGTAATCTATGCGGTCCCTGCAATGCTTTAGTTTTGTTCAGGTCTACCTCATATCTTTTGGCCAATTCCTTTAATCTATCATGTGCCATTCTAGCTTTTCGAGTCACGTCTTTTGCTACAAACAGCAGCTCATCTGATCCATAAATTTCTAATCTTTCCAGAGGCAGACCCCCGCTAATCATCTCGTCTACCTCTGCTTTCAACCTTACTACGTCTAGCAACCTTGCCTGTACTGCACTCCTCAGTACTTCTCGACAAGTTGAACCATCCCGCTCATCACAGTCACTATTCTGTCCTTGTGACCTATTCCCTTCCATCATATTCCTTGAACTTGGTCTATCTTCCGAGATGTTTTGTGCCCTATCTCCTAGCATCCTATCACTTTGGTTTGTTACTGTTGGTGTCCACATCCTCAAAGCTGACTTGGATTCATGCAAAGACCTCGGTCTGACTGGTCTCTCATCCTCCTGTCTAAAGGAAGAGTCTGCAGTAGCCGGTAACGGCGTACTTGTCTCCACTGGTCTTGGGAAATGAACCACTCGTACTCCGAACCCGTTCCCGCTCTCGCTGGTTACTTCTTCCCTTCCCATCTGTACGGAGCTCCCTTCTCTCACTCGGTCTGGGTCATACACCGGTACTATAGGGCCAATGGTAACCGGTACTGTCAAGGAGTCCGGTAAACTTGTGTTCCCAACGGGAGGCTGTGTTATCATAGACGTCGTTGCCCCTTCCGTTCCTGTGGAAATCCTTCCCACTACTCTCATGCTAGTCTGATTCTGGCTCTCATCAATTGTTACGGCTGGAGTCGGCTTTCCCTCTTCTGAGTCTGGATTAAATGGTGGTGGCCTCTCTGCCAACAACCTATCTAACAGGCTGTCGTCTATGTCACTGTCGTCCTCATCAATTCTTGTAATCTTTCCATTTCGTACTAGCAGTGGGTATAACTTATCTCCCTCGATCGTTTCCACCCTCCACCTTTTCTCCAGTGCATCCCACCTTGCATCTTGAAATGCCCTGACCGATTTCTTCACCCTTTCCTGGCTCTTGTCTTTCCTCCTATCGTACGCTGCTCTTATCCACGCATGTAGCGCCTCAAACTGTGTTGGTCTAGGTAGTGGTCGTAAAGAAGCCATTATACTTTTTAGCTGGTACAACACCTCTAACCTGAAAGTACCATAGCGTGGGAAAGACAATTCTCCTTCTCCTTCTGTCATTTTATGCCAATTCTCAAGCCAAATTATAGTATGCAATCCTACATTCTTTGCCATATAATGTGCTGGCGTATCCTCGGGAGGAGCTTCCTCTCCTTCCCGAGTAACCACATGCCTATCACCTCTACACAGTTCCCGTAAAACTTTAAAACATTTCATGATGAATCAACTTTTTATTTGCACTCAAAATGTCAGCTTTTACTTCCTGATTTCAATTCACCAATGCCAGCGTGACTCACACCAACCGGCCTATCGCAGCGCGGCACTTGTCTGACGTCACTTTTCCTCGGCTCGCAGCAGTTCCCCTCCTTCCTCTTTCACTCGTTCTCGCTCGCACCTGTCCCAATCGTACTCTGAAATAATGTCCGTCCTACCGAACAATTACCTCTCTGACCGTCAGTCTTACCAATGACCGATTAGCCTCTTGAGCTTGTTAACCTCAATCTGGCAACCGTCTGTCCACGAACGACCGGACAATCGCCTCTAACACACTCGATAGGATTCAATCACTCGATGTTCTGCACACCATAACCTACGACCTGCGTTGGTTATTCACACACTCACACATGTGTTCCCTATCTTCAGTGGGTCTGTCAATGACGTCTCGTGACCCCCACAACCTCTGGTCAACGCTCTCAACTCTGGGTGTATTCTACACCACAATAAATCTCCCGGTCCCGCGCGCGCTCACGGTCCGGTTCTCACTCACACAACTCTCGTTCCAACTCCGCAAGACATCACACAACAATAAAACACCGCAATCTACCAAACACCACTCTTTTCATACTCACTCTACCACGAACTGCTACTTCCGCCGCACCGTCACTCTCCGTCAGTTTTCAACGACCTCCGACATCTTTCTCCCGCGGTCCTCTGGATTTGCGTCACTCGGGCTCTTATGGGGCAACTTAGTCTCCTATCTTGCTCTAGATCTCCCCTTACCATCAAAGGTAACCATCCTACTCTGCTACCAACTGATAACGCCGATTCTTATCTAATTATCTATAAGAACCTTCTGGTCGCCAAGATCTTTTTACCTGTTGAATAGTGTAAAGGAGAGAATCTCATCTGGTTATATAACAGCATTCATTTTGTCTGAAAGGACCACTGACTCCGAATTCAAGTTTAAGAATTTATTATCGCCAAAAATAACTGGACATGCAAGCACCTCAGCACGAGGTTAAAGAAATAGATGGGCACTAATACAAATAATAACCTACGCAGGAGTCTCATCCGACTCAGAATAAAGAGAATAGATAGTTCTAGAAGGATCAACCAAGCTATGATTGCTCCAATTTCTACGTTGCTCTTCATTTATCTAAGCAAGCTTTAAATCAATTGCTGTCCCTACACTAACACTTAGTGACATCCCTACATAACAATTTTCAAAGGCAAGAGTGAATAAAAGGTGTCAGCTGTGAAGACTTCCTAAGAAGTGCAATCACATAATACCTAAGCTCAGCTCTGTCCTCCTCTCTGGTCTCCCCTACCTCTTCTCTGGCCCCCTCCCTCAGGGCACTATCCCTAATACAAAACCCCAATACAATTGTACACACCTTTGTCACGCCTCCTTGGCCAGGTCTTCTTTCTTGTACTTTTCCATCGAAACGGTTACTTCATCCTGGACGGTTGCGATGACCTTGAGTCCCAGGCACCTTCTCCGCTGAAAGTATCATCCCTAAATTCCATTGCACTCCCCGTACCATGCCTCCCATCTCTCTAACTTTTGAAAACAAAGAGTTAGTCTTTACTAACGAGACATGTGTCCTTGCACCTGCAACAAAAGATACGTTCAACAGAAACCTTCTACTGTGCTAATTAAATCTACCGTTTGTGCCCAGAGAGCCTTACCAAGAGAAACTTTTCTCTGCCTACAAAATAAGCTAACATAAGAATAAACCAGGCCTTCCCTAAGCATATATGTAGTCAGGCCTTTACATATAACTTTTAAACACACATCTTACTTTTCCCTATAAGCATTTTCATTACAATTCATATGCAAACAATGAATTACATGTGCAACTTTAATATGGTGCACGTTTAAACTACTGCAATTGAATTACACACGAACTAATTTCTCTATGCATTATGTTCACACAATTCAATAAGCATTACATTACATGATTATCATAACACAATTATACTGCTGAGTTCACCTTATCTCAGTGAACTATTCATTCTTTACTAAACATGCATGGATATACAACTGAATATATACGAATATATGTCTGAATACATGCGGGTGCGGACTATCAGTGATTATGATGCACCCCTACAATTCACAAGAACATTTCACTCTATCACCTTTATTGGTGTGAACTGCTGTAATAAACATGAAAAGACTGCAGAGAAATGGCATCTGAAGCAGAGGCGATCCTCCCCGATCCCGCCTCCCAGCTCAGCATGAAGGATGAGAGGGAGACACATTTCCAGCAACCCCAGGGGATATGATATCAGTGCCTGGAAAATAATTTTGATTCTCATAATAGCTCTGGCTTAATTAGCTGCGAGGGATCAAAGGCATTGTGGTTGCAGTTGGAAATCAAGAGTGCTAAAATTAGGGATGCACAAACCTCGCAGGTTCTTTGTGTATCTCATGCAGCGAATGCAAAGCCGCTAGGATGAGGTGGAGCTCAGAAAGGGGAGATGAACAATCTGAGAACCCTTTCCGGGCTCCTGACAAGCTTATCATCATTCTTTGAAGAAATAAAATAGTTTATTGGATCACAGGGATCTTTTGATACGAGCGAACTGCACGGCTGGAAGTTTTGTACAACTGCACAGCTTGAAGTCTCATACAAGTGCAAGAAAGTACTAAAGAAGTGAAACATGAAATGGAATCTCATGCAGTGCTATCTCTTTGATATCATCTTCTGTTTCCTATATTTGACTGTGTGGCTGTAAACTTTTTTCAGAGCTTCATTTAACTTCTTCATCTGAACACAAATCGGCAGCTCTGAGACAAATCTTTATGCTAGGAGATGAGGTCTAGTAGGCATGTTGTGGGCTGAAACATACTTTTCCAAATCTCCACATTGTGTGATCCTTAGCAAGTCACTTTATTAATTTTTCCCGTTGAATCCTTTATCTTCCAAGTTTAGTTTCCTTAGAAAAAAGACCAAACTCCTGTGTCAGCCAATATTAAAAAAAATGGCAATGGACATTCCTTCTGTATACATTACGTAATGAGTTAAGGCTTATAGTTCTATATTTTCTGAAAGTATTTATGACTATGTTTCACTAATAAATAATTATTTCATAATAGTGCTTAAATATATGAGTGTGAGTCACTGGAACTGGCAAAAGTAGACACATTATTCATCACAAAATGATGAACCATGGTCATATGGCCAACTCTCAAGGGGAGAAGTTTAAATAGCTAGTTAAGCCTTTTCTATATTTTAATGTCACATTGTTACAAATTTAAATTGTGGCACTTTGCAAGTACAGCATCACTATACACGCTTACCAGCATCAATAGAGAATGTGGGATGAAACTGGAAAGAGCTTCAAGTCTAAGGGCCTTATTATGAGTTTTGCTGAGTGGGTGCAGAACCGCTACGCTCCCGCACTGCTAAACCCATGTTTGAACCGCCTGCCAGATTTGGAGTTTTCTCCTGACTGTCAGGCGGTTCTTTGGCGTTCCCAGGGCGGTGCCTATAAAATAGGCACCGCAATGGGAACGTCAAAGGCAGCACCTGCACGGTATGGACTGCTGCGGTCCATGCCATGCAGGTACTAGTGTTCAAGCACACAGGGGAATATAATCTACTGTGTCTTCTGTTGGGTAATGTAATTACTTACTATAAATAATAATTAATCGACAGGAAACACCGCATAAACACTTGTTTGAAGCACACAATGTTTAGCAATTATATTTGACAATGAATGTAAGTCAAACACACCACACAACATTCTTACTCAATAATATATATATATTTAATTGTTATTTTTTTTGAGTAATCATTTCTTTTGTACATAACTGTCACATATATGAATAACAAAGCAAACAATAAGAAATAAGTGACTTTAGAGAACCATGTGACATAAAGTGCAGCAGTGTTTTATACAAAATAACAAAAGAAAACAAAATTAATCAACACATAAATATTAGATATAAGCTAATGTCTGTCCTGTTTATACAAGAGGTTTACTAACCACCCTTTTATCCATTCGTTTTGTTTTATAGGGTGACGTGACTAAGGACATGGACTGATCAAAGTAGCGTTGAAGTTTTGAACCCAGGTGTATGCGTTTAGTCAGTATACATCACAACGGGTCTTCTTCAGGACAGGTCTGAAGCATGTGGACAGCCTATACTGGGAAAGTATAATGTGGGGCAATACCACGCAAAATATGGTAATTTCCACAAAGAACTGAAAGATGAGTTTAAAGAAAGCTAACATGCTGCTTCATAGCATGTGTCCAGGCCTCTGCGAGCAGTCAATTCTTGATGCTGGATTAATCTCTGCTACAGATTTGTACAGATGCTCCCTTCCACAAAGTCTTTGCACAGCCTCCTCAGGGGTGCACATTCCGTCTGTACTACATGTATGATCAGTAAGAAAGGAGGGAGATGATTTTCATGAAGAAGATTACACATTCAATAATCATGTGCCCTACATTACAATAGCACAAGAGTTCATGTTATAGTACTTTTAATTTCTATAGCAAATGGCATCTGCTGGACATAGTATAGGAAGAATTATGCCCTGGCACCTAGATACCCTCTTGGGTGATACGCCACGCTATATAAATATCTGATTGATTGATTGATTGATTGATTGACAGAAGAAGCACATTTTTTTATACCATGTACCATCCGTTGTGCTTTCAACAAGGTTTCTGGTGTGTGTTGTGACCAAGAGTTTTTATTTTTGATTGTGAGGCCTTGTGCAAATCAGTCTTGACCCTGCTCCTCATATGAACAGTCCACCCCAAACTGCCAGGCCAGGCCCTCCCTGAACCTGAACGCAAGCACCCAGGATCGGTTTTGCCTTGGTTTTGGGCACCTCAGCCAGGTACAACTTGGTTCCTGTGACACAGTGAGCATGCGACCCACGTCTGGGCATACCCTTGCCTTTTACGGCGGTATATGAAACACACAAAAGGTGATGGGGGAATGCTTGCAATTTGTCTAACCACTGGCTATCGCTCAGGGTAGCATCCTAACCAATCATTCTTTTGCTCACCATGCCATGTTTCATTTTTTAAGAGTAGGCAGTGGTCCGTGGGACCACTGACAGCTCTTAAAAAATATTTTTGTTGCCCAACACAAAGGGGAAGGGGTCCCCTGGGGACCCCTTCATGTTTGCGACTGGCTAACCACCTACTTGAAGTAGGTGGTAACTGCGATTGTTTCGTGACCGCATTTGTAGTCGCAAAACAATCATACATATCAGTGCGACTCGCTATTAGGAAGGGACACCCTTCGCACGCCCCTTCCCAATAGCAAGTCGCAAACCCTATTTTGTGAGTCTGTATTAGGTTACTGACTCACAAAATAGGGTTTGCACATATAACAACCCTTTTTAGCGGTTGCAAACTGCTGATTTCCCGTGCAACTGCTAAAAAGGGTCCAATCTTCTTTTATTCCACCGTTTTTGTTCTAATTAACATTTTCGTTAATGCACATTAACTGCTTGTTTTGTTTTCTTTTTTTCTAAGAACCTCAAAAACTAGAAGAAGGATCTACAACTCTGTTTGCTATCTCATAGCATTCCAGTAAGTTTCTTTCAAGGGTGGGGTCTCTGCAGGCTTATTGCTTTGGGCAAAATGAACTAATCTGAACTTTTCTTTTTCTGTCTTAATGACCACTCCTCTAGTCAGCAAGTGGCCAGGTGAACTCAGGCTTCAAAGCAGTTAGACAACCAGGTAAGCTAGACAGGTCCTCCCTCTGAACTACTGCAAGGCCTGGCAGTGTGTTCTAGTTTAGGCATGGCTTAAATGGTAGGTCGCTCTCAACATTCCTGCCAACACTTGCAAAATTAGGACTTTTCCTGTCAAGAGCCCAGTCTCACCAGGAGAGTCATGAATACAGCGGAAGAATTAAGTGTAGATAGAGTCAAATACACACACCCCTGCTGTATGCCAGTGACTGCCTCTTCAACTGGTGTTGGACCCCATGAGGATGGTTGACGAAGTGGGAAGACAAAGCATACAGGCTGCTGGACCCTCCATAATGGCATGACACCTTCAATATCTTTGATAGCATCAGGATGAGTCATAGGACGTGCTCTCTATTGTGCGCTGGTCCCGTGCGGTACTCTACTCTGAGGCTCATTGACGTGCACGTCTTCAGGGGTGGATGAGAATGAAAAAATAAGGAGGACTGTATGTCTCATGAGCTTCAGGACTCTCACGTGACTTGGAAAAGGTGTCTCTATCTTGACAGTAGAGTATAACTTTCTTGTGGTCCATAGTGTTCTTGCTAGACAATTGTGATACACAGTTGCTGCAGTTGAGATATGTTGTTGGAATACTGACATCTGTTCTTCCTCGAACTCAGCAAAAGACTCTCTGGAACCAAAGGAGTATCTCAAAAGGAGGAGACTTGCACTTGCTTTCACAATAAGCTATTCATAGGGATTACAAACTCTTTAGCACCTATTTCTTTTACAGTGAGTCATCCTTAGGGATTGCAAACTCTTTAGCACTTGTTATACAAAGAGTCATTCATAGCAATTTTAAATTCTATTACACCTGTTAGTTCACAAGAATCATTTTTAAATTCTGAACTCTATTGCACTGTTTACTTCAGAATTAATTTCCCATGTGGATTATGAACTATTTACAAACTCCAATGGAAGTTTATTAGCACAGATGCATTTTTGCACGTTATGCATTAAATACAGTGACCAGGGGGAGAAACTATACATGCAATATTAATGTTTTCTTGCTACAGTTATCCACTTATCACTCTAAAAACAAATAAGCACAGAACGTTATTTCCTAATATTGAAGAGAGCGCTCGTTAGCAAACAGTATTACTTTATCCTGATTGGTATTCAGTTACTATATAAAAACGTAATTGTATTTCGGCTCAAAAGAAAGATTATAATACAGATCGCAAAAATAGAGAGTGTTATTTCACAGACTGTACCTCAAGTTAAAACATCTATGTTTAAACTATACTTATAGTAAAGCTCTCCTTTATTTTTTAGATATCAATGCTCCTGTAGTCCATATTAAGCCTGAATCACTGACAGAATATCGACGACCACAATATCGAGGTCCCAAAATATTGGGACCTAAATATCGATGTCAAGAATATCGACATCCTATCTACATCATGGTAAGTACAAAAATATCGAAACAAAAATATAGTTGTTAAAAATATCGATGTAAAAAATATTGTTTTTTATATATAAAAAATAATGTAAATTAAATAATACATTAACTTAAAAATAAATATTTATAATTATTAGAAAATGTTAACAATAAGAAATAAATGTAATGTACAAATAAATTAAACATACATATTTAAAATATAATATATATATTTACTTAATAATAATGAATACATAATTATTTTAATAAATTATAAAATGTTAGAAATATATTAAAAATTATAAATACATAGATATATACATACACATTGAACTGCTTAAAGTTATCGTTGTACGAGTGGATTGTATACCATAAAGGCTCTTTAGGAGCATTTGCTGCTCGAGTGCTCCTTGTACGTTGGATACTTGGAGCTTGGATAAACACGCGGCATACCCTGCAGCGAAGGAGCACCACCCCAGGATGCGGGGGCCATGCGGTCTGCTATCGAGCAGGCCGATTGCGTGGGGCAGCAATGGATTTAGCATACCCACCGTTACACCGAGGCCCATCTGGGGGCATTTAATGTTACAGCAGCAACATCGCGCGCTCCATTTGGAGATAAAGGACACTACAAGGCCCATAATGCTCTGCTAGTCACGGCAGAGCGTCCCATTCAGGGCATGCATTGGAGCATTTAAATAATGAGGGCGGTGTCCTATGCGCCTTCAATTGCCAAAGCCTCTGAAGAGAAGTGGGGACACTTCGAAACGCGTCAGGCATCCACGGCACATTGAACTGCTTAAAGTTATCGTTGTACGAGTGGATTGTATACCATAAAGGCTCTTTAGGAGCATTTGCTGCTCGAGTGCTCCTTGTACGTTGGGTACTTGGAGCTTGGATATATACATACACCTGTAACATAAAAATAAAAAATATATATATATTATAAATTAAAATATATTAAAATATGTATTAATTTTTAAAACTACATTTTACACTACATTAATTGCAACAGTAAGGAAAGTGTTAGATAGCGGAGGGGAATAATTTACTATTCCCACTCCAGCGAGTGCAACAGTAGGGAAAGTGTTGGATAGCGGAGGGAATTCATTTACTATTCCCACTCCAACAAATGCAACAGTAGGGAAAGTGTTGGATAGCGGACGGGTATAATTTACTAGTCCCACTTCAATGAATGCAACAGTAGGAAAAGTGTTGGATAGCGGAGAGGAATAATTTACTATTCCCACTCCAATGACTGCAACAGTAGGGAAAGTGTTGGATAGCGAAGAGGAAAAAATTACTATTCCCACTCCAGCGAGTGCAACAGTAGGGAAAATGTTGGATGGCGCAGGGGTAAAAATTACTATTACCACTCCAATGAAAGCAACAGTAGGGAAAGTGTTGGATAGCGGAGGGGAATAATTTACTATTCCCACTCCAATGAATGCAACAGTAGGGAAAGTGTTGGATAGCAGAGGGGATAAAATTACTATTCCCACTCCAGCAAGTGCAACAGTAGGGAAAGTGTTGGATAGCGCAGGGTTAAAAATTACTATTACCACTCCAATGAAAGCAACAGTAGGGAAAGTGTTGGATAGCAGAGGGGAATACATTACTATTCCCACTCCAATGAGTGCAACAGTAGGGAAAGTGTTGGATAGCGGAGAGGAATAATTTACTATTCCTACTCCAATGACTGCAACAGTAGGGAAAGTGTTGGATAGCGAAGAGGAAAAATTACTATTCCCACTCCAGCAAGTGCAACAGTAGGGAAAATGTTGGATAGCGGAGGGAAATAATTTACTATTCCCACTCCAGCAAGTGCAACATAGGGAAAGTGTTGGATAGCGCAGGGGTAAAAATTACTATTCCAACTCTAGGGAGTGCAACAGTAGAGAAAGTGTTGGATAGCGGAGGTGAATAATTTAGTATTCCCACTCCAGGGAGTGCAACAGTAGGGAAAGTGTTGGATAGCGCAGGGGAATAATTTACTATTCCCACTCCAGCGAGTGCAACAGTAGGGAAAGTTTTGGGTAGTGGAGGGGAATAATTTACTATTCCCACTCCAATGAATACAACAGTAGGGAAAGTGTTGGATAGCAGAGGGGAATAATTTACTATGCCCACTCCAATGAATGCAACAGTAGAGAAAGTGTTGGATAGCGGAGGGGATGAAATTACTATTCCCACTCCAGCAAGTGCAACAGTAGGGAAAGTGTTGGATAGTAGAGAGGAATAAATTACTATTCCCACTCCAATGAGTGCAACAGTAGGGAAAGTGTTGGATAGCGGAGGTGATACAACTTAAGATTACAGCTATTGAACCTAAATCCCCAAACAAAATAAAAACAAAACAATTACCAAAAATATTTATCAATTAATAAATTAATATCAATTATCAACTAATGATTAATTTATTTAAACTGCATTACTTTCCACCCTCTACCCCAAAAATTCACCAAAACACACACATAAAAATATTTACACAATTTCCATAACTAATTTAACATTAATAAATTAATAACAGTTAACAACAAATCATTAATTATTTTTTGAAAATGTTTCTTCCCAACATTTACAACTAAAAACCCCACAACTCACACATCAAGATTATTCCACAATTAGCATATTTAATATTTTATTACTTAATTATCATTAATTTACAAATATTTATATAATTATAAATAATTTACCTCCCACCATATTCCATTATAAATCACACCAACAATGTTGTAAAACATGACACAATTAACATAATTAATTAACAATGAATGAATTTATTGATAACAAATAACAAGCAAAATAAAAACAATAATAAATTAATTCACACAATTAACACTATAAAATAACATTAAATAAATATTATATTAAAAACATTAAAAAATGTATTAAAATCAAATTACTTCTCACCATACTCCCCTATCAACACACAACCTGCTCCTAAACAAATGACACAATTAACATAATTACCAATTAATTAATAATAATTAACAACCAATTAAGAAATAATTAATAATATAAATAAATTACCACAATCAATAATAAAAAATATTAAATACATAATTAATAATTATTAAAAAATATTAATTAATTATAATTAAATTACTTCCCACCCTACTCCCCTATTAACCCACAACCCACTCCTAAAGAAATGACACACTTAACATAATTACGAATTAATTCATAATAATTAACAACCAATTAATAAATAATTAATAATAAATTAATTAACAATATAAAATATAAAATACATAATTATTAATTAATAAAAATATTAATTAATTAATTATAATTAAATTACTTCCCACCCTATTCCCCTATAAACCCACAACCCGCTACGGAACTAAAAAGCAAAATTTATAATTAAAATAAAATTAATAACTTCTAAAAATGTAATACATATATTAAAAAACAAATGCAATACTTAAACAAAAAATATAGAACACATACATTTAAAATACATACTAAAATACATAACACTAATATAAACATCGATATTATTAACAACGATATTTTTACAAACGATATTACTAACTTCGATATTAACAAAAACGATATTTCTTACCTTAAAGTCGATATTCTGGTCCACGATATTCTTGCAGTCGATATTCTGTCATCACGATATTTGCAACTCGATATTGTTGTATGTCGATATTTGCAACTCAATATTATGTCTGTGCACCATTAAGCCTAGCAGAGCTGCGAGGAGTTTGATGCTGTCCAGTGTCTCTGTTGCTCTATTGTTAGAAATTGGGTTACTGATTGAGGGGGTGGAATCCTTCTCAAGCAGCAACCACAATTCCTGTTCGGTGAAGTCATAAGGAAACCCCAAATTAGCCTGTGCTTAACCCTCTGGTAGCTTGCTGCAAAGCAATCAGGCTTAATTTAGAGGCAATGTGTTAAAGTATTTATGCAGCACTTCAAACAGTAATAGAGTGAAAACACAATACAAGAAAAATCCCACACCAATTTAGAAAAACAGTAAAATTCAATAGATAATTTGACATCAAAAGGACAAAAATCCAATCAGTAGAACTGGAGTTATGAATTTTTGAAGTTGAAGGCGAATTCTAGTGCTTAAAAGATCAAAGCGCGAACCACGGACATCTAGTCATGCAACACTGGGTCAAAGTCGAAAAAAATGGCCGACCGGGATGGAGCGCAGTTCGAATACTAAAGTTGATAAGGCCTACGTTTCTACGTTTGAACTTAGGGGCACATTACGATGGCGGGCGGACAAAGTCCGCCCGCCACCGCAACGGAATGCGGGACCGTTTGCAAGGGGTGCGGCGGTCCCGCCATGGGTATTAGGATGCCACCGCCACCGTGGCGGTGGCATCCCGTATTGTTATCATTGCGGCGGGCGGTGCTGTCAGCAGCACCCGCCGCAATGCAAAAAACGCATGTTGTGCATTTGAATACACAACGTGACAGGCACCGCGCGTTGCCTGCCACCTTGTGCATTCAAATGTAGGGGGTACCATAGGTACCCCCCATGTGCACCCCCCACCCCCCAAATCCTGGGGGCCCGCAACGGGCCCCCAGAAGCAAAGACCACATGCCTTTCCATGGCGGCAACACCGCCATGGAAAGGCTGCTTTCCCCCAACATCCTAATATGGATGGCGGTGTCTTGCAGACACCGCCACCATATTAGGGTCCTTTACTGCCCGGTCCCCTGTGGGACCGGCGGATGGTCTTTCCGTCCGCCGGGCTCCCCCCCACCATCGAAATATGGCGGGGGGAAATGGCATGCGGGCGGCGATCCGCCCGTCATTGTAATGACCCCCTTAGTCTCTTTGTTGGAAATCGAAAATCTTCAGCGGGGTGAAGCAGGAGGCTGTAGTCGACGAAATTGCCAGAAGGCCAGGTACCCCTTTGCTGAGGGGCAGCTGAAAAGGATTTGCTGCTGTGGAGAAGAAAGAAGCGGAAGCTGCCGCAAAGTCATGCCAACTGGTGATGCACCTTGAGCGGATAGACGAGCATGTTGGTCCCAGTCTTCCCTCGGTTCTCAGAGCTTTTTTTAGTCAAAAATGTTACCAAGTTTTGAATTTTGTATATCTGGCAATCTTTAGCACCACCTCCAAGAGTCCAAGACTGGAGGGGCACCAACTTGAGGGGTTAGTGCTCACGAAGGCTGGAGCCAGGTGCGGAATCAAGACGGAGGGAGCTTTTTCTGTGCCTGAGGACAGAAAACTAGCCTTTGGAGACACTCTGGTAGTCCTGGGTGCAGATGATGCAACAGGGCTCAAGCAGCAGGGTAGGACTCTGAGAGTTCAAGGGAGGGTCCAGGCAGAAAAGGAGTCCTTCTAGGTGCAGCAAAACAGTCTTGTGGAGTACATGGCAGGCCACAGCAGCAGGCAATCCTCTGACAGTACTTCTGCAGTTCTAAAGAGTGAATTGAAGAGTGGGGCTAAGGGTCCCTTTTATATACCTGGTGCCTTCTCGGAAGTAGGAGACATTTCTAGAGAATTCCCTTTGAAGTTCTTGAAGTTTCCTGCCTCTCCTACACTGGCTCCAAGCTGGCTGCATGAACAATGGAGAGGTGACAATTTCTTTGTGTGAAAGCAGGGCACAGCCTATACAATTGCATGTGTCCAGCTCCACCCCCACCTCCCCCATCCTGCCAGTTGAAGGCCCATTCAGGCACTCCTGATCCCTCTATTGTGTGACTATCTGGAAGGAATACACAAAGACCAAGTGCCAACTACACCCAGTCATGAGACCTAAGACAGTCTGCAGGCACCAAATAGTTAGGGGAGGAAAATGCCAACTTTCTGAAAGTGGCATTTTCAAAATTGTAATTTAAAATCCGACTTTACCATTAAAGAGGATTTTTAATTACAGTTTCACAGATACCAAACATGGAATGCTTACTTGTTCCAAATCAAAAGTTAGCACTTGTTGCATGTAGTAAGGCAACCCAATGCTATGCTATGGAAGAGGTAGGCCTCACAGTAGTGAAAAATGAAGTTAAGAGCTTTTCACTACCAGGACATGTCAAACTTAAAAGTACATGTCTAACCTTTTGAATAAAATGCACCCTACCCTAGGGGCTAACTAGGGCCTATCTTCGGGGCGGGGTTTATATGCAATAAATGGGGAGTTTAAGGCCTAGCAAGGGTGCTATATTGCCACGTCAAATTGGGAGTGTAAAACTGCATTCAGGTTGCAATGGCAGACCTGGGACATGTTTTAGGGGTCTACATAGGTGGGTGGCATAATAAGTGCTGCAGGCCCACTAGTAGCATTTAGTTTACAGGCCCTGGGTATATGGTATACCACTTTATTATGGACTTATAAGTAAACTAAATATGCCAATCAGCTGTAAGCCAATTTTACCATGTTTTAGGGAGTTATGTACTTTAGCAGTGGTAAAGTGCACAGAGTCCTAAAGCCAACAAAATCAAAATAGGAATGGTGAAGGCAAAAGGTTTAGCGGTGACCATTTAGAGATGGCTAAGTCCAACATATCTTTTATCCTATTCCCATTTCCCCAAGCCTACTGTATAACTTCGCAGTAGTAGTGTGAGGTTGGAAACTACCATTGTTTCTGTTGGATCTGGATTTAAAGGTTAGTGCATCTTGACAGATAGCCTTCGACCAACTCATAAAACAGAACAGTGCTTTTTGAGCACATTTAGCCAAAAGTCAGTAAACAAGCTGTATAGTTGGGACGGGCAGAGTACGGGACCTTTGCAAGGATAGGTACAGTATCCTTTACCAACCACTGCTGAATTACCACTAAATATTTGTTTCCCGTCACCTGGAAAGAAGAAAACTAGGGAAGAAGGTAAAAGACTCACAATGAATGCTTCGAAGGAAGAATATGCACATACATTGTTTGCAACCCCTGTTAGGAGTACTAGTGAACGTTCCCTGCTCCTGTCTTGAATATCTTCGCTTGCACTGGATTCTTTTCCCAAACTTGGTTAGCCTATTTATTGATTCTCCTCCTATAACAGTCAGAAGTTAAGTTGCCCTGCTGCCTTGGGTAGCCTGGCTCTGCTGACCTCTGCAAGAGTGGACTGCTTGAAATGCCAAGCTGCTAACCAAGTGATCATTTTGAAATGTTTATTGAGAGAGGGTGGACTTGAGTGGGGTTGGTTCAGCTGGAATATTTCTTGAAGATTGTTTGGGATATTCACAAGAACGTGAGCTAAACATCTCCAAAAAATGTTAACGCAACTTTACACATCGCAGTCTATCGCGGGAAAATAACCCTGTGTTAACCTGGAATTCACAACATGGCGGTACCATGCGATAGTCTCCCGAAAACGCGGACAATGTCCGCGACACAACAACCGCAATGGTGATAAAAACCCAAACCCCAATGCAAAAAAACATGCGATGGGCCAAACCGCGATGAGGAAATCAACGATAAGCAGCGCCAGGCCTGCCATACACACATGGCAGGCGGGAAAATCACTACAAAAGTAGAAAGAACACACAAACACAAAATGACCAACACCGAAGCACCATGGAGGCAGCCGGAGCAGGCGCAGAGGACGAGCGGAACCCCACAAGCACCCCGGACGACCAGCCTGGGACCTCGGGGACAGGGAAGGGCAAGGACAAGAAGAAGAGAAAGACGAAGTTCAGTCCACAGGAGAATAGGATCCTGGTCACGGAGGTGATAGAACACCATCAACAACTGTTCGTCACCTCCAATGTGTCATTGGGCACCAAAAATGAAATATGGCGGTCCATCGTGGACAAGGTGAATGCCGTCGGAGAGCACAAGAGGTCAATGGACGAGGTCAAGAGGCGATGGATTGACATCAAGCGCAAAACCAAGGAGAAACTCGCAGGCAACCAGAAGGCAGCAATGCAGACTGGAGGTGGGAGCCCAGTGCCACAGCTGGAGCTGGATGACATGGAGGAGCTGGTGTCGACAGTCATCAGTGTGGAGACCGTGGCAGGAGTCGGGGCACCGGACACTGCTCGACATGACACAACACAACAGCAACAGGGTGAGTAACCACCAGGTACTGGGGGACGGGGGAGATGGCCACAATGGCACACATGCACAATCACGCAGAGCACAGTGCACACCCACAATGACTCTGGATCATGGCCCTGATCTACAGACTGTCACAATGTACATTGCCATGCTGTCTGAATGTGAACATGTACCATGCGGCTACATACATGTGGAAACATTGTAACACAGCATCTCCCCTTCACATTGCAGGGGCACCGTCAACACCTCATCCAGAGCAGTCCCAGCCACTCTTCACTGATGACGAGGAGGACACCACCAGCACCGACACCCAAGCCCTCCAAGACATCATTGAATTCATCCGCCAATCACCTCCAGGACCAGGGCAGCCCAGCTGCATCGAGGAGACCCCACCCACTCCACAAACCACCCAGCAGGAGGCACCCACAACCCCGGCTGTCTCCCAAGACCCCCCCGAACAACACATGGCCTTCCAACGCCGTGTGTTGGAGGGCCAGAGGGAGATGGCTGAGCAGGTGCGGGTGGGGTTCGACCTCATGGCTACCAAACTTGACGCCATCCATGGGTGTCTGAGTCCCATCAGGGACCACCTCCAGTCCCTAACGGACACCCACATGCTGCTCCATGGTCTCCAACAATCCTTGGCTGACATCGCTGGAGTCATGACTCGGAGACAAGAACACCTGTCTGCTCAGAGTGGCTCCAGCGATCTCAGCAGTGAGCTGGCACACATGCGGAGGCTCATGGAGGACATGGTGCGGATGGAGGCTGAAAGGATGGCAGCCACCGCTGCACATCAGCAAAATGTAGCTGGGATCTACCATGCCCTGCATGTCCTCATCATGGCATTGCTGCCACAAGGCGTGGCGCAGATGAATGCTGCTGCTCCTACACCATCCACATCTCCACCCCCTGGTGTGTCAGTGCCTCACAGTGCGGCAGGCATTTCCACTCCGGCACCTGATGTGTCACTGCCACACAGTGCGGCCGACAATCCACCTCCGGCCCCTGATGTGTCAGTGGTACACAATGCCGCAGCCGGAACTGCACCACCCACAGGTGGGGCAGAGCACACATCCGAGGACGAGGACGTGGATGGGCTTGAGATCAGAAGGAGGCACTAGCATTCATGTCCACCACCTGGCCTGTTGCTGCTTGGTGCCGCACATGGCCCCATGACCTTCCACTGACCCCCGATACACACTGCTGCACTCACCTTGGACCGCGACATGGACTGCCATATCCTGTTTGGTGACCAATGACACGGCGACCAGACTGCGGACTGTACCCTTCCTCTTCCGCTGTACTTGTCATTCCCCGATGGACTCTGGCTGGCCCTCCACGGGCCCATATTGTGAAGTGGGGTGGCATGGCCCTGTACTGCTCCAGCTGCAAAACTCCACTGGATGTGCATTAAACATTCAGAAACGCACTGCTGTGTCATGTCTTTCATCATTCATGTATGAATGTGTGGATGAATGCAGGGTCAGTGATTCCCCCTAACGTCAATGATGCTCATCTAGTGGGATTCCAGTCACAGTGTGCTACATTGCCGATTGCGTTCCGGGTGCCGTAGACACTACAACAGGGACACACGCATTAGTCACTTCATTGTCCGGACATGGACTGAACCACGCCCGGAGCCCCCGAGTCATTGTTGCAAGCCCTGCGCTGGTCCGGCATACGCCAGGCCAGACCACTCTGCTTACGCTCCGAGGGGGGGGCCACATAGCTACAAGTTGCAGGTTTACACGCTAGTGGTCTGCAGGTCGCTGGTCTAGTTGTCAGCATGTCACGGCCACTCCCTGAGGGCAGGTTTGCACACACACCACACCCATCCGGCACAGGCATCACAGGCCATGTGACCCCGCCAATATAAGGGGCCGACAACGTCACATTCCCCACTGCCGGTGGTGACTTGGTGACGGACGTTCCACGATTCTCAATTATAAAGGGCCCATGAGTTGTTGCGCACAGGGTTAGTGGTACCCGGAGCCAAAGCGGCCGTAACGGGCCTACCACCACGTGGTGCTGACTGGGGTTGCACAGGGTTAGTGGCACCCGAAGCCTTGCGGCCGTCACGGGCCTACCACCACGTGGCGCTGACTGGGGTTGCACAGGGTTAGTGGCACCCGAAGCCTTGCGGCCGTCACAGGCCTAACACCACGTGGCGCTGACTGGGGTTGCACAGGGTTAGTGGCACCCGAAGCCTTGCGGCCATCACGGGCCTACCACCACGTGGCGCTGACTGGGGTTGCACAGGGTTAGTGGCACCGAAATTGCTGAGCGGGTGTGCGGCCTGCGATGATGACGTGTGCACTGATGTGGTCTCTGCCATTGATGCCTCAGGACTCAGCGTCATGTGTGGGACCTGCTGGGCCGCGGTGCGGGTCCACATGATGTGGAGCATGCCATGGTGGCGGGACCTGGGCCTGGAGCTTGCATGGGCATGTGGTGTGCCCACTGGTGGACACACTGGTGGCGGCAGGTGAGCAGTGGGGCCTGGGTGCGCAAGTGCGGACAGCCAGCGCTGGCCGGCGGGAGGGGGTAGGGTGCGGCTGCATGTGTGCGCAGGGACGGACAGGCGTTGCCGTGTGCAGTGAGATGGACTCTGCCATGATTGACTCTGGCCTCGATTACAGATTGCAGACCTGGTGGCTTGCAGTGTATACCGGCACGTGGCTGGAGACACACCAGTGGCAGCAGGTGAGCAGTGGTGCTTGGGTGCGCGGGGGCGGCAGTGTCCCTCCTTCTCTCTCTCTCTCTCTGCCCTCCTTTCCTTCTCTCTCTCTCTCCCTTCCTTTCCTTCTCTCTCTTTCTCTCTCTCCCTTCCTTTCCTTCTCTCGCTCTCTCTCTCCCTTCCTTTCCTTCTCTCTCTTTCTCTCTCTCCCATCCTTTCCTTCTCTCTCTCTCTCCCTTCCTTTCCTTCTCTCTCTCTCTCTCTCTCTCTCTCTCTCCCTTCCTTCCCTTCTCTCTCTTTCTCTCTCTGCCTTTCTTTCCTTCTCTGTTTCTCTGTGTCTCGCTCCTTTGATGTGCGCATGACACACGTTCTGATTTTGTGCTTTATTTTCCAGGCTGTGACATCAAGATTGTTCCGGACGGACCCGACAGGAGTCTTCCGCATTGGTGTTTTGTGTTGTATTCAATAAAGTTTTTGGTTGTTACTTCAATGATGAGTGACTGTTTCTCGTTCTTCTGACCACACATGTGTTTCTTGTTGTCATTGTGCGACATCATGCGCTATTTGTGGCTCTTGTGTCGTGCACGGTATGTGTTTGTCCCGGGGGAGGGGGGTCCTGGGGGGGGCCTGGGAGTGGTGGCGGTGGGTGTTGTGGCCCTCATGGGTCTCCGAGCTGCATGATCATTGTCTCCATGGCATCTGTGGGTCTTCAGATGTGGCTCTGGCCTGGGCTCCCTTTCATACTGCAGGTAGTCGTCCTGCTTAACACCAGCAGAAGGCAGGTGTTAAATCCCTGCTGCTACCGCGGCTTATCGTCTGTTTTTGGTTCACATCGCAGATCTGGCAGTTCGTTGTGAATGTGGTGTAGTGGTGTTTTTGTGTGTTTTTGCACGGGAACGCCTACTCTGCATCTCATTAGGGTTAGTTGGTGGTGTCACCCGTGGAGGTAAATTTTGCGGCAGTTATCGCGGGAATACTTGCGTTGTCTGCTGTTTGCACCCGCTTGTGAATGGGGCGTTAAATCTATCTCCACTTTTGATGCGTTAAGGTGGCGATAACTCGGCGATAAGTCCTTGTGAATATGCCCCTAAGTGTCCCAAAAGACTGAGCAAGTGGCCTGCAGCAAGGCCTCTGATGTGATTTGCACTCATGTTGCTTTCCAGTGTGAGATATGCCCAGAAGGTATGAAGCAGGTCGGGGTGCACTTGGCACCACGTTTCTTCCTGTTCTGTCTACTGTGCCCCTTGATTGATTTTTCCACTTTAGTGTTTTTTTATCATTTGATTTTTCTGTGTTTAAATTGATTTGGGAATTTCAAATCTTTAATTTATTTACTTGACTATTTTGGTGCTACTAAAATACTTGAAACATTTACTTGAATGGAAGTCCACCTCTTTAATGCACAACTACTTTACGTTATGCTATGTTCTGTCAATTTGTATAATGCAATAATCACCCAAGAAGTGCAACTCCATGGATCCTCTTTGAACCCTGCATTTTAATTTTTTAGTACTGAGTTATTTAACTTTGTGTGAGTTTGTTCAACACTCTCCCACCTAGTTTATCACCCAGTTTGTCACACATGGGTAATGAAAAGTTGGTTGGTGTGCCTCAGCAAAGCAGCAATAAGGTATTCCAGCATTGTGACTTGCTCTGACAGTGCAGATTGTCAGAGTAATACATGGGCACCAGACCATAGTGGCACTTATATTTGAAGGCTGATGCTATACTATATTCCACAGCTAAATTAAATCCACCTCAGTATTCTGTCTTCCATGAAACTTACTTTATGAAATAGCAATTATGTTGGTGTGGCAGAACGTGTAAATGAGCATATATGCCAGTGTTAGTAAGCATGCGTGACAGTATTAGTGAACCTGTGTATAAGTGGGCTCATGTATCCATCAGACCAATCTCTTTACTAGAGCATCACAACTATCATGACAATGAATTTCAAATTGTAGTGCAAGAGCATTTCACTATTACTCTATTAATGGTTACAAATATTATTTGCTAAAGCTTGCAATGAGCAAACAAACAACGTTTTTGGGAATACCTGACAAGACTGCTTAGTGAGTTAACCGATTGCTGATGACATCTCATGTAACCAATGAAACCAGTGTATGAATGCAACACCAGTCGGTAAGAAATATCAAGGGTTAGGAACCCAATCAGAGATTTGCAGATCAAACGTTGTATCCCAAAAGCGACAACTTAAACTTTAGAGGGCCAACTCTCAGAGATAAATACAAGTAAAAACTATTTTGTTGCAGAATCCACTGCATTCAAGAGCTTGTGCCACTGATAGTAAGCTTCTCTGCCAGGTATGGGCACATCATTTGGAGAGTGCACAAGGTTTTGTTGGAGGAGCTGAGGCTCTGCCTTGATGGAGAACCTGTCTTGCTGCTGAGAGAGGGGCACTGGAGGTAAGCCTGTAGGAAGAGAGTACCCAGAAGAAAGAGCAGTAGTAGCTACCTCAGGGATGGGTTGCCCAGAGAAGTAGATTTATAAAGAAAGCATGAGGAGTGTTGACTCTAGGGTGCCCAGGGGGGATATAAGTGTAACACCAAAACTGTGATGAGCCTCTGCACCCTGCCCAGCTACTTACAACTGAACAACTGCTGGCAGCTTCTCCACTCTGTGCTACACCAATTGTAAGTGTGTTTTGTGACCTATTGATCCCCCATCATCCTCTGTGACTGTGACTCTTGGGGATCCTGGAGATAGTGTCATGAACTGTATAGTGAGTTGGCACAACAACTACAAAAACAGCACAGTCTGGTCCATCAAACCGGCAATCTTAGAAACATCACATACAGCTCAGGACAATTTTCTTCTTGGTGACAGAACCCCCATGACAAACTCCCTCAATGTTACTTAGTTCCAGTGGTTGGCTTTTGAATGACTATTATCCAAAAAACCGACAGGGTCCCTTGTAAACTTAACTTCCTACATTCCAGTTTCAGCATAATATGCAGTACATTGCATCTATGTTCTGGTAACCCAATCACCTGCATGGCCAGGGAACATGACAGTGCTCTCCTGCCTGAGAACTCACAACAGGTCTATTTAAACTGCACCTAGAGGCTGACCGAGTTCTTGGCTTTCATTCTTTCTCAGACAAAGAAGGCTTGCCCTCCGTCTCCAAGATTACCTGGTCAAGAATTAGTCTCCTTTGGAATCCTGTCAGCAGTCAGAGCTCTTGATCTTAAAATCTGTCAGCAGTCCTTGGACCTGAAAAAGGATAAAGACACAAAAATAAAGGGTTAGTGCATTAATCAGTTATTGAGCGTGTAGTTTATAGAGACTAATAATTGTGCTTGGATTTCATAACAGTCGTTTTAAAGAGATTAACAGTTGCACTTGGATTTCAAGACAGCAGCTTATAAAAGACGAATTACTCTACTTGAACAATAAAGCAGCAGTTTTGAAAGACAAATAATTTGTTTTCTGGACCATTACTGAGAATCAGCATATTGAACTAAGAAAAGGTTTCTTAAAAACATTGCCAAGGGAAAATAAGAACAAGTTATGAGACAAGAACATGCTTTTCTGTTAGAACTTGGGAGCTAGCTGTATTCTCGGGTCACTGACATAATATCGGAATCAACAATATCATGTAACAGAAATATCGTGTCAAAAATATTGTTTACAAAAATATCGATATCCTATCCTTATAATGGTAAGTACAAAAATATCGAACAAAATACAGTTTCACACTAATATTGTTAAAAAACATACATAAACATTGTTTCTTATCATATATATAGTTTAAAGTAGTACATTTTAAATATTTTAATATATACCATTGATATAATATAATTTAAAAAAATCTCATTACTATGTAACACTATGGGCCCGATTATGAGTTTAACGGTGTGGCGGCGGGCCTGCCCCACCGCCACACAGCCAAACCTGCTTGAGAACTGCCCGTCGTATTACGACTTTTTTAGTACCGGGCAGGCAGTTCCTTTGCTGTTCCCACGGTGGTGCCTATAAAATAGGCACAGCAATGGGAATGTGAAAGGAACGCTGGCACCATGAAAAAACTCCAAAAGAAGCTGCAAAACATCCAAAATGCCTCCACCAGACTCCTCCTGAACATCCCTCCCCACAGTCACATCACCGACCACCTGAGAGACCTCCACTGGCTTCTGGTCACCTAAAAGCTCCTCACGCACACCTACAAAGCCCTCCACAATGCCAGAGCCGCATACTTCAACCACTACCTCTCCTTCCACTCTCCCACCAGACATTTCTACTCCGCCCATCAGGCCCTGGCCACCATCCCACGGATCCGCAGGACCACCACTCGAGGAAGACCCTTCTCTTACCTCACTGCAAGGACATGGAACTCCCTTCCTCTGCATCTCAGGCAATCACCATCTGTGCCTCAATTCTGGAAGGACCTCAAGACCTGGCTCTTCGACTGAACAGCAGAACCTCCCCACAGTGCCTTGAGACCCTTACGGGTGAGTAGTCACGCTCTACAAAACCCTGACTGATTGATGCACACAGAGGGGCACATGGAGTGAGGCACAAGGGGCCCCTACTTCTTTCCTCACTGCCACTGTTTTCATGGAGGAAAGACTTCAATGAAATCAGTGGCGGTGAGGAAAGTCGCAATATGCTTGGTGGGACCGCAGCAGTCCCGCCAAGCATATCGATGCCTCCTGACCGCCGTGCCACTGCCTTCTCACATGACATGTCTGTTGCATGTCATTTGAGATGTCATCAGTGATGTCATCAGTGATGTCACTGACCATGTCATGAGTGATATAATATGTGACATCAACAGCAGTGCATTGCGGGGGCGTGAGTTATAGTTAGCTTAGCTAACTATAACAGCTGAATTTCTCTGCTTTTGTACAAGTGAAATGTCAGCCTAACTATAACGTCCCTGAAACCTGTGGTTTTTTTCAGTGAATATCTAAGGTTTTTTAAATGCTAACTCCTAACTATAACGTCTCTGAAACCTGTGGTTTTTTCAGTGAATTTCTAAGGTTTTTAAATGCTAATACTAACTATAATGCCCCTGAAACCTATGGTTTTTTCAGTGAATTTCTAAGGTTTTTTAAATGCTAATTTCTAACTATGCCTACATAGGTAGGACATGTACAGAAAGAGGAAGAAAGGCGCAGAAAGAAGCAAGAGAAGTACAGAAAGAAGCAAGAGAGGTGCAGAAAGAGGAAGAAAGAGGAAGAAAGAAGCAAGAGAAATGCAGAAAGAGGCAACAGAGGTCCAGAAATAGGAAGAAAGGTGCAAAAAGAAGCAAGAGAAGTGCAGAAAGAAGCAACAGAGGTGCAGAAAGAGGCCTACTTTGACTGTACCTTTCCACAGACTCATACAAAGTAGCCTAATCACTAATCCTTCCCCCAAGATGTCTTAAGCCTCACTTTTATCTTGAAGGTTCACTATTCATCGACTGTTCAGAATGTTAGGCCTACCAAATGTAAAACAGCAATCCTAACCATATCACTGTTGTAAGTCTAACCAAGGTTGTGAAGGTATGCATGCGTGTGTCTCTGCTTTTACCTAGTGACATGTTACATAAAAATAAACAGACAAATACTTGAATACCTGTGTTTCAAACAGCATACTCTGTAAATTTGTGTACAAAAAGGTAGAAGCAAGAGAAGTGCAGAAAGAAGCAACAGGGGTGCAGAAACAGGGAAGAGGGGTGCAGAAAGAGGCAAGAGAAGTGCAGAAAGAAGCAACAGACATGCAGAAAGAGGCAAGAGAAGTACAGAAAGAGGCAACAGAGGTGCAGAAACAGGCAGGAGAGGTGCAGAAAGAGCAAAGAGAGGTGCAGAAAGAGGCGAGAGAGGTGCAGAAAGAAGCAAGAGAATTGCAGAAAGAAGCAAGAGAAGTGCAGAAAGAGGCAAGAGAAGTGCTGAATGAAGCAACAGAGGTGTAGAAAGAAGCAAGACAAGTGATGAAAGAGACAAGAAAATTGCAGAAAGAAATAAGAGAGGAACATAAAAAAGCAAGAGACGTGCACAAAGAGGAAAGAGATGTGCAGAAAGAGGCAAGTGAGGTACAGAAACAGGCAAGAAGGGTGCAGAAAAATGCAAGAAAAGTGAAGAAAGAAGCAACAGAGGTGCAGAAGGAGGCAAGAGAACTGGAGAAAGAGGCAAGAGAGTTGCAGAAACAGGCAAGAGAGGTGCAGAAAGAAGAAAGAGGGGTTCGGAAAGAGGTAAGAGGGGTGCAGAAAGAAGCAAGAGAGATGCAGAAAAAAGCAAGAGAAGTGCAGAAAGAACCAACAGAGGTGCAGAAAGAGGCAAGAGGGGTGCAGAAAGAGGCAAGAGAAGTGCAGGAAGAAGCAACAGAGGTGCAGGAAGAGGCAAGAGAGCTGCAGAAAGAGGCAAGAGAGTTGCAGAAACAGCAAAAGAGGTGCAGAAAGAGAGAACAGGGGTGCAGACAGAGGCAAGAGAGGTACAGAAAGAGGGAAGAGGGGTACAGAAAGAGGCAAGAGGGGTGCAGAAAGAGGCAACAGAAGTGCAGAAAGAAGCAAAAGAGGTGCAGAAAGAGGCAATAGAACTGCAGAAAGAGGCAAGAGAGGTGCACAAAGAGGGAAGATGGGTGCAGCAAGAGGGGTGCAGAAAGAAGCAAGAGAGGTGCAGAAAGAAGGAAGAGAAGTGCAGAAAGAAACACCAGTGGTGCAGAAAGAGGGAAGAGGGGTGCAGAAAGAGGCAAGAGAAGTGCAGAAAAAAGCAACAGAGGTGCAGAAAGAGGCAAGAGAAGTGCAGAAAGAGGCAACAGAGGTACAGAAACAGGCATGAGAGGTGCAGAAAGAGGGAACAGGGGTGCAGAAGAAGGCAAGAGAGGTACAGAAAGAGGGAAGAGGGGTGCAAAAAGAGGTGACAGGGGTGCAGAAAGAAGCAAGTGAGGTGCAGAAAAAGGCAACAGTGGTGAAGATAAAGGCAAGACAGGTGCAGAAACAGGCACGAGAAGTGCAGAAAGAGGCAAGAGAAGTGCTGAAAGAAGCAATAGAGGGGGTAGAAAGAAGCAAGAGAAATGATGAAAGAGACAAGAGAGTTGCAAAGAAAACAGGAGAGGTGCAGAAAAAAGCAAGAGAAGTGCAGAAAGAGGCAAGTGAGGTGCAGAAAGAGGCAAGAGAAGTGCAGAAAGAGGCAAGAGAGGTGCACAAACAGGTAAGTGAAGTGCAGAAACAGGCAAGAGGGCTGTAGAAAGAGGCAAGAGAAGTGCAGAAAGAAGCAACAGAGGTGCAGAAGGAGGCAAGAGAACTACAGAAAGAGGCAAGAGAGTTGCAGAAACAGGCAAAAGAGGTGCAGAAAGAAGAAAGAGGGGTGCAGAAAGAGGCAAGAGTGGTGTAGAAACAGGCAGGAGAGGTGCAGAAAGAGGAAAAAGAGGTGCAGAAAGAGGCAAGAGAGGTGTATAAAGAGGGAAGAAGGGTACAGAAAGAGGCAAGAGGGGTGCAGAAAGAAGCAAGAGAGGTGCAGAAAGAAGCAAAAGAAGTGCAGAAAGAAGCAACAGAGGTGCAGAAAGAGGGAAGATGGGTACAGAACAAGGCAACAGTGGTGCAGAAAGAGGCAAGACAGGTACAGAAACAGGCAAGAGAAGTGCAGAAAGAAGCAACAGAGGTGTAGAAAGAAGCAAAACAAGTGATGAAAGAGACAAGAGCATTGCAGAAAGAAACAAGAGAGGTGCATAAAAAAGCAAGAGAAGTACAGAAAGAGGCAAGTGAGGTGCAGAGAGAGGCAAGAGAAGTGCACCAAGGGGCAAGAGAGGTGCAGAACAAGGCAAGTGAGGTACAGAAACAGGCAAGAGGGGTGCAGGAAGATGCAAGAGAAGTACAGAAAGAAGCAACAGGTTCAGAAGGAGGCAAGAGAACTGTAGAAAGAGGGAAGAGAGTTGCAGAAACAGGCAAGAGAGGTGCAGAAAGAAGGAAGAGGGGTGCAGAAAGAGGTAAGAGGGGTGCAGAAAGAAGCAAGAGAGATGCAGAAAAAAGCAAGAGAAGTGCAGAAAGAACCAGCAGTGGTGCAGAAAGAGGCAAGAAGGGTGCAGAAAGAGGCAAGAGGGGTTCAGAAAAAAGCAAGAGAGGTGCAGAAAGAAGCAAAAGAAGTGCAGAAAGAAGCAACAGATGTGCAGAAAGAGGGGTGTAGAAAGAGGCAACAGTGGTGCAGAAAGAGGCAAAACAGGTACAGAAACAGGCACAAGAAGTGCAGAAAGAGGCAAGAAAAGTGCTGAAAGAAGCAACAGAGGTGTAGAAAGAAGCAAAACAAGTGATGAATGAGACAAGAAAATTGCAGAAAGAAACAAGAGAGGTGCATAAAAAGTAAGAGAAGTGCAGAAAGATCCAAGTGAGCTGCAGAAAGAGGTACGAGAAGTGCACAAAGAGTCAAGAGAGGTGCAGAAAGAGGCAAGTGAGGTATAGATACAGGCAAGAGGGGTGCAGAAAGATGCAAGAGAAGTGCAGAAAGAAGAAAGAGGGGTGCAGAAAGAGGTAAGAGAGATTGTTAATTAATGATATCCTAATTAACTTCCCACCCCATCTCCCTACAAACCCAACAACCCGCTACAACATTGTAAATTACTATTTACAATTAAATAAAAAATTCTTAATCACTTAAAATTACAAAATTATTTAAAAAAATTTATAACAATTATACAAACAATACTAACACATAAAATTAATATATAACCTAAAACACACTACCGGCCTCATTACGATGTCGGTCAGAAAGCATTCCGACCGACTACTTTTTGGAATCGTTTCCGACCGACTCGGGTTCGGGGAGTCCGACTAACCGATTACGATGTTTCCGAACACCGTTCAGTCGGACTCCCATTGACTTCAATGGGAGCCTGTGTTCCGACCGACAACACAGGCTCTCCTTGAAAAAAGGGGTAGTTCCGGAAAACCTTGCACCCTGTGGAGGGCACCCCAAGGTGCCTGCCACACTGTGCATGGTTGGAAAGAGGGGTCCCATGGGTACCCCCACGGGCCCCAACCGGAGGCATCTGGGTGAAGGGGGGCCTGGTACGGGCCCCCAAATCCAGTTTCTGACAGCCGTTTCGTGTCAGACAGACCAATTCAGAAAGGCTGTCAGAATCCGACATTGTAACACATCGGTCGAAAATGTGGTCCATAGACATGTACGATTCGGCTCCGACTGACTCGGAGTCTCCGAATGTTGGTTGGAACTGAGCCAGAAAGACCGAACGGTTACCATCTATCGTAATCGGTCGGTCGGAAATGTTTCCAAGTCGGTCGGAAACATGGGTTCCGACACGGGTTAGGGAATTCCGAATGCCATTTGGAGACTTTCCAACCAACATCATAATGAGGCCCTAAATTAGGTTAAAAACCGCTGTTCTTTAGAACTTCGGGGCATATTAACAAGGCCCGGCGATAAATATCGCAAAGCGCGCTTAGCGCATGCATATTTATCGCCGGCTATCTCTGTAATTTATCGCCCGGTTAGCGCGTTATCAACAACGCGCATCGCTGAGGCGATAAAATTCCAGAGATAGCGTGGATATCGCCATTTTCCATGGTGGAAAACGGCGATATCCTAGATGATAGGGCCTGTGGTCTTAGCCACAGAATCCACCCCCCATGTTAAGTATGCCTTAGTCAGGAATTTAACAGACATTAAATTCCTGCGTTAAGGCATACTTAACGCGATTTAGAAAATCGCTAACCCTCCTTGATAATATCGCGAAGCTGCCTTCGCGATATTATCCCTGTTTGGTTCCACAGCCACGCCTACTTTGCATCTCATTAGCGATGCAAAGTTAGGCGTGCTGGGAATGGGCGCTAAGTCAGCAAAACACGCGATAGCGTGTCTTTGCTGATACGGCAATGAAATTATCGCCGCTTTTCGCCCGAAAACGGACGCAAAAGCGGTGATAATTTCATATCGCCGCCTTGTTAATATGCCCCTATATTATTAAAAATGGTATTTACGACAATGATATTCTTAACAACAATATTACTTAACTGAAAAAACGATATTCTTGACAGCGATATTTTTGCATCACAATATTTTTTTCCAATATTTCTGTCTCCCAATATTTACAACTCGATATTTTGTCCAAATATCGTATTCTCAAGTCATACTTGTATACCTTCTGGTAAGGAGTATGTTTTTATATCACAAAATGTCTAAATAGTGTTCCATGTAATTGTTATTGGGTAACAGAGCTTCGTATGTGTTTTCTTCCGTTTACCAATAGGATGCTGCTACTTCTCTACAACTCAAAAACATTAAGATGGTCCATAGTAATAATGAGATTCCGATCACTGACAGAATATTGAAAACACAAATATTGTGTGGACAGAATATTATGTCAAAAATATCGGGGACCAACATATTGAGAAGGTAAGTGCAAATAGGTAAGTATAGATTAACTATTCTTAACTCCACTTCAAGGTACCTTGAAGATATATATATTGTCAAGGTACATACATATACGTGGATTTATATATAGTAAAACTTTACTTACCTATTTAAACTTACCTTCACAATATTTTTGTCCTCAAAATTTTTGACACAATATTTTGCCCCATTATATTTGTGTTTTTGATATTCTGGCTAAATTGTTGAGATTCTTTAGAAGGATTTCCCCAGAGATGAGAAGAGAATTAGTCAGCAACCAGCTTCTTCCTATCCCATTCCCTCTTTCTTGGCTGGCAAGAGGGCTCACATCTGCCATTGTGTTCTGCCCGGACAGTGAGATACGCAATCAAATGGTGTCCCAAAGTTCCTGCATCATCTCAGACGTAAAATTGTTAGTGACACACTGACGAACTTCAATGGGAACATTGGTTCTTTTGGGGGTCATTTATGCTAAAGATAACTTGAAGGATAACTGAATTATTCCTGCTGGACCTACTAGTGTTCAACTGGGTATAAAAAGTAGCAATAAAAATGCATTACAGATAGAGGACACACAACAATATATATATTTAAATAACAAACAATATCATTGGAGCTCTGTTCTGCACAGACGTTGGTCAAGTCTTTCTGTCAGAGGACAGGAAGAACTCATTTGTCCTCTCTCATCAGCAAGACCCAGGCTTTTGTAAGGTTACGGATGAGACATCAGGGATAAATGGCATCCACACTGTCTATTCTGCCCTGCGCCCGTGTACATTTGCAACCCCTTCTACATCATCTTCTTCGCTACTGGTCCCTGACCTCCCAGTATTACGATTCTCTGGTACCTGTCACGCCAGAGCATTGTCGGGCTCTTCAGTGGTGTTTAGTTCCAGAACATTTCAACAGGGGTTTCTCTCTGACTCCACTTCCTGTACTGACTGTGACAACGGATGCCAGCAGAATTGGGTTGGGTGCCATTTGCGGGTCTGTGTCAGCTCAGGGCAAACGGAGCAGAATAGAATCTCAGAATTCTTTCAATTGAAGGGAGTTCAAGGTGGTTCAGATGGCACTTCAGTCGTTCCATCACTCCATTCTGAATTAGGCAGTCTGCATTCAGACAGACAACTAGGTGGTGCGTTCCCATCTCAATCGCCAGGGAGGTATGCATCCGAGTCCTTTTCGCCTTTCTGAGGAGATATGTCTGTGGGCAAAGATCAATCTCCTTACTCTAACCGCAGTGTCCCACTGAGTCGCTCTCCAGAGGCGTGGGCGATGGTTGTATGATGGAACCACACATGCCATTACCACACATGCCTTTACAATGCCGTCATTACAACGCATGCGTATTTACCACTCATGCCTTTGACACAAAAACGTTTACCGCGCATATGCTTTTACCACCCATGCCTTTACAACGAACATTGCATGGTAAAGGCATATGCGTGGTACAAATTTAACAGGTAAGTATACCATAAATATATATATATACGCATATATATCTACATATATATATTACCTACTGCCGGTCGCCAGTAGGTAGTTATAGTTAAGACCTAGTTTCCATAGGAAAACCATTTTTTGTTTTGCCAATAACTTTGGCGCCATTTGACGAATCTTCGTGAAATTTTCAAAACTAATGGTGCTCTCCGGTCAGCTCCTGTCTTGAAAGTTTCAGGGTGATTTGTCAAGCGGAGGCCGAGAAAAAAGGGGGTTCCCAAAACACGTTTTCTCCATGTTAATTTCCATAGGAAACTTTAGACAAAGCTACAGCCCGAACTGCTGAACGGAATTACACCACATTTGGCAAAAAGGTAGCTCTTGGTTCAGAAAGTGTTTTTTTTTAAATGGTGTAAATCCGTTCAGTAGTTCCTGAGAAATAAAAAAATAAAAATATATCGATATCTGGTGACCGCGGTGGATCCGCGAACCCTCCTAAGCATGAGCTTTATTCTGACTGGCTGCCAAGACTCCAAACCAAAAAGGGTTGGCAGCCATCTTGTGACTCGGTTGAACTGAGTCACAAGAAAAAAGGTCAAAAACAAGATAAGGGGGCAGGGTAGAAACACCCTGACCCCCTAGGCCTGCTCCACCAAAAAAAAGCATTTTTTTCTATTTTCGGCGGGATTCACGTAGGATCCGCGAATCCGGCACAAACATTTTTAAAAAAAAGAAGTGCGGTCTCCCGCACTTCGTTTTCTTGAAGCCCCCTGGTAGGCCAGGTCCTGGGGGAATTGAAGTATGATGATGCGGGGGCCCTGCAGGGCCCCCACAGTCCCAGGGACCGCCACCTCCCCGGTGAGATACTTATTTAAATGCAGGGGGCTAGCGGGCCCCCGCAGCCCTGGGGACCGCCACCTCCCCGGGGTTCTATTATAAAAAAAAAATGCATGGGGGGCTCCTGCCCTCTCCATGCAGCCCCAGGGACTGCCACCTCCCCGGGGCTTTAATTAAAATATGCGGGGTGCACGCAGCCCCCCGCAGCCCCGGGGACAGCCACCTCCCCGGGGCTCTGCTTTTGTTTAAATAAGGTAGTGTGGGGGGGCTCGAGCCCCCCACATGCCCAGGGGACCACCACCCCCGGGGCACTAATTACAAAAAGCTGGGGGTCCGTTACAGACCCCGGGCCCTGGGGACCATCACCTCCCCGGAGCTTTACACATGAAGGGAGAGTGGCCGCAAGGCCCCCCTCTTGGAGCCCTTCTTGGCCCTGGGGACCGCCACCCCCCAGGTCCGGCTCCAGCAATGTCCCGGGGCATTGCAGTTTGCTATGGCTCCCGCCCTGTCATAGCAAACTCTGCTACGCTTCATGGAAGCGAGAGCAGGAAAACTGCTCTCGCTTCCATGAAGCGAAGCAAATTGCTCTCGGGCAAAGGGCGCTGTATGTCAGCAGCTCCCTTTGTCAAAAAGCAATGCCGGCTCCCGCAGGAGGTGAGGAGCTGGCAGGGACCGCAGGGGCCTTGGGGCTCCCCCCACAGTCTCCAACGAGAGGACAAGCCCTGGGGATGGGGTCCCCGGGGCCAAAAATGGCCCAGGAGGGGGGCCACTTGGCCCCCTCCCTCTTTTAATTACTATTATTTTTTTTTTTAAATAAGGCCGGGCCCCGGGGGACGGGGTCCCCGGGGCCAAAATTGGCCACAGGAAGGGGGCCACGCAGCCCCCCTCCAAAATTATTTTAAAAAAGGCAGGGCAGGCCCCGGTCATCAGTGATGTCATCAGTGATGTCACTGACCATGTCATGAGTGATGTAATATGTGACGTCATCAGTAGTGCATTGCGGGGGCGCGAGTTATAGATAGCTCAGCTAACTATAACGGCCGAATTTCTCTGGTTTTGTACGAGTGAAATGTCAGACTGACTATAACGTCCCTGAAACCTGTCGTTTTTTCAGTGAATACGTATATATATATATATACCTATATATATATACGCATAGATATATACATATATATTCATATATGTATATATATATATATATATATTACCTATTGGCGGTCACCAGTAGGTAGGTATAGTTAGGACCTAGTTTCCATAGGAAAAGCATTTTTTGATTTGCCAATATCTTTGGCGCCGTTTGACGAATCTTCGCGAGATTTTCCAAAAAACGTTCACTCAGGGCCTATCTTGAAAGTTTCGGGGTGATTCGTCAAGCGGGGGTCTGGAAAAAAGGGGGGTCCCAAAACGCGTTTTCTCCATGTTAATTTCCATAGGAAACTTTAGACACAGCTACAGCCCGAACTGCTGAACAGAATTAAACCAAATTTGGCAAAAAGTTAGCTCTTGGTTCAGAAAGCGCCTTTTTTTTTAAATGGTATAAATCCGTTCAGTAGTTGCTGAGAAATTCCAAAAATAAAAATATCGATTTCTGAGCACCGAGGAGGGTTCGCGAACCCTCCCGAGCACAAGCTCAATTCTGATTGGCTGCCAACACTCGAAACCAGAATGTGTTGGCAGCCATCTTGTGACTCGGTAACCGAGTCACAAGAAAACAGAAAAAAAAGATGAAAAACAAGAAAAGGGGGCAGGGTAGAAACACCCTGACCCCCTAGGCCTGCTCAGGGGGGACCCCCCAGGGCCAAAAAAAGCCTTTTTTGTATTTTTTTTTTTTAAATCGGCCGAATTCGCGCTGGGTGCACGAATTCGGCCGAGAAAAACAAAAAAACACGAAGCGCAGGCTCCCGTGCTTCGTTTTTGAAAGCCCCCGGGTGGGCCAGGTCCCGGGGGCAATGCTGTTTTATGTTGCGGGGGCCCACGGGCACCCCGCAGCCCCACGGACCACCACCTCCCCGGGGCTTTATTATTTATGCACGGGGGCAAGCGGCCCCCCTGCAGCCCTGGGGACCGCCACCTCCCCGGGGCAATTTTGATTTATGTGCAGGGGGGCCCCGCGGGCCCCCCAAGCACTGCGGACCGCCACCTCCCTGGGGCTTTATTCTAATCAGGAGGGGCCTCACGGGCCCCCCCCAAGCCCCGGGGCCTGCCACCTCCCTGGGTCTTTATTAAAATGGGGTTAGGGGCCTCACGGGCCTCCCCAAGCCCCATGGACCATTACCTCCCCGGGGCTTTTTAATTAATGGGGGGGCCACATGGGCCCCCCCAAGCCCCGGGGACCACCACCTCCCCAGGGCTTTCTTCTTAAATGAGGGGGGCCTCGCGGGCCCCCCCAAGCCCCGGGGACCATCACCTCCCCGGGGCTATGTTAAATGTAGGGAGGGGGCCATGCGGCCCCCCTCCTGGAGCCCTCGATGGCCCTGGGGACCGCCACCCCCCAGGGCCGGCTCCTGCAATGTCCTGGAGTGCCCAGATCTGGGACATTGCCGTTTGCAATGACAGGGCGGGAGCCGTGCGGCTCCCGCCCTGTCATTGCAAACACTGCTTTGCTTGTTGGAAGCGAGAGCAGGAAACCTGCTCCCGCTTCCAACAAGCAAAGCAGAATTGCTTTTGGGCAAGGGGAGCTGCATGTCAGCAGCTCCCCTTGCCCAAAAGCAATGCCAGCTCCCACAGGAGGCGGGGAGCCGGCTGGGACAGTGGGGGCATTGGGGCTCCCCCAACGGTCCCCAACGCTAAGGGCCAGCCCCGGGGGATGGGGTCCCCGGGACCAGAAGTGGCCCAGGGGAGGGGGGCCACGTGGCCCCCCTCCCATGAAAATTTAAAAAAACAAACAAAGGAGGCCAGGCCCCGGGGATGGGGTCCCCGGGGCCAAAAGTGGCCATGGGGAGGGGGGCCACGCGGCACCCCCTCCCGTGAATTTCTTTTAAAAAGGAGGCAAAGCCCCGGGGGATGGGGTCCCCGGGGCCAAGAATGGCCTCAGGAGTGGGGCCGGGCAGCCCCCCTCCTTAAAAATAATTTAAAAAAATTAAATAAATATGTCACCATGCCCTGGGGGATGGAGTCCCCGGGGCTGAAATTGGCCATGGGAGGGGGGCCACACTTCCTGTTTTTGTAAAAAAAAAAAAAAAAAAAAAACGGGTCAGGCCCTGGGGGATGGGGTCCCTAGGGCCCAAAAAATATAAAAAGAAGGGGGGCCACACAGCCCCCCTTCTAAAAATGCAAAAAAAAAAGAAAAGCTGGCATCTCGCCGGAGGGCCCGCCCCCTCTGCAAACGCGCCCCCTGGTGCGTTCTAAGTTGGGGATGAAGTCCCCTTCATTCCTGAGGGTCCCTGGGGGCCAACTAGCCCACAAGGTACCTCCAGTAAGCACCACACAGCTGGATTGCAGAGAGGTGGTCTGAGGTCATGCCCCCTTTTACACCACTCTGCAAACGCACCTCTTGGCGCACTGCTGGTGGAGCGATGAGGTCCGCTTGTGTCCTGAGAACCTCAGGACACAAGTGGACTTTATCCCCCGAGCAGCAGTGCACCAGGAGCAGTGTTTGCAGAATGGCATAAAAAGTGGGCGTGGCCTCAGACCACTCTCAGCAATCCAGCTGTGTGGGGCTTACTGGAGGTACCTGGTGGGCTAGTTGGCCCCCAGGGGCCCTCATGAGGAAAGGGGACTTCATCCCCAACCAAGAGCGCGCCAGGAGGCGCGTTTGCAGAGTGGTGGAGAAAGGGGGCGTGGCCTGTGTCCACCTCTCAGCAATCCCACTGTGTTTGGGCTTACTGGAGGTAAGAGGTAAGCTAGTTGGCCCCTAAGGACTCCCAGCAGTGAAGGGGACTTCAATCCCCATCGAACAGCACACCAGGGAGCGTGTTTGCAGAGTGGTGGGCAAAGGGGGTGTGGCCTGTTATGAGAACTTAGCAATCCTGCTGTGTGGTACTTACTGGAGGTAATAGGAGGGGTAGTTGGCCCCCAAGGATGTCCTTGGGGGCCAAGTAGCCCTCTTGTTACCTCCAGTAAGTCCCACACAGTAGGATTGCTAAGACGTCTTTGGAGGCCATGCCCCTTTCTCCACCACTCTGCAAACACGCCTCCTAGCAGACTACGGGATGGGGATGAAGTCCACTTTACTCCTGAGGGACTTTGGGGGCCAAGAAGCCCTCCTGGTACATCCTGTAAGTCCTATGCAGCGGAATTCTTGAGCGCTGGTCAGAGGCCCAGCACCCTTTCTCTACCACTCTGCAAATGCGACTACAAGTTAAAGTAGCATGTTTCTGCACCTCTGACTTAGAGGTAGTTTTAATCCCCCTGCCCTATTATATACTAGGGCCTTACAGGGGAGGTCATGCCAATCACAGGGGTACCCCAACCCATAGTGTACCCTAGTGTATGTAGGTGTTTTCACTGTATTCTAAGTGTCTTTTAGCATAGCACTGGCTCTAGGCCTGGTTAGTCAGAGTTACCACCAGTACCCATCAGCAAAAAGTTGGGGGCACAGGATGACTTTGCAACAAGGCCTCTTTCTGCACCTCTGTTGGTTCTTTCTCCATATCTTTTGCTTCTTTCTGCACCTTTCTTTGTCTTTCCGGACTTCTGTTGCCTCTTTATGCATTTCTCTTGCTTCTTTTTGCGCCTTTCTTCCTCTTTCTGCACATGTCCTACCTCTGTAGG
This sequence comes from Calotriton arnoldi, assembly GCA_963921515.1. Classification (NCBI taxonomy): domain Eukaryota; kingdom Metazoa; phylum Chordata; class Amphibia; order Caudata; family Salamandridae; genus Calotriton; species Calotriton arnoldi. The sequence continues at coordinate 533,494 of CAWUFW010004013.1, read as the reverse complement.
CATAGTTAGAAATGAGCATTTAAAAAACCTTAGAAATTCACTGAAAAAACCATAGGTTTCAGGGACGTTATAGTTAGAAATTAGCATTTAAAAAACCTTAGAAATTCACTGAAAAAAACCACAGATTTCAGGGACGTTATAGTTAGAAATTAGCATTTAAAAAACCTTTGAAATTCACAGAAAAAACCATAGGTTTCAGGGACATTATAGTTAGTAATTAGCATTTAAAAAACCTTAGAAATTCACTGAAAAAACCATAGGTTTCAGGGACGTTATAGTTAGAAATTAGCATTTAAAAAACCTTTGAAATTCACTGAAAAAACATAGGTTTCAGGGACATTATAGTTAGTTGGACATTTCACTCGTACAAAACCAGTGAAATTCGGCCGCTATAGTTAGTTCAGCTAACTATAGCTCGCGCCCCCACAATGCACTGCTGATGACGTCACATATTACATCATTCATGACATGGTCAGTGACATCACTGATGACATCACTGAAGACATCTCAAATAACATCACTGATGACATCACTGATATATATATATATATATATATATATATATATGCTAAGGTGTATTGAAGAATGAGTGGGTGTATAAGTGTCTGCATGGATGATTTAGTAGGTGCGTGACTGACTGTATAAGTGAGTGATTACGCGTGTCTCACTAAATGCATGGGTTAGTGACTAAACTGTGTGAATGTCTGTATCAGTCTGTCAGTTGGTGTGTAAGCGGCTGCATGGGTTGGCGAGTAGCTACATGAGTGTCTATATGGGTTATTGATTGGTTGTCTGAGTATCTGCATGGGTGCCTGAGTGTTTGTGTGGGTGGGTGGGGGTGTGTGACTCTGTGCATAGATGTGTGAGTGTGATTCACTGGGTGTATGGGTTCAAGAGTGCATCTGTGAAGGGCTGTATGGGTGGGTGAGTGTGTGTATGGGTGTGTTGGTGAGTGAATGGATGTCTCAGTGGTACATGTGTGAGTAACCACATATGTGAAAGGCAGTTTATGTGAGTGTTGGAGTATATAAATGACTATATGTGAGAGTGAGTGATTGTGAGAGTGGCTGTATGAATGAGTGTGTGCTTGTATCAGAGAGTAAGTATGTGTTAGTATCTGTATGAATAAGTGAGGTGGTGTGTGTATAACTGTATAGGTGAGTAAATGGGAATGTGATTGATTGTTTGCATGACTGACTAGGTGTCTGAGTAACTCTGGATGAGTGGCGCTGTGCGAGTGTGTGTTTGGGGTATGAGTGCATATGATAGTGCTGTATTGATGAGTGACTGCATGTATGAGTGGCAGTATGGGTGAATGAGTGGATTTGTGTGTAGACCTAGGAATTAGTGAGTGGGTATGTTGTAAGTGGTATCGGTGTGTCTATGGTTTCGAAAATGGTAGTCTGTATTTTAGAGTGGGTGTATCAAAGGTTATATTAGGGTGTGAGGAGGTGCGTCAGATTATCACGTGGATGATGTCATCAGTGATGTCATCAGTGATGTCATTTGAGATGTCATCAGTGATGTCATCAGTGATGTCACTGACCATGTCATTAATGATGTAATATGTGACGTCATCAGCAGTGCATTGCGGGGGCGCGAGTTATAGTTAGCTCAACTAACTATAACGGCCGAATTTCTCTGGTTTTGTACAAGTAAAATGTCCAACTAACTATAACATCCCTGATACCTGTGGTTTTTTCAGTGAATTTCTAAGGTTTTTTAAATGCTAATTTCTAACTATAACGTCCCTGAAACCTACGGTTTTTTTCAGTGAATTTCTAAGGTTTTTCAAATGCTAAATTTTAAGTATAAAATTATTTTAATCTTACCTTTTTACGATATTTGTAAGTGTTTTATCGAATTCCTTTTATTTAAAAATGTTTGGAAATATATTTTTGAACTTTTCTTTTTAAATTATACTTAGTTTCTCTAAAATCTTCTTCAAAAATTAAAATTACTATTTTAAAATATATATATCATACAGCACTAAAAATATACTGTGCTGTTTATGTGTACAACTTAAATTTATATTTTCTTGAAATAATGATTTTAGTAGTGTGAAAGTTATTTTATTGTATTGTTATGCTGTCTTTAAAAAATTTTTTACAAAGAAGTTGCGCACCCTACGCGTACCTACACGATGGGTGCGCAAATTCTAAATGCGCGGTCTCACCTTCCGCGTGTCCGAAGTCACGTTGGAGTCGCGACTTCGGCGTGATTTGAAAAGTATGAAATATCATTGTAGAAATTATAAATATCAGTTTTGGTTGAAGAGTTTCACTATTATAATTTAGAAAACAATTTATAAACAGGAATTTATACTTAATCATTAAGTGTACGAAAATTTACGGGTGCGTGACGTATGTGCGTAGGGTGCACGATCCTTGCTGGCACGTATTTCCGGGGTCGCAACTTCGGCGTAATTTTCAAAGTGTCAAATATCAGTGTAGAAAGTTTAAATATCAGTTTTGTATAAACACTTTCACTAATATACTTTTTTAAATATGTTATAAACATTTATTTATACTTTATAATTATGTATACAAAATTTTACGGGTGCGCGCACCCTACGCGACTCCATGTGACTTGAAAAAAAGCTTTTGATTGGTTTAAAAGATTTTCATTCTGTATGAGGGAGGATCCAACACCTGTTTTATTCCTCTTATTTTGGGTGTGCCTTCTTGTGAAGACCTGTTTTTTGTAGGCTCTTACAATTCTTTTTTTTTTTAGGTGTGTTGACTTTTTTTCTCTGAAATGGCATCCAGTCATCCTGAGGAAGATCTGCTGGAGGAGCCTGATGAAGTTGAGGAGCCTGTAAAAAAATGCAAAGAAAGCATTGTATGGGCTTTTTTTACAGTGCCTGAGGGGGAAATGAAAGTCAATGCTAGGAAAGTGACTTGAACTCTGTGCCAAAAAGTACTTTCGCGAGGGTCGGAGAAAAAGTATTCATGCGGCACCTCGTCGATAAAAAAACATCTAGAGACCATCCATCCTACTCGTTAGGCCAAACAAGTCATGCGGCGTCAGCAAAATGAGGAAGCTGCGCAACCAGATCCTAATGCACCATCAACATCACGTACAGCGGTTCCACCATCACCTCGGCCACATATTATACCAGAACTGGTGGATGCTTCGATTAATTGCCGCAAATGTGATGCAAAACTGTGTGTTGGAGAACAATGCATTGACCTTGTTGTCATGCAATAAAAACACACAAGTGTTAATTTTTTTTTACATTTAATTGACAATCTTGTTTTTCTTGTTTTTGTTCAACTAGTGATGTTGCACTGTTGAATTTAGTTGTTTTTTTTGAAAAGTCAAAAACACCCCAAAACAAAATTTGTTTAAAATACAAAAAAATTCCAAAATTGTTTTAAAAATTAAAACAAAACAGTTCTTACGGAACCACATAAACTGGTTAAAAATAGAAAAAAATCCTGAGAGATTGCATGAGTGTAGAAGTAGTGCCTGAGCAATTGGAGGAGTACAACGGTAGTGTCTGAAGGCATGGATGAATGCATGGCTAGTGTTTGAGTGAAAGAATGAGTGCAATAGTAGTACTTGAGTGATTGAATGTCTGCATCAGTACTGCATGGCTGATTGCATAAGTGCAGGGGTAGTGCCAGGGTGATTGGAAGAGTGCATGGGTAGCGTCTGAGTACATGGATTAGTGTATGGCTAGTGTTTGAGTGAATACATGAGTGCAATAGTAGTGCCTGGGTGATTGAATGAGTGCATAGGTAGTGCCTGGGTGATTGCCTGACTACATGGGCACTGGCTGAGCGATTGAAGGAGTGCATGAGTAATGCCTGGCTGATTGCATGAGTGCAGGGGTAATGTCTGGATGACTGGAGGAGTGCAAGGGTAGTACCTGAGTGATTAGACGAGTGTATAAGTAGTGCCTGGCTCATTTTATAAATGCGTGGGTAGTGGCTGGGTGATTGCAGGAGTGCATGGATAGTGCCTGGATGACTGGATGAGTTCAAGGATACTCTCTGCGTTATTCCATAAGTACATAGATAGTGCCTGGGTGATTGCATGCCTGCAGGGGTAGTGCATGACTGATTGAAGGAGTGAATGGGTAATGCCTGTGTGATTGTATGACTGCAGGGGTAATGTCTGGATCAATGGAGGAGTGCATGGGTAGCACCTGAGTGTTTAGATGAGTGCATAGGTAGTGCCTGGGTGATTTTATAAGTGCATGGGTAGTGTCTGGGTGATTGGAGGAGTGCATGGATTGTGCCTGGATGACTGGATGAGTGCAAGGATACTGCCTGCATCATTCCATAAGTGCATAGGTAGTGCTGGGGTGATTTTATAAGTGCATGGGTATTGCCTGGATAATTGTATGAGTACACGGGTAGTACCTGGGTTATTGGAGGAGGGCAAGCGTAGTGCCTGGGTGATTGAAGGAGTACATGGATAGTGCATGGCTGATTGGAGGAGTGCATAGGTAATGCCTAGGTGCATCGAGGAGTGCATCAGTCGTGCCTGGGTTAATGCATGAGTGCATAGCTAGTGCCTGGATGATTTCATAAGTGCATGGGTACTGCCTGAGTGATTGAAGGACTGCATGAGTAATACCTAGGTGACTGCATGAGTGCAGGGATAATGTCTGGGTCATTGGTGGAGTGCATGGGTAATGCCTAAGTGATTGTATGAGTGCAGGGGTAATGTGTAGGTGATTGGAGGAGTGCATGGGTACTGGCTAAGTGATTGAAGGAGTGCATGGGTAATGCCTGGGTGATTGCATGACTGCATTAATACTGACTGGGTGACTGGGGGAATACATTGATAGTACCTGGTAAATGGAGGAGTGCAAGGGTAGTGTCTGGATGATTGCAGTAGTGCATACCTAATGCATTGCTGATTACATGAGTGCAGGGGTAATGTCTGGGGGATTAGAGGAGTGCATAGGTAATGCCTGGGTAATTGCATGAGTGTAGGGGTAATGTCTAGCTGATTTCATGAGTGTAGAGGTAGTGCCTGGGTGATTTTATAAGTGCATGGGTATTGCCTGGGTAATTGTACGAGTACAGGGGTAGTGCCTGGGTTATTGGAGGAGTGCAAGGATAGTGCCTGGGTAATTGAAAGAGTACATGGATAGTGCATGGCTGATTGGAGGAGTGCATGAGTAATGCCTAGGTGCTTCAAGGAGTGTATCAGTCGTGCCTGGGTTAATGCATGAGTGCATAGGTAGTACCTGGATGATTTTATAAGTGCATGGGTACATCTTGAGTGATTGAAGGACTGCATGCGTAATACCAAGGTGATTGCATGAGTGCAGGGGTAATGTCTGGGTCATTGGAGGAGTGCATGGGTAATGCCTAAGTGATTGTATGAGTGCAGGAGTAATGTGTAGGTGATTGGAGGACTGCATGGGTACTGGCTAAGTGATTGAAGGAGTGCATGGGTAATGCCTGGGTGATCGCATGAGTGCATGTGTACTGACAAGGGTGATTGGAGGAATACATTGATAGTGCCTGGGTGAATGGAGGAGGTCAAGGGTAGTGTCTGGATGATTGAAGTAGTGCATACCTAATGCATTGCTGATTGCATAAGTGCAGAGGTAATGTATGACTGATTGGAAGAGTGCATGGGTAATGCCTGGGTGATTGAAAGAGTGCAAGGGTAGTGCATGGTGATTTTATAAGTGCATAGGTAGTGGCTGAGTGATTGCATGAGTGCATGGGTACTAACTGGGTAATTGGTGAAGCGCTTGGGTAGTGCCCGGGTGATTGGATTAGTGCATGGCTAGTGCCTGGGTAATTGCATGAGTGCATGAGTAGTGCCTGAGTTATTGTATGAGTGGATCAGTAGAGCCTGGGTGATTGGAGGAGTGTATTGGTAATGCCTGGGTGATTTTGTAAGTGCATGGGTAATGCTTGAGTGATTGAAGGAGTTCATGGGTAGTGCCGAGGTGATTGGAGGAGTGAGTTGGTAGAGTTTAAAAAAGTGAATGACTACAATAAAAGTGACTGTAAACATTACTTCATATTATTATGGTTATTACATTACTTCATCTTACCTTCTTTATTGAAGTAGATATCAAACTCATTGAAGGTTTTTTACAGTTGTTTCATTGTAAACTAAATTTAAAATATTTTCAAACTTTAATATTACTTTCTGTAAAAAAGAAGAAAAAAACTGTTATTGCATATAAACTTTTAGTTTTAAGAACACAACATAATTTTAGAATTACATAATATATTCAGTTTCCCTTTTTTGCTGTTTTCAGATTCTATTGAATTTCACAATACACAGTGATTTCAATGTTGATCATCATATTACAGCGGGGAAACAAATTAAGCCTGGGCGGTAAAATCCGCTCCGCTTGCGGAGTTTGCGGATTTTTGGCAACTCTGCAATCCGCGTAGAACGCGGAGTTACCGAAAACTCCGCTGCGTAGTGGAGTTTTTCCCTTGTACGCGCTTTCAAAATGCATTTTAGCGCGCGCGGTAACGACTTAACGGGATCCCTGCGTTCGCCAACGAGTTTTCCTATCCATTCGCCACGAGATTTTGGTAGCCGGCCGCGTGATCCCGCGAGAGTGTGCGATCGCGAACACGTCATTCGGACGCGCCATCGGACATCCGGTGGAAGTTTAGTGAAGCTCGTGATGCCGAACACGCAAAATTTGCAATCTGGAGAAGAATATCTCTCGAGCAGCATGAAACCTTCTCGGAAATGATGATTTGGATGAAAAAAACTCCTCAGATTGACATTTGGCTGTACTTTTTTGTGCAAGGAGTCCTTTTTCTTTTTTTACTTTTTTTTTGAGAGGAAGGAAGTGCCCCAGAGTTTCTAACTTCCTGTTCCTGTCCAGCAGGCTCCTCCCAGTGCTTTGTCCATGTCCTGTTCACTTTTCATTTGGATTTGGAGCTGGAAGGATCACCCTTTGTGTCTGCTGCATCATATATCATTGGATTTGAGGACTTTTGGATTTGAGATTTTATAAGTAAGTTGGTGTTGTTTGTTTGATTGGGGCATTGCAGTTGCTGCAACTACAATTTTTGTACTTTTCATCATTTTAAAAATGTTTTATTGTGGGTAGCCAGTAGGCCCAGAGCTAGTCATGGGTGCATGAAACAACTGTTTCTGTGGTGTCTGTTGAATTTAAACATCATTTAGGGCATGGATGGCATTGGATTGAATTGGAAAATGTGTATATTTTGGGGTATTTCACTTTTTTGGTGTGTGTTAAATAAATGCCTTTGTTGTGTGTGTGTGTGGTATGGTTGTTGTGTAACTTGCATACCTTGTTTAGCCCTGTGGATTTTCGTTTTTCCATTTTATTGCATTAAAGCTGTGTTGTTTTGCGTGCCTCCTTTGCCTGGCCATTATAGGCCTGTTTCAGTTCATTGTTTTCCAGGCCTCCTGCTTGTTGTGACTGTGAGTGACCATGTGGCTGGTGGCCATTTTGTGGTGGTAGTTTAGAAGTGTGCTGCTTTTGCCATATAGGCCTGTATGTATTTCCTTTGTTCCTTTTGGCCTAGGCTTCTTGTTGTTGTGGGCCTGGCCATGTGGCTGGCGGCCATTTTGAAGCCAGGCAGTGTGCTTTTGCCATAGGCCTGCATTGCCTGTCTTCCCTTTCTTATTGTTGTGGGCCTGGCCATGTGGCTGGTGGCCATTTTGAAGCCAGGCAGTGTGCTTTTGCCATAGGCCTGCATTGTCTGTCTTCCCTTTCTTGTTGTTGTGGGCCTGGCCATGTGGCTGGTGGCCATTTTGAAGCCAGGCAGTGTGCTTTTGCCATAGGCCTGCATTGTCTGTCTTCCCTTTCTTGTTGTTGTGGGCCTGGCCATGTGGCTGGCAGCCATTTTGAAGCCAGGCATTGTGATTTTGCCATAGGCCTGCATTGTCTCTCTTCCCTTTCTTGTTGCTGTGGGTGGCCTGGCCATGTGGCTAGCGGCCATTTTGTGGAGCCAGCCAGCGTGCTTTTGCCATAGGCCTGCAAGCTTGTGGCCTAGTCTGCCAATAGGTCTTTCATCCAGTAGGCCCAGAGGTAGTCATGGGTGCATGAAATGAAACAACTGTTTCTGTGGTGTCTGTTGAATTTAAACATCATTTAGGGCATGGATGGCATTGGATTGAATTGCAAAATGTGTATTTTATGGGGTATTTCACTTTTTTGGTGTGTGTTAAATACATGCCTTTGTTGGATGTGTGTGTGTGGTGTGGTTGTTGTGTAACTTGCAAAGCTTGTTTAGCCCTGTGGATTTTCGTTTTTGCATTAAAGCTGTGTTGTTTAGCATGCCTCCTTTGTCTGGCCATATAAGCCTGCTTGAGTTCATTGTTTTCCAGGCCTCCTGCTTGTTGTGACTGTGAGTGACCGTGTGGCTGGCGGCCATTTTGTGGTGGTAGTGTAGTAGTGTGCTGCTTTTGCCATATAGGCCTGCATGTCTTTCCTTTGTTCCTCTTGGCCTAGGTTTCTTGTTGTTGTGGGCCTGGCCATGTGGCTGGCGGCCATTTTGAAGCCAGGCAGTGTGCTTTTGCCATAGGCCTGCATTGTCTGTCTTCCCTTTCTTGTTGTTGTGGGGGGCCTGGCCATGTGGCTGGTGGCCATTTTGTAGAGCCAGCCAGTGTGCTTTTGCCATAGGCCTGAAAGCTTGTGGCCTAGTCTGCCAATATGCCTTTCATCCAGTAGGCCCAGAGCTACTCATGGCTGCATGAAATAACTGTCTCTGATGAATTTAAACATCATTTAGGGCATGGATGGCATTGGATTGAATTGCAAAATGTGTTTTTTTTGGGGTTATTTCACTTTTTTGGTGTGTGTTAAATAAATGCATTTGTTGGATGTGTGTGTGTGTGTGGTGTGGTTGTTGCGTAACTTTCCAACCTTTTTAGCCCTGTGAATTTTCGTTTTTACATTTTTGCATTAAAGCTGTGTTGTTTAGCATGCCTCCTTTGTTTGGCCATATAGGCCTGCTTGAGTTCATTGTTTGCCAGGCCTCCTGCTTGTTGTGACTGTGAGTGACCATGTGGCTGGTGGCCATTTTGTGGTGGTAGTTTAGTAGTGTGCTGCTTTTGCCATATAGGCCTGCATGTCTTTCCTTTGTTCCTCTTGGCTTACTGCTTCCATCCCCTTTGCCAGCTGCAGCTCCCTGAATGACGTGATGAGCAAATTAATACCAAACAGGTTCCACTTCCATTACATTTGTATTTTTATTTTTGTTCTTCTTCTTTCCTATCCTTCCTGAGTGTACACAGTATACCATGAAAGCCCTTGTTGTCAAAGTCTCACAAATGGCTACACTGTTATGTTTTTTTTAATAACTTAAACTGAGTTAATAAAATGTAATAATATAACACTAACAAGTGTGACCACCACACACTAAGTTATATATTATATTTGTTTGTTTGTGCTAGTAGTATTTGAACCACAACAACAAATGCAACATTTCACTGATGTTCTTCTCCTGGCTTCTTTGCTTTTAGGTGCAAAAAAAGACAGAGGAGGAGGTGTCATCATCACCCGTTGTACTGCCAGACAGAAGTTCTGCTGCGCACCACGTCACGTCCACGTGTGACCACAGACATCTCTGCAACTTGTGCACCTGCGTCCTGCTGACATCGGAAGGAAGAAGATGGCCCCAAAGAAAGGTACCATGTCCTCCAGTACCAAGAAAGTTGCCAGTGAGAAGAAGGAACAGAAGAAGGAAGTGTCACTGCCACTTACCAGGACTGGTGTGCCGGCCAATATGTTTTTTTGGGAAACCAAAAATTACGCCTGCATCAGCGGTGTCCGGGGACCAAGCTGGGAGCAGCATCTCCGCATCAGCGGGCCCACCCCACCAACCTAGGCCCAAGCCCATGAGTGTTGCAGAGGTAGCCAGTCTACTTGCGCAAACGCCAACGAGCAGTGATGTTGAAATGTCATTATCGCAAAGTAGTACCCAATCAACGCAGGCGGAAACTCAGCAGATAAGTGGGCAACAACAGCCGGAACAACAGCCGCAACAACAGCCACAATAACAGCCGGAACAACAGCCGCAACAACAGCCCACAATAGTAGTTATTCCTCCCGAAGTAGGGGCAGTTCAGGAAATCGAGCTTCCTGTAGGCGAAGAAGAGCAAGCCACTCTTTCAGAAGATCCATTGTCTTCCAGATCCCCAGCAAGGAAAAGGAGGGTTAGTCCATCAACTTCTTCTTCAAGCCACCAGCTCAGTCTGAGAGTGAGGCACGCCACAAGACAAGGCTAGGGAAAAGGAAGGTTCCAGAAAGCCTTAGAGTTATGGAGGTAGATGTAGAAGAGGGGGATGATGACGAGCCAGTCATCATGAACATCACTCCCGGCCCAGTGGAGATGGAGACCAACATTATTACCCTATCCCAAATTGCTGTGAGGGACGTAGCACGGATACCACCAAGACAGGTAACACCAACACCACCTCCAGCTTCCATATTTGCATTTGCAAAGGCCCGGCAGGGACCTACATCCAGCACAACCACCACCTCAGTAGGTAGTGGTACTGCACAGAGTCAAATTGCAGGCATACTCTCCAGTTTGTCCGGCATTGCAAGTGGCACCTCCAGCAGCGCAAGAAAGTTCACCTGTCCAGTTTGGAACTTCTTTTCGGTTAGCAGTAAGGAGGAGAACGTTGCTATATGCTCAATTTGTCGACATAGTGTTAGTCGGGGTAAGCTTGGTACAAACTATGGTACCAGAGGCCAAACAACCCATCTCGAGGAACACCTTAAAGGCCTAAAAAGTAAAACTGCACCCATTGCTGTTGGTGTGGATGAAGAAGTAGAAGAAGATATGATCGCGGAGGAAGGTGAACTAGAGGGAGACATTTTCTCTGGTACACAAAGTAGCCCTGTCCCCAGCAGTGTAGTGGTACCGCCCACATCCTCAGCAACATCTCAGTGGCACCGTAGTAAGAGTCAGGCTGAGACACCAAGGCAACAGAGTACTGCAATGAAAAAAAGTGCGTTGTTGAGCCTAACTGGGTTCAAGAAGTCACCTGCATCAGCTGCACCAGAAAGGAAAATAATCCAGCCGACCATTGTCAGCATGCTTAGGTCGGAGGGGCAGTACGAACGCAACCACCCAAAGGCACGCTTGTACAATGCGAAGCTGGCTAAAATGTTAGCACTGGACCTTCTCCCTTTTTCTTTTGTGGAAGGGGTGGGTTTCCTTGAATTTGTGACAGCCATCTGCCCAAAATGGAAGGTTTCCAGCAGGTCCTATTTCGCCAGAGTTGCTGTTCCAGCACTACATCACGATGTGCTGAAATTGCTTGGACAAGCTTTGCAGCAGAGTGTTGTTCACAATATCCACCTAACAACAGACATGTGGACCAGTTGCCAAGCCACTGATTACATGTGCATCACTGCACACTGGATCTCTTTTGTGGGGGTTAGAGAAAAGATATCTGAAGCAGGTGTTGTTGACACTGCTGAGATTTTTAATGCTACTCGGAAACATGCAACTGTAGCCATGTTCTCCATGGAGAAATCTCATACTGCTGCAAACATTTTGGAAGAGTTTAACAGCAAGGTCTTTGAATGGCTGCGCCCAAGAGGGCTTAACATTGGTTTTGTTGCCACGGATAATGGCAGTAATATAGTTAAGGCCATGGAGGATGGTGCCTATTTCAGGGTCCTGTATTTGGCGCACTGCATTAACATTATTGTTCAAGACTTTCTGAAAAAAGAAGCCCAAGTCAGCAACTTACTGACCACCTGCAGAAGAATATGCACACATTTCAGCCATTCTTTTAAAGCCTGGAAGCAGCTGAGGATCATTCAACGTGAGTATAGAATGCCAGTCAAAGCACTCATCCAGGAGGTGCCAACACGTTGGAACTCAACTTATTACATGCTTGAACATCTGTTTGAGCAGTACAGACCAATCAATGAATATGTCATGCAAAGAGGGATGCTACAGTGAAAGGCATGACCGTTCAGATGGACCAATGGGGCCTAGTTAAATGCCTGACAGAGATGCTACTTCCTTTAGAGCTCTTCACACGTGAAGTCAGCAAGGAGGACTGTACTATGGGCCAAGCTATCCCATTGTTGCACATGCTAGAGCAACAGCTAAAGGAGGTGTCTGAAACGTACACAGGTGTGGAGGAAAAAAATGAAGCATATGAGTTGGTGGAGAGCTTTACCCTTCGCTTAGCTGAAAATACAAGGGTGCAAACTCGCATTGTTTCAGAAAAACATTACATTTGTGCCACAATTCTGGATCCACGGTACAAATCGGCACTGAACAGTAAGACATTAATTCCTTTTTCAGAAGTGGATGTTGCCCAGTACAAAACTTGGATAGCTGAGGCAGCCAGTAAATTGGAAAATGAACGGCTGGTAATTAAAGGCCCGCTACTCAAACCCACAACAAGTACTGCAGCAGGGCATCCGGCGTCAAGTTCAACTTCAGAGCCTGAGGGCAGTGCATTTGGCTCAGAGCTGTCACCAACGCTATCGACAACAGCAAGAACCGGATCATCAGCCCCAGTAAAATCGGCACGGGATTGGTATTTACAGCAAGGGCTTGCTGGGTCCAGTGCTGATGCAAAAACAAAAGAGGCCCAGCAAAGTGGAGCACCCCTGAACATTGAGCGGATGGTCCAGGCCTATCTGGATGACCCAACAGAGGTCTACATTGATCAAAACCCATTGCTGTATTGGTATGGGAAAAGGCACCAATGTCCAGTGCTCAGCAGGCTGGCGATAAACTATCTGGCTTGCCCTATTGCTAGTGTCTCTTCTGAGCGTGTTTTCAGTGCTGCTGGTGCCATTGTAACAGTGAGAAGGACCAATCTCTCGCCCAAAAACGTGGAGAGGTTAACCATGATCAAAAAGAATCAGCACTTTATACCACTGAATTACAAAATACGTGAATCAACGCAGGAAGATGAGGACATCGACTTAGGTGACGGAAGTAGTGTCTTAGATGATTACCTACTTCTGGTTGAACCACCAGAGTTTGAGGACGAGCTATACTTCCCTGACAACTAGGCTTTGAACTTCTTACTTTCTTTCTTCCTTATTTTACTTTTATTTGTTGTGTGTGTCTCTGTCTTTCTGGTTCGAAACTTCGAATCACAACAAATCCATCACCAGTGCCACCGTCTTCTAGTCTTTTTTATTTCCATATTGGAGTTGCAGCTCTGTGCATTTAACTTAAGTCCACTCCTCCGAGTCCTACTCCATCCTCCTGACTCACCCTAAATCCATTTCCCTCAAGCCAGATGATGATTGGATGGAGAAAAGTACAAAAAAATGTTGCCTTGTCCAGTCCCTCCAAAAGAAGTGGAACATGATGACTACTATAGCTATCGTCCTTTCAAAGCCGAGAGAGACTGCCCCTTAACTTAAGATGAGAACAAGGAACAGGTAATAATGATGGCATGCATTGGACGCTGACTCTGAGTGATTGGTGTTTGTGTTGTTGTTGTTTGTTGTGCATGAAGTGAATTCATTGTGTACTAATATTTAATCTACACACTAAAAGTGACTCAAGTCAATGTTTCCCTTCTTGTTGTTTAGTAACAAAATTGTACTTCTACTGCAGGCCGATCCATTGCATTTTTGAATATGGAATCTGGACTCACTCGGTACACTGCAGACTGAGTTGGACAACACCATGATGATGACCAGAGTGACATAATATCTTCGCAGTCAGTCAGTATCAGAGATGATTGATGGAATAACTCAGGGCGTTTCATGAGTGGCATAAATGGTAAACAAGTCAAAAACAACCACAGCAGACCTACATGTCTGTGTAGTGGTGGAGTCGAGTCACGAGTGTAGTAGTGGTGGTATGACTGACAGCTGTGCATGCCATTGATTTAGTTACTTACTTAGGAAAATGCTATGTTGCTGTATATGTGACATGTGTGCTCTGTCTGGCTCAGTCAAAAAATCTAAGTGGAGGTTGGGTGGGTGCCGTGGGCCTGCTCTGTCCTGTTGCTGTTGTAGGTTAATGCTGGAAATAGACAACAGAGTTGAAATGATTTAGCCATGCCGCTCTGAAAGTGTTTGCACTACTCCGTAATTTATGGGGTTTTTTCTCCATGATTTTTAAATATCCCTTTTGTTTTTCCATCTACACTTACAGGCCGGCCTTTACCCTGTGCTAAACAGAGAAAAACAACTCACACTCACCTACCAATCCGCATCCGCCAGGCAGGCAGTGGCACCCAAGATTGACGGACGCAGCATCCATGGAATGGAGGACCAAGAGGAATGCCGAGATGCAACTCCACAATTTGACCAGGATAACATACAGTAACACTTTAGTATCAACATTCATCATCTTTTAAATATTTTGATTCATTTTTTCTCTTCAATTGTTAAGACTGTGTGTTGTTGTTGTTTGCTCTCTGTTTATAATTGATCCCTACAGCTATCTTTTAATTTTCTTTGCTAGCTTTAAAAAGTAAGTCCGGTACAACAGAAGTAAAAATTTATGTAATTTGGGTCTCTCTGAGGGCAGACAGGCATGGCAAATTGCATAATAATTAATAATATACTGCTGCCCTGTACTGTCTACTAGTCTAGTTAGTAAGTACTACTTATCATTAACCATCAAGTCATCATCATCATCATGCATGCATTTCCTTTTCTCCCTTAACAGATTTATGGATATGATGGTGGTCTGACAAGATTGTGTTTTGTTGTTTGTCCATGCGTAGTGTTTTTCTTTGTCAAACCTTTCCCCAAACCCCCTTCCCAACCATTCATCAAACCCTAACCCTCTTCCCCGGGCTGTGTGATTTATATTGAGGTGTGACTAAATTAAATGTACACCAATAATTGATCACACGCTTGCTGGGGCGAATGTGGTGAAAGCAACACTGATTCAATTTCAAGGCAGGGCGAGGATCTTCTTCTGCTTGCCCACCCATTCTCAGTATATTTGCAAGTCAATATTTTGTCCAAAGGAACCTAATCCATCATAATTAATTGCCGGCATCGATTGGATTCATCATCCTCCTTTTACAGCACTAAAGGTTACGCTTGTGTCGAGTGACTCGACACAACTACAGTTTGTAACTTGCTGTTGTACTAGGCTATCCCCGCCACCATTATGTTTTATTTTACTTTAGCATTGCTAATCAGCATTATTATGGTTTATTGTCTGGCAGTATTCTTGTGTACTGTACTGTACTTCATTCTACTAATCCTTCCAGAGTCTCTTTCAGGCAACTGACTGTCTCATTTTCTTTTTTTGCAAATGCTACTGATCCAGCGGGTTACTAGCAACAAGCATTCATACACAAAATACTCACTTGGGCCCATACATTCATACTACGCTAGCAATTTCCGCTGGTGGGTCAGTTGGTACTCTTTATCAAATCCCTGCTACCAATTACCTTCTGATTGAAGAGTAATGACTTACCGATGGACCCTTTGATAATTAGGAAATTTATAATGAGTGACATTCCATACAATTCATAATTTCAAAATAATCACAAAATCAAGAAGTTTTAAAATGTTTATCTAAAGATTTAGCAGAGTAAATTACAAAGCCACATAGTACTTGAATCAAATCTCAAGGAGGAAGCACAACAATGATTTATCGATTAATGACGGTCCCTTAGGAAAAGAGAAGATAGAGACAGCAGTGCAACTAAGGTTTGCATTTATATTTACCTAAGTGCGAGAACCAAACCCCTTGGCCAAGGAGTTGGAAAGATAGGACCCTGGAAGGATGAAGAGCAAAGACTCCTCCCGGATCAGGACAGGACCAGTGACCTCTCTATCACGACGCCTGAGTCGTTTCCCTCTCTGGTACTTCGCTTCTCCTTGATTCTCCCGTTTCTTCCTTCTAATGGATTCCGCCGCCCCCACCTCAGGACCTCTCTGGACAGCGTTCAGTCTGCAATCGGTCAGCCTCTCTGCTCCTTCAGCTGTGCTTAAGCTTGAATTTTAGCTTGTGCTTGAATGCTCTAATTTGCTAATTCTATATCTATTATACCCTTCTACGCCCATGTACCTCCCCTTAATGTTGCTAACTTATGGGACCACTACTTCTGATTGGACAGGGACAGGGGTTGATCCTCACACCATATCGATTTAATTTATTTCATAAGGCTCTTTGTTCTAAAATACCGCCCCTCAAATTTAATACATTGGCTTTATTTCCCACCCTTCTCATGACAAAGTTTGTGCTTTTTCATGTACAATGTTACAATTTTATGAGGACATTCGTGACTATGACAATATAGGCCATCAGGTCGCGGCCTTGGACGACGTCCAGGTTGACTTCATCCTTTTTTCCTCTGGGCAACCTTTCAGGGAGCATGCGCAGAACCCACGTCATTCGAGTTTTCAGTTCACCAACCCCAGGCCCAACATTTACGAACTATTAAAGTCAAAGAAGAAAATATTAAAATCACAAATAAAATGTTTCACTGTATACCCACTCTGTCTATTCTATTCCCATTTACTTATAAACTTATCCCCGCATTAATAGCGTTAGAATATTACAGTTTAAACAAAACATAAGAGCAAGCTGTAGCATGTGAGAACATATAGCAGCCATTTTTAATCACACTGCGCAGAAGCAAAGTTTTCCCACCAAGCAAAGAAAGACGTCACACCACGTGATATGGTTGAGACATGCGCAGTGAAGTTCCCGCGCTTTAGCGGCCATTTTAGAAGAGACAAGCGTTACTTGTTAGTAAAGACACATAAGCAAGCTTCCTTCTAATTGTGTTTTGTGTGTGCAATGGTTAGTATTAACAATACAATTTAATACATTAATACTTTAAGAGGATTGCATCCGAGCAAGTCTCATTTGTGAGTCCTTGCTCCATCAATCCCCCTCTCTGATGGCGTTTCTGAGCCATCAAAATACTACCCACAACCAGATGCCAACTTTTAGCATAATATGGTTTCTTTTTCATTTGTACATTTTCTACTTTTCACGTCTCCTTTCAGTTTCTTGTACAATTCACTTCTTAAATCTTCAAGTTCAATCTCATCAAACTTTCTCTTCTTTCCTTTTTCTGTCACCTTATATGATTCCTTCCTTCTACAACATTTGCACCACATTATTATTGAAAATACTATTATTGCTAACCCTGCTAAGGGTACTAATATTTGACCTATAAGTCCTTTCCCTATATTAGCAAACCAGGTACCAATTGACCTAATACTATTGGTCAACCTTTCCCATACACTATCAACTTCCAGTGGTTTTAGTTCTCCTTCAAGTTTAGTTATGTTCTGTATATATGTTCCGATTTCTGCACTTTTATCAGGAATGTAAGTGCAGCAGTGTTTCGTCTTCAATAATTTACAGACTCCGCCCTCTTTTGCCAAAATAATGTCAAGAGCAAGTAGATTTTGCATGACCATAGATCTAATCGCAACCATTTCCGCATTAATCATTAGAAATCCTCCAGCAGTGTCAGTTGATAAACGATCAACCACTGTAGATAATTTACATATTTTCCTTGAATTCAGAATTATTCCCACTGAAGGTATCAATGCACCAAATATATCACCTAAAATTTCTGAAAAACGAGCTCTTTTTCTACGTGTTAATTCACTAGTATTTTCATTGCTGCCAGTGTTTCTTTTACGTGGTATATTTTTGGAAATACTATTCCAAAATAGCAACTTCCATACCACCGTGCAGGAAGCCTAAAGTAAGCCTTATTCCCACATACATAATAGATTCCAGGAAAAACTGAATCTGTTCCTCCTTCAAGTCCCCAACCTCCAATAATTAAGAAATTGTGTTCACAGTCACTGGTACCGATGAAAATATTGTTATACTCTGTCTTTAATCTATGTAGACAAATTCTCCCTTTCTTTTCAAAATCTAGAGCCATAGCAGCTTGAACTTTGCCAGGTGTGTAACTACCCTCTTTCTCAGCCCAAGGTGGTAAATGAGCCATATGCTCAGAAGCTTTCTTTTGGAAATCTTGTCTTCTACGCTCCACTAAATTCAAAAATACCTTTTCTTTTTCATGTAAAGAACATGTTAGATTGCTTCTATGTGCGTGTGTTATGTCTATTGACTTCATTGTTAAGAAAAACTCTCCCATAAACTGTGCATCTTTGCTACTAAGCACTGGATTCATATTCTTTCGAATCGGAATTTCAGTAAATATCACATCTATATTTGAATAATAATACTGTAGTTGTCCTGTTCTGTAAAATAAACTAGCTAATACACTACATGATATGCCATACGTTAATGGCAGATGATGATACGTTAACCCTTCTGCTACTGATTCAGGTAATTTCATACAAACATAACAATTACTAACTTCCATAGTATCTACATATTCCCTGTTCCCCGCTATTATTTGCCCTATATATAGATCCTTTAATCAGGAAAATTGTGGGGAACGATAGGATTTCAGCCATCCCTTCGATGGGAGGGGATACTAAGATTCTTGCATATGCGGATGACATCGCAATAATCACAGCCAATCCATCAGAAGCTATTAGAGAGGTTGAAAGAGCCTCAAAAGATTTTGGTCAAATTTCGGGGTATCATCTTAATGAGGATAAGACCATGATTGTTAAAAACTCAAATGTGGCTATGTTTGATACACGGGTAGTGGAAAATACTAGATATCTGGGGGTTGAGATCTCTGCCAATGTCGATAAAATCGTACAGATTAATCTAGAACCTCTGCTACATAAGACTAGAACAGATTTTAATAGAATGAATAATTTGCATCTCACTCTTTTAGGGAGATGCAATGTCATCAAGATGTTATTTTTACCAAAAATTCTCTATTTTTTTAGAGCTATTCCAACGGAAATAAACAAGAGCTGGTTTTTGGCATTTGATCAAGCAATTTCCAAGTTTTTGTGGGCCGGGAACCGTCCCGCAGAGCGCTGAGATATATGTCCCTACCTAGAAATCGGGGTGGCTGGGCGGTACCTAATCTCCAGGTTTATTATTGGGCAGCAGCTTTGCAGCGAATGGCACCAATATTGGGGAAAGAACCAACATCAATAGAGGAAACATCCAGCCCTTCTATATATAGGTTACTCTTGGGATCGGATTCAGCTGGCTGCCTTCTTCGATATATTGATTTTGCTTATTTTAAAAGAGTAAAATTTAAGGTTTTATTGGGATCATTTAAAGTATGGACGTCCATCAGGAAGAAACTTAAACTAGGTAGGATACACAGATACTCTCCTCTGGCAGACAATAACCTACTACCCGAAATTCTACTAGATGGCTATATGAAAGTTTGGATGAATAAAGGAGTAAGGTTTATTGGAGATCTGATGGAGGATGATAATATCCTTTCTTTTGATGCAATCAAGAGCAAATTTGGGTTAGGTAATAAGTATTTTTTTAAATATTTACAAATTAGGGATTTTGTTTCTAAAAAAATATCCAGTTGTCAGAAAATCCCCTTACTTGAAGCAATATTAGGGACATCTTTAACACTTTCTCCCCTCTGCAAAATGCTTAGTAATTTAATGAGTGATGACTTTATTAAACATACTAATCGCTGGAAGAATCTGTTGCAAGCAGGGACAGAGGTATGTGAGGACTCTCTTTTGTTAAGTCAAACGGCATGCTTCTCGGCAAACTTACAAGTGCAGTGTTTCAAAACTTGGCTTAATTTGTACATTACTCCAGCCCGCATAGCAAAATGGGGAGGCTCGCGTGGTTCTTTTTGCTCTCGATGTCACTGTTATGCTGCTGATAGTGTACACATGTTTGCAACTTGCCCTCGACTTGTACCTGTAATCACTGAGGTGGGCAAATACCTAAGAGGTATGCTGGGGTTTGAGGTGGAACTTTCACCGCAGGTAATTATGTTGGGGGTCAGTAATCAAGCCATGCCGGAACCAAATAGAGCTCTGTTATTTATAGCTATGGCAGTGTTTAGGCTTTCCTTGGCCAGCGGGTGGCTGGACAAGGACCCCCCCTCAGTTTATTGCTGGCTGGGGAAATTTCTGGCCACATATCGGTGGGAGAAAGAGGTGTATAAACGAAGGGGGCTTAATGCTAAAAGGAGGGGGCTTGCAATTTGGCTTCCAATAACGAATTGGACGAATGAGGTCAGGACTTGATCTGATTTGTGTTGATATAAGTTAAGGGATTAGTATAGGATGTTTAGACTGTTGGTATTATTTAGGTTGTAACTATATTAAGGGTTTTACCAAGAAATGTACATTATGGTTGTGTTATAGCTCAATTTATGTTATGTTACCACCATGGGCTCCATCTGGGTTTGGGTGGGGGAGGTAGGGGTAGGATAGGGGGTGCTGGGTATTAAGATATATATTAGACATCTTCCACATATGTTTTGGAAATATTGTTTGGATAAACCTGGTGCATAAAGGATTGTATGTGTTGGATGTCTACAATAAAGACTTAAAATAAAAAAAAATAAAAAAAATCTAGAGCCATAGCAGCTTGAACTTTGCCAGGTGTGTAACTACCCTCTTTCTCAGCCCAAGGTGGTAAATGAGCCATATGCTCAGAAGCTTTCTTTTGGAAATCTTGTCTTCTACGCTCCACTAAATTCAAAAATACCTTTTCTTTTTCATGTAAAGAACATGTTAGATTGCTTCTATGTGCGTGTGTTATGTCTATTGACTTCATTGTTAAGAAAAACTCTCCCATAAACTGTGCATCTTTGCTACTAAGCACTGGATTCATATTCTTTCGAATCGGAATTTCAGTAAATATCACATCTATATTTGAATAATAATACTGTAGTTGTCCTGTTCTGTAAAATAAACTAGCTAATACACTACATGATATGCCATACGTTAATGGCAGATGATGATACGTTAACCCTTCTGCTACTGATTCAGGTAATTTCATACAAACATAACAATTACTAACTTCCATAGTATCTACATATTGAAATAATAACTTTGTGAAAACATTTAAACTAGTGTCGTTATCTGTTACTTCGTGATGTAATTCTGGTTCGTCTTCTGCCTTTAGTTCTACTCTACTATCCTTCACGTTATCTATTCTCTCCTTAGTTTCGTTGTTAATCTTGTTATCTATTATCATAAGATAAGGAATTGCTACGATCACAACTAACCACACTATAAGCATCACTACCAGGTTGCATATGCATATAGCACAACATCTTTTACAACCTTTCTGCTTTGGTCTCCCAGTAACTCTATCATCAGACATTTTGACAAGGAAGATTGCTCTTCTTATCGTATTCTTCAAATCTCTTTACGTTTCTCAAGGTGGTTCTACTTCTTTTCATAAGTCAGTTCTGCACTGGTTCCTTCGTCACCACTTTCACTTGATTCTGAGCTTTCGGAATCTTCGAGAATAATATAAGTCCAATCAGGACCCTTAAATTTGTTATTCACAAGTTTCAGTCTTTTGCTTCTTCGTTTTTCACTTTTATTTCTTTGCTCTGTTTGGCTTGTTACTTCATTCACTTGTTCTGGATCTCCACTTCTGGTTGTTATGTGGTATTTTACTCTTTTGATGACACTAGGCCAACGATCACCTTTTCTTGTTTTCTCTGTTTGTACTGTCTCTTTATTTCCTTCTTCAGAAATTCTTTTCTTTTCTAGTTGTGGCACACTCTTGTTTTCTTTTATCTCAGTTTCTTCTCCTTGTTCTTTTCCAGGTCTTACTGTTATTTCTTCGTCTGTTTCACTGTGGATCTCTTGTTGTTCTTGATTTACGATTTCATTCTCGAAATTCTCAAGATCTTCTTCTTCTGTGTATTCTTCTTGATCTAACTGGTTCTGATCAGGGCTTATTGCACTTTGAACTTCTGCAGCCTGACCGGATTCTTCTAAACCTGTCTGTCCCTGCTCAAAGTCTGATTGTTCTTCTTTATTTTGAGCCCAGTTTCCTCTCCCTATCTGTTCCTGCTCAGGTTCCTGTGTTTGTTCTTCTTCTTCTTCCTGAGCTGCTTCTTCTTCACCTATCTGATCTTCTTCAATTTCTTCTAGATTTACTTGACTTCTTGTTCTGTAGTGGATCTCAGGTATTTCTACCACTGGTATCCAGTCCTGACTTGTGCTCGGTTGTTCGTCGTCAGCTTCCCTTGAATCTCGAACCTGAGATTCTTCAGCTGGGCAACCTTCAGCTTCCTCAGTTATCGATGCTGTCTGAGGATTTTCTTCTTCAGGATCTGGTACTCTTTTGGTGTCGCTTACATGAATCCAATTAGGAAATCCTGCACACTTCACTGCTGTGTTCGTAATCAGTATGACCTGACATTGTTTGCCCCACCTGGGTGATAGACACGTTTCTCTGGTGTGATTCTTCACTACCACCCAGTCTCCGGGACTCAGATCATGTTCTTGTTCAGGCTGCCTGGAAACTGCATCTTCTCCAACCTGATCAGAGACAGAACGCACTAAGTCAGCCAGTCCTTTGCAATAATCCAGAACCATATCATCTGATATATTCAGCAGTTTATTCGTGGGTACATGTGATTGTCTCATTGCTCTTCCCATTATTATCTCATGCGGACTCAATCCGGTGTTTCTATCAGGAATGCTTCTGAGTCCCATTAAAACAAGAGGCAATGCATCTGGCCAATCTAATGATGTTGAAGCACACATTTTTCCCAGTCTGGATTTTATCGTGCCATTCAATTGTTCCACCACTCCAGAAGCCTCTGGACGATATGCACAGTGCAATTTTTGTTCAATGTTGAATGCTTCACAGAGTATTTGAACCACTTCACTGTTAAAGTGTTTTCCTCTATCTGATTCCAAAGTTACTGGAAAACCAAATCTAGGTACTAGTTCACGTAGTAACAACTTTGCAACTGTAAGACTATCATTCCTTCTGGTAGGGTATGCCTCCACCCACTTGGAAAATAGACACACTATGACTAGTACATATTTCAACCCTCTACATGGTGGTAACTGAATGAAATCAAGTTGTAATCTCATGAATGGACCCTCTGCCTTTCCAATTTTCCCAAACCCAATTACTGTTTTTCTTCCTGGGTTATGCATTTGGCAAGTTAGACATCTCTGGCAAAGACTCTCGGCTACTGCCCTAAACTTTGGATTGAACCAATTTTGTCTGAAGAGCCTGATCATTGCATCTCTTCCTACATGTGTGTCTCCATGATACATCCTAGCCATTTGTGAAAGCAGACAATCAGGCATGACTGGTCTGCCGTCAGCGCAAATCCATACATCATCCTCTGGTTTTTGAGTACATCCTGTTTTAATCCATATACTCTTTTCGCTCTCATCAGCATCGTCTTGCAATCTTTTTACATCATTCCATGTTTCAGGAGGTGCAAACAGCATAAGTTGGCAGCTGATTCCCATTCTTTCCACCCTTTTGTTTACTGCTAATCTGTTTTTGGCACAATGTTGAGCCACAAGATCTGCGTATCTTTTGTCGACTACCACCCAGTCATCTCCTGACTGATGTGCGGCACATTTCACCACAGCCAATTCTTTTGGTGATTGTATTGCTTCCAGTAGTTCTTTTACGAACTGTCCATTTTTAATGGGGGATCCTGATGAAGTCATGAAATCCCTCTGCATCCATAATTGGCCAAAATCATGCACAACCCCGTAACCATATTGGCTATCAGTGAATATAGTTACTTTTTGATTCCTACCAATTTTGCAAGCTTTTATCAAAGCAATCAATTCAGCTATTTGTGCAGATTTCACTCCCGGTAAATAGGATGCTTCGACTATTCCAGTTAGTTCACACACTGCATAATTGTAATTGTAATTGTAAAAACATTTGTAGAGCGCCTGGTTACCAAAGGCATCCCAGCGCTAGAGGCCGAAGTTCATAATCTACATATCAGTTATGGAAACAAGAAGGTTTTTATGCATTTCCGGAAGACCAGATGATTAGTTTCACACCGAATGGAAAGGGGGAGGGAGTTCCAAAGCTGCATAGGCTGCAGTTAGTTTCCCATCTTCATGCCTTTGGCATGAACCATCAACAAACAGCTCCCTGTCTGGCTCCCTAAGAGGTAGTTCCTGAGTATCAGGACGCGGTTTTGTGCACAATTCTGTGACTTGTAAACAATCATGCTCTTCTTCGTCATTTTTAATTTCCTCATGATATGGGTCTGGTAGTAAGGTAGCTGGATTTACTATTGTGCACCTTACAATGGTCACATTTTCAGCACCCAATATTATTCTTTCATACTTAGTCAGTCGACTAGGAGTAAGATGCTGAGTTCGGGTTCTTGTCAGCAAAATCACAACCGCATGTGGAACGAACACTTTTACAGAGTGTCCCATTACAATTGACTCACTTTGTTCAATGCTCAAGCAAGTAGCAGCTACTGCTTTTAAGCAACCAGGCAACGCAGCTGCCACTGGGTCCAATGTAGCAGAAAAATATGCTATAGGACGTCTGGTCAAACCATGTCTTTGTGTTAGGACTGAAAGTGCACAATTTTCTCTTTCATGGCAAAATAGTGCAAATTTTCTCTTATAATCAGGCATGCCTAGGGCAGGTGCTGCACACAAAGCATTTCTTAGTTTTACAAATGCACCTACACTTTCATCATCCCATTCAACTGGGTCTTTTGCCTTCTTTTTCGTCATCTGTATCAATGGTTTTGCTAGTAGAGAAAATCCTAATATCCATTGTCTACAGTACCCTACTATTTCAAGGAACATTCTTACTTCTCGTTGAGAGACAGGCATCTGCATTTTCTTTATTAGTTTTATTCTTTCCTCTGTTATTCTCCTTCTGCCCCTCTCAATTTGGTGTCCTAGGTACTTTACTGCTGTAGTACAGAACTGTAATTTTTCAGGTGACACCTTATGACCTTCTTCTGCTAAATGATTTAGTAATGCTATGGTGTCAACAACACAATCCTCTCTGGTGTTCGATGCCACTAGTAAGTCGTCTATGTACTGCACTAAGACTGAGCTTCCTGGCATCACCAGTTTTTCTAGACACTTTTTCAATATTTGGTTAAAGATGGAAGGACTTTCTGTGTACCCCTGAGGAACACGATTCCACACATAGACCTTGTCCTCAAATTTAAATGAAAATAGATACTGACTATCTGGATGCAAGGGTATCGAAAAGAATGCTTGGCATAAATCGATCACAGTAAACCATCCTGCACTCCAAGGAATCTGGTATAGGATTACTGCAGGATTGGGTACTATAGGACAACAGGGTTCCACAATCTTATTTATTTTGCGTAAATCCTGAACAATCCTATATTTTCCACTAGGTTTCTTTAGACCCATGATTGGTGAGTTACAAGGACTACTCATTACTTCTTTTAATATTCCTTGTTTTTCCATTCTGATAATTTCTTCAATGACTCCTGTTTTTACTTCTGCACTCATTTTATACTGTCTGGTGTTTGGGAAAATCGCACCTTCTTTTACAGTAATCTTTACTGGATCTATTTTGGCCATAAGTCCTACTTCCTTTCCCGTGAAATCCCATACCATGGAATTCACTGTAGTTTTCAGTTCTTCTGGTAACTCATCTTTTGTTATCAGGGAAAACATCTCATCTACTTCGGTACCTTGCTTTGCAATCATAAATTTATATACATGGTCTTCATCTGGGGTCTGAATTGCCACACCATCCGGCGTGCAGAAAATTGTACAGTTCATCTTGCAAAGTAAATCCCTGCCCAATAAATTTACTGGACTGGAATCACATACTACAAATTGATGCATTTCTCTAAAATTTCCGATTTTTACTTCCATTGGTTCGGTAAGAGGTGTTCTAATCTTCTGATTAGCCACTCCCACAACTTGGATAGCTTCTCCAGAGAGAGGAAGGTCTGGGATGTCTGCTGTTCTCACAGTAGACCTAGTAGCACCAGTGTCCAAAAGAAAAGTAATATCATTACCTTTCACATTTCCTTCAACATATGGACCTGACTGATCTATCGGTAAGGATGCACCAAGTACGCACTCCTTCTTCCCCTCTCCTAGGCACCGTCAATTATTATAGGAACTAAAATCGTCCTGAAAAAGAAATTGTGATGTTACATAATCATTCTTACCACTTCCTCCTTGATATCCGACGTCTGTACCGTGCTCTGCTCTGCTTACATTACCCTGTATAGGTGCAGGTGGCAACTGACTCTGAGGATTTACACCCTGCTGTGAGTCATTCTGCGTCTGTGGATTTAAATTTTGATTTGGGCCATTATTATTCCGAATCTTTTTACATTCATCCTTCCAGTGCCCTAATTTTCCGCATCCATGACATGGAAACTTCTTTTAGCCTCTTCTCTGCTCATTCGTCCTCTCACTTTTCCTCCGTTCCCAGTGTCACCATTCGTTCCAGAATCTTTTCCTTGATTATCATTTGGATTATCCAAATTAATTCCCTGTCGCTCAGCCATTTTCACCTGAGCCCACATCACCTTCTCTTGCAATTTCTTGTGTCTATCCTCAATGTCATCTCCACAATATTTCGCATATTTTAAAATTTCGTCAATGGGTTTCCCTTGCCAGCACAACACGTGCTGCTTAATCATCTGACAAATCTCGGGCTTCAGTCCATAAACAAATCGGTAAACAAACTGACTCATGTTTTTATCTCCAATGTCCTCAAATCCACTATACTGCTTAAATACCTGCAATAAACGCTCATAATAGGCATGTACCGATTCACTGGCTTCTTGGGTAGTTCTGTCTATTTTCACCCAATCTGTTTCTTTTGGTGGTATTTTCCCTTTCAAATAAGTTATCACCTGCTGATACTTTTTCATTACATCATTGGACGGGGCACCTGTCTTTGGATCTCTAGGATACTCCTCACTAGGCCAATCAATTGTGATTTTACAATCTGTCCACAAATCTGCAGGTACCACTATGTCAAACAACCCATCCAAGTCTTTCAACAACACCTTGACACCTTCACAAACCTCTCAACCTGCTTGTACCATTCAATTGGTTTTTCTCTCAATTTCGGGAAATCGTTCGTAAATGATAAAATATCCTGTCTGCTCCATGGGACATGTACATATCCCCCTCCTGGAACTTCTCGCATCGGGTACATTTGATCTCCTTTCCCTGCTTCCTTCATTAAATATTCTGAAGTGGTTTTACTATATCGTGCCTCTTCCTTTTTCTTTGTCCATCTAGCTTTCCATTTATCTAGCTCTCCCCATTTCTGCAAAACTGTCATTAATTCCTTTATTTGTAATTTCCTTCCTGAGGCATTCATATTTTCTAGATCTTTGTCTGAAAAGTCTGCTCTATAGGGTTTTTGCAATACTTTTGACTTCCCTATTTCAATTCCCATCTGATGAGCTAAATCTGATAATTTTTCATGAAATACTTTTGCATTTCTTGTGATGCTTCTGCAGATGAACAATAATTCTTCTTCATCATAAGTATTTAGGCGATCTACTCCTACATTTCCTGCTATCATTTCTTCTAATTCCAATTTTAATTTATAAATGTCCATGATCTTTGGGGGTGAATTCTGTTTGTCTGATCCTTGTGCCCACCTTTCTAAATCTTCAGGTGTAACTACTGTGGCACTTTTAGTTCCTGATGAGGTTACTATGTTTACATCTTTGGAGCAACTAGGTGTTACTCTTCTTGGAGTATTATTTACAGAATCTCGAATGGGCAAGTCCATTAATGAAATTATAGACTCACAATCACTAAAGTGATCTTCAACCATTACCACTGCTTCCAGTTTAGGAACATTCACAGGTGTAGGTACAACTAGAGGTTTGGGATAAATTGCCTTGTCACCATATAAGGGAACCACTGGACCAATTGTTACAGGTATGGTCAATGAATCAGGGTGAACATTCAATTGTGTTACCTTTTGAATCAATTCTGCTCTGTTTCTATCTATCGCTTCCTTTTCTTTATCGTGAAGCACTCTATTAACTGGTGAATCATGTAATACTTCAGGCACCAAGGGTGTCCGTAACAAGGGTGCACTTGGGGTGCATCCACTTGTCCCTTCCTGATATGGTGGTGGATTCTTTAATAATTCTTCCATAAATTCATCTTCGGAATCTCCAAATCTAGCCAAATGTTTGGTCTTTTCTGTGCATTTACTTCCTGACGATTCTCCTGCCAGTAATATGGGATACAAAC
This sequence comes from Calotriton arnoldi, assembly GCA_963921515.1. Classification (NCBI taxonomy): domain Eukaryota; kingdom Metazoa; phylum Chordata; class Amphibia; order Caudata; family Salamandridae; genus Calotriton; species Calotriton arnoldi. The sequence continues at coordinate 505,506 of CAWUFW010004013.1, read as the reverse complement.
CCTCTGTAAGCATTGCCCTTCTCCACTGTTTCATCTGACCGTCTCTTGACTCGTTTTGGTATCTGGGAAAGAATCCCCGATAACCCCTATTACTTCTGGATCGGTCACGTTCAAATGCCTCAGTTTCCCATTCTTCTAAGGCTTCATATTGAGTCAATCTAGGTCTGGGTTCTAAATCATTCATTCTTAATCTCAAATTTTGAAGAATCCTCCCATTGAAAGTACCATTTGCTGGAAATGCTAATATTCCATCATTTTTGGTATATTCTATCCAATTTTCTATCCATACACAAGTATGATAACCTCTCTCCATCATCATAAATGAAGCGGGCGTTTTAGCTGGTGGAATGATAATTCCTTCTCTAGTCTTTATTATTTTGTCCTTTTTAAAATAATTCTTAACCTTTTGTAGAAGTGACATTTTTCTCTTTTCTCCGTACATTCTGGGTAAATATCTGTTTATTGAACTATATTCTGCAAACCCTAGGAATCTCCTGTCTGGACGAGTTCCTATTAAAGTCGGATCGCGTTTAAACATACAATTTCCACTGTCCACTAAGATTGCGACTTCTATTCTGACAACCAATTAAGTTCCAGCTAACTTTTCCTTCTGGACCAATCCTAGCGCGGCTTTTTCAGTGACGTCTTTTCTGACGACCCCTCCTTTACAATCTGCGCCTTCCTGTCCTTCGCTATTTCAACCAATCCCAGCGCGGCACTTGGACGTCAGTACTACTCCTGACTACTGACCCCTCCTTTACAAGAGTCTTTTCACGCCCGCGGTTTTAACCAATCCCAGCGCGGCGTTTGTGATGTCAGCTTCCTCTCCGGCAGCTGACCCTCCCTTTACAAAAACTTACGCAAAGTTTTATTCTCCCTATTTTCTAATTAAATTTAATAACAACATAAAACATTCGCTATCGTGTCAGTTTCGCTAACTTGAAAAGATAGATTCTCTCGCTTCTTATCAAAACTCTTCTGTTTACTAATCATACACTACGAGTAAAACATTTCCGTCTACTCTTCACGCAAGCTTCAGAAATACCTGTTACTTCTTCAATGTTACCCTTTCTAGGTGATATAACATCAAACTTTCACTAGCATATTCCCTTGCTATTACTCACACACATAAATGTCCCTAACAAGTACTGATAGCCCTGCTTAACTTTTCAGTACTATTTCTGCCTGACAGATAACCTCACTGCAGTATGGCTTCCACTTACCAACCGCTTCTCAATTTCCCCGGGATTCTAGACAACATAAAACAAACTTTAAACGAAAAGCGGATGTTAGTTCATAAAAATAAAATTCTCATTACCCAATTAACAAAGTATAACCATAACCGTCCTCTGCTTACCAGAAAACTGATCCAGCGGGTTACTAGCAACAAGCATTCATACACAAAATACTCACTTGGGCCCATACATTCATACTACGCTAGCAATTTCCGCTGGTGGGTCAGTTGGTACTCTTTATCAAATCCCTGCTACCAATTACTTTCTAATTGAAGAGTAATGACTTACCGATGGACCCTTTGATAATTAGGAAATATAAAATGAGTGACATTCCATACAATTCATAATTTCAAAATAATCACAAAGTCAAGAAGTTTTAAAATGTTTATCTAAAGATTTAGCAGAGTAAATTACAAAGCCACATAGTACTTGAATCAAATCTCAAGGAGGAAGCACAACAATGATTTATCGATTAATGACGGTCCCTTAGGAAAAGAGAAGATAGAGACAGCAGTGCAACTAAGGTTTGCATTTATATTTACCTAAGTGCGAGAACCAAACCCCTTGGCCAAGGAGTTGGAAAGATAGGACCCTGGAAGAATGAAGAGCAAAGACTCCTCCCGGATCAGGACAGGACCGGTGATCTCTCTATCACGATGCCTGCGTCGTTTCCCTCTCTGGTACTTCGCTTCTCCTTGATTCTCCCGTTTCTTCCTTCTAATGGATTTTGCCGCCCCCACCTCAGGACCTCTCTGAACAGCGTTCAGTCTGCAATCGGTCAGCCTCTCTGCTCCTTCAGCTGTGCTTAAGCTTGAATTTTAGCTTGTGCTTGAATGCTCTAATTTGCTAATTCTATATCTATTATACCCTTCTACGCCCATGTACCTCCCCTTAATGTTGCTAACTTATGGGACCACTACTTCTGATTGGACAGGGAGAGGGGGTTGATCCTCACACCACATCGATTTAATTTATTTCATAAGGCTCTTTGTTCTAAAATACCGCCCCTCAAATTTAATACATTGGCTTTATTTCCCACCCGTCTCATGACAAAGTTTGTGCTTTTTCATGTACAATGTTACAATTCTATGAGGACATTCGTGACTATGACAGTATAGGCCATCAGGTCGCGGCCTTGGATGACATCCAGGTTGACTTCATCCTTTTTTCCTCTGGGCAACCTTTCAGGGAGCATGCGCAGAACCCACGTCATTCGAGTTTTCAGTTCACCAACCCCAGGCCCAACATTTACGAACTATTAAAGTCAAAGAAGAAAATATTAAAATCACAAATAAAATGTTTCACTGTATACCCACTCTTTCTATTCTATTCCCATTTACTTATAAACTTATCCCCGCATTAATAGCGTTAGAATATTACAGTTTAAACAAAACATAAGAGCAAGCTGTAGCATGTGAGAACATATAGCAGCCATTTTTAATCACACTGTGCAGAAGCAAAGTTTTCCCACCAAGCAAAGAAAGACGTCACACCACGTGATATGGTTGAGACATGCGCAGTGAAGTTCCCGCGCTTTAGCGGCCATTTTAGAATAGACAAGCGTTACTTGTTAGTAAAGACACATAAGCAAGCTTCCTTCTAATTGTGTTTTGTGTGTGCAATGGTTAGTATTAACAATACAATTTAATACATTAATACTTTAAGAGGATTGCATCCGAGCAAGTCTCATTTGTGAGTCCTTGCTCCATCACTACTGCCAGTGTCTACTACTACCACCACAACCATGGGATCTTGGGAAACCAAACCATCATCACCATGCAGCCATCGCTGTGCCTAAGTTTAAACATCAATCACAGGTAAGAGAAGAAGTTTGGGGGAGGCATAATTAATAATGGAAATTCACACACCCACACCCTTGAGTCCAGTTGCAGAATGCATAGACTAGGAGGAGAGACTGACAGTACTAGTAGGACAAGTCACTCAGTGAGGGTCCCGCATCTATCTATTCATATGTTACAAAAAATCGGCAGATTATTTAAATCAAACACTGGCTGCGGCCCTGCAGCAGCAAAGGAAACCGTGTGACGTAAAAGAGTAACCCCCCCACAAAACATTTACATCATATGTAAAGTTTAAGTATAAATATAATTGAATCCCCTAACAAAAATAAACTATGTAAAAAATAATCCCACAACACCTGACCCACCCCTCTCCCTAACCCCAACCAATGTCCAAAAAGAATAGTCCAACCAATGTCCGTTCAAAAATAAAATTGTCCATATAAGTTATAACCCCAACTTTTCCCCAACGTGTGCCCAATGCCCACCCACCAAAAAAAGGAATAAAAAAGGGGCAATCCAACGGGATCTCCCTATCGGCGGGCTCGCAGTCGCCGGGTAACCGCCAGGACCTCCTGCTTCAGTTCCTTTACCTGCTCCTCTAGGTGCGCCATTTGGAGGAGCATGCGGCGCTTAAAAGCTCGGCAGTTGCATCCACAGGGGGGGCAGCAGTGCTGGATGTAGTGCGGCGGGCGGCTGCCAGACCGCGGCGCCATACCACTCGAGGGGCCTGGCTGGGGCCCGGGGCATTGGAGGAGGCTGCAGCTGCTGCCGCCTCCTCCTCCTCCGCCAGAGCCACCAGCCGCTGATATTCATTTCGGATGGCCTCCAGCATCTGGCGCCGGGCCATGGCTGCCAGCTCCTTCCTGTCCGGTTTAGTTGATTTTCTTGATTCGGAAGGATTAGCTATATCAAGAAGAAAAAAGAATATTGTTGTAACCGATATACTCTTAGCAAAACAGTAAGACAAATTAATTCTAAACATAGTGGCACAGTAGCACTAGCAAGCACAGTACATAACATTTGTGGTATCTATCCTCCCACTTCCTCGGCCTCTAACATTTGTGGGAGTTTCAGGCATTATACTAGCACTATGGACTCACTCCAGTAGTACACCAGTCTTCTTCTTCTCTCTTGTTTAGCTAAATTAAGTAACCTTGTTGTAGGCGGCATGCCAGCTCAGTCAGCTTGCGCCCAAGACACATACTCGTCTCGTGACGCAGACTCACGTTAGTTTTATGTACTACTGTCTGCATGTGGGGAAGCTGACTACTACACAATCATCTTATTTTTCTATTATGGGTGGCACTGGCCATACTCTGCTACATCAAGGGCAACTGCTCAATTTCACTTTCACCCTGCCCTGACTACTATACTACAACAAGACAGATGATATCTGATCCAAATGATCATTGCTTATATATGGGACGACATGAGGTACTTTGTTTTGATTGATTGTGTAACCATGCAGCCGATAGCCTAAGCCCACCCATGGCAGTCTGACACAGCCAAAAATAAATTAACATAGGTAGGGAGTGGGCCTCAGAGTCGGAGGGAGGCGCTTGATAACAACATACATACACAATATATATGCTGTGCTTGAAAACTACTGTGAGTCAAGGGAGTATTCTGAAAATACAACTTCTATTCTCCTTGGCTTTGCTACTCTGGCGCGGTTTCTTTTTCTTTTACATTCTCTTCAAAGACTCTTCATCCAGTGACAGTCTCCACCTATGCTATCTATGATGAATACCACTCAGGCATCCATCCATTCAAACTAAACATGTCTATCATTCTTCTTAATCTCTCAACAAACCTTAGTTTGTTTCACCAACAACAAACATTTTATTTTTTTAAACCACCACCCATGCGTCCTTCCTTCTTTGCTTGCCTTTGAGTTTGACCCATGAAACACCCCGGAGGATTCTTGCTATCCACCCATACAGTTTCACCCACCCAGGCAGGCCTATTTTCTTTCACCTTCCACCCATCCTTCAACCACCCATGCATCTGATTCCTATCAGCCACCTATGCATGCATCCCACGCATCCTTCTCTGCCAGTCATATATATTACATCTCGCCCGTCCTTCCTCTTTCCATCCTTCTTTCCCTTTTCGTTCAACCCATCCATCAAGGTCATCTGATCTGACTCTTAGTCTTCTCCATAAAACTTTCACAGCTGAGTTGAAGTCAGATAGAAGAGGCCATTAGTTACTCAACTACTTCCGCCGCTAATGCTATTGCTCTAATGCTTAGTAAAGGGTATCTTGTCTTCTTCAACCGTTGTTCACAACAACTTAGTCTCTCTCAACTTACACAATACCCTTGCAGCGAGTGTGTAACTATTGTCAATAAGTAAGGAATATAAGTATAACTTACCACCGCCCACCACTGCTGCTGGCTCACCCACCCCTGTGGCAGCTGCCGCATCCACTGCTCCCTCCTGGCTGGCGTCGCCTGCCCCGCCGCTGGCCCCGGCACTGGTGGTCGTGGTCGGTCGCCTAGAAAAACATTACACATTTTTTAGATGCCATATACACCTCCCCTATTTTTCACTAGCAAGATTGAAAAAAAAGTAAAAATACATACATATACCACATACATCACTACAAATCGGGTACTAGAGTAGAGTAGACACTACTAGTAGTAGTATGTCCTATCAAAAATAGTAAAATATCTGGTTGGGCATTTTGTTGGTGGGAATTGTCGAAAAGCCTCTCAAGATTAAGAAAACTAGAAGAGGCCAACCCAAAGGACTGGACTCAGTGGCTAGAGCTATTGGTGAATCTGAGTTTTAATAAAACCTTTTAAATAAAGAGTGGCCAACTGGGCAAGCTTAGCTACAGACAGACTAATAATAGTAGTTTTACAGAGAGTCATATCAGAGGCAGTTAGAGGCAGGGATAACAAGAGTTTAGAAACAGATAGTCTAGATCGAAGAAGATTTGGTAAAAAATTGAATTCGGAAACGGAAATGATAGTTCGGAAAAAATAAGCTGCAGTAAAAGTTAGGGAAATATAATTATTAATATTAACAACAGGAAGACTTACTGGGGCCAGCAGCAGAGCCCTCGGTAGAGGAGCGGTCCTGGCGTTCTCCAGCTGCTCCCGCCGACTCCAACCCCGTCTTCTTGCCCCTGGATGCTGATCATGGAAGATATAAAAAATAAAGAGACAAACATTGATGATTGGTGTGAAACAAATAAAATATTTAAAAAAACGCTCAAAAAACATTTTTGGAAACAACAATTGCAATAAAATTGACCTATCTAATCTGATCGACTGGTAGTATCGCGGAATTCGCGGACCCTCTAGTTATTATATTTATGAACACTAATCCAGTGTTCCATTCTGATTCCAGAATACTACGCCTAAGTACCACCTGACCTAGCCCACCTATTCAGACGGGCCAACAATTGTTCACTAAGTCTGCATTTCTATTTATTGTAGTCCTCAAAAATGCATAGATGGAGGACACATGCATACATTTTTGCATACACCAAATTGTTGGTTGGTTGCTTGCTGCTGATGTTCTGCTAAGCCTATTACTCCCTCACTAAACAAACTACCACAGGTTCTACTAAGGACTGGAGTAAGCAGCACTCAACAGCACGTGACAGAGGATGCGTCACGCAGACCGCTTAAAAATTACCAACTAATACTAAGTAACTAAACTACCTATCCACCACTATCTTAGTGACAGGAGGACAAAGCAAGGACTAGAGTCTCTCTAGCATTACCTAACTTAAGTTCTCTAAAGTAAACTCTTACATAATCAGCCCAAGCGAGCGCAAAGTTGCAAACAACAAGTAAGATTAGTAGCGCCGAGCACCTGTGTCTAGAATAACAATCACAGAGGATTTTTAAACATAATTTACCTGCAATGTAAGCAGCAGCATTCTTGCTATTAGGAAAAAAATTATATTCGCAATAACAGTAACACAGTCTAGAGAACACACAATACTACTAGTATTAGCTACTCACCAAGCCCCACGACCTCGACACCTAGCAGGTCCAGCAGGTCCTGCTCCCGGTCCAATATTTCTGACCACCTGTGGGTCAGCTGGTTATGGGTGCGCCGGACCCCAGAGCAGCGAAACACTGCCCGGCGCACCCTCGCCCACCGGCGGTGACGCTCCTGGGTAGCGTACCCGGAGCCAGGCCTGCCGCCTGCTGCCAAGGTCAAGGGGAGGTGGCGCTGCACAAAAAAAACAAGGGCGGCCACCTCCGCCTCGCCAAAAAGGGACCGGGCCTGCACCCCTGCCGGGCGCAGTCTGCCGCAAGGCAGGCGGCTCTTTGGCGCAGGCGCCTTGCCCTTGGAGCCGGTACCCTTTCCCTTAGGCATGGTTCTGGGGTGGGCGAAACAGAAAATTTAGCAGGAAAAAATAAAGTTAGGGGAAGAAGTAGGAGAGTAAAGAAGGAAGTAATATAAAACAGTAGAAAAGTTAAAAAAATGCAGTAAAAGTAGAAATAAAACGCAAAATATAGACTTAGGGACAGAGAGGGATAGATAACAAATAAAAAAGATCAGAAAAACAGGGTAAAATACAAAGGTTTGAAAAGATTGGAGAGAGATTGGAAAACAGGCCCCAGAACCATGCAAAAGATAGGAAAACAAGATGGCCGCGGCCATTGGCGACCGCGTGGTGAAGTTCGCGCGATATTTCCCCCGAACACGTCATCCGCATTGCCGAACGTCAAAAACATCTTGCGAGCATACGCGAGCATACGCGAGACAACGCGAGCATGCGGAAACAAGCAACTCCGCATGCTCGTGTAGCTACGTGTAGCGTCGCAGAGTTTTTGTACATCTTCGCGTAGCCTCGCGTAGCGCGGCTACGCGAACTTTGCCCAGGGTTAAAAAAAATACAATCAATAAGATTGTAAAAAAACAAACAAATCTGTGTTCAAAATATTTACAACAAGTTCAACTATCTGTTTACCTATCTACAGTTTCTAAATTACATTCTTCAACTACAATAAATGATCTATTTCTCTGAAATTCATTTTCTAAAATATACACTCTCATTTACATTGCGTATGATATAAACAACAAATATATAAACTACTTGTTTCAAACACAATTTTGCAAACGCAATAAGAATTAGCACAAACAATAATCCAAACAGTAATTCTCCACATTTTCCAAATAGGCCGAATAATGTTTCTAAATCTATTTGCATTTAAAATATCCAAAATAAATTCATTAATTCGTGTTCACATCTTCCCAATAGGCCGAATGATGTTTTCAAAACTGTGGCATCAAAAATATTAGATATGAATTTGGTAATTCGTAAGGCAACCAACATTTGAATTCCAAATGGGCATCATTACAATGTGTCCATCCTTTATTGCACTTTAAATACACAGTATAGTGTCCAGATGTTGTACTAGGTCCATCATGGAAAATAATAGCAACTGCTTTAAAAGTTCTTCCTGAAATTGATATTTGGCTTGCCACAAACTTTTTAATTTTGGTTTCCAATTTTCTTCCATCTGCTCTACAACGTTGTAGCATTAAAATGACATATTGTCCAAATCTTTCTATAATTAATGTTGACAACATTTCTGATTTACAACGAGAACATTTAATATCTTGATTAGCTGTTTTTATTAATTTATTAAAAGTCACTGATTTGCAATCTGGTATTGTCAAATATATGAATCGTTCAGTGTCTATTTCAGTGGTAGAAGAAAATGAGCACTCTTCACATTTATGATCCCATCTGTAACTTAGTCCAAACAAATTTTCAATTTGAATCCCTTCTTCTTCCAATACTGCAAGCAAAAACATAAGAAACTCTTGTGCATCTTGTTGTATATTAAGTGTAAATTGCGAAGAACTAGTATATATATCCAAAAGATGCCGAATGCCAGAAGCAGTATGGATTTTAGTTCTGTCACTTACCAACTTTTGAAAAAGATGATGTAATAAAGAGCAGAATCTTTTTTCACGATTTTCCATAACTTTATGATAAAGATCTTCTAGATAAAAGACAACATTTAGAATTACATTAGCATAGCAGTTGATACCTGAACTATTTTCTAACTGGTATCCTACAATATCATCAACAGAGTCCATTTTCATTTTCTTGGCAGCCTCATGCTTCTCTTGAATTGTTTTCTTTTTTCAATCTCACTAGATTGTTTGTCATATTTCCGTTTTGGACATAGTATATGTTTTTCATATATGGGATATTCACCTAAGTTAGGATCATAAACTCTTCTTAACCGATTATACTCTTTTACACAATTTACATCAGCACTAACTTTTTTCTCATCAAAATGAATCAAATACAAACCAGATAATGTTCTTACTCGAGATAATGCAACATATGCCATGCCCTCTTTAAACACTGTACTTCCAATATCTACTAAAGCATTGTCAACACTTAAACCTTGAGATTTATGAATGGTCACCGCATATGCTAAAGAAAGAGGAAACTGTTTTCTACGAACATACAAGTCTTTTACAAGCAAAAACGAACAGCACAACGTCCAATCTGTTTTACCTCTTCAATCTGATCAAATTTAATCTTCAGAAATTCAATTCCATCTCTGTTCTGATAAATAACAAAATCAACAACTTTCCCCATTGCTCCATTTACTAAACCTTTTTCAACATCTAAATTACGCCGTAATATTACACGAAAGTTCACACATACATATAAAGTATTTTCCAAACCAGCAGTCTTAGATGTAGACTTTTCCAAAGAATCCAATTTTGATTTGAATTTTTCTGAGAGAATAATAGTAACTCCTTCGTGTTCAATTTTATCAATGGCTTCCATTTTCAGTATTGGTTGTTTCTTCAGTTTCAAAAGTTCTTGATTGAATGTAGAACACTCTTGCAGTGTTGGCATTAGAAAACTATAGATTTATTTTCTCCAATTTTTTTGTACATTATTTCAGGTGCAATATTTTCATTTGGAAACAAGTTTGTTAGTAGCCGACTTTGTAAAGCTTCTTTACCATGTTTTGTCAAAACACCAATTCTAATATCTGAAGAATGTTCCCATAATGTTCATCACTTGCTTGTCGCATATTCTTAATAAGTTCTTTATATTCAAAAAGAGAACAAATGTTCACATTTCCAATACTTCCCAAAGATTTCTTAGTGTCTTCATGGACAAGTGTTTTAAAACTGGTTGTCCTTTCACAGGAGTAAGTTGTAATAGATCGCCGAATACAATTACATGTTTTCCGCCAAATAAAACATCATAATCTGTTTTTAAAATCTGTTGCATTCTTAAATGTACAAAGGCAAGAATTAAGTTTGAGACCATGCTCACCTCATCAATAATCAGAAGTTTCATTTTCTTTAGTACTCTTGAAACTTCATAACAAGCTTCTCCAGATAGCTTGTGATATTCCAACTTATTTTCATGTTCAACTGGTAGCATGAGTAATCAATGTAATGTAATCCCTTTAATGTTATGTGCTGCTAACCCAGTTGGAGCGGTTACAACACAAGAAAAATGTGATTGAGTGGTCTTAACTTTAATTAAGAAACTTTTTCCTGTTCCAGCTTGTCCACTGATATACATTCGAATAGGTTTAAATAATGTACATTGGCATTCTTTTTTCATGCAGTAAACCATGCTGTATCTGTTGTGTAACTTGCTGATATATTTCTTTTTGTTCAATATTTAGTTGTTCTTCCAAGTTACCCAAATCAATAATATCCTGGTGTGCTTGTTGCATTGCCCTTTCTACTTCATTCATAGCGATTGCTGCTTCATTTTCAAGAATTGGTTGTCCTAGTGGATCTTGACTTAGTGGAGCAGAACTTTGACTATCTTGAGAACTATCTCTAGCGATTTCAGCTGCAATACTAGTTTCTTGTTCAATCTCTTCATTCAACATTTGTAAATATTTTGGAAAAACTGTGCATTCAATGCTGTCTTTACATGCATTAAAAGAATCTACATAGTAGTCAAAATCTCCAAGTAATTCCATTTCACTACGCCAAGGCTTAAACAGTTGCAGAAGTACTAAATAGAAAAATTCCCTTTTATCTGGAGTATCACAACTGAGTTTCCTGTGATTAATAAGATTTCCTTTGGCATGTTTTACCAAACATCCATCACATCCAATTACTGCATATTTTTCTTCATTTATATTTTCTGTAACATTTCTCTTAAAGCTGTAATGTTGCAGTACTTCATAGAGACATATGTTTTCCAGATGTGGACTCCTTTTGGGATAGTACGTATCTAACATTTCAATACTCGATTTCGTGTTGCAGCAAGACCTAGACTTACCCACATGATTCCTCTTGACTTTGAATATAAACTTGCAGAGGACAACCGATCCGAACATTCGTAGGATCCAATCTCTCGATGGGAAAGCATCTTCAAACTAAAGCTGTACAATTTGTTACTAAGAGTCTTATCTTGTGAAATTTCTTCCCACAATTCTTTCAACTCCGTCTTTTCAGATTTGGTTATATATGATGTAACATAGCGAGCAACAGCAATCGAATTATCTGCAACATATTGGATATCCATATTTGCATTCCACATCGTCAAAATCACTGGATTGTAGTCATTAATGTACTTTGAATCTTCACTTCCTTTTATATTTTAAGTATTCTTCGGAGATTTTTGAGTTATAGTATGCCTTACTGCTGACATGAAACTGTTGACTCTTCCTTTCGAAATTACTGGACGTAGGAATCCAAAACGACATTTCGTACAAACTTTTCCCTTAGACTTGTATTTCCGGCGACAATATTTCCCACATTGATGACTTTGAAACCGTAAAACTTGTTGTCTTAAGCTATTTTCTCCTCCTGTTTTTGGAATAGACCAGGTAACATAGTCTTCAATGAAAGACAAAACAGTTTCATCAGAATCGGTTCCAAATTTAGGTGCATCCTTGATCCATAATAGCATGTGTATATGAGGAGAACCTCTGGCTTGGTACTCCTTTCTCCAAAAGAAATCAATAACTTCTCCAAGAGGTGGATTATTTTTATTGCAGATAAAAGACATCATAGCTTGAAACCTATGATTAAAATATCTGCACACATTCACAGGATCCAAGGAACACAGTTCTCCAGCTGTCTTCAATTCAATGTTTTTAATATTTGAATTTGCTTCTCGTAGAAATTCAAATAAATCGTCCCATGCGTATTCAGCACAGCTAAGCGTAACAAATCAGGTAGGGGTTCCTAAGTTCCTTAACATACATTTAAGTTCTCCATGACGACGATACCAATACTCATTGGTACCATGTTGACATGCCATCAAATTAATTAACTGAGATTCTAAATGATCGTCTCTTTGTTGAACTTTGTCCAAAAATTCCTTTGCAGAAAGATGTGTAAGATGAACCCCTGTTTTTAATATGTGGTTCACTGCATATGAAAGTCCAGACAAGTCACTTTCAAACAGAAGATGAAATTAATATGGAACACACTGTCGAAATCTTGGATCTTCTGAATACAATCGGTATTCTAAAGCTGGAATCTGTACTGGTCGTTCATCATATCGTCCACCTTTTCCAGTGGGGAAGAGCTGTGGAAAACAACGGGCTTCTAAACTTCTTTCCCAAACACTCATGGGAGTTCCCTTCGCTTTCTTCATTTGGGATAATTCAATAGTATTTCCAATCACTTCTTTTGAATATAAAGGATGTATACTGTAATGTTCATCAATTTCTTCACTCCTGGACTTGTCCACTTTTTCGATTTGGCCAGTTAAAATTTCTCTATCATCTCCTAAAGATATTTCTTGTTCTTCCAGATATAAATTTTTGTAATAAATATTGTTTTCTATGAGATATAACGTAGCTTTTTGAACTTTGGTGACATCTACTAACTCTTGCCATATTTTCCGACTCTTTGTTGGTACACCATTAACTAGAATAACTACAGGTTCAGTTTCTTCTCTCGCTACACCAACAGTTTCAATATTTTTCTTAAAATCTAAAGGTAAATACACAACTCTTTCTTTTAAACCTCTTTGTAAATCTGTGGGAGGTAGCTTACCTGTTTTAGGCTCCATATGAACTATAGCCTGAAACGGGTGCACAGATTGAATTAGAATGGACTCATATGTATTTAAATCCACCAGTTTCGGTGGAATAGCTACCAACTCTAGGTTATTATGTACAGCTCTAGCTGGCATTTTGTTCTCTTCTAGTTTGCTGTAACAATATTTACAAATACGTTGATCACTACCTAACTCAAAACGACCTTCCACCAACAAATAAGCACCAAATTGCTCCCACTTATCATTGTTTTCCTTTTCACTTTTTAAATACACATCAACCTTCCTAGTTTGACTTCTATAGCTAGTACGTCGACAACAAATACAAACATAGTTTGGTTTCTCACAAGAAACTACCTTAAACTTTGTAATTTCTTCTACAAACTTCTCAGTAGTACTATCTTCCACCTCTTCTTCAACACCTACACTTATCAAACTCTCACTTTCTCTACACTCTTCTTCAGTACCAAAGAAACGAACTGTACATCATCACAAACTTTTTTTACATCCAACACTGAACCATGCAAAAGAGCAGTGTTTATTTCACTTAAAGATAATGCAGGACTTTTTACATAGTACAATCTTCTTACTAACTTACGCATTTCTGAGTGATGTACTGCTAACATTCTAAAATGATGAAAAGTACTTTGACACACTTTTCTAGAAAGACAAGCCAGAGAATGACCCTGCAAGCCAGTATTTGTTCTCACTTTACGAGGATCTAGTCCTTGCAACATCTTAATTTTCTGTTTAACACTTTTTTTACTATACTCTCGTAAGAAATTTTGTATTTGCTATAACCACTATGGTCATCATAACCACTATGGTCATCATTATTTGCATAAATCTGCATACCCTAGAAATGTGTTTATGTTTAACCAATGGGAGCACTGTCCTACACCACCAAAAGGTAGTTCAAAAACATTTGTTAATAAGTTTCCATATTTTTCAGGATACAATACATCTGATCCAGAAACGTTTTACTATAAAAATGTAAACAAAACAGGACTGAAAATTATGTTAACAAATACAAAACAGATTTATTCTGCAGCATTTATTACCCAACTGTCTAGACATGGTTTCGACTTATGGAAAGAGACAATAGACACAAAAACTCTCTGGGGTACTAAAAATTGGCAAGTGCAGGGGATAGAAGCTTTATTTAGAGCATGCATCATCCCTCAGCAAATAATGTTTTTGAATGAAACTGTCCAACAAACGTCTTGTCTTGGACTAGCCAAGATCAAAGAGATGAAAACACCTTCTGTACCAACACCTGCAAGTGATAACAATACACAGGCAGCAGTTACAGTTGACACAATACTACAACTCAACAGAACTAATCCTGATTGGAAAAAATGGTTGATCTGGCCCACAGACATGAACAACTGTCAGGAAAGATTCCTGAATAAAACTCAGGGCTTTACTATTCACAGGCCAGACCCAAGATACGTCCAAAGACAGCATCCGGGGGTAGTAACAACATACAGTGTAGGTAAATTATGCATCGATTGGCTACAAAAATCTACACTACAGGATATGAAACAACACTTATCCTTACTTAAAGAAGACGCAGACCTTAGGGAATTCTTGCTTGGACCAAGAAAACCGCGTCAAAAACATTTCATATATGCCGGCATTTATGCTGCCTATAATGAAGCATGGAAAGTGTCACAGATAGAGGCCGCAGAACGAATACGTGAACTTGATCGTATTAATTTAGAGAAAACTCTCTCTGTGGTCGACAATGGGTTAACAACTTTGTCCTCCAGAATTTATTCATTGGACGGCATTGTATCCTCTGCTATCGACATACTGGAACAAGATTTGGCGATGTTACAACAAGGCCAATCTCAATTACGTTCTATTGTGTTATTAAGCTGGACGCTGCAATCTTTGCGTGCGGGCTATGTGCCTTGGCGTTTTATCAACACGTCAATTCTGTTTGCAGAATACAATCTCACTGATAAACAGATCGAACTGGCACAAAGAGGAGCAAAGTATACAGTGCTGAGCATTGAAAAACTGGAAAAGTTACCATTCACAGTGGCAGAAAAACCAGCTACAGAATGGCTTATTCATGGGAAAATCACACTACCTGTGACTACTTTTCGGTTTCAGTATTGCCTCAAACAAATGCAAGCAGGCAAATATGAAAGGTTGGGTAAGGAATACATTAAGACATTGTGGAATTTACCATACACATATAGATGTTGGAGTGGGGATCGTGAAGTGTTTCTGAGCGGTACACACTGTAAAAATGCACTGAGCGGTTCACTGATATGTCAGGACATTTCTTTACACGGGGCTGGTAATGGTTCTGTGGCAAATTTGTCTTGCCACCAGCAGGGTACACCAGCTGCTGTGATTAATCCAACGTTTGGACAACTTTCTAATGGGAGTTACCTCATGTTGAATGATCAGAGTTGCTGCGGCATGTTGCTGTATGCAAGTATTGTTTGCCCCAATAGACACAGTCAGGGAGTCGCCTTTGTGGCCTTCGCTGAACGTCTCTTTTATAAGATTTGATACTTTAAGCAGAATGAAAGTCATGCTTTTACAACAAACAGTGCCTTTGACCTCTGCCAAAGAAACCTATGATCTACAAATTGCAAGGACTTCGGCTGAGATACAAACTTTAATACGTACAAACTGCCCTATACATTTCATAGAAATGATAGGACGTATCTTTAACATGTCAGATACAAGCGGAATTGTACATGTATTTAAGACCATCTGTTCCGGACTGTTAGCACCTTTCCAGGCAGTCCTCGGAATCATCCCAAACTTTGCACATTCGGTGTTTGGTGGCATACCATTAATTCTAGCACTTGTTGCCGGAATTCTATTTCTCTTCCTGCTATTACGCTATGGCCAGCCTATTCGCAGACATCACTCCGAGCGAAGTGGAGAAAGCTCTCCTTGAACGAAAGTGCCGTGAGCGAATAGTACAGCTTTTGGGCATGACTCGTCTACGGGAACTTAATACCACGTGGTTCCTGTCATTCAGACCAATCTGGCAAGATTGCATCTTACCTGTTCTACGATGCCTGCTATGCGGTAAAGAATGCGTGTTGGACACCTGTCTAACATTTCCATCAGCTACGCCAATGGATATCGATACTCTGCTGGACCCGATAACGGCCCATGCTCTGTGTTGTCCCCAGAGGCTACCAATCCTGATGACAGCATTCATTGAGATCTCACAGACGCTTCCGGCTGCTGCTGAGGTACGAGATGGATCTACAGGCACACAGGTAACAACGGACGTGAACATTGCTGCGGCATCCTATGCTGAAAGCGATGCTTCACATCTCTGTGCAATTAATTTACTAGACGAGGCGTTCCGAATGTCACCAACTTCAGTGGACGATATTTTGTCTACAGAAATAGATGATCTCATGTTTACACCAGACCCATACACTGACTCTGATTCAGCCCACAGTGTTCCAGAGATGCAATAACAATTTGGCCTTCATATTTCAAAAACTTGGAACTCTTCCCAAATTGAACTTTTTCCGTTTTTCAAATTAAATGGCAAATCAATCTGCTTGAAGTAGAACTATTCTTATAGTACGGACTTCGCGGTACTTCCTCAGACACTTTGTCATCTGGTTAGTCTAAAAAGTTCATTAATTTCCATGACATGAAATGACTTTGATTTTTTATAACTTATCGAACATTTTTTTGTCACATGTAATTATTACTTCTTATTTCATTCCTATTGCATTTTATTTTCATATGTATGCCTGAAATGAGAAGCAATGCTTAAAATGTACAGTACTTTTTGCATTCTAATAGGTTTTTTAAATGCTTTTAAGAAATATTTTAGCAATATGCGGTACTCCATTTTATGTTTAGCATTTTAAATGCTTAGCATTTTATTATTATTGTATACACGAAAGTGGAGTGGGTGTTGTATTCCTCTTAGGGTGTCCGCATATAGGTTTTCCTGTATCATGTCCTTATATAGGCACAATTCGCCCTGCCCTTATATAGGCATAAAATCCCAGTCCTTATTTAGGCATTAACCCCTTCGCTGCTAGGCCTTTTCCCCCCCTGTGCTAAGCCTTTTTTTGGCTATTTGGGGTAGTGCGCGCTTAGGCCCCTGTAACTTTTTGACCACATAAGGTATCCACGCCAAATTTGCGTCCTTTTTTCTAACATCGTGGGGATTGTAAAGGTACCCAGGGTTTGTGGATTCCCCTGGAGGGGACCCAGAAATTAGCCAAAATACAGCAAAATTTTGTTTTTTGGGGGAAAAATGCGAAAAAAGGGCTACAGATGAAAGCATCTTGTTTTTTCCCTGCAAATGGCATCAAAAAAGGGGTTGTGGTGCTGAAATCACCATCTTCCCAGCTTTCAGGGACAAGCAGACTTTTGTCAGAAAACTAACTTTTTTACACAGTTTTGGCATTTTTCTGGGACATAGCCTATTTTTGCTATTTTTGTGCTTTCAACCTCCTTCCAGTTAATGGTAGAAATGGGTATGAAACCAATAATGGATTCTAGAAAGCCATACATTTCTGAAAAGTAGACAACATTCTGAATTCAGCAAGGGGTCATTTGTGTAGATCCTTAAAGTTTTCCTTATAGAAACTAACAGTTAAATGAAGGCAAAATTGAAAATTAGTTGAAAAAAACAGCCATTTGTGTCAACGTTTTCACCTGTAACTTCTTCTAATTATGACAGCTATTTGAAAGCAATATACCGTTATATCTGATGGACATTTATGGTTGTGGGGATATATAGGATTTGTAGGCTCACCAAGAACCCGACGAACCCAGAGCCAATAACTGAGCAGCATCTTGCAATGGTTTTTTATTATGTACCGGGTATATAGCAATTATTTTGGGAAAATGTATACATGGAAAAATTGTTATGAAAGACACCTATGTATTTCTGAAATGGGAACAAAATGTAGATTTTAGAAACAGTAGATATTTGCACATTTCCGAAATTGGGAGTACCCATACTAGCATGAGAATTATAGGTCATTTTTCAAAATGACTTATTTTTTACACATTGTCTTTCATTTGGAAGGCAGAAATGCATCGAAAGTCAATAGGTATTAACAGTTGCTCTACAATTTTGTGTTACCCTAAGTCTCCCGATAAAAATGGTAACTCACTTGTGTGGGTAGGCCTTGTGCCCACAACAGGAAATGGCTCAAAATGCAACATGGACGTACCACATTTTCACAATGAAAAATTACCCTTTTTTTGCAAAGTGCCTAGCTGTAGTTTTTGAACCCTAGCTCTGCGGGCACTTAGGGAAACCTAGCAAACCTATACATTTTTGAAAACTAGACACCCAGGGAATTCAGGATGGGGTGACTTGACTGGCTCTCACCAGGTTCTGTTACCCAGAATCCCTTGCAAACCTAAAAATTGGCAAAAAAACACATTTTCCTCACTTTTCTGTGGTGGAAAGTTCTGGAATCTGCGTGGATCCACAAAATTCCACCCACCCCGCGTTCCCCAAGGTCTTCCCAAAAAAATGGTACCTCACTTGTGTGGGTAGGGCTAGTGCCCGCGACAGGAAGCAGCGCAAAACGCAACGTGGACGCACCACATTTTCACAGTGAAAAATGACCCTTTTTTTGCAAAGTGCCTAGCTGTAGTTTCTGAACCCTAGCTCTGCCGGAACTTAGGGAAACCTAGCAAACCTATACATTTTTGAAAAGTAGATACCCAGGGGAATCCAGAATGGGGTGACTTGACTGGCTCTCACCAGTTTCTGTTACCCAGAATCCCTTGCAAACCTAAACAATTGGCGAAAAAAATGCATTTTCCTCACTTTTCTGTGGTGGAAAGTTCTGGAATCTGCGTGGATCCACAAAATTCCACCCACCCCGCGTTCCCCAAGGTCTTCTGAAAAAAATGGTACCTCACTTGTGTGGGTAGGCCTAGTGCCCGCGACAGGAAGCAGCGCAAAACGCAACGTGGACGCACCACATTTTCACAGTGAAAAATGACCCTTTTTTTGCAGAGTGCCTAGCTGTAGTTTTTGAACCCTAGCTCTGCCGGCACGTATTGAGGCGACATTAAAATTGCCTATCACAAAATGTTGTGGGACCTTGCCTGTCGCGGGTACTTGGGCCTCCCACCCGAGTGAGGCACCATTTTTATCGGGAGACCTGGGGGAACGCTGGGTGGTAGGAAATTTGTGTCAGCTCGGTGATGCCACAACTTTACCACACAAAAATGTGTGAAAAAAGGGATTTTTTTCAGCAAAATGTCAGGTTTGCAGGGGATTCTGGGTAAGAAAACGTTGGGGGATCCACACAAGCCATACCTCCCTGGAATCCCCCGGGTGACTACTTTTCAGAAATGTGTGGGTTTGGTAGGTTTCCCCAGGTGGCCGCCGAGCCCCGGGCCAAAACGTCATGGGACCCCCCTTGCAAAACAGGTCGTTTTGTGATAGGCCATTTTGAGCTTGCCTCAATACGTTGTGGGCCCTTGCCTGTCGCGGGTACTTGGGCCTCCCACCCGAGTGAGGCACCATTTTTATCGGGAGACCTGGGGGAACGCTGGGTGGTAGGAAATTTGTGTCAGCCCCGTGATGCCACAACTTTACCACACAAAAATGTGTGAAAAAGGGATTTTTTCAGCAAAATGTCAGGTTTGCAGGGGATTCTGGGTAAGAAAACGTTGGGGGATCCACGCAAGCCATACCTCCCTGGAATCCCTCGGGTGTCTACTTTTCAGAAATGTGTGGGTTTGGTAGGTTTCCCTAGGTGGCCGCCGAGCCCCGGGCCAAAACCCAGGTGACCCCCTTGCAAAACCAGGTCATTTTGAGATAATGTGTTGTTTATTTCTGCAGCGTGAAAATTTTGGCACAATATTGCAAGGAAAATGTGACAGACATTTTGAGGTTTGCAGGCCATTGTGGGTACCATAACTTGTTGGGATCCACAAGAGAGATATCACCATGTACTCCCATGGGTGTTTCGTTTACGACAATATCTACAGTTGGTAGGTTATTCTTAGACGGAATGTACACCTTGGCAGACAGACTAAAAAGACAAAGATTACTGCACAGCCATCTATTCCTCAAGCACACACACATACTGGTTGGATTTGGCACGAGGGCAAGTGATGGTTCAGTATATACAATTTTATTAACAAGAGATTTCACAAAAATGAAATGCACTGTCAATAATTGAAAGGACAAAAACTGAACCAGTGACTCGCAGCTCGTGAGCTGTAAAGCCACGTCAAGGCCCCAACCGCTTTACAGGCCATTCACACACCTTTCATACGTGATACACACAAGACCATTCACACCACCAGGCACGAAACAAACACATTACAACATTCACAAAAAGGGACAAGGTACACCCTGCTTGAGAAAGACAAAAAAAAATATTACTGCACAGCCATCTAATCCTCAAGCACACACACATACTGGTTGGATTTGGCACGAGGGTGAGTGATGGTTCAGTATATACAATTGTATTAACAAGTGATTTCACAAAAATGAAATGCACTGTTAATAATTGAAAGGACGAGAAACTGAACCATTGACTCACAGCTCGTGAGCTGTAAAGCCACGACAAGGCACCAACCTCTTAACGGGCCATTCATACACCTTTCATACGTGTGACACATACAAAACCATTCACACCACCAGCCGCGGGCCCATCACATTACAACACTCACACCAGCAGACAGCGCCATTCAAGGGCCCATCACTTTCACACGCCCACATTCCTAACACAGCAACCACACAAGCTGATGGATTGCGTGGAGTGTCGCTCGGCTAGCAGTGTGTGTAGTGACCAGCAGCAAGTCACTACTCACACACCGCCAGCCGAGCGCCAGTCCACGCACACCGCCAGCCAAGCGCCACTCCACGCACACCGCCAGCCAAGCGCCACTCCACGCACACCGCCAGCCAAGCGCCACTCCACGCACACCGCCAGCCAAGAGCCACTCCACGCACACCGCCAGCCAAGCACCACTCCACGCACACCGCAAGCCAAGCGCCACTCCACGCACACCGCCAGCCAAGCGCCACTCCACGCACACCGCCAGCCAAGCGCCACTCCATGCACACTGCCAGCCAAGCGCCACTCCACGCTCACCGCCAGCCAAGAGCCACTCCACACACACCGCCAGCCAAGCGCCACTCCACGCACACCGCCAGCCAAGCGCCACTCCACGCACACCGCCAGCCAAGCACCAGCCTACACACACCACCATCACATTTAGGATTTTTATACAAAAAGAAAACACAAACAAATTGCAAATAGATACAAATCTACTAACACAAAATCAGAAACTAAATACATTGCACTAATGCCAACCTTGAAACAGAACAACAATTCTTAAACATTACAGACCAGGCAGTTCACTTTACCACTCATGGTTGCTTCCAATAATTCTTTTGCTTGTGGTACGCTCTATAACAAGCAGACACACACAGCCCAGGGTTAGAAGGACACTCAGGGCAGTACATACGAGTCTCCTTCCGCGTACCTCTTCGCCAACAGACTCTACATCTCCTAGTGGGAAAGTCTTTTGAGGGTGTAGGAGGAATGTGATCAGGAAAGTGGCGATCTTTCAATCGAGCCACATCCTCCACCACTCCAACTCTAGGAACACTTGCCTGTTCCACAACAACAAGGCTGCCTATGACAGACTGCTGAAACTGAACAAAAGTCAACTTTGACGCAGGAGAACACTCCTTGAACACAACAAAAGCATTGAAAGTTGCTAAATTGAAGAGATGGATGGCCAACTTCTTATACCAAATGTAAGCCTTACGAATAGCAGTGTAAGGTTCCAACCTCTGATCTACTCTAGCAACACCACCCATGTGCTTATTGTAGTCTAAAATGCACACAGGTTTGCGCACTTCAGCAATCTGACCCCAAACAGCCACAGGTGAAGTACTCTCATCATGGATGGTAGTCAGCATGTACACATCCCTCCTGTCCACAAATTTCACAGCTAGTAGTTCATCACTACGCAAGGAACTGCACTGTCCCCTCTGAAGTTTTTTGCAAACAAGCTCTTTTGGATAACCTTTACGGTTAGAGCGGATTGTGCCACAAGCAAAAGTGTCCACTTTGAACAATTCCTTAAACAATTGCACAGCAGTGTAGAAGTTATCAAGGTACAAATGGTGGCCTCTGTTAAACAGTCCTCTAGCAAGATCCCACACAATTTTCTCTGAAACTCCAAAAGTGGACGGACAACCAGGGGGGTCAATAGTGGAATCCCTACCAGTGTACACACGCAAATTAAAAACATATCCTGTCCTACTCTCAGACAACATATACAGCTTAATTCCATAGAGTGCCCTCTTGCTAGGAATGTACTGCCTAAAAACCAAACGGCCCTTGAACAGGACCAAAGACTCATCAATAGATATTTCTTTCCCTGGAGTATAGATCTCTGAAAATCGATCTACAAAGTGATCAAGAGCAGGCCGAATCTTAAAAAGACGGTCACATTCAGGGTGATCTCGTGGCAACGCCAAACCATTATCAAAAAAATGCAGCATCCGAAGCAAAAGTAAATACCGATCACGAGTCATAACTGCAGGAAATATGGCCGTTGCCATCAAGGGACTGGTAGACCAATATGAACCCATGGACGGCTTCCTTATCAAACCCATCAAAAAAGTCAAACCCAAAAACTTCTTCATCTCTTCCAGATTTGTGGGACTCCACCGGGTAGCTCTAGAATGGGGCCTAAGTCTGGCACTGTTGTCCCTCAAAAACTGTTCAGCATACAAATTAGTCTGCTCAACAATCTCACCCAAAAATGCATCATCCATAAACAACTGAAAATACTGTATAGGCAAATAATGTTCACAATCCACTCTACACCCTGCATAACCACTAAAGGCAGGCAACACCGGCTGCACCATGTTTGGATCAACCCAGAGTCCAGCACTTCCAGTAGGAAGCCTAGCAGCCCCAGGCTGCAATCCAGATGCCTCTTGCACCATCGGCACAGTAGTATCCTCCTCTAAAACAGGCACTTCATCTGCACTGAGAGTACCTTCATCATCCGATGATTCCATGTGGAGAGAAAACTCACTGCCTGAATCTTCCCCTCCCTCCTCTCCCTCAGACGCACTGTCAGTCTCATAATCCTGCTCAGAGGAAGATTCAAGAAGCAAACCAACCACCTGCTGAGCAGTCATTCTATGGCTAGCCATAATGCTTACTAATAAAGGTTACTTGTCAAACAAGTCAACAACAACAAACCCTTTGTAAAAAAAGAAATAAACAAAATGTAGCTTTATCACAAAGACCTATATACTCCAACACTATACCATTCATGTGACAGAAGCAGCTAGACTCACCACCACCTACTCTGCACAGACACAGTAGGGATCAACAATATCCCACTAAAAAGAAGAAAAAAAAATTACACATAAGACAATGCAAAACATCGCAAAGAATTTCATGCTCTGAACACTAACAAATATGCTGCCATTATGACACCACTTACAAAAAAATTCATTCATGCATGACAATAATACTCATTTGGAGTACACACAACAAAAATATTTTTCTTACCAAATAAATGCAATTACGCAAAACTGCAGAACAACCACTGCCGAAACCGCAAACAGGAATCAAAAGCTTTACACTAGAATAAAAAGGAGAAAAAAACATTACAATCACATATGCAAATAATGCACCAGTCCACACACAATCCACCAGCCAAGCTAAGGGGTAGGTGGGCCAAAGAGTATAAATAAAATATTCACCCCCGTAAAAGGGAGCAACCCTTGCCCTTTTGACCACTCCCCAACACAAAAATTTAAAAAACCCTGGTGTCTAGTGGCTTCTGCCCTCCTTGGGGGCAGATGGGCCTAAAAACATACTGCTATTCTGCCACCCAAGGGGTCACTCTCCACAAATAAATGCCTGGTGGACTAGTGGGAAGATACCTTTATCTTCCGCACACGATCTCTCACTACTCAACTCTACTCTCAACTCTATTCACAACTGGATGTTAGCTCACCAACTCATTCTGAATCCCGCCAAAACTGAATTCCTCCTCCTCTCTACCTCTCTCTCACCTCCTCCTGTTCAATCTTGGATGGATCAGCTGAACCTACTCAACAACAAACCCATCATTGTCGACAGCGCTAAATCCCTAGGTGTCATTCTTGACAAAAGACTCAACCTAATCTCCCACATCAACTCTATTGCTAAGAACGCACATTACCAGTTGCGCCTTCTATGGGGGATCCGTCGGTTCTTCCTGGAGAAAGACTTAAAAACCTTGGTACAATCTCTGGTTCTCTCAAGACTGGATTATTGCAATTCTCTTCTGACGGGCCTACCCAAATCCCACCTCTCCCCTCTCAAATCCATCCTCCATTCAGCAGCTCGCTTCATTTCAGGGTCTAAACGAAGCAACCACGTCACTCCTATCCTGTCCTCTCTTCGATGGCTTCCGATCGAGGCAAGATCTATTTACAAAACTGCCTGCATCACACACAAAGCCTTACACACGTCCTCCCCTCGTTACCTGGCGAATACATTGAAATTGTCCGGTGGCTCTCGCCCTTCTCGCAATGCGGAAAAGCTTCTGCTTGAGCCCCCCCGTCTTCAAAAGGGAAAGATCGATGGCGCAATCCTTCTCAGGCAATGCGGTGAGAATCTGGAACTCGCTTCCCCCATTGCTCCATGCCACCTCCTCTACCCGGATCTTCAAAGCTGACCTCAAATCTCTTCTCTTCCAAAGACACTTTCAGAACTAATACTTTCACTCTCAGCCCCTCTAGGAAGTTCGCTCTTCATTGTAAATTTGAACTTTTTCCTGTACATTCCTCACCCTTGCGTGCTGGGCTCGATTTGTGTACCCTTCATTTTAAGTCTCCTGTTTAATTCACGCCCTCTCTACTCCCTCAAGGAAGTTCTTCCACTATAGGAAATTCTGTACTCCATGCCTATAGAAGTGCCTTCCCAGTGTGTTCTGAGTGACTGCCACTTTTGCAGTATTATACCTCTATTTGTATTTTGTATCTCATGTATCATGCACAATTGTCACTTTTTCCTCATGTAATGTAACGCTTGCTTTTGTATTATGCTCACTTGTAACCTTCTCCTCATGTAATGTTACTGTTCCTATTGTGAAGCGCTCTGACACCTTCGGGTAAAGCCCTGCGCTATATAAAAAACTGCCTCCCCCAGGGGGCAGAGCACCAAAACATATGGCTCCCAAAATGGGAGCAACCCTTGCCCAAGGGGCCGCTCCCCAAAACAGTATTTTCATTTTTTTTTTAAATTCCCTGGTGTCTAGTGGGCATTCTTGCTGCACGATCGCATGATCGTGCAGCAGGAATGCACAAAAGAGGCATCGAGAGAAAGGAAAGGGTTTTCCTTTCCTCGATGCCTCTTCTGTTTGAAATCCCCCTCCCGGAGCCAAATCAACCTTATTCCGCCGACGCGCTGGAAGCAAATGGCTTCCAGCGCGTCGCGGAACAAAGGAAACCCCAACGACGTCAGCGCGCTCGCGCGCTGACATCATTGAGGGGGTGGGGGAGGCAGGGGAAGCCCTTCCCTGCCTTCCCCCAAAAACAACGATCGGATTCCCACGGGGAGCGCCAGCGCTTCCCCGTGGGTGGTCTTATGACGAGCTGAACTCGTCATGAGCACACGACCACTGTGTGCCATGACGAGTCTAGCTCGTCATAAGCATCGAAGGGGTTAAACCTTGCACTCCAAATACAGGCATGGTCTCCGACATCCGTCCACCCTAACGTCACAACGAGTTCTTGAAGAACAGACCCTTAGGCTTCGGGAGTTTCCCTAGCACAGGACTATTGATTTCTTCAAGGACTCATCTATTATGCATGAACCGTTATACCTTAAGGGTTCATTCATGACGTCTTCCGCTGTCCGATTTATGTCAATGCTAACATTCTGAGGTACCTCTCAGGTATAAATATACCTTCCCTAGCCCTTGTAAATCAGAGGAGACCTCGACTTCAGAGGAGCCCGTTTCCCGGACTGACGCACTGAGAAGACGCTGTCATCCCTGCACGCAGAGAGTCCAGCTTCCAGTGATCTGACTTCCCTTGCAGGGTGTTGGAGTTCGAGTCTGGCAAGAGATTCCCACCTCTCTCATTCTTAAGGTATGGAGCTGACTAGAACCTAGAGGGACTCTTGGCATACTAGACTCTTGGCATACTAGACTCTTGGCATACTAGACATACTAGGCGTAACATACTCTTAGTATACCATAGTAAGGAATACTTCACCTACTACATACCTCTCCCTACACCTAGGTTAGGTTAGGTACACTGGGGTAGAACTAGCTTAGAGACGCATCGTATGAGTACTCGCATTTTTAGCTCATGTTATTTATGTATGTGAATATACGCTAAAGGATAATGCTAGCGCAGTATTATTTATTTCTACTGCTCACGCTGTACATTATTTATCTGGCATACTGTCTTGTGATCGTAACAGCACATATAACTTACACGAGAAACAAGACTGTTCAATAAATTCTTTTATTGAAACGCCCGTCTATTCTTTCTGTGTAACTTTGAGGAAAACTAAGCATGCACGATTGAGCTGAGTGAAACGGTTATCTATTGTTTCCACGACTCTGGGACACGTTCTGATTCTAAAGGGAAACAAAGTTGTCATGTTCTGCGGCTGCCAGAAACTACTCCCTTCTTGATATCCAAGGAGTTTCTAGTGGCCTCTGAGCTAGCTGGCACAAGTAATTAAGTTTAATATACTCGATAGGGACATACCGACCTTAGTCCTATGTCAAACCTATAGGGTATATTATTCCAATGCGCAGAGCCTATTAGGGAAATAGGAGCTACATTACAATATCAATAGATTCCTGTCGTATACTACAAATACTACTACAATCCCACCTATACACAGGAGCTTGTGAACGTCTCCCTTGAACTTCTTCAGCTATTACTTCTTCCACCTTTCTAACTACCATCTTTTCTTTTTCAATTGGACAACCGTTTTTAACTTCATAAGAATGACCACTGATATCAACTGCGTGAACTAATGTATTTTGTTGAAAATAGCTTTCTTCATAAAAAAAGGTTCTGAACTAGAAGTGTGCTTCCATTCACCCAAAAATGTTTTGCAAAAGTTAGTTCTATTAATAAGTCTTTTTCTTTTACTTTTCTCTTTCATAAAATGCATTGTTTTATTCAATGTACTTTTCATTCTCTTTAATACTAATATAAACAATCTTCTTTTCAATTCAAAAGCGTTTTCAACTACACTTTCAATATGTTGCTTTTTCTTGTAAAATACAGATCTTTTTCTATGTTTTTTGCAATCTTTCAATAAATTTTGTAGTACTCTACTTTTATACATTCTCTTTCTAATGACTTTAAATTCTTTCATCCTTCTTTCAACATAGATTTTTTTCACATAACCAGATTTTCTATTAATATGTCCTTTTTTCATTTCCTTCTGAATGGTTGTACTTCTTTTCTTTTTCTTTTCTCCATTTTGAAAATTCGTAATCTTCTTTAAAACTCTTTTAACAAATTCTTTAGTTCTCTAACCAGAAGCCTTTTTCTTCAATGTCACATGTTGTAATTTATCTAATTTCTCCTTTTCTCTTTCCTTTAAATAGTACTGTTTTTTTCCTTTTCTTTTCTTTTGATCTTTTCTTGCCATACTCAATCTTTATTACTAATAAGGGTGAGTATCTGAAAAGAAAGAAAATGTTAAATACTTTCGTTAAATCATTTAATATTATTAAAATAATTATATACAAATATTGTCATATATAAATAAAAATATATTTTTAATTGCATTCCAAAGGTATGTCAGACACTGCAGAATTCCTACAATTAGAAGATATCACAACCTATACAACAGAACTACAGAGCACAGCTAAAAGATTTCTCTTCTGCTATCCCGGGGGATTGCATCGTGATCAATTTTAGAGACACCCGGACGGTCCAACACATCTTGGCTTGGGGATACACCAGGGAGATAGGGGGTATTGTATCTTTGCCCTTCGGATATTTTTATCCTTCTAAGCTTGGACATGACCATGAGAGAATTATGCATAAGAACTGGGGCCGAAGAGAACAGGATGGAGTTACGCCAAATCCGGGCTGGGAACGCCAACAAATAGTGACGTACAGCATCCCTGTCAATAACAGATTTAGCTCCTTGGACCTGGTAGACTGACTAAATTCTAACAGTAAAAGGTCCATTAATAACAATATGAATGAGGACAATTGGGGAAATACACAGCAAGCTGAGTCTCAAATGAAGGGAATGCCATCGGCGGGAAATAAAATTTCCAACAAAATTTGTGAGACCCTCACCACAACTAGTACTACCAGTCCCCAGAGTGAGATCAATCAGACTGCTGATTATAGCCCTGGGGAGGGGCCAGGGAATAATGACAATGATAAGGAGATGCAACAAGTCCCATATCATATAAATTGTACCCCCAGAACTCGCCACTCACAACTAACGAATTATTGAATACGCAGATTCTTTCCTGGAACATAGCAGGTCTCAGCTCAAAACTGGATTTTCCAGACTGGGGTGAATTTATAGATAAACATGACCTATGCCTGTTCCAGGAAACATGGTCAAGGGTAGATCTACATAGAGTGGGCTATGCCACATATAGCATTCCAGCAGTCCAGGGGACGAGGGGGAGACCATCAGGGGGCCTATGTACTTGGGTTGGAATACACATGGGATGTACAGTTAAAATGCTAGAGACCTCCTCCCCCGACATTCTGTGTACCCTTCTTACCTTTCACAATTTATTGAAGATCGCTATAATAAATGTCTACTCTCGACCAGTGAGGCAGGGGCACACCTCGCAGACGCTTGACTGTCTAGTCACATTTCTGTATACTCTACCAGTGAGCTGTCAAGTGATCATAGGTGGAGATCTTAACTGTCAATTCGAGCCACTTAATTGTATTACCACACCCATTACAAGTGAGGAAGACTCGGTTTGGTCGATTCCGGAAACCAATATTCGGCCAATAAGGGCATGGACTTCCTTGGCCCTGCAGGTGCATTCAATCACACTTAGCCACTCTTTGAGGGCCTGCAAGGGCCGATTCCCCTCTGATAGTCCGGGGAATTTTACTTTCAATAAGCCGGGACAGGCATCTATAATTGACTATATATTGGTCGATGTTCAATTATGGCATAAGATTAGGGATTTTGCTGTTATTTCCCGACATGAAAGTGACCACAACCCGCTGGCCCTGGAATTAGCCCTTCCCATGCTCAATGACCCTAAAAATACTCCTGTACATCCTGCCCCAAATTTAGTATTGATTGAGGGAGGTAGGAGGGTACGCTGGGGAGCTTTTGTATAGACACCAGAGAAAGTGGCGACTTTATATCAGCAAATTGCCCCCTTCCTGGAAACTGCTTTTCAGTTGCCTGTAAATAATTGGGACGTGGCATCGCAATTGGCGATGGGAAAAAACTACCAGGATCTACTATCTACATTGGCTCCGTTTTTCTATAATAGTGATAAGACCACGCAAAACTTCTAAGCACCCATGGTACGACAAAACATGTAGGAAAGCTAAGCAGGCCTTAGTAACTAGAATCGGAGAGAATGATAAATTACGAATAAAAGAAGCTAGAGCCTTCTACAAAAAAACTACAACTTATGCAAAAACTAACTGGGAGATAGATAAATGGGAGGCCATTAAAATAGCTCTTGATAACCACGATATGCGAGGCTTCTGGAATTTAGTCAAGACAGGGAAACCCGAAGGCCATTTGGCCCTTGGACCCAATCTGGGGGAAGAAGTTTGGAGATCCCACTTCAAATCTTTATACTCGCGGCCTGTAGTAGGGGTAGAAGATCGCAGCGAAGTATTAGCGGCCGTTGAAGTAACCCCCAAACTTGAATACCCCCTGCACAATGAAGGAGATCACAGTGGCCTTGAGCAACCTATTACCAGCCAAGGCACCTGGGCTAGACAAGATACCTGGTGACCTATTTCGTACCGAACCAGCAGTTTGGGCACCATATTTATGTTTATTATTTAATGCCATCCTACAAGGTATGGCGTTGCCTCCGACCTGGGCAGGGGCAGAGATCATTCCTATTTATAAAAAGGTACACCTCTTAACCCAGCTAATTATCGCCCAATAAGCCTCATAGACGTTACCCAAAAATCTATGCTCGTGTTCTTTTGGGTCGACTTTTAAGCTGGATAGAAGAAAACAATGTACTAACACCTCTGCAAGCTGGATTTAGGGCCAAGACCTCGACTATTGACCAGATCTTTAGATTACAGTTGATCCATTGGAAAATCGTGGTCCTAGAGGGTGGCAGCCTCTATGTCACATTTGTGGATCTTAAATCCGCATTTGATATGGTGCGGCGAGATCAGCTATGGGACATACTTCATGATATGGGTTTACCTGATTACCTTTCCCATCAGCTGAAACGCCTGCACCAAGATAATTATGCAAGAATTAGATTTGGCAAAAAGGCGAGTTGACAGCTCCCTTCCCCGTAGAGAAAGGGGTGAGACAGGGATGTGTCCTTGCCCCGACCCTGTTCTCCCTCTTCTTAAATGGTTTAATTGAAACCTTATTAGCAGGGAAAGATATAGACGCACCGAGGTTGGCAAATCGTAAAATTCCAGCACTTATGTTCGCGGACGACACGCTGCTACTCTCTAAGTCACCCATGGGTATGCAGCGTGTACTTGAAGTATTTAGTGCCTTTTGTAGGAAGAGGGGATTGGAGATAAATCTTCAAAAAACCAAATATATGGTTTTCCATGCCAACACTATTAATTGTCCACATCCCCAACTGGATGGCAAGGCTTTAGAGAGGGTGCCCGTATTTGATTATTTAGGGCTCACACTCAATGATAAGATGAACTGGGGACCACAAGTTAAGAAAGCTAACCTCAAATTGACTCAGTCCGCAGGTGGCATTTTAAAAATATATAAAAATTGCTCCCAGAAGGAGATAGGCCCACCAGCAGAAATATATAAAACACAGGCTAGGGGAGCCACGCTATATGGGGCAGAACTCTGGGGCTATTGTTCGGCAAATATGCTATCCATGACAGAGAACTTATTTTTAAGGCAATTGATGAGCCTCCCCATGAGCACTCCGTTAACACCCCTTAGGATGGACTTGGGGATCGGTCCCATAGCAGATGTTGTTGCCTTCCGACCACTCTTATATTGGCGTCGTCTCTGGAGTATACCAGAGCTGGCCAATTATAGGGAGGAGCTAAAGGATGTCATGTCCCTCTTGGGAGCGGGGAACCTACCTTGGTTGGCTTATATAAGGAATTCTTGCCAGGCATTGGGTAGGGTAGACATGTGGTTAACTCCTGAAGAGACTTGCCCCTCTATCCCCAAAAAGGCTCTATTCGCTTCCTACAGGGAACACAAAATGGTCCAATTATATCAGAGTATTAATCCCAGTAGTCTGACCTCAAAATTTTTAGAGGTCAAACAGCAATACAAGCTTGAGCTGGTATTGGACAGTATTCAACCACTGCTTGCGAAGAAACTGTTCCTACAATTTAGACATGGGGTGCTCCCGCTTCGAGCACTCACTAATAAATGGTAGGGAATGTCTAAATTAGACTGCCCTGGGTGTGACATAGTTGATGAAACAGATCTCCACGCAGTCCTTTTTGCCCCGCCTATAAAAGGCCAAGGTCTAAATGGGTTCTTCAGCTCTGCAGAAACCTGGGAATCAGACACCATACTGAGGCTTACAGACTCCTCAAACACGAAACAGACCCGTTAATCGTGTTTGCCATCTCCAGGTTTTTATATTCGATGTGGTGTATCCGTAGGGCCATTCTAAAGAAAAAGAACTCAGAAGAACCTCAATAGAGTGTGTACTAAATAGGTGGCTATTTTAAGGGGGAATATCCCCTAGCCCGAAATTTGTTTTACATATTTTCTTCCTCCCCTGGGTCGCTTGTTCACCTACCTCTCTTTTAAAAATGTTTTATATATTCTTAATGTTCTTTACTTACTTTTTAATCCCTTCGGGTTATCAGTCAATAGCTGCTTTTAAATATATAAATTGATGACAGTAACATTGCAATTGTTTGCAACATGATGTAAGACACTTTTTATTGCTGGGATGATTGTTGTACTATTCCTCTAGCAAGTATTGACAAGGGGGCGTCTAGTCATTGCTGGCTACTGTTGTTTTTTAAACCCCGTACAAGTGATGATACTTTTTAACACAATATCTATTACTTTTTCTCTCTTTTTATATGTTTTTGAATACATGTATTTGTAATATTTTATGTGCTTTTAGGGCTGTAAGGCCGAAATAAAGCTTTTTGACTGACTGGCTATCCAAATCAAATTTGAAGTGCACTCTGTAGTCCCGAGGTGATTGCATGAGAACAAAAGTACTGCCTGGATGATTGGAGGAGTACTAGGGTGCTGCCTGGGTGATTGCATAAGTGCATAGGTAGTGCTTCAGTGATTTAATAACTGCATGAGTACTGGCAAAGTGATTGGAGGAGTGCATAGATCCCAACACAGTCATTGCAGGAGTGCAAGGGTAGTGCTTGGGTGATTGAAGTAGTGTATAGCTAATGCATTGGTGATTGCATAAGTGCAGAGGTAATGTCTGGGTGACTAGAGGACTACATAGGTTATGTCTGGGTGATTGCATAAGTTGAGGGGTAATATCTTGGGGATTACAGGAGTACATAGGAACTGCCTGGGTGATGTTATAAGTGCATGGGTACTGCCTAAGTGATTGGAGGAGAGTATAGATCCTGACAGAGCGATTGGAGGAGTGCAAGGGTAGTGCCTGGGTGATTCAATTAGTGTATAGCTAATGCATTGGGCCCAACACTCTCAGCATTACTAGAATGCTAAAGCAGCAGGACAAAAGTGACGTTTAAGGCATGTAAGGAAATGGACTGCAATAGAGGTGCAGAAAGAAGGAAGAACGGTGCAGTAAGAAACAACAGAGATACAAAAGAAGGAAAGAGATGTGCACAAAGAGGGAAGAACAGTGCAGAAAGAACCAATACACGTGCAGGATAATGGAAAAAGGGTGCAGAAAGAGGCACGAGGGTGCAGAAATAACAAAAAGAAGTGCAGAAAGAAGCAACAGAGGTACTGAAAGAGGCAAGGGAGGTGCAGAAAGAGAGAAGAGAGTTACAGAAAGTGGCAAGTGATTTGCAGAAGGAGGCAAGAGAACTACAGAAAGAGGCAACAGAAGTGCAGAAAGAGGCAAGTAAGGTGCAGAAAGAAGCAAGATAAGTGCATAAAGAAGTAACAGAAATGCAGAAAGAAGGAAGAAGGGTGGACATAGAGGGAAGAGGGGTCCAAAAAGAAGCAAGAGAGGTGCAGAAAGAAGCAAGAGAACTGCATAAAGAAACAACAGAGATGCAAAAAGGGGGAAGTGGGGTGCAGAAAGACACAAAAGGGATACAGAAACAAACAAGAGAGGTGCAGAAAGAAACAAAAAAAGTGCAGAAAAAAGGAACATAGGTGCAGAAAGAGGCAAGAGGGGTGCAGAAAAAGCAAAGAGGGGTGTGAAAGACACATGAGGGGTGCAGAAAGAAACAACGGAGATGTACAAAGAAGCAAGAGGAGTGCAGAAAGAAGCAACAGAGGTGCAGAAAGAGGCAAGAGGGGTGCAAAAACAGAGAAGAGGGGTGCAGAAAGAGGCATGAAGGGTGCAGAAAGAAGCAAGAGATGTACAGAAAAAAACAAAAGAAGTGCAGAAAAATGAACAGAGGTGTAGAAAGAGGCAACAGGGATGCAGACAGAGGAAACAGGGATGCAGAAAGACCTAAAAGGGGTGCAGAAAGAAGTGACAGCTGCAGAAACACACAAAAGAAGTGCAGAAAGAAGGAACAGAGGTGCAGAAAGAGGCAAGAGGGGTGCCAAGGAGAGAGAAGAGGGGTGTGAAAGAGGCACCAGGGGTGCAGAAAAAAGGGACAGAGGTGCAGAAAGAGGCAAGAGGGGTGCGAAAGAGGGAAGAGGGGTGTGAAAGAGGCATGAGGGGTGCAGAAAGAAGGGACAGAGGTGCAGAAAGAAGCAAGAGAAGTACAGAAAGAAGCAACAGAGGTGCAGAAAGAAGCAAGAGAGGTGGAGAAATAGGGAAGTGGGGTGGAGAAAGAGGCAAGATGGATACAGAAATAAAGAAGAGAGGTGCAGAAAGAAACAAAAGAAGTGCATGGGTACTTCTTGGGTGATTACAGGACTACTAAGGTAGTGCCTGAGTGAATAGATAAGTTTAAAGTTAGTGCCTGGGTGATTTCATAACAGCATGACTACTGGCTGAGAGATTACATAAGTACAAGGCTAGTGCTTCTGTGATTGAAAGAGTACAACGTTAGTGCCTGAGTGATTATATAAGTGCATGAGTAGTGGCTACATAACTCAAAGGGTGCATGGGTAATACCTTAGTGATTCCATGATAGGTAGTGCCTGGATGTTTCCATGAGTGCAGGAGTAATGCCTGAGTGATTACAGCACTGCATATGTATTGGCTGGATTATTGGAAGACTGCATGGGTAGTACTTGGGTGTTTTTATAACTGCTTGAGTGTTGGGCCTAGCAAAATATAAAGCAGCAGACTATTACATGACTCAACTACAAGTCTCTCCATATTGTTACAAGCACACATACATATGTCTCTACGTTTTCAAATCATCATGATATCTAAAAGAAATATGTATACAATATTTCTGAAATATAGTGAAACCTAGAAACTGAGACATGTAATAGATCTGCTTGAGTGATTGCATAACTCCATGGGTAGTGCTTGGGTGATTGTATGAGTGCAAGGGTAGTCACGGTAATTGCAGGAGAAAATGGATAGTGACTGGCTAATTGCATAAGTGCACACATAAACATTGAGTGCATGGATAAGTGTAAAAATAGCACTTGAAGGCATAGATGAGTTATGGAATAGTACCTACGTGAATAGATGACTGCAACAGTAGGGCCTGGGTGATTGTATGACTGCAAGGGTAGTGTGTGGGTTATTACTTGACTGCATAGGTACAGGATGCATGATCATATGACTGCAGGGGTAGTACATAACTAGTGCCTGGGTGATTGCATGACTGCAGGGGTAATATCTAGGGGATTAATGGAATACATAAGAAGTGAGTGGGTGATTTTATAAGTCCATGAGTACTGCCTGGGTGATTGCAGAAGTACTAAGGTACTACCTGAGTGATTACAGGAGTGCAAAGGTAGTGCCTGGGTGATTTTATAAGTGCATGAGTACTGGCTGAGTGATTACATAAGTACAAGAGTAGTGCCTGCGTGATTGAAAGAGTGGAAAGATAGTGGCTGGCTGAATGAAGCACTGTATACCTAATGCATTCGTGATTGCATGAGTACAGGGGTAACGTCTGGGGGATTAAAGGTGTACATAGGTAACGCCTGGGTGATTGCATGACTACAGGGGTAATATCTGGGGATTTACATGACTACATAGGAAGTGACTGGGTGATTTTATAAGTGTATGGATACTTCTCGGGCGATTGCAGGACTACTGAGGTAGTGCCTGAGTGAATAAAAGAGTGCAAAGGTAGTGCCTCTGCGATTTCTTAACAGCATGACTACTGGCTGAGTGATAACATAAGTACAAGGATAGTGCCTCCGTGATTGAAGTAGTGCAACGGTAGTGGCTGGGTGATTATATAAGTGCATGAGTAGTGCCTACATGATTGAAAGAGTGCATGGGTAATACCTTGGTGATTGCATTAGTGCATAGGTAGTGCCTGGGTGATTGCATGAGTGTAGCAGTAATGCCTGAGTGATTACAGCAGTGCATATATAGTGCCTGCCTCATTGGAAGACTGCATGGGTAGTACTTGGGCATTTTTATAAGTGCATGAGTGTTCGGCCTAGCGAAATATAAAGCAGCAGACTATTACATGACACAACTACAAGTCTCTCCATATTGTCAGAAGCATGCATACATATGTCTCTACGTTTTCAAATCATCATCATATCTAAAAGAAATATGTATACAATATTTTTTAAATAAAGTGTAACCTAGAAACTGAGACATGTAATGCGTCTGGGTGATTGCATGACTACAGGGATAATATCTGGGGATTTACATGCCTGCATATGAAGAAACTGGGTGATTTTATAAGTGCATGGGCACTTCTTGGGTGATTGCAGGACTACTGAGATAGTGCCGGAGTGAATAAAGGAGTGCAAAGGTAGTACCTCTATGATTTCTTAACTGCATAGGTACAGCCTGCATGATTGCATGACTACAGGGGTAGTACATATCTACTGCCTGGGTGATTACATGACTGCAGGGGTAATATCTGGGGGATTACTGGAATACATAAGAAGTGATTGGGTGATTTAATAAGTCCATGAGTAGTGCCTGGGTGATTACAGAAGTACTAAGGTACTACGTGAGTGATTACAGGAGTGCAAAGGTAGTGCCTGGATGATTTTATAAGTACATAAGTACTGGCTGAGTGATTACATAAGTACAAGAGTAGTGCCTGCGTGATTGAAACAGTGGAAAGATAGTGGCTGGCTGAATGAAGCACTGTATACCTAATGCATTGGTGATTGCATGAGTACAGGGGTAACATCTGGAGAATTAAAGGAGTACATAGGTAACGCCTGGGTGATTTCATAACAGCATGACTACTGGCTGAGTGATTACATAAGTAGACTCTTATAAAGACCCATAAAAAATAATTCCTCTTCCAACATAGCATAAACATCATTTTTCCAATACTACTACTTCACTATTCTAGCAAAAAACAGGTATAGAGCATAGATAACAGCAAAGCAACACTTCACTTATCTTTCATAAAAGCCTTCCCGTATTTCTAAATCCATGTATGCATTTGTCGATACCTTTTCCTACCAACAGCATATATAAAAGAAAAAAATAAACAAATGTATATGTGTATTTCATACATCTATCATCTTCAAACACATAACACATACCTTAATATATGAGCAAGTAGACACATATCTCAGTCACAACACCATGCACAGCTCAAAACTTCACAGAGTACACTTCAATTTTCAAACAGACACTGAAAATTATGCGGTATATATGAATATAACTTTCCTCACATCATACAAATTACTCTAGTAAATAACATCTCTACAAACATCTCAACCCTCACTTTCAGGCTGCTGCTTAACCATTTTACAACTACTTATAATATTACACCTACCCAAATACAAAGTAGGAACCCTTCACATATCTTTAGTAAAAGTCTCACCATATTACTAAAAGCATACATAAATATGTCTGTACCATAACACTATCCAAACCTTAAAAAATCACAGAACAATTTTTCAATTTCAAGCAAACATCAAAAATTATGTGGCATATTTCAACTGTACCTCTCTAGAAACTTAAAAAAGAAGCCTAATCAATAACACCTTATATCAGCATCTTTTAAACCTTTTGTGCAGCATCTTCACCATTCTACTAGTACTCACAGTCTTGAGCCTACCACATAAAAAGCAACAACATCTCTATGTTATACATCATGCACCTTCAAATGTATAAGACATATGAAAATACATATACAAGTAGAAACATACTTGAGACAGAAGTCCATGCACACCTTAAAACTTGACATACTCCACCTCCAAATTTAAAGCAACAGCTAAAATTATGCGGTATACTACAAATGTACATATCCACTAACCCTGGGCAAAGCACTACGCTACGCTCGCGTAGTTTGCGAAGTTTGCGCTACTTCGCACAACGCGAATTGCACGTAGCACAGTGCAAACACGCATAGCGTAGTGCAGCGGTCATTTTTTGCTTGCTCGCGGTCCTCAACGTCAAGTTGGCGACCGCGAGCAAGCAAAATGACATCCCGGCGAGACTTTTTCCTCGTTCGCGATCAGCAAGATCAAGTTGCCGATCGCGAGCGTGGAAAATAAACCTCCCGGTGAGATTCTCAACGCGGGGAGGTCAGGTTTCTCATTGCGAGGGTCGCGTATGCTCGCGACCGCTCGCGATGAGAAACTACCAGTCCGCGTTGAGAAAGCTGCAGCTCGAGTAAAAATCTACTCGAGCGGCAGTAAAGACAGCTCGCACTGTGCAAGATGCCGTTTTCAATGATTGCACAGTGCGGACAAGCATCCGGCACTGTGCAATCATTGCGAACAGTGCACTACGCAGTTCGGGTAGTGCTACGCGTAGCTCGCGTAGTGCGAACTGCACTTTGTGTAGCTTCGCGTAGCGCTACTTCACGAACTACGCCCAGGCTTAATATCCACACACTAAAACAAACTACCCTAATCACTAATCCATCTTCCAATATACACATATTACTATACAGAATCTAATTCAAACAACATTTAGCTACAATAAAACAAACTACAATACACATCTGTACATTTAATAATATATTTCAAACATCACAGTTTTTGAATTATATTTTAAGTTTAAAATAAACCTAATACATAATACACCTCACAAATTTATAACTCACCTTCCAAATAGATTTGTAGAATTTAAAATATCACAAACTCATAAATGATTTTCTTATGAACACAATCAATGTAATGCACCACTCTCAGCAAGATAAAACCAGTAATGGCAAAGTTTCCCTCTCTTTCTCCACACAAATACATGTAAGTAACAAATCACATACCTTCCTACATTATTTCAAATTATAAAGCACATTTCTATTGGTTAGACATATTAACCCTTAGCAACTCACTTCTAAAAGTGCCCAAACTGGTTCTGTAATTTTCCAGGAGTCACGACTCCACCGTGTACGTACGCGATGGAGCCGCGAATCCATACGGGAGTTCAAAAATATATTACTTATAAAAATACCACTATTTTTTAAGAACACACCACTTCTAAAGATACTACTGACTTGGGAAATCTTACTTTAATAAGACTTCACTTATATATAAATTACAATTTCACATTTTAAGTCCACAGTTAAGTTTCAACCCTACCCCCATTCTCCTTAATGCCAGTTTCCATAGTAACAGTTCATGGAACATTCAACTGAACTGACAGGTCACAAGTTCACCATATTTTCAAGTTCACCACACAATGTTACAAATGCAAACAGCAGGTGTGGTTGACATTTCCAAAATATGACCTTATCCTATCTACTGTACCTTTCAAACATTTTTTACTAACCAATAAGAAACATGCTTTTTAAAGAAAGTAAAATGCACCCTATTTTTGAATGTACAATGTTTTTAAACAGCCAATCAATTCTCTACTTTTTAAAAAACAGCATCTTGTCCACCATTTTACATTCCTCTCATTCTACCAACTGACTACCTCAGCTACAAACATCTTTTCAATACTTCCAGACATCCCTTCAAGATGCTTACAGTGTGGATTGTTGGACACAGCTATGTTTTCTGGTGCAAAAGGTATGCTGAACGCAGAGCTATTGACAAAGACCTAGGTTTGCAAAATGTGGATATTAAATGGATTGCACAGAGAGCATTAAAGTGGCACCAATTGATGCCTTTGGTTAAAACCTTTTTGCATCTCCAACCCAATGACCTCATGATTGTGCACTGTGGTGGCCATGACCTAGGCAAATTGACTGGGATAGGTCTTGAAATGCTAATGAAGGACACCTTTGCACAATTGATGTTTCTTTTACCTCAAACTGTCTTTGTATACTCTAACATATGCCAAAGACAGAAATGGAAGTGGTCAAATCAATTCTGTCCACAGATTGAGAAAG
This sequence comes from Calotriton arnoldi, assembly GCA_963921515.1. Lineage (NCBI taxonomy): Eukaryota > Metazoa > Chordata > Amphibia > Caudata > Salamandridae > Calotriton > Calotriton arnoldi. The sequence goes on along the minus strand of CAWUFW010004013.1, from coordinate 465,799 downwards.
CTAGAAAGGATGTCAATAAAGCTGTTTCTGCTTACCTCAGAGACCATAGGATGGGCTCCATATATAACAACAATCTACGTTTTCATATGGATTACATCTACAGAAGTGATGGAGTACACTTCACAGATCAAGGAAACAGAGTCTTTCTCAACAACCTAAAGCTCTGCATCGGCACTTACATGTAGCTACAACAAACTTCAAATGAAAACAAGGGCTCTTTTTAGAGCCACCCTATAACATAATACTGATTATAATTTTTTTTTACACATACATTTTTTTGGGGGGGGGGGAATCGCAAACCCGTCGTGAATTCACAAAACAAAAGCACAAATTCAATATACTACACCAGAACACACATTTCAAGTTTAATTATTAATTTTTAATTTTATATATTTTTAACAACTCTATCAATTGTAATCTTGTCATTAACTTCAGTCACAGTACCTCTTTAAAGCAACTTCACAAATACAACACTACCTTCTACATTATATACTACTTAATTATTTATTTAAGGTAGATTCGCGAACCCATCGCGATTACAAGGGGGGCCGCGCTGAGAGCCGTGTTGGAGTCGCGACTCCAAACTCGAAAGAAAAAAAAATACACTGATCCACTACCATTATTTAGTATTCGCCCCGGGGACCCCATCCCCCGAGGCCTGCCACCATTTTTTTCTTGTTGAAAAAAATAAGGAGGGGGACCGTGTGGCCCCCCCTCCTTAGGCCAAGAATGGCCCCGGGGACCCCATCCCCCGGGGCATGGCCAGCCTGGATTTTTTTTAAAACCGAGGGGGCCACGTGGGCCCCCTCATGGGCCACTCCTGGCCCTGGGGACCCCATCCCTCGGGGCCTGGCCTCTTTGATGAGGACCGTGGGGGGAGCCCTAATGCCCCCACGGTCCCTGCCGGCTCCCTGCCTCCTGCGGGAGCCGGCATTGCTTTTGGACAAGGGCAGCTCCCCTTGCCCAAAAGCAATACTGCTTTGCTTCTAGGAAGTGAGAGCAGGTTTCCTGCTCTCGCTTCCAAGAAGCAAAGCAGTGCTTGCAATGACAGGGCGGGAGCCGCACAGCTCCTGCCCTGTCATTGCAAACAGCAATGTCCCGGGGGTGGGCACCCCGGGACATTGCAGGAGCCGGCCCTGGGGGGTGGCGGTCCCCAGGGCCATCGAGGGCTCCAGGAGGGGGGCCGTGCGGCCCCCCTCCCAACATTTAACATAGCCCCGGGGAGGTGGTGGTCCCTGGGCTTGGGGGGGCCCGGGAGGCCCCCCACCTCAATTATAAGAAAGCCCCGGGGAGGTGGCGGTCCCTGGGGCTTGGAGGGGCCCGCGAGGCACCCCCCATCATTAATAACAGAAGCCCTGGGGAGGTGGTGATCCCCTGGGCTTGTGGGGGCCCACGAGGCCCCCCTCATTAATGAAAGAAGCCCCGGGGAAGTGGTGGTCCCCGGGGCTTGGGTGGGCCCGCAAGGCCCCCCGCCTCCATTATAATAAAGGCCCGGGGAGGTGGCGGTCCCCGAGGCTGCGACTAATGTTGTGACTAATAAGTTATTGTAAAGAAAAAGGACTTAGAAATGTGCCGTAAATTTTATAAGTAAAATTGACCCTCCCTTGGAGATCCCTTAGTCAGGAGCGGGAGGAGCTCCCTAGGTCAGCGGTAGGAGGAGAGGCTGACGTCACAAAAAGCTGCGCTGGCATTGGTCAGACTGCGGAGGCAAGGTAAGCTCAGATTGGTTGGTTGGTGTGAGCCGCGCTGGTATTGGACAAGATAGCAGAGACATAGAAAGATCCGATTGGAAGAGTTAGAGTGTGTCGCGCTGACATTGGTCAGGTGCCTAGGGAAGCAAAAGAAGTTGATTGGTGAATTATCGTGGATTGAGTTGACTAAGATTTGGACTGAGTAAGGCTGTTGACAATTTGCAAAAATGTATTTCGAACAACGAAAACAGGAGAAATTGACTTTGTTTGGCAAAATTAAAAGATTCTTTAAAAAGGACAAACCTGTAATAACGAGAGAAGGAGTTCCTATCCCTCCACCGAAGACACCAGCGTCTTATATGATGTTAAAATATGGTTATCACACATGTATTTGGCTAGAAAATTGGGTAGGATATACGAAGAATGATGGTGTGCTAGCTTTTCCAGAGCATGGTTCTTTTAATTTGGCAGTATTGCGTAATCTGAGAGAAAAGATGATGGCATTAGACCCAAGACCCAGACCTACACAGTTTGAAGCATTAGTAAAATGGGAAGATGAAATGTATGAGAGAGAAAGACATAGAGGTGGAAGAGTTAATAGATTTATGTTCGGAAGATTTCATGAAGAAAAGCATGAGGACAGAATGAAGAGATGGAGAAATGGAGAGATAACTGAAGGATTATATCCAGTTTTAATGGTAGGAGAGACTGCAGGAAGCAAATGTAAGGAGAAAAGGAGACATTAAGAGCAATTTGGTTATGGATATAACCCGAATGAATCTGATAACGAGTTGCTGGATGATATATTAGTTAAACGACCACCTCCTTATCAGGAAAATTCAGCGATAGTGACACAAAATGCACCGTCGATGGAAACCCCAATGACACCTCAAACGACACCAGTTCCAACTGTAAGTGATATAGAGCAGGAAGGAGAAGCAGAATTGGCAATAAAAACTAAAGAATTAGTTGAAAAATTGAGTCAGATGAATATGAAAATAGATGCAATAACTGTACCAGTAACTATAGGTCCAGCAATACCTGTATTCGAAAATAGACTTATCCATGAACCTTCCTTGACTGTCCAACTAAATTCTGCTGTGACATCAGTTAGTAGTAGAATTAATGCTGTAAGTGTTCAAAGTGAACCGCCTACTACAGTTACTAGGTCAACACCTCCGACTGATCTAACAGTAAATGAAACCCCTAGGGAGATAATGCAGTTACTGCCCAAAAGAATAGAGTTGGAAGAAATCCCCAGAAGTGAAGTTTCAATAGGTCCAACAACCGAAGAGTTAGATGATTGGGTGAAAGGGTTACAAAGGAGAACAACACAGCCACAGCCTATAGATGTATGTAAGCTAAGAGTAGATCTGGAAGAAATGATCATTGGAACCATAAGTCCGGACAGGTTAAAGACTTATCAGGATGATGAATTGATGTATCTGTGTAAGAGTATTACTTGGAAAGCGAAAAATCTACATGAAAGGTTAGTGGAAACTGCAGAGGAGTTAGGAATAGACATGGGAAGATCAAAAGTGTTGCAGAAGACATATAGAGTGGATTTTACTGAAAAGGATATAGAAAATATGAATACATCCGGTAGACGATTGCAGATAAAAGAGTTAATGGTTGTTTTAATAAAATGGGGAGACATAGAGAGATGGAAGGGTAGATGGATGAGGAAGAAAGAAGAAATGGCTGCTAAAGAAATACATTTACATCCAGTAAGAGAAGTAGAAAATGTAGCTCTTGAATGTCCCATGAGAGAAGTTCCAGGAGGAGGTTATGTGCATGTTCCGTGGTCTAGACAGGATATATTGTCTTTTACAAATGAGTTTCCCAGGTTGAGAGAAAAGCCAGTGGAAGGGTACAAACAAGTTGAGAGGTTTGTGAAAGTCTCGAAAGTATTGTTAAAAGATTTAGATGGATTATTTGAAATTGTTGTCCCTGCAGATTTGCGGACTGAATGTAAGATTACAGTTGATTGGCCAAAAGATGAATATCCTAGGGATTCCAAAACGGGAGCACCCTCTGATGAGGTGATGAAGAAGTATCATCAGGTGATTACTTTCTTAAAAGGCAAAATTTCCCCTAAGGAAACTGATTGGGTAAAAATTGATAAAACAACCCAAGAGCCGAAAGAGTCTGTGCATGCATATTATGAAAGGTTATTACAAGTTTTTAAGCAGTATAGTGGTTTTGAGAATATAGGAGACATGGATATGGGTCATTTTGTGTATAGGTTTGTGTATGGATTAAGACCTGAGATTAGTCAGATGATACAGCAGCACATGTTGTGTTGGCAGGCCAAAACAATCGATGAGATTTTGAGGTATGCGAAATACTGCAGCGACGACATTGAGTCTCGCCATCGCAAATTAAAAGAAAAAATGATGTGGGCGCAAGTAAAAGTAGCAGAGCAGCAAGAAACTCAGTTGAATTCTCAGTCTATAAACCAAATGGGAGGAGTTAGTCAGAATGCTCAAAGACCCAGTGGAGGTAGAGGTAGAGGACAAATGAGCAGGGAAGAGGCGAAAAAGAAATTTCCTTGTCATGGGTGCGGAAAGTATGGACACTGGAAGAATGAGTGTAGATCAGTGCAGAGGACTAATGGAGGAAATCAAATTTTAACCCCACAGGTGCAGAGTGAGGTAGGTGTGTAACAGCCACCTCAGCAGCAGGTAGTTACTACCCAGTATCAGGTCCCGCAACCACCTTTGCCACACAATGTAAATGCTCAAAGTTACAGTGTGGATACAGGGTTCCACGGAGGAGACCAGGTTGGTGAAAGTACTAACACGAATGTGATTCCCCAATTTTGGATGCAATGTGATGGAAGTGATGTTGAGTCGAATCAATGACGGTGCCTGAGGGGGGAGGAAGAGTGCGTGCTTGGCGCTACTCTAGAGGTAGATCAGTCAGGTCCATTTGTTGATGGAAAAGTGGAAGGTAATGATATCACCTTTCTTGTGGACACTGGTGCTACCCGTTCTACTGTGAGAGCAGCAGAAATTCCAAACCTACCCCTCTCGGGAGAAACTATCCAAGTAGTAGGAGTCTCAAATAAACTGATTTATACTCCAGTTACTAAACCAATTGAAGTGCATATTGGTCCCTTTAAAGACATGCATCGGTTTGTAGTGTGTGACTCAAGTCAAGTGAATTTGTTAGGAAGAGATTTGTTGTGCAAAATGAATTGCACAATTTACTGCACGCCGGATGGTATTGCCTTTCAGACACCTGATGAGGATGTCGCTTTTAAAATGGTACTAGCAAAGCAAGGAACAGAAGTGAATAACTTATTTTCGCTTCTTACAGATAAAAGTGTGCCTGAGGAATTGATGAAGGTAGTGAATTCAGATGTATGGGATTTCACAGGACAAGAGATTGGATTAATGAAAAAAGTAGACCCAATTAGAATTACAGTGAAAGATGGTGTTGACTATCCAAATACACCACAGTATAAAATGAAGCCAGAAGTAATAGCAGGAATAACTCCTGTAATTGATCAAATGATTGAGCAAGGAATTTTAAAAGAAATAATGAGTAGTCCTTGTAATTCACCTATTATGGGATTGAAAAAGCCAAACGGAACCTATAGAATAGTGCAAGATTTGAGAAAGGTGAACAAAATTGTTGTGCCTTGTTGTCCAGTTGTGCCAAACCCAGTAGTGATTCTCTACCAAATCCCACATGATGTGGAGTGGTATACCGTGATTGATTTGTGTCATGCATTCTTTTCGATTCCCCTGCATCCGGATAGCCAATATTTATTTGCTTTCCGGTTTGGAGACCGTGTTTTGGCATGGTGCCGAGTTTCTCAAGGCTATACTGAGAGTCCTTCAATCTTTAACCAGATCTTGGAAAAGTGTCTGGAAGATTTGAGAATGTCTGAAAAGCCTGTTCTGGTTCAGTACATTGATGACCTACCGGTGGCATCAAAGACTCGAGAAGCCTGTGTTGCAGACACTGTTGCTTTACTGAACCATTTGGCAGAAGGTGGACATAAAGTGTCCCCTGCAAAATTACAATTCTGTCAGCGAGAAGTCCAATATTTAGGTCATAAGATTGAGAAGGGAGTCAGAAAGGTAACATCAGAGCGTATTCGAGTGATTAAGGACATGAAACCCCCAACAACACAAAGAGAAGTGCAAATGTTTTTGGGAGTGGTTGGATATTGCAGACAGTGGATCAGTGGATTTTCACTAATGGCAAAACCTCTACAGAGGTTGACGAGGAATGATGTGAAAGACCCAGTAAAATTGGAAGAAGAGAGCATGGAAGCTTTTGTTAAATTGAAAGACAGTCTGTGTCAGGCGCCGGCTTTGGGGATGCCGGATTATTCAAAAGATTTTGCATTGTACTGCAGTGAAAGAGATGGATGTGCACTTGCCATTTTAACTCAGAGACACGGAATGGCAAGACGACCTGTGGCATATTTTTCTGCTACTCTAGATTCAGTAGCTGCCGCATTACCTGGATGTTTGAAAGCAGTAGCCGCTACTTGTGTGAGTCTGGAACAGAGTGAAGGAATCATAATGGGTCATCCTGTGAGAGTGTATGTGCCACATTCAGTTGAGATCCTTTTAACAAGAACACGGACTCAGCACCTCACCTATAGTCGGCTGACTAGGTATGAGAGAGTGATTCTGGGTGCAGAAAATGTGACAATAGTAAGATGTACAAATGTGAATCCTGCTACTCTATTGCCAGATGTTTGGGATGAAGAAGTAAAGGATGAAGCTGAACATGATTGTTTGGATGTGACTGAATTTTGTACCAAGCCCCGTCCTGATATTAAAGATGTTCCTCTTGAGGAATCTGATTGTGTGATGTTTGTTGATGGTTCTTGTTTACGAACTGAAACAGGTGTGTTGAGTTCTGCTTATGCTGTCTGTACTGTAGCAGCAATCCTGGAAGCATCCTGTCTAAAAGGGGTAAGATCTGCACAAGTTGCTGAATTGATAGCTCTAATTCGAGCTTGTAAATTGGGAAAAAGTCAGAAGGTGACTATAATTACTGATAGCCAATATGGCTTTGGCATTGTGCATGATTTTGGAGAACTATGCTTGCAGAGGGGATTCCTGACCTCTTCGGGGTCCCCCATCAGGAATAGTCAATTTGTAAGAGAATTGTTCGAAGCATTACAATTGCCAAAACGAATTGCAGTGGTCAAATGTGCCGCACATAAGTCAGGAGATGATTATGTGACTCAAGGCAACAGATTTGCTGACCAAGTAGCACAATATTGTGCAAAGAATCAAACTTCCATAAATCGGGGAAAAACAAAAGAACATACGGTTTGTCAACTTATGTTTACTAACACTATTGAGACATGGGATGAAGTGAGACAATTGCAGGAAGAGGCAGGTGAAGGAGAGAAACAGGAATGGGAAAAGGTAGTGTATAGGAGACTAGAAGACGATGATGCTTGGGTATACATTGATGGGAGACCAGTCATGCCAGATAGTTTACTTTCTCATATGGCAAGGATGTACCATGGGATGACACATATTGGCTGAGATGCCATGGTCAGATCATTCAAACAAACGTGGTTTAATACCAAATTCAGGACTATTGCAGAGAGTCTTTGTCAGAGGTGCTTGACGTGCCAACAGCAAAACCCAGGAAGGAAGACAATAGTTAGTCTGGGAACAATAGGGAGGGGAGGAGGTCCTTTTACCAGACTACAACTCGATTTTATCGAGTTGCCTCCATGTAACAACAAGCTCAAATATGTGTTAGTAATTGTGCGTTTGTTTTCTCGTTGGGTAGAAGCTTATCCCACAAGGAGGAATGACAGTTTAACGGTGGCAAAACTTTTGTTGAGGGAATACATTCCTAGATATGGTTTTCCAGTCACCATGGAAACAGATAGAGGAACACACTTTACTAGTGAAACAATCAAACTGATTTGTGAGGCATTGAGCATTCAACTAAAACTTCATTGTGCTTATCGTCCAGAGGCTTCTAGAATAGTAGAGCAGATAAATGGCACAATCAAGAACAGGTTAGGGAAAGTGTGTAAATCCACAGCACTGAATTAGCCTGACGCTTTACCCCTAGTTTTGATGAGTCTCCGAAGCATTCCTGACAAAAAGACAGGATTGAGTCCGCATGAGATCATGATGGGAAGAGCAATGAGACAAGCATTTATACCTGCCAACAAATTGATAAATATATCTGATGATCTCATCCTTGACTATTGCAAAGGATTGGCTGATGTAGTACGTTCTGTGTTTCATCAGGTTGGAGCAGACGCGACCACAACACAGCAGACTCAAGCGCATGATCTGATCCCTGGTGAGTGGGTTCACGTGAAAAGGCATAGAAGAAAAACTTGCCTAGAGCCCCGCTGGGAAGGACCATATCAGGTCATATTGGTGACGGCTACAGCAGTAAAGTGTGCTGGCTTACCAAATTGGATACATGCCAGTCACACTCAGCGAGTCCCAAGTCCACTTGAACCACGAGTAGAGCGGCATCTGGAGATCTCAAGTTTGAGTTCTGAATCAGAGGCTGAAGTACAAGAAATTGGTGAGGCTAGAGCAATCGACTCTGAAACTGGTGAACATAAACAAAAGGACTCTGAAGAGCAGTTTGATGAGGAATTGTTTAGCACAAGTCAAGTAAAGTGGGCACCAGCTACTGGGACTGAAGAAACTGCTGTTGAACAAGAAGAAAGACAAATCTTCAATGAAAAGGGAAAGGATAGAAAGGAGATAGGTGAAGGAAATACAGAAGAAGAAAGGGTAAAAGAAGAAGAAAGCAAACTAAAAGTAGGTGCGAAGAAACGAAGGTACGAATTGAACAAAGAAGAAGAAGTTCAACCAAAAAGGGCAAAGAAAGACGACCATTGGCCAAGCGGAGTTAAAATACTGAAATATAGGGTGGTGAAGGGAAGACCGAAGAATAGGCCAGAACAGATAAATGAAGTTTAAGATGAGATAGAACAAGGAGAGTCGGATGACGAATCCGTGCTGTGACCAAAGAGAGTGAGAAAACCAAACAAAAGTTCAAGTCACCTGACTGGATTTACATAGTGTTGGAAGAAATTGAAGAAGAAGATCTAAACAAAGAAGGAAACAGCACTGACAACGAGCAAGAAGAAAAAAGTGACCTAAATCCACCTTAAGAGACTGTAAACAAACTAAGAGGTCATGTTAGCAACTGAAGACATTTTCTGAAGATTCAGAAGACGTCCTGCAAAATTGGATTAAGTTAAAATAAAAGAAGGGGTAAAGAAGAAAGCTTTTGAAGTGTGGAATCACACTACGTTTTTATTTTTTATTTTTGTAGAATATATTTGAAATAGATTTAGAAAATTCATTTAGAACTTTATAAGGATTAACATTACTATGGCAGATACGCAAGTAACAAGACCTAGGTGTAGTTTTATGCGTAGGTGTTATAAAGCTTGTTTGTGTCTATTTTGTATATTGGTAGTATTCTGGATAATATTAACAATTATAATACCTTTACATCTGATTAAAAAAGATACACCTTGTCCTAACAATTTGACAGGTCCAAAGGTAGACACTTACATTAAGCAAATTCCTATTACTCACTTGAATCAAATAGATCCTAGTAGTTTACATCATGATAGATCAGTTACTAATTTTTCCCTGAATGTTTTCACTAAATTACTCTACGAATATGTGGAAACAATGGATGTGAGTGACTGTTATGTGTGTATACAGTTACCTTTATCTGTTTCAGAAGGTGTGACCTACCATCACCTTCCTTTGACTTATGGTGTGACCTGTAGTTTTTTATCAAGTTTGTTGTATAGGACAGGTAAACTAGATTATTATTATTCTAATGTAGATACAATCTTTTCTAAACCCTGTAATACCTGAGTTGAATAAGATAGCACATGCAAATGTCATGGGAGATTTTTTCCTGACAACCAAGCCTTTAGATCTAGCATACGCTAATAAAAATAATCTAACATGTAAATTGAAGAAGGAAGAGAAAATCTTTTTAGAGATGGTGGAAGAAAGAGGGGCTAAGTTTCACAGAAAAGTTGTTGAAGAGAAATTAAAGACACCACCTTGGGTTTTCAGAGAAGGCAACTATGACAAAGGCGAGATTTATGCTGCAATGGCCCTGGATTGGTCGCAGAAGGGAAAATTATGCTTACGTAGGGAAAAGACTAACTACAACAATTACTTCATCGGTTCCAGTGAATGTGAAGAGACCTATAAAATTATTGGGGGTTGGGGATTAAAGGACTGACCGTGTCTTGCAGGCATATATTATGTCTGTGGGAGGAAAGCCTATTATCGGCTGCCAGATCACTGGTATGGGACTTGTTATCTTGGGATTGATCTTTCCAAAAGTCTACCATGTAGACAAAAGTACAAATGGAATCCAGGAAGTAAAGCAAGGACTAAAACGTGTAAAAAGAGAAGGTTTTTCCGAAATTGTAGGTGATATATTTGGAGCATTGATACCTGGAGTTGGAGTTACACTGAATGCATATAAAATTCGACAATTGTCCACAGTGGTTGATCGTTTATCAACGGATACTGCTGGAGGATTCCTGATGATTGACACTGAAATGATTGCCATGAGATCTATGGTTATGCAAAATAGACTTGCCCTTGATATATTATTGGCAAAAGAGGGTGCAGTCTGTGGAATGCTGAAAGTTCAACATTGTTGCACTTACATTCCAGATAAAAGTAAGAATTTGGAAGGATATATTCAGAATATCACTGATTTGCATAAAAGGTAACCCAACTAGAGGTTGACGGTGTCTGGGAGAGACTAAGTAAGAGTTTTTCTACTATAAGCAATTGATTTTCTTCTATAGGTAGTTCTTTGGTAGGGAAAATAATAGTACCAATAGTTTCTGTAGCTGTTATGATATTCATAATCAGAATGACTTATATTTGTGTGAAGAAAAGACGCAAAGAAAGGAAAGAAAGGAAATTAAGTAAGGAACGTAAAGAAAGGAAAAGAGAGATAGACGAGATGGAATTGGAAAATTTTAAAGAAAAATTGTACGTAAAATGTAAGGAGCAAGGGTCAGAAGACAAAATAACAGCTATATAACTTGGTAAACCGTATGTGTAGGGATTTTTATGATGTTAAACCATCAAAGGGGGGATTGATGGAGTGAGGTTTGTAAAAATACATCCTCATGAAATTAAGTAACCCCATAATAATGTATTGACTGCATGAATTAACCAACCCTGAATGCATATATTTACACGAGGGGCAAACGCATTTTACATAATATACTAAATCATGTTGGCATGAGTACGTATTAACTGTTTGCGCTTTGAAAAATCGTACTAATGCATGTTTATGCTATGTTGTACATTGCACATTTTTGCATGTTGTGCACAAATAACGAAAGAGTTGCTTTAATTAATAGCTTTTGCTACGAATTAATTAACACAGGGTATTAGTATGGTGGGAGGTAACCATAACGGGTTTCATTTCATTAATTAATATTCTTTTGTGTTTATTTTACTTTAGTACGAGATTGGGCCTGCATGAAAATGGCCTCTTGTCTGAACCAGCATGTGGTTGTCTTGGTCGGTATGAAGCAACCATGCGCCAAGATGGGTTGCCTGTTTGCAGACTGCAGAGTGTACCGTGTTGGCCATGTTGACCTGTGTCCTATTGTTTATGTGCCAAGACGCGACAGCGGGAACAGCCATCACTACGTGCAATTTGAATGTGAAGCGGATATCACAATGTACAATTGTTGCAAAATGTATAACTATGAATGTTAGTGGTATACGAATGTATTGATCTTAAATCCTTCCTTTGTTAAAACCGGTGTAGGATGGATTTGTGAGGAGGACTGGATAAGGCGACCCTAGTATGATTTATGGCAACCAGTCACAGACCGAATTTCTACTAATACTGCAACATTGTAAGATAGTAAGTTAGGCATGAAAGTATAATTGATATCCCAATTGGGGTGTGGCGGTTCAGTGCGGTTCGGCATAGCAGTGCAGTCCGGTGTAGCAGATCAGAGAGAAGAGACGATCAGAACGCACAGAACCAGGAGAAAGAAGCACACCAAGACAGAGAGAGCAGATCAGCACTAAGCCAAAGAACACTTTAGGTACGAGAACGTTGCGGGAGTGCTTGGGAGGAGACTGCTTCCGAGGAGAACTAGATCAAGGTAGATTGAAGTGGGAGATTAATCTTGTTTGCCGGTCTATGGCAAACCTTAGCTGCATCTGTCCTGTTAACTTTGTCCTCTGAGCCTATCTCTGGGGACCTCTTGCCACAACCTCGGCCAAGGAAGTGGTTTTCCTGATTCTTTGGTGGGTATCACCCTCCTTTATTGCTTTAATTTCGCAATATATTTCTGCAAGAGTTCATGCTGTATCTTCTCTTACCCATTCCTATGCACGCTTTGATGTCGATACAATTGATTCATTGCTTGATAATTTGTTCTCTTATATGTGATCTTGTGTGTGCACTGGCAATCTAAATTATGAGCATATAATAAGATAAAATATTAACCGAATAATGACTCTGTGGTTATTTAGTTAAAGTATTAAATTGTTTAGTTAATCATAGTCACCATCAACTCTTCAACTAATGGTCCATCGACCAAGGAAGAAGACAGTTGAGATTAAGAATAGTTAGAATTATATATAATGTTATTAATGTGAAGTGTAGTATCGTGCATAATAAAACTGACAAATTAAACCCCCCAAATCCAGCGCCCGTCTTCAGGGATCATTTGTGGGTAATGTGTGATGGGCCCCGTTGTTTGGTAAGCAATTTATGTGTGATGAGTTTTCCCTGATCCCTGGTTCATGAATTTGGGGTTGCGCTGGATCAACAGCAGAATAGAAAGAAAGCAAACTAGGAACTGGAACCAAGGAAATGGGAAGAAAGGCAGGGACTGGAAAAGGATATACAGAAGGGGAGGCTACAAAGGTATACTAGAATAGTGCAGATTCAGGAATCAAGAAAGCAAAGTAGCATTGAAGGCAGTGCTGGGGCAGGAACAAGAATTGAGCCAAGGCTCAGGAGTCAAGGTATCACTGCAGGCAGTGCTAGTTCAGGAACAGAGAATTACTAAAGCCCAGGAGTCAAGGTAGCACTGCAGGCCGTGCTGGTTCAGGAACAGGGAATTACTAAAGCTTCAGGAGTCAAGGTAGCACTGCAAGCAGTGCTAGTTCAGGAACAGGGAATTACTAAAGCTTCAGGAGTCAAGGTAGCACTGCAGGCAGTGCTAGTTCAGGAGAAGGGAAACTGCTGCAGTTCAGGAACAAGGAATGCTAAGGCTCAGGAGTCAAGGTAGCACTGCAGGCAGTACTGGTTCAAGGAAACAGGAAATAGCTACAGCTCAGGAAACAAGGAATCAAGAGAACACTGCAAGCAGTGCAAATCAGGAACAAGAAATAGCTGAAGCCCAGGTACAGGAACAAAGAATAACTATAGCTCAGGAACTCAGGAAACAAGGTAGCACTGCAGGCAGTGCTAATTCAGACACAAGGAATAGCTATAGCTCAGGAACTCAGGAAACAAGGATCGGTCTCACCGGAAAACAGCTACAATGACCAACACTGGGCTGAAGGGAGCTGGGGCTTAAAAGAGCTCATAGTATTCATGCGCATCAGGTGTGAGCAGGCTAGCAGCCACCAGCCACATGTGAGCTGAATTCCTCCACCCATCCTTGGCCTGCAGGGGTGGACGCAAAGCAGTGAGCAGGGGATTATAGGTAATGGAGTTTCCAGCTTGAACAGACTGGCTTCCACAAAACCCGGCATGGATTGGGAATGGATGTCAATTCCTAAATGATGTCCAAATGCCTGGAAGTCAGGATATGCATACAGGGGAGTGTCTGGAAGCATATTAGAATACTGGAAAGCCCCACAATTCAGCCCCCTTGTGGTGGGAACGAGAGCACAGGGAGTGAATCGTGACAATTATCATTGCTATTTGTGATAGTACCTCTGAGTGTGCTTTACCTTAAAACCTTTCCTATAAAGCAGATTAGGATGTTGTGATGATAGATTTATTGTATAGTTCCTCCTTAGTCCCTTTTTTCACAGTGCTGTCTGGATTTGTTTTACATATCATAGGGATGCTAATATTTATTAAGGACTTAGGCCTAAACTAGAGACAGCTGTCTCTAGTGGGATCTGACATGTGTTGCAGGTTCTCCCTATAAAGAATTGTGTAAATTCTCTTCCATATTTAACCCGTTTGGGGATTTGGAATCGAGGTTCGAGATACACAAACTTTCTAGTCTTCATGGGGCATTTCTCCTATCACCTCCTCTGCTGATGTGAGGTATTGTGTCTATCACATAGTATGACATTTGCGTGACATCACTTTGATGGATTTCGCCACAGTGCCTGGCCACTGGGTAGGTTAGATCCTTGTTTTTTTATGGCCCACATGTATTGCAATATGCGTTTGTGAACTTTCAACACTGTGCTGCCTACGTTTATCAAGTTGCAGCTGCATGTTAAAACATATACAGCAAACTCACTTTTGCAATTATAATTGCCTGTAATGGAAAGGGGTACATGAGAAAAGGGGGGAAAATATTCTTTGGTGTTGATACCTATTGTACACAATTTGCATCTAGGACACTTGTGAAAGCCAATTTGTGGGTCTTCCTGTCTCTGATCTGGATCTAACCAGACTGTTCCTCATGGAACTGGCTCTAGGGTATGTTATTTGGGGTTAAGCCAGGACAATAGTGCCTATGATGGAGTCTGAGCAAATTATATGCCAATTCTTTTGGACTGCCTTTACTAGTTGTTTATGTTGGTTACTGTATGTAGTTATTAAGCTTACTGTGTTGTCTGTCTCCACCTTTTTCTTCTGGACAAATAGAATATGATCTCTAGATACCTTGCTGATCTTTTCCAGAGCAGTGGTAATTATTTGCGTGCCGTATCCTCTTTCTGTGAATCTCTGTATCATGTCCCTCTGACTGGATTTAATATGTTGGGGGTAAGCTGCAATTTCTTCTGGCGCATATTAATTCGCCATAGGGGATACTGGCTACCAAATGTCTTGGGTGAAAGCTAGATGCATGCAAAAGGGAATTACCGGCTGTGCTTTTTCTGTGGAGCTTGGTTTCTAATATGCCGTCAGCGACAAATATCTCCAGATCTAAAAATGTTATCTTATATTTTCTGATTTCTCCGGTAAAATCAAGATTAAAACTGTTGACATTGATGTGCGATATAAAATCATTGGTACTTTGTTCTGACCCTATCCAAATAATGAAGAGGTCATCAATGTAGCGTAACCAGACCACCACATTTTCCTCCCATTCTGTGGCATGATCCACTTTGACCACCTGCTCCGCCCACCAGCCCATGTGTAAACACGCGTAGCTGGGGGAGAAGCAGGGGCCCATCGTGGTCCCCCGTATTTGCTGATATATACAATTATCAAATAGGAAAAAGTTTGTTACTTAGAACTATCTTTATCATCTTCATCAACATTTTAGTGGGTTGGTGTAGTGCCAGTGGTCTGTTATTCAGGTAATGTTCCACCGCCCTTAATCCATCATTGTGACAAATACTTATATATAGAGATGACACATTGAGTGACATCAAAATAAATTCCTTCTCCCATGGCATGTCATAAATTACTTTCAGGAAGTCACCAGTATCTTTGATAAATGAAGGGAGATTGTGAACATAGGGCTGTAACAAATAATCAATGTATTTCGATATGTTTTCATATAATCCACCAATAGCTGAAATAATCAGTCTTCCCGGTGGCTTCATGGGGTCCTTGTGATTTTTGGAATTATGTAAATGACCGGCATCTTTGGATGGTCATTACGTAGAAAACTGCATTCCTCTTGGGTGAGTCTGCCTCATCCCATATCTCGAGTTCCTCTTGAGCAGGTATCTTGTTCAGCAATAGATGCATTTAGGCCTACATGTTCAATTTGTAGGGGCGATAATTCCTTTAAAAGAGTCATGTCCGATACCGATAGTCCTGTTTGGTGAGTTGGTATAGTCCCTGTTGTTCTTGACATGTTGTATTTAGGTTGTCTCGTGGCATGAAATTTCATTAGTTTTAGTTTTTGGATAAATTTGAATGCGTCTTTGCGTGTCTGTTCCATAATGGAATGAGCTTTCCGGACAAAATGGAAGACCCAAGGTCAGAATTTGTAATTCAGCTTTATTTAATGCGAGCGGTGTGAGATTTACTATAGTTCGTCCTGTGTCTATTTCTGTTATTTTCTCCGACAGGCCTGTTGATTTGGATTATTTTCCTGTGGCTCGCTGTTTTTGCGCCTCTGGGTTTTGGATTTTGTGGGTGATGGGTTTGGCGGTGATCCTCCAGTAAAAAATCAAATTCCTCAATTATGGTTGCTCTTGCATCTAAGTTGTTTCTTAGACCTTCTTGTTGTATAGATATATATATATTACCTAATTCACTGACAACCCCTAAACCCCTATCCACCCTAAACCCTATAATTAACCTTCCCACTCAAAAACCAACACCCATCCTAAACCCGAAAATATTCACTGAAAAAAACAAAGGTTACAGGGACGTTATTGTTAGGCTCAGGTTTCACTCGTACAAAACCAGTGAAATTCAGCAGTTATAGTTTGCTCAGGTAACTATAACTCACGCCCCCCCGCAATGACCTGCTTATGACCTCACACATTACATCACTCATGACATGGTCAGCAACATCAAAATGCTTTTATGCTGTAGTGGGGTCCCCATAGACTTAATATG
Source organism: Calotriton arnoldi (assembly GCA_963921515.1). NCBI lineage: Eukaryota > Metazoa > Chordata > Amphibia > Caudata > Salamandridae > Calotriton > Calotriton arnoldi. Next base: position 449,396 of record CAWUFW010004013.1, on the reverse strand, counting down.
GGGAAAACACGTTTTGGGACCCCCCTTATTTCACAGAATTTGGGGAGATTCGTCAAGCAGCGCCAAAGTTATTGGCGAATCAAAAAACACTTTTCCTATGGAAATTTTGGTCCTAACTATAACTACCTACTGGTGACCTCCCGTAGGTTATTTATATATGCACAGGCATGTAGCAAACAGAGATTCCGTGAGAGGGGATACTCTGATAATATCATCAACAGCGCTAACATCAAATCTATGAGGCACAGTAGGGAAGAGCTCTTAAAAGACAAGAGGGAGGTGGTCCACACAACATCTCAGGAAGGGAGGATTGACAAAGGAAGTATTGAGGGTGACATTAACCAATTTTGAATCATCATGGGATATAGCAGGCAACATGCTAGCCTCCACAGAATCATTAACAAAAATTGGCCCGTAATTTTGAATGACCCGGTAATTGGACCCACGTTACCACGTAGGGTGTCCATCACGCATAGTAGGGCCCATTCAATGAGGGATTCTCTGGTTAACACCAGTCCGGAAATAATTGACAAGACCAATTGGTTGCAGACCAACAAAGGGTTTTTTAAGTGTAAATCCTGTAAGGCTTGCCTCCATGGGGTCAACACTAAAACGTACAAAACCCCCTTCAGTGACAAGGAATATAAGATCCAAAAACTCTTAACGTGCAAAACAGAATATGCAGTATATGTACTGAAATGTCCGTGTGAGCTTCAGTACATAGGCAGCACGAAGTTATCTGTAAACAAACGCATTTTGCAACATCTTCGTGCGATATCCAACCAAGACAATACATATCCTGTGGCACGACATTTTAGGGAGTTTCACAACAGCAACATTAAGGGTCTCAAATACTATGTGGTAGATGCAATCCCACCTAGCAGAAGGGTTGGCGACAGGGAATCCAAACTGCGCAAATTAGAAACACGATACATTCTCCAGTTTGATTCCAAAACACCAGGGGGATTGAATGCAACAGAGGATTTGCACACATGTTTGGGGCAAATGACAACTTGGGTATTTTATCTATTTATAGATTGTAATGTTTGTTGTATATATTTATGTGATTGGAGCTCCTTTTAACCTTCTACCTTTGTACTCTGGATTACCTTTTTAGCTATATATATTAAGGGCCTGATTCACAGAAATAACTTACGTCAAAAACGTAAAGTTAGTACTTTTTGGTATTCACAGAATACACTTACTCATTTTGGTATTCACAGAATGAACTTACTCATTTCGGTATTCACAGAAGTTAGTAGTCCTAACTTTACGACTCCTAAACTGAGAAAAATCCTAACTTCAAGACTTTTGGTATTCACAGAAGGCATTTAGGAGTCCTGAAGTTAGGAGTCCTAACTTTACTACTCCTAAACTGAGAAAAATCCTAACTTTAAGACTTTTCGGTATTCACAGAAGGCATTTAGGAGTCCTAAAGTTAGGACTACTAACTTCTGTGAATACCGAAATGAGTAAGTTCATTCTGTGAATACCAAAATGAGTAAGTGTATTCTGTGAATACCAAAAGTACTAACTTTATGTTTTTGACGTAAGTTAGTTCTGTGAATCAGGCCCTAAGTTTTTATGTATAGTGATGAGGTACCATATATTTGGTTTTTATGCACTTCTATATTTATGAATTTATATTTATATATTTACATTTATTTATATATTTATATGTAGAATAGTGTGACAATTTCAAACCTGTGCACAATTTTACATTAGTATGACAGGAATCCACACACTACAAAGCTTAAATGGGAGACAATAGGTTTGAGGGGAAATTGGGGTCTTATCGTATGACATATCCCAAACATTCAAATAAGTTATTTCTAAAAAACACTGAGGACTTGGGGTGGAACAGGAAAACCCTCCGTGTGAACCCAGATATGGATCTGTATACCTATTATCCGCCTAAAGGTTGCCCTGACACTGCAATGAGGATTAATTTAGTAACTATCGTTGAAGACTTATTAAGTCTCCTTTTTTTTAACAGACACATGTATTAGGTCAAATTCATCACAGAGGATAGTTTTTGCACGCACATTTAGAGGCTCCATAGACATATACAAATATTACCATATGCATGTAGCATTAGAAAGGGGATTTAACCCTGAACACAGCAATTCGTTGCTCCAATAAGTGTTACTTAACATGCAAGTGAATTCCATGGTAATAGTCAAAAACCACAAGTGAGTTAACAGGGGTCCTATTTCATAAATTTTGGGATTACTCAATGGGGACAATATAATAGTTATTGCTCTTAATGAGGGAGGTTGACAAACAAGTATAAAGCATTTATGCCAATATCAACTGAATTCGGTGTTAGCAGCAGGTTAGCATTATTTTGCACAAAAAATCTTTTTGATGTGAATATGATGTCATTTTTACTGCTGTTTTTACCCTCGTGTCCTTAATTGTATTTAACATTGATTTTATAGCATATCAATATTTAAACTTGCTGTTGGTTTTTAACTCGACATATGTAATGTCAATGAACTACAAATTCTTTTATGTCTATGAGCGCCACACTCACGTGTTTGATTGAGCACTGCACTTGTCACTTTAAAAACGGAAGTTCAACACGAGTACAATGTCATGTGAACAAGGCTCGGACGAGCAGAAACGTTATGGCGGCATTGAGTAATAAATAATTAATTTGCACTAACCATTTGGTCCGTGTCCGTTGTTGGAGAGAAGAACCTCAAAGCTCAACGCGGAAAGCAGTGATATATATATATATATATGTATAAAATTAAAGAAAAGCGGGACTTTCAGTCTGTGTGTCCCTTTTAAAAAAAACTGCTAAATAATGTAAACCCACTCGAGGGTAAAAATTGAGGAAAAACTACAAGACCCACAGTGCCTTGTTGGAAGGAGTACTTCGAAGGCTGAGGCACACCAGAGGCCAATTAAACCATCATAGTAGGAGGCGGCAACTGTGGGGTTTGAAATGCAGTCTTTTCCATGCGCCTTTGAAAAAGGAGAAATGTTCTCGGAAATGCGTCAGGCAATGCATGGGGAAATTCACGGACTAAAATGCTTGCTTTCCTTGGAAATAAATGTTGGTGTCCAACTTACCTGCGTGGAGTGCGGACTCATTTGCAGGGCAAAGTTTGAGTGATATATATATATATATATATATATAAAAAAAATATATATATATATATATAAACACTTGCCTGCAAAATACTTACATTTTTCGTTGTAAAGGCATGCGTGGTAAAGGTATATTCGTTGGAAATGTCTGCATGATAAAGGCATGCATGGTAAAGATGCAGGCGTTATAAAGCCTGTGTGGTAAAGGCATGCAGGGTTCAGATATCGTTGCAAAGGCTGTTTCCCGCCTGTGATAGATGCCTTTTCAATCAAGTGGCCTCCAGGTCTCCTGTACTGCTTTCCCCCATTTCCTCTCATTCGTAGAGCGATAAGGAAGATTCAGGCAGACAATGCAGGAGTTCTTCTTATTGCACCAGCATGGGACAGGAGGTCTTGGTTCCCCTTTCTCCTTCAGATGTCAGTGGTACCTCATTGGGTGTTTCCCATTCAGCCTTCTCTCCTGAGCCATCCTGTACTTTCACCAGAGTGTCTGCAGGGAATCAGTTTGTGGGTTTGGCACTTGAAAAGAGTTCCTTAATGGACACAGGGATGTTCTTGGGAGTTAGCTCTTTCCATTCAGCAATCTAGACGGCCCTCTAATCTGAAGTCCTATCGCCAACACAGGCATAATTTCGAGCTCCTTTGTGCAGAGAAAGATCTTTCTCCCTCCTTGTATGACCCGGCAAAAATCTTAGGGGCATATTCACAAGGACTTATCGCCGAGTTATCGGCACTTTAGCGCAGCAAAAGTGGCGATAGAATTACCGCCCCTTTCGCAAGCTGGTGCTAACTGCCTACATCACCATATAACCCACGAGAGCTGCCGCAAAAAACATCGCCACGATCGACACCGCCAACTAACGCTAATGAGATGCAGAATAGGCGTGTCCGTGCAAAAACACACAAAAACACCACATCGCGACATTCACAACGAACAGCCAGATCCGCGATGCGAACCAAAAACAGGCGATAAGCCGCGCTAGCAGCAGGGATCTTACACCTGCTTTCTGCTGGTGTTAAGCAGGACGACTACCTGCACCACAAAAGGGAGCCCAGCCCACAGCCACACCTGAAGAACAACAGATGCCATGGAGCCACTGCCCATGCAGCTCGGAGACCCCAGAGGCCCACAACACCCCCCGCCACCACCCCCAGGACCCCCCCACATCCCGGGACCCTACCCCGGCCCACCCATCCCGGACAAAGATATGCCACAGCAACTTCACAAAACCACGAGATGAGAAAGACCCTGATGTCGCACACATACAACAACAAACACACATGTGTGGTCAGAATGAGGAGAATGAAACATTCAACTGTGAAATTCCCATAACATAACTTTATTAATACACAACACAAAACAACAAATTGGATTAGTCCTTGCGGATCCACTCCGGACAATCTGGAAGCCACAGCCTGCAAGACAAAATCCGAGATGAGAACGTGTGTCATGCGCTCATCAAAGGACAGAGAGAGAGAGAAAGAAAGAAAGGGAGAGAGAGAGAGAGGGAGAGAGAGAGAGAGAGAGAGAGAGAGAGTGAGAGGGGGAGAGAGACAGAGAGGGAGAGAGACAGTGAAAGGATGAGAGGGCGAGAGACAGCTGCCCCTGCGCACCCATGCCCCACAGCCCACCTGCTGCCACCGGTGTGTCTCCAACCACGTGCCGGTATCCACTGCAGTCCACCATGTCCATTCATCTGCAATGGAGTCCAGATGTAATAATGGCAGAGTACATACCTTTGCACACGGCAACATCGCTCGCCCTCCCCTGCGCACACATGCTGCTGCACCCCAGCCACTCCCGCTGCACCGTGGACATTGTCCGCCCATGCGCCCCCAGGCCTCACTGCTCACCTTCCGCCACCGGTGTGTCTCCAACCACGTGCCGGTCCATGCTCCGCATCCGGGACACGCGACCTTGGCAGACTCCACATCTCGCAGACCCGCCCCGCGGGCCACTAGGTCACACACCTGGATCTGGGCCTTGATTTCGGAATGGGAGAGTCCATAACAGTGCACACGTCATCAACGCAGGCTGCACACCCGCTCAGCATCATAGGTGCCACTAACTCCGTGAACCTTTGAGACAACGCCACGTGGCGGTAGGCCCGCGTAGCACGCAGTTTCCGGCCTACACTGCAGTCCAGCAGGGCTCACACCAACCCTCACCAGCCCGGACAGCCAGGACGGGGCATCATCGCAGGCTGCGCACCCGCTCAGCACATCAGGTGGCCCTACCTCAGTGGCCCATGAGTCAACGGTCCGTGGCGGTATACCCGTGCCGGCCGACATGCTCCGGTGCCACTAACCCAGTGCAACAAAAGTCACCGTCCCGTGTCGCGCGGGCCGTGCCGCACGCAGTACTACTCTGTGCCCCGCAAGTCATGGTCCCTTCATGATTGTGTCACGTGACATGGCAGGCGGGCGCAGCATTGTCCCCTCGGGCATTGTGGAAGATCTGGTCCATGTAGCCCTGTCGTCCCACCCTTTATACGTATACGGAGTGGGCTGGGCTTGCGTACGCACATCCAGTGTAGGGGTGTGAAGTATCATCTCCGGACTCTGGGCGTGGTCCTGTGCTGGGCTGGGCAGGAAATGTACATATGCGTGTGCCCCTGTCGCAGTGTCTGCGCAACACGGGCCGCGATGTGCAATGTTGCAATGTTGCATGCAACCGGAAGGCACACGCGCACGTGGGAATGTACAAGGTGCGCCAGTCCACTCGGGCTCTTGGCTCATGCATGCCAACTGCCGTGTGTATCGTTCTTGGTGCGCCATGGGCCTAAGGCCTAGCCTCAATTGCAGCGTGTATACCACATCACATTTCCACATTGCAAGCAGTAGTCAGACTGACATTAGAGATGAATGCTCCTTTGTCACCACACAGGAGGCGGACGGGCATCTGCACCTCCGACCTTGGATACAGCATGCGGCAGACACCCCCTGGGAGAGATATCATAGCAGATGAAGACGACTCCCACACTTCGCACAGCGATGATGAAGGACCAACGTATCCACACCCCACACACAGAGGCCCTTGCCCGGGGTACTCCTGCATGGAATGGCCTTCACACTCACGTACACAACAGCACATACGTCCTGACGTCGCACACCCATACGACTCATTGCTCCGAGCTGTAGCTTTTCATCCACATCACTGCCGCAGGTCAGTGGAGTGGCGGTTCTACGAGTGCCACCACCGCAATGGCCGAACATCACGGGCACAACGCCAGTCACGTGGGACTGTACCGTGCCCGAATGCTGCAAATGTTTGGGGGCCCCGCCACTTGCAGTGTTGCGCATCAGTTACCGTCTGAGCTTCCGTCTTGCGTACGTCACCTGCGTCCAGCCCTGGTTCCACTGTCGAACATGCACATTCGAGTGGCCCATGGATGTCTGCCTATCCAATGCAACGGTAGCTGAACTGGATTATGACTTGTGTGTGCGCCCCCTGTTGGCCCACGACCATGAGTGTAACCGGGATTCCCGTTCATGGGATGCCTGGATGTTTGGCATATGTGCTGGCAGTTGGACATGGGAGTTTGCACGATTCCTCGTGTGCAGTGACCACATTGAGGCGCCCCCCTATTGGGCTGTTTTGCGGATTGGTGAGACGGCGTGGACGGAGCACATCTGTCCAGACCAGTTGATGGATTGGCTCACCCTCATGTTCCTTGAGCTGGACAACGACGTACTCCTGGAACTGATTGCACAGGAAGCTGCGCTCGCTTTCATGGACGACTAACTACGTTCCAGCAGCCACGACTGATGGTAACCCATGGCACAGGTCCCAACACCTTGTTGCATGCTGGTGATGAGTCCACATTTCCCACAACAACAGTGGACATGGCTGCATTCCTATGCTGCCTGTGATTGTCTGATGCCTTGGTCTGCATGTTGTGGCCCTTGTCTTGCCCGTACTTACACGCACATGCTAATAAAGTCTACGCTGCCACACTTGTATTCAACTGTGATTGGTGTTGGGTAGGATGGCAATTCGTGTGCCTCATTGGGCATTGCCCGTACACAGGGTGGGACTGGATGACTCATTTCATTTAGGGGTGAGTCCCTATTGGCAGGTCCACCTCTGTCCGCCAGACTTGGTGGTTTGGGATAGTTGCTGGTAGACCTGTGCAGCTCCGTGACGTCACCAATGTGGGTATGGGGTCCGACTTCTTGGCATGTGGGTCACTGTGATCATTCTGGACAGTCTGTGTCCGCCCAGGTTGGTGTGGGTAGGTATGCGACGGTAGGTACTGTTGTCACATGTGATGGTGGACACACCTTTAAGCCTGCTACCTACTTTGACATTTTTTACACACAGGCCGATTTCCTACATGGACGTGGGGCTACGTTGGGGGGTTGCGAGTATGTTGTTCATGGGTGATGTGCTCACAGCTAGTTCAGTCCTACGCAGTCATCTCGTTGGACTGCCATGTTTCCATTTGTCTTGCCAATGACACGGTGGTGGTGACAGACAGTTGTTGGTGGTGTTCTGTCCACACCGTGAGGTGGATCCAGTTTTCCTGCAGTCTAGAACCCCGTATTCCTCTTCCTCTTCTCCTTGCCCTTCCCCGACCCCGGTGTTCCGGGCTGGTCCTCCGTTGTGCTTGTGGGGTTCGAGTTGGCCTCAGCACTCGGTCCAGGTGCTTCCATGGTGCTCCGCAGTTCGTTTACTTGTTGGTGTATTTTTTGGGTCCTTTTATGGCGCCTCTTCACGCATGGCGCATGGGTATTGCTGACCTCCTGCTGGTTATCACGGTTGTTTCATCGCCATTGGGCGCATCGCAACTTTTCCCGCGTTAGGGTTTGGATTTTTGTCGCGGTAGTTGTTTCGCGGACATTTGCCGCATTGTCGTGCGAATATCGCACGGCATCGCCGTGTTGTGAATGCCACGTTGACACAGCGTTACTTTCCCGCGATGGACTGCAATGTGAGAAGTTGCGGTAAGCTATTTTGGCGATGTTTATCGCACGTTCTTGTGAATATACCCCTTAGACTTTATTAGCAATAGATGTCTTTTAAGCCGGGCCATTTCTAAGCTCAGTGCTTAATGGGCTGACCAGCGGTGACCAGGTTCAGGGAATTACCTCCTTGGTTTCTCGACTCCTGGAGAGTTTTTGTCTTAGACATCCAGTAGTATACTGTCCAGTGCCTGCATGGGTTTTACCTTTGGTTTTCAGGGGCTTACAATCATCACCATTTGAGCCTCTCTCTTTTACAGACCTGAGATTTCTATCTGCAAAGGTTTGTTTTCTATTGACTATATGCTCAGGCAGAAGGGTGGGTGAAATAGGGGCGCTTTTGTTCTCTGCTCTTTATTTAAAATTCTCCCCTGATAAGGTTTTGTTGAGACCAAGTCCACAGTTCACGCCTAAGATTCTCTCCACTTTCTATTTGACGGAGGATATTGTTCTACCAATTTTTTATCCTAATCCATCCCTAGAGGAGTATCATTGTCTCCAGACCCTGGATGTCCATAGATCATTGACTATCTATTTAGAAAGAACATTGTTCTTTTGTAAGCAGGTTCTCTTTTTGTTACATTTGGTCTCCTAAATAGAGCTCTTTGTCCTTCCACTTCCACTCTGTCTAGGTGACTTAAACTGGCCATTTCAAAATCATATGAGGTTTCATGTAAAGATGATCTCTCTCAGATTTTGGGTAGATATACCAGGGGGGTGGCTGCCTCATGGACTGCTGGTAAGGGAGCATCCATGTAAAACATTTGTTGTGCGGCAACATAGGCATCTCCTGACATGCTCATGACACATTACCATTTACAATTGAGAGATGCTTTATCTTTGGAATTTGGCTCACATGTGTTGTCTTCTGTGCATTCTGTATAATTTGAATTTCTTAAGATCATTGAAGTATTCTACATGTAATAAAATGTAGGTTCTTGCATTTACTCCTGCTGTCCTTGTGGTGGTCTTTTTGGTTCTATATTGAATCAATCAATCAATGTGGGCTTGGGTATTGTCTCCATGGTCCGGACTGGGCAAGGAAGAGAGATGAGGAGGTAATGACCTGGTCACTTACCGGTAATCTTCTTTACTTCGAGTCCAGGAATTACTCGTCACAGTCCTGACACCCTCCCGCCCCGCCCATTCTCATTGATTGACTCACATTTTGCTTAATTATTACAGGAAGTTCCGTCTAGGAAGTGAGGTATTTTCACTTGCTGGAAGGACTGCCATATTGGAAGAAGTATTGATGTTTGGGCTAGGGGAAGCAGTATCTGCAGGGACAGGAAGTGATCTCTCCATGGTCAGGACTGTAATGAGGAAGACCTGGACTCGAAGTAATGAAGATTACTGTTAAGTAACCGAGTCCTTCTGCAGGATAATCAGCAGGACAGAGTCAAAGTCATTAGGAAGTAGCATGCCTATGAAAAAAAAATATGCGAAATGAGGAGGCACATGAAGAAAGAGCTACCTATGTAATATGATCCAATTAATTACCTTCAAATGTAAGTAATTACAAATACTTACATTTGAAGGTAATTCAAAGTAAGTGTGTAGCCAAAATTATTTTGGAATGAGACTAAAAATATAGAAGTTGTATAAATTTATCCAGCTAACGAACCAGGGAAGTGAGTGTTACCGAGTAAAAGAAAAAGTAAGGAAAAGGTTCAACTAACGGTATAGAGGCCAGGTTAAACAGCAATTTTAGTTAAAAAAAAATCACATGAGCTTTCTGCAAAGAAAAATATAAAATATAATATAAGGGTAAATAAATCAAAGACGATCTAGTGTCATGAGTATGGAAAAGGAACCCTGAAAAATGGGATATTGATTATCACATAATTGGGTTAAAGATCACCTGGTGTAACAGTACTCAACCCTGGGTAGGGCATTGACGAAGAGGAAATCACCAGTCAGCACGGTGGGACCACAGTGCACCGTTATTGTTTAAAAAGAAAACTGTCAGAAGTTGCATCTAAAAAGAGGGCGATGGTTAAATGGAGACATCCATGTCTGTTCCCGCCAGGACACATCAACACGACTGTAGAATTAGCTAATACCCAAAGTGAGTCATTGAACTTAACGAACAAAAAAGAAAAATGAATCAACATATCATTCTGAGTTGCAGATTTGGAGAACACGTAATGTCTTGTACGTTTTCAGAGGAGTCGGTTTTTCACGTTCCCTGTCTTTGCCCTGAATAAAATCTACCTGAGGGTGAAATTGCTCCAGATGTTTAATTACGCCTGGTAAGGTGTTTCAGACGTTTTAATGAAGTGCGTAACTAATGAGGATCGTGATGTGTTAACAAGATTCTGGAGCACAGCTGAAAGTGAAATTATTAGATTATAAAGTGTCCGGATGATTAAATGACATTTTAAATGTTTAATGACTTTTATAGGTGTAGGCCTCAATTAGAATGTAGTGTATGGGTTCCTGAGCACGCAGTTTTTAAATTATCCTAAATTTGAAACTGATATCGAAAATCCGACTTGGAAACTCTGGCACCACTTTGGGCATAGGTAACATTTTCCACGTTTCTCTTCTTTTTGGAAATTATGCGAAATGCCCCAAAAAATATGCAAAATTGCTAGACATTATGCATAATGACAGCTTCTGCACTTTTCGCTCTGTTTTTAGTTGTGAAATTCGCCCTTGCATCCATTTTTTTGCACAAGGATGCATTTCCATTTAAAAAGTAGCACACCTTTTCATGTGCGGTGAGCACAGCTGCTCACGCTCGATTCGTTTGCATTCTTCTCTAGGTCACACGATAGGATTTTACCCAACACATTTTCAGTTACAGAATATGGTGTAATGGCATAATCTTAAGCATTTTGCATAACATTCAAATGCGAAATGCTGGAAATAACACAACATTACGCCAGTGTAAATGAAATATTGCCTGGGCCTATTAGCAACGCGGCCTCTGGTCCTTTTCTTCTATTTACTTATTGATTGTCTTCTTCCATGATTGCAGCCAGAAAAAAGGTAGTGACTGATTCCAGACTTTGGGCCTTATTTAGAGTTTGGCAGATGAGATTAGTTTGTCAAAACTCGGCGGATAGCCTGTCATCCGTATTACAAGTGTCATAGCCCATAGTGCACTTGTTATGGTAGGGTGGGCAGAACATCCACCGTGTTTGTGCCAAACTCTAAATAAGGGCCTCTGCTTTGGTGGACGTATTTCCAAGGAAAAGTGGATTGACTTGATCCTTAAGATGGTAGCATTTATTCTTTTTTGATATTTTTTGAGTTTTGTAAATAGTAGACCTGGTTGTAAGACAGTCAATTGAACACAAGTTATGACTCAAAGAATATTGGTGGATAGAAACTATGCAAACTGTAAAAATAGGAAGAAACCTGATCTTTGATGAGGAGAGTTAAGAGTGTGAGACTGACTGCCAGTGGTGGCTGGTAATTTTAATAGGGAGGGGGGTCCGCGGCCACACATCCACACATACACACTCACTCTCTCCCATTCATAACACTCACTAACGAATACACATACATTCATACATACACGCACGCAAGCACCAAACATCCTAAAAAACATAAAACTTAACTTCACCTTAGAGAGAGAAGGCTCAGAAGTCGCAGGAGGGTTAGGACGGCTGCCTTCCTTAGGTCAGCCAATGAGGGAAGGCAGCAGTCCCTTACTTGTCACAGAGTGGGATGGGGTCAGTCAGACAGCTGGCCCCATCCCATCCCACTCTGTGACGAGATTCACTCTCAGCCCTGGGCACTTCAGAGCTTAAAACAGAAGCGCCCAGGTCCGTGGCAATCAGTGATGCTTCCCCTCATCATGAGGGAAAGGTACTCTAGGCACTTTTGCCAAGCTGAGGAGGTCATGTCCACTGGGCAGTGAAATCCACAGCCTGGCAAAGTTCAGCTCAGGCAAACAGGAGTATCCGCATTTAGAGCATGTCTAGCGCCTGGCTGTCTGACCTGAACAAGAAGAGTGTCTGTCAGGCTGACCTTTGTTCAGCCTAACACCCTCTCACTCGGAAAAAGGTGGGGGGCGTGGTCCCTCAGTCCATATTGGACGGGCCGCGGCTGCTGACTGTAGTACTTATTGTTTGCGATTTTGATTTATGTTTAAAGTTTGAGTTTTGTAAGTAGTGATCTCATGGATTTTTGATATGAGATCTTTAAAGGATTATTGTGTAGCTTGACTGCCTAGTAAAGTTATTCTTACTGAGGTGAGTTAATGAGTTCGAGACTGGGTATAATACTTAATGTTTGCGGTTTTGATTTGTGGATAATTTTTGTTCGTTTTTTGGAAGTAATTTGCAGTAAATTAATAAAGAAGGGTGACAGTGGAGGCTCTAAATTTGTGCTTGCTATATGTTGTAGCTCTCAGAGACATGGTACAATAATTACTAGAGATGCCGGACTGTTGAATTTTGAATTTTCAAATTGAGCAGAAGAAAAGTAGGAGGTGATGTCAGACGCTTAGCTATTTAAGGTTAGTAACATGAGAGGTGAGGTTTGGCGCTTGGATGTAAGACAGTCAAATAAAGAGAAGGCAAGATTGTGGGGTGAATTGAATACTCGCTGGAAATGTGAAGTTAGATGATAGAGATTCAATACTTTGTTGAATGAACCAAGGAACTAGGCATGGATTTTCTCTCTGAGATTTACAGATATATTATTATAGGGTCAGTTTTATAATTCTGCTCAAATCACATAAAATATGAAGTGAATGAATATATGAGTTAAACTTTTGACAATTTTTTTTTCTTTTTGATCTTTGTTTCCTCTCTCTTCTTTTTTGTACATTTGGGATTTAGATTGGATTTGGGGTCTTATTCCCTTGATACTGTGGAAGGTGATGTCCTTGTGAAGAAGATTCAGAATTTGTGATCTCTACTAGAGATGATTTATTGTTAGGTATGTGTTGAGCAGCTAATTGAATATTCTTTGCACTTATTTTGTAGGTACAGATTTGAGGAAACAGATTATTTTTATTCGTCTTCGTGTCATGGTTTTGTAAGTGGTGTTATTAAATGGAGGTTCGGCAATAATTCTGTAAATAATGAAAATCTAAAAAAGAGATAAAAAATTATAAGAAAAAAAAATCATAAAAAACATTTTAGGTGTTTATATAATTATTGTAAATAATAGCTGTTTGTGTTTCTGTTTCACTTCTTTCCCCTTTTCTTCTTTTTTTTGTTATGTTTAAAAATTTAAACAGAAGACAGAGACCTGAAGAAGCGGCAGGACCCACGAAACACATGTTGACTCTGCTCACCTATTGATATCTCCATTGTAATTTGACTGGGTCTATATGCTTTGGCTCGGTTCATCTACTGATGTCTCAGTTGAGAAAGTGGCTGGGTCTATTTATTTCCATTTCAAATTGAAAATTAGGATTTGTTCAACTGTATAATTCTAGCTCAAGTTATTTAGGTTAGATGAACTTTTTCTCAGACTTCAAATGTACATCACACTTATTTTAAGGATTTTTTTATTGTATCTATAGGTCGTGTATAATAAAGGAAGGATGTATTGTAGTTGAATAGCTGTTCTTACTTTTATTTTATTACCATTTTTTTCTTGTTTTCTCTTCTTCCAGTAGTTGAAATAGATATAAGTGCTACATTGCATTTGAAAATGTTCTCCCCTTGTGTCATGAATTTGTTAACAAGTAGTTCAGGAGTGCTACTGGCCTCAGAGTTTTGGAGTGAAGCGCAGGGCCAGAGAGTCGATTTAATCTTGATCTATTGAATAATTGGGAGTATGTCAAGAAGGATTATTTGTCCTCAAGATCATAGCAAAGGAAAAGGTTTCAAGCAAAGAATTATTCTAAGCAAGTGGACTCAGTTTCACAGTTATCACAGCAAAAGCATATGTCCTGACTATACGCCACTAGGAAAAGATGGTTACCCAGTGGAAGGGCATGTCCAAGAATTCCACTGGGAACAGGAATTACAGATAAGTGTGCTATGAATATTGTGTGACATGGCTAGGTAATACACTATGGGCCCGATTACGACTATGGCGGTCCTATGGACTGCCATAGTCGCACCGGTAGTCCGACCGCCCTATTACAACTTGGGCAGTCGGACCGCCATTGCACTGCCGCAACCGCCAGGGAAGATCCCTGGCAGTGGCGCAGTGGTCTTGAGGCCGCAATATGCTGGGCGGGACTGATGCGGTCCCGCCAAGCATATTACAAGTTTTCTCTCCCTCAAAATTTTCATGGCAGATCCTACTCCATGAAAGGAGGAGAGGAAACAAAGGGGGCCCTACAGGGCCCCTTATTGCCTCAGGGTCATGGGGTGCATACAGGGGGCACATGTTGTGCCCCCTGTGTGCATGCACCCCAGTACCTGCACGGCATGGACTGCACCGGTCCATGCCGTGCAGGTACTGCCTATGATACTCCCATTGAGGTGCCAATTTCATAGGCACCGCCGCGGGACTGCCAAAGAACCGCCCGCCAGTGAATGTAAACGTCGTAATCTGGCGGGCGGTGCAAAAACAGGTTTAGTGGTGTGGGAGCGGGGCGGCGGCTTGGCGGTCGTGCTCCCACACCACCAAACTCATAATCGGCCCCTAAGAATCTATTTGCCAAGTTGTGATAGTATACGTATGCCTATTCCAAGAAACAATGTAAAGGCAGCAGCGCTTTGGGAAGATATTTATTCATTGCTAAGGATGAAAGAATTCCTGTGCCTTCTTAGGGAAGAAGATGTCAGGAGGTTTTCATCAAGTCTTATGCCTGCACACAGTGAATTCATGGATTAGGACAGTATATTTCAAGATAGATATCCTACAGAAGGTGATTTTAATGGTTCTTCCAGGGAAGTTCATAATGACACTGGATCTACAGGGTGCCCATTAGATATTTTAATTCTTCAGAAACATTGGAAATTCCTCTGATTCACAGGAGGACAATCACTTTCAATTTGGAGTTCAGTAGTTTGGTCTTAAGTCATCTCTCAAGACATTCACAACTTTTTTTGACCCGTAGTAGGTCTGAAGCACAGTATAAAAAACATGAATCATCCCTACCTGGAGGACTGTTTAATCCATACACAACCAAAGAAAGAGACTTGGTCCTGGAAACTTTTCAGAATCATGGCTGTCTTGTGAATTGGAAGAAATCACAACTAGAGCCCTTCCCAGATATGGAGTTTATTGGTGCTTGGTTCTGTACAAATGTGAGGATAGTGATGCTGCCACATAGAAGGATAGAAAAAAATCAGTGCACGTATTCAGGTCATTATATCTTAATCTTCACTCACATTGAGGGCCTGGCTGCATATCCAGGGGGTATTGCATTAACAGTTATGGTGGTCCCTTGGCCAAGGTTTCATTTGGGAGTTTTGATGATTTTTTTCTTTCAGCATGGACACCAGCATCTCACAATTTAGAGCAGCAGCTTTTGATTCATACAGGTCATCAAGGAGAAGTTCAGTTTGTGGCTGCCTCTTACTCACCTTGAGAATGGTGCTCCTCTGACCTATCTGGAATCAGTGGTGGAAGTAGAGCTGAAGGGGGTGTTGCAGCACCGCAGTATATATTGATGGAGTTCAGATGGAAAATCAGTATTATAGAGGCCTACAAACTGTCTCATAAAAGACAGCTTTGTGTTAGAAATTGCTGCTAATTGTTTTAACATGGAGAGCTGTGTTTACTATTCCTTTCTCTGCATATTTTGTGTATTTTGTCATTTTTCCTGGTTACAATCTTGCTGCAGTACAGGTGGCAGGAGAAGGTTACAGTATTCTAGAGTTTGCCTCCTACATATATACATAAAGATGTGCTTGCTTTTTAAAGTAAAGCGCACAGATTACAAAATATATATCACCAGCATGGAAAGTACAACAAAAGCACTTACATTTTATTTTTATTTTTTCGTAGTTTTATATAGCGGGATCTTGACCCGAAGGTATCAGGTATCATCAGAGCGCATTACATGAGCACCAGTTGCGTTACACAAAGACACATTTTTTTTAGGCACGGGGAGATTAAGTGATTTGCCTAGAATTACAGGATGTTGAGCGTCATTGCCGAGACACGAACCCTGTTCCCTAGATTTGAGATCAACCGCCCTAGCAGTTAGGCTACATCCTCTCCCCAATTGAGATGATGTTTATGGCCAGCATCCCCTCTCGGAAAATTGTTATAGCACCACTATCCAGAATGGACTGTTATGAATATGAATGTCAGTGGTCAGGGCTGGGACGCGTACATGGAGGGACATGCACTTCAGGGAGGATTGTCCTTGGTGGAGAAGAAACATTTCTCCAACTGGAAGGATTTGGAAGTGGTTTGCTAGTCGTTTGTTGGCAGGGAATGCTGTGTTAATAAGGACAACACGGAACGTGACAGCCACGTCTTATAAAGTCAGGAAAAAGAGGGCTCAATCTTCAGCTCTGAACAAGATTTCATCAGAAATGTTTCTTTAGACAAAGAAACATTTGGTAGCTTTATAGACTACTCACATTCAGGTACGATGTTAGCCAGGAGTCTCCTCCTTCCCATGATTATTGTCTCAGTCCTCAGAATTTTATTATTCTTTGTCAGAAATAGGGAGCAAGAATCATGGATCTTTTTATGAGTTTTTATGAGTCAGGAAAATACTGTACTTTAGAACGTTTGTTCAAGGGTGAACAAGATCTTTTTTGGTGGATAGATGCTCTTTCCTGTACCTGTCCTCAAGGTTTGCTTGCTTTTCCTCTATCTCTCTAGAAGGTTACATTGAGGATAAAGAGGAAGAGAGTCACTGCAATTTAATAGCTCCATCATGTCCTGCACTTCTTGGTATCCTCTTCTAGTTCATATAAAGATCTATCCACAATGGATATTTCCAACATGTACATCTCCATTGAGGTACCCACAGTTCTCTCAGAAATTCCTAGTTTGGCTTTGCTTAGTGGCCTAGAGGTTGAGGGAGTTGGTCTCCCAAGATATAGAGCTATCCAGAGAGAAATTGTAGTTTAGTCTTCCAGGAGACAGTCAATTCTGAAAGTCTGTTCTCATCAATGGATTTTTGTAGACCATAATGTGTAGTTAGGAGATTAGAGGCCACATATGCAAAGAATGAACTCACAAAAGTGGTTGTAAATTGTGCATCGACATTTTGTAAATGGACTCTGATTTTGAGGAGTGAACTATGTACTAACATGTCACATCACAAAATCATAATTCGCATGGGGTCGCAGAATGACGTGCCTAATGAGTATTAATAAGGCAGGTCTCAATTTGTGACCCTGTAATTGGTAGCAAATATAGATGGTGGTGTGCTAAGGACAGCAGACCACCATGCATGTTTTTGCATTTCTAAATGAATTTTCTTTTTAAAGCAGGACTAGTTCCCAAAAGGAACCAGTCCTGCTTTAAACAAATACCAGTTTGGCAAAACATGAGGGAGAGGAGACAATGGTCTGCTTCCCCTGCGACTGTCAACATGATTCCCAAAGGGGAAGGTCCCAGGGTGATGCCCTCCCCTTGGTAAATCCGTTACCACCTCCTTTGAGGTACCAGGATCTGTTCAATGGTTTGCAACCAAAACTACAGTCACATACCATTGATACTTTGCATACCGAATCGCACTTTGGAAGGAGTACCCCTTTTATGCACCGTCCAAACTGCAATTTGGTTGGTATGGACTTTACTTCCTTCAGGACGGGTTTACGTTAGGTCTAAGGGTTTCCACTCGTAAGATCCAGTGGGTGTTCCTGGAGAGGGTTGGAATATTGTGAGAGTTTTGTCCTTCGGCTTCATTGGGGTTTCTTGATTTCAAGTCCTATGTCTAGGCTTCAGGAGCCCACATGGGAACTCCCTTTAATGCTAGAAGTTTTAAAGAGTTCCCCTTTCAAACCTTCAGAAAAGATTGATCCCAAGGCTTTTTTCCAGGTGGCCATTATCTTGGCCAGACGAGTTTGGAAATTGGACTCACTTTCATGCAAACACCCTTTTTTGCTTATTTTTTCAGATAGATTGGCGTTGAGGTTCGGCCTTTCTTTCATGCCAATGGTGGCTTCCCAATTCCATTTAGAGTAGGAGATTATCTAACCAGAATTTTTCCTTCTCCTTCTTCTCAGGAATAGTAAGAGTTTCGTAATCTACATGTTATAAGAGCTTTTCTAATTTAATTCAGAAAGTCAACTCTTTTTCTGGATGTCTTTTGTCGTCAATCACATTCACTGTAAAATGTGATTCAGCTCACAATGGAGGAAAGCTGGCTGTTCAGATTCTAGGTTGATTGGTAAAGTCAGTCAGTGTTAGTTTGCGGTCCTCAAGGTAAGGGCAGACACCTCTTTAGAAGGTTGAATTAGAGCCATTTATTGATTCTCAGCAACAAAAATTTAAAGTTGGATAATTCTCTCTCAAAATCATATCTCTTCTTTAACAGTCTGGATGTGATTTATATGTATTCTTCTTTCTTCCGGAATCAACTCCGTCCCGGAGCTTTCAATTGAAAAAATAAAAGAAAACCATAGGTGAGTGTTCTTTTGTTTAGAGCTAAATCTTTTATTCCTTCATTCTTCCTTTTCCTATATCTATCTCTATAAATATCTTCTTATTCTCTTCTCTATTTCACAGCATTTTCCTGTCTTTCACTGATCTTGATGTTTCCTAATTCTGCTTCCACTGCATAGTGGTTTCTTTGATATGCATTATTTAGATCTTTTCCTCTATGTAATGTCAGGGCAGTCTACCTTAACCAGAACCCAGGCCTCTCTCTCATTGAGCCTACTTTCTTCTATCTGACAGGCTACGGACGTTGTTGCTGAGTATATGCTTCTATTAGTGGGGAATGGTTATAACAAAAAAAAAGTATTTCAACCCAAAATGTCACAAAATGTTTACCAAGAAAGAAAAGAGGATCGAGATAACATAACCTTGCTCCTCTTTAAAGGCATTTAGTTTAATTGCTAGGGGGTTGTGTGACCTGGTCCCCTATTTTAACGTACGGGTGGTTCCCTTCTCCCCCATCCACCCAGATACCTTGAGAAGCACCTGGCTTAACCATACTCTTATTAATAGAAGATCCTTGGGGAACGCCACACAGGAGTGAAAAAGATAGAGAAGAAAACCCACCGACTCTGACTGATTGAATTCGTCCTGAGAGGCACAAGTTTAATAGCTTCCACACTGAGCCGGTCACACCGATCCCACTCAGCCTCTCCATCAGCAGCCCATGATTCATGGATCAAAGGCTGCTGATAGGTCGAGTAGGATCAATGCAGGTCAGACACCCTGGTCAAGGGTGGCCCTGGTCTCCTCAGTAGCCTTAGTGAGTGCGGTCTCAGTGATGTGACCGGCGCGAAAACCAAACTGAGTGGAGTCTAAAAGATTGTTTGTATTGATGTTGGTACCCAGCTGAGCATTCAACACCTTTTTCAGAACCTTGGCTGGCAGTGGGGGGCAAGAAATAGGCCGGTAGCAATTCGGATCATCTGGGTCTAAAGAGGGCTTTTTAATGAGAGATAGCACAACATCCGTCTTCCAGGCCGATGGAAAAGATCCTGAGGGACACACAAGTTGAAACATCACAGACAGCGTATTGGCAATGGTTTCAGCAACTAAGCCAGCCACTAAAGGGGGACAAGGATCGTCTGGTGACCCAGATCTAGTGGCCTTAATCAGCTTGGTGACTTCAACAGGAGTAGGTGGATGAAAGGAGCTGAATTCAAGGCCTAAGTTGGTGACCGATGGAAGAGATGTGTCCACCAGAAGAGCAGAAAAAAGAAAAGAGAAGGTATTAGCAACATCCTCAACCTTAAGACGAAAGGCAGTGGCTACTGAATTGCAAAAGGATTGATAGCATTCTTTTGGCAGGGCCCAGCAACAGAAGTGAGTTTTTTGACACTAGAGAATAGTTCCTTAGAGGAATTTGCTGCAAGCAGGATCTTGCTGGTAAAATAGACCTATTTTGCCTTACGGATAGAGGCCTTATACTTTGACAGGCAAGCCCTATAATCGTCTCTTTCTCTTTCCTTACTGCAGTAATTTTTACGCCAGCATCTCTCTTGCCTTCTACATGCCTGTTTCAAGGTCCTGACCTCCTCGGAGAACCAAGAAGCAGTAGTGCAGTACCTTTTAGTCTTTACTTTTTTTTCAGGAACTAGAGTTTTGGACGCTGTCTCTAACCAATTATTGTATAATTCGATAGCATTGTCAACATCAACTGGCAAGTAGTTTTGAAAATTTGTTGGCTTTAAGCCTATGCCAAGCGTGGGAAATGGTATAAGTAGGACCGCTCAAGGGTATGTGATATGACTGGTTGCAGGAGAATTGAAAATGACAGCACTATGATTGGACCAGGTAAGAGGAAGAATAGAGATGGAATTTAGTGAGGAATTGTTAGAGAAGATTTCATCGAGAATGTGCCCCACTTGGTGTGTGGGACTTTCCACCCATTGCGAAAGGCCTGCCCTAGAGCTGACATAGTTTGTGAAAGAGACACGGTGTCAAGGTCAGCCGACGCCTCAAGATGAAAATTGAAGTCCCCCAGGACCATAAAATCGTTCCGTGCAATTTCATCCTCAAGGAGACCGCTGAACTCCTGACCAAATGGGGCCCTAGGGCCAGGAGGACGGTAAAGTAGTTTACCCCTAAATTACTGGTTAGGCGATAGTTAAACACTAAATAATGCTGCTTTGCAGAGTGGTGACTTGATGGGAATCCAATTCACCACAGAATCAGACCTAAATATAATGGCGATGCCACCTCCCCATTTGCCTTCTCGACCAATCCTATGGAAACAATAGCCCAGGGGAGTGACATAGAGAAAATCAGGATTGGAGGAGGAGATCTAGTATTTATAAGTGCACAGGAAACCTGTGGGCTATTCAAAGTAGTCACAGAGATGGAATCAGAGATACCAGTGTGGGTAGGTGGGTCGAACACAAGTCTGCCTATCAATGCCCCACAACCAGGACAACAAACACGAGGGGACGAAGGCCAGGTCAAAGGATTAATTTTTTTGCATTCAAATGGCTCACCTGAACGCATGTAGGCTAGCAGAGTCTCATGCAAGTAAGTCGCATGCGGAGGAGACGCTGTCTCAAAACTGACAGGGGGTGGCGCGGACCGAACAGAGCTCTCGCCCAGTAAAAAGGTCAGTTGGAGCATGTGATGCTAAAATGCATGCAGTTGTGGACAACTTTCATACACTTTTCCCTCAATATAAGTCTATGGAGCATAATCATATGACAGAAAGTTGCTACTTAAGTGGAACTATCTAACGAGCAGGTGGCAGGATTTTCTCATGAAGAAAATATAAGATGTTCTTGAAACTAACATATAAATAAATGAGCATACTGCTGAAGTCAATCATTTCCTAAAATCGCACTTCTGGATGCCAACATTGAAAGTGAGGCTATGCTTTACTACGAGGTGCAGGAAATGTGAAAATGTGCAACTTCTAATGAAATAGTTTTAGGCCTAATAGAGTTATGCAACTTAGCAGGTACATTAAGGCTTAAGGAACTTCAGAATAATAAAATGAATCACACATTTGATTGAAAAATCATTTTGATATTCAGGTACAGAGGGACAAGCAAGAGAGATGATTGCTTATGTTTTCACAACCACATATTACTATCTCAACTGATGCAGTACTACCACTGGCTTACAAAGGGTTACTCCACACCTTAGGACCAAAGTCCAGGAGAACGTAGCTACCACCTAGGTGGAGTGATCACAGGCCAGTTCCCTAGCTGCTCAGACTTGTAACCATCCCAGGGGATACATGGGTGTCATTGTTTTCAAATGGGGCCAAGACAAATCATCAGCTCCAAAGTCTCATATGAATCCAATAGGAAAAGGTCAGTCCCAAAGTTAGATAAGTGGGCATCTTCATCAGAAAATGTGTCCTGCACTTGTACATTGATCAATCAATCAATCAATCAGGGGTTTGTTAAAGCGCGACTACTCACCCGTAAGGGTCTCAAGGCGCTAGGGGTGGGGGGGTGCAGGTTCCATCCATCAAGGAGGGGGTCTGTCGAAGAGCCAGGTTTTGAGGTTTCTTGCGAAGATGGGGAGCGATGTTGTCTGTCTGAGGTGGAGCGGAAGGGCGTTCCATGCTTTGGCCGCGAGGAAGGAGAAGGAGCGGCCTCCCGATCTGGTCTTTCTGGTGCGGGGGACCATGGCGTAGGAGAGCTGGGCTGATCGTAGGGTCCTTTGGGGTGCGTGGAATTTGAGTCGGCTGTTCAGGTATGCTGGTCCGGTGCCGTGGAGGGCCTTGTGTGCGTGGGTGAGCATCTTGAAGGTGATTCTCACCTCGACTGGGAGCCAGTGGAGTGTGCGCAGGTGCTGGGAGATGTGGCAGTGTTTTGGCTGGTTGAGGACCAGTCTTGCGGCGGCGTTCTGGATGTTCTGTAGCTTGCGGGTGAGGTTTTTGTTTATTCCGGCGTAGAGTGCGTTGCCGTAGTCGAGTCTGCTGGTGACCAGGGTGTGAGTGACGGTCTTTCGGTGTTCGAGGGGGATCCATTTGAAGGTCTTATGAAGGAGGCGGAGGGTGTGGAAGCAGGAAGACGAGACAGAGTTGATCTGGCGGTCCATTTTGAGCTCGGAGTCCAGGATGATTCCCAGGTTGCGTGCGTGGTCCTTGGGGGTTGGCGGGTTTCCGAGGGCGGGGGGCCACCAGGTGTCGCTCCAGGCATCGGGGTTTGGGCCCATGATGAGTACTTCTGTTTTGTTGGTGTTTAGTTGTAGGCAGCTGTTTTTCATCCATTTGGCGACGGCTTCCATGCCTTCTCGAAAGTTGCGTCTGGCGGTGTTGGGCTCGTTGGATAGGGAGAGGATGAGCTGGGTGTCGTCTGCGTATGACACGATGTTGAGTCCGTAGGTTCTGACGATGGGGGCGAGTGGAGCCATGTAGACGTTGAAGAGCGTCGGGCTGAGGGAGGAGCCCTGGGGGACTCCGCAGGTGGTAGGTGTGGGGTCCGAGAGGAAAGGGGGAGTCTGACCCACTGCGTCCTGCCGGAGAGGAAGGAGCGGATCCAGTCGAGGGCCTTGTCCTGGATTCCTGCGTCGTAGAGTCTGCGTATTAGGGTGCGGTGGGAGACTGTGTCGAACGCCGCTGATAGGTCGAGGAGGATGAGGGCTACTGTTTCTCCTTTGTCCAGTAGGGTGCGGATGTCGTCTGTTGCGGCGAGGAGGGCGGTTTCCGTATTGTGGTTTTTTCTGAAGCCGGATTGGGAGGAGTCGAGGATGTTGTGTTCTTCAATGAATGTGGCGAGTTGGCTGTTGATGGCTTTCTCGATGACTTTCGCTGGGATCGGGAGCAGGGAGATGGGTCTGTAGTTTTTGAGGTCGGTGGGGTCCGCTGAGGGTTTCTTTAGGAGGGGTTGACCTCGGCGTGTTTCCAGTCGTCGGGGAACGAGGCGGTCGCCAGGTAGCGGTTGATGGTGTGGCGGAGCATGGGTGCGATGGTGTCGGCGGCTCTGTTGAAGATGTGGTGGGGGCAGGGGTCCGTGGGGGCCCCTGAGTGGATTGACTTCATTGTCTTCAGTGTGTCTTTGGTGGTGAGGGTTGTCCAATCATCAATCGCTGGTTTCCGGGTGTCGGGGGTGGTTGGTGAGGGTTCAGTGTGTTGGTTGTCTTCGTCGAAGTTGTCGTAGATGCTCTTGATTTTGTGGTGGAAAAAGGTGCTGAGTTTGTCGCAGAGGTCTTGTGAGGGAGGGATGTCGGTAGACTCGCTAGTGGGTTGGGCGAACTCCTTGATGATGCTGAAGAGTTCCTTGCTGTTGTGCGCGTGGGTGGAGATTCTGTCTTCAATCGCTTTTTCCTCGTTTCTCTGATGAGTTGATGGTGGGCGTTGGTGGCGGCTCTGAAGTTGTCGTGGGCTTCTTTGGATTTGGTGTTCCTCCAGGCCTTTTCGAGGCAGCGGCATGTGCTTCTGGACTCTCGAAGTTCGGTGGCAAAACCATCTGGCTTTCTTGGCGCGGGTATTGTTGTTTTTCTTGAGGGGGGGCTATGGTGTTGGTGCTGTCCGAGATCCATCTATGCAGGGTTCGGGCTGCGGTGTTGGGGTCGTCGTTTTCCGCGATGGTTGGGGTGGAGTTGTTGAGTGAGGAGGTGATCTGGTCGCCGGTGATTTTGGTCCAGTTTCTTCGTGGAAGCAGGTGCTGGTGTCTGTGGATGGTGGGTGTTCTGAAGGTGAAGTGGACGCAACGATGGTCGGTCCATGGGAGTTCGGTGGTGTGGCTGAAGGTGATGGAGTTTCCTGTAGTGAAGAGGGGGTCGAGGGTGTGTCCTGCTGAGTGCGTGGGCTCGGTCATGATCTGGCGCAGTCCAATGTTGTGGAGGTTGTCCAGGAGGGATGTGGTGTTGGGGTCCAGTTGGTTGTCGAGGTGGAAGTTGAGGTCTCCCAGCAGGGTGTAGTTGGTGGATGCGATGGCCTGCGGGGAGATAATGTCCGTGATGGAGTTGGCGAAGGGTCCGCGGGGTCCAGTGGGTCGGTGGATGAGGGTTCCTCGGAGGGTGGCGGTGGGGCTGGCCAGTATCTTGAAGTGAAGGTGTTCCATCAGTTCTGTGGGCTCGTCAGGGAGTGTGCTCAGGCGGAGGCTGGATTTGTGGACGATGGCGATTCCTCCTCCTGGGCGGGTGGGGCGGTCCTTCCTGGAGATCTTGTATCCTTGGGGATGGCGATGGCGATGTCCGGTCCCGAGGTGGTGTTGGTCCAGGTTTCGGTGAAGAACGCTACGTCCGGGGTGGTGCTGTCGAGGAGGTCCCAGATTTCTGTGGCGTGTTTGTGGAGGGATCGGACGTTGAGGAGGATGCATTGCAGGGTCTTTGGTTCGGTTGTGTTCTTGTGGGCGGGTTGTGCTGGATCCGTGTTCTTGGCGGTGCTGCAGGTGTGCCGGCAGCGGTGACAGCTGAAGGGTCCGTGGGAGTTAGCTGGTGATGCTAGCTTGCAGTTGTTGTTGCGGCCTGGGTTGAGTGCGTGGAGTGCTGCTGGGTCGTAGCGGTGGCGGGGCGGAGGTCCAGGGTTCCTGGCGCTGGTCGCGGTCGGGTCGCGGATGGGCGCAGACGGGCTTGCCTTTGACGCGCCTTCGGTCAAAGTGTCTTATGAAACCCAAGCTCCTGTCACCACTGCATTTCTGAATGGTGTTGTTGGCCTGCATGAGTGAAAGCTTGATGGCCATATCAGACTGTACCCCATGACAACATCTGTGGGCCATGACTTCAAACCATAATATCTTGCAGGAACCCAACCATTTGCTGATATATTGAAAGATTTCTTTCATGGCCAGGAGCAGAGGTCTCCTCTACTGAAGTTAGGTCATTACCACCCTAAATGTATAGCCAAAACATTAAGTGGCCTGCCCTCCTTAAAGAGAATGCTGATGTTTGTTGACCAGGCTAGCCCTGTGCACACGGGAGGAACTCAACCATGTTAACACAGTGTCCTTAAAACCATGCTTCAATCTCCTGGACTTTGCTCACTTATCAGCCCTTGCGCCCAAGAAGTGGCCCATTACCCCATCAAGAAATAAAAGTATGTTGATGTGCTTGGTACAATGTTTGGTTTTAATCTTTAGCAAGATATGCCTGAGAGATCATTTGAGTCCATTCAATTGGACAGCCTAAACAGAAAGTGTATGACAATACAAATTAACAAAACAATCCCACACATAAGCAACATACCAAAATGTCCACAGGTCCAAAATAGTGATTAACTTTGCTTACACATAGTATTTACAACAGGTGTGACACATCTACCAGGTCTTTCCCAAAGCACAATGATTTGCACAAGTAAGAGACATTATTTTTCAGTTGTGGTCTGATTAGAGTTTACATCTGTAGAATCCCACCTGTCCAACTATATTTTCTTAACAGGAGTAAGACCGATGTGAAAACAGGCATTGCAGCCCGATCTTGAAAGAATGGGTGGAGTAATGTCTATCAGTGTCGCCAGACAGGCATAAGCAAGCCCTCATTATTCGACTGAACTGGTGGTGGTGGTTTAATGGTGTTGTGTCAGCATGACTTAACAGATACTTTGCCCCAGGAGGCTGCAATTCCAAATAATCCAGAGATAAAGCCATGGGATGGTGAGCCCAGATGCACATTGGTGCTAATAAAACAAAGCTTTCCAGCCTGCCCCTGTGCATTTGAAGTAGCGGACCTTCAAATCAACCCCCACATCGAAGAGCTTCACATCACCAATGCTTAGTGCCTGAAATGAATCATAAGATTTGCAATTGGCCGACCCCTTACTGCATCTGAATGCTCCAAAACATGCTCCAAACATGCTAATGCAAAGGAAACTGAGAACATTGCAGCTTCAACCAAATATGTCCTTAAAGATAAGGAATTCAGGAGGGGCCCTTCTATTAAAGTCTCTGTGTTTGGGGATAGCCCAACATCTCAGAGCTTCTCAGGGTATCCCTGCATTTTGTAGTGATGAGCTATGACTGTTACATATGTAGTTATACAAGTACATTACTTCTTGGCCCATAAAATGAAGCCCTGTCCTGTGGCCTCTAAAGAAATCTGGGCTTCTTTGTTCCTAGTTGCTGAAACCCTGAGGAATGTGTCAAAATAGTTCCTGTAGGACAAGTATGTGCCCACAGCAAGCAACAGCTCAACTAGTTCTCTGAGCCACTGGTCCACTGTAAGAGGTGCGGAGTTCCCATGACCAGGGTGTCATCCTCAAGCTTGCTTGAAGCCATGCTGCTCAGAAACTCTGCTACCGAGAGAGAGAATCAGTTGAATTATTCTTAGCTCATTTAATGTGCCGTGCCCAGCACACTACCTTTGTATAAGGGCAAACCTTCGCCAATTCTCTCAGCAGACTCAGTGCTAGGGGACAACTGGCAGGTTGCTTGTTGATTGCGTGGACCTTCTCCATATTGTGGATCCGTTTACCAGACAGGATGTGGAGCCATACATGAAAAGCAAACACTATGCCTAACTGGTCTAACATTCTAATGTTTACAGTGACCTTTCTTCTGTGCTAGGCATTGGGCCACTTTTGTGCCCATCATTCCTCTCCAAACCCCTCCCACCCTGGAGCATTTAATGGTGCTGGTACTAGGGGTAAGAGGTGCTGAAGAAGGTCTAGATATGCTTAAAGGAGGTCAGAAGGAGAAAGGGACAATAATAGATGTTGTTTTTCTGGTGTGTTCCAGTGCCAGACAGTATTATCTGATAAACTAGTACTTATTCTTTTACGAAGGTCATCTGTGTTGACCGTTTTGTGCAAAGTGAGAATATTTTGTAACTTGCACCTGGTAAGCAAAACAATGTACATCTTTCTCAATTGTCTGTATCATCGGATGTTCAAATGAGACATGTTGGCCCTTAATGGTGAAGCTGATCAACCAAGATCAAATAATTAGAGCTTGTGTGATACATAGAAGGTTAAACTGCTCTGAATCATTTTTCTTTTAAAACAGGCCCTAATTTTTAAACTTCACAGAATTGAAAACTCTAAAAGTACTGCATTCAGCGACAGAACATCCATGCCTGACGCATTGTTTGTACACATTCCCACTTATCTACCATCCTTCATATTGACAGTTCTTTTGAGTGTAATATTAAACCTTGATTTCCACATCACTATGAGCCATGACCGATGAGCATGCAGAAGTAAAAGTGTATAAAAGCACCTGATCATTCTTTTAATACGTTTTATGCAGGGCCAGACTGAAAACCGAGATGCGCCATGCGTCTAATTATCTCCACACTGCAGGAAGCTGTGACTATAACAGTGCATCAAAGCCACAGTTGGATCATAGCAGCTCATCCTGTTCTGAAAGCAGCTCCCTAGTTTGCAGCCTATTCGGGAAATGCCTGAGTGAGAATATGGCCTTTCCAACCCTGGTCATGCCACATTTCTGTCCCCAAAAGGGTATATATTGGGAGGTATAGATGGGCAGAAATGTTATTGGTCTTACCTCTTGATTTAGTGTCATGCTCTAATTAGCTATAGTGGCCTCTTTTAACTTTGTGATGTTGGCGATCCCTCTCACCTTCACTGTAGTGTATGCCACTAAACGAAATTGGGTTGTTAGTTGAGGGGTTGACTACACACTTCAAAAACAAACACAATGCTTGTCAAGGTAAACAAGTAAAGTCTCGAAATTAACCTGAGTTCAACCCTGTGATAGCTATGGCACAGAACAGACAGGCTTAACTTAGAAGCAATGTGTAAAGCATTTAGGCAGTACCAAACCAGTACTAAAGTCAAAACACAACACAAGACAATTCCCAAAACAATTTAGAACAATAGAGTAAATTTTAATAACTAACTGTAAACAAAGCAACACATATTCACTAAGGTGAACTGGAGGTATCAATTTGTAAATGTTCTTAATAAAAATGAAATATCGGCGCATAGTGCCAATAGAGATCAACTGGTCACGGTTGACTGGGCATAGGTATGATATGAGTCCGACTGAGCTGGAGAGTGGGTCGAATACAGGGACCAGGTTTGACCGAGTCTGAGGATTTACCTTGGCAATCAGTCTTAAAATGGAAGTCCAAAGTCTTCAGCAGAGAGAGACAGCAGGGAAACCTGAATCTTCAGTTGAGACGCAAGGCACCTTGGTAAAATTTGCTTGGCAGGTTTGTACCTACTGGCGACCACTAGTAGGTAATATATATATATGTATATGTGTATATGTGTATATATATATATATTCACTGAAAAAACCATAGGTTTCAGGCACGTTATAGTTAGAAATTAGCATTTTAAAAACCTTACAAATTCACTGAAAAAACCATAGGTTTTAGGGACAGTTATAGTTAGTTGGACATTGCACTCGTACAAAACCCGTGAAATTCCCCCGTTATAGTTAGTTCAGCTAACTATAACTCGCGCCCCCGCAATGCACTGCTGATGACGTCACATATTACATCACTCATGACATGGTCAGTGACATCACTGATGACATCACTGATGACATCTCAAATGAAACCGAGCACTCTCGAGTGCTCTTTGTATTGAAATAATTATGACGGCAGGCCACCGTGAAGAGAGAACCGCCCTTTAATTGAGGGGCCATGGAGACACAGAACGGAGTCGAAGTCTCCTGAGGTGCGAAGGATGGCAGTACAAGGAGGACCTGAAACTGCGGAGGCCCACTGGAGGGCGAAATCAATAAAGAAAATAATGTTGAAACGCAGAACCCACTGAGGGTAACAATTGGAAGGGGCACAGCAAAGCCTACTAAGGCAACAAGGGAACTACTTATCCCAGCATGCAACACCAGTGTTACTTACCTGTTGATTACTGAAACATGAAATAAAGACATGCTGTTTGAAGTGCATCTTCTATTTTCTGCGCTCTGACATTGCTGCCTGTGAACAAGGAGCCGAGAGCTCCGAAACGCGTAAGGCTTTTTATTTTTTCCAAAGGAAAGAGAATCCTGTTGCCTTCACTAATCCCGAGCAGTGTTCCTCTTCGAAACCGAGCACTCTCGAGTGCTCTTTGTATTGAAATGACGAACCCCTTTTCACGAGGAGTTCAGACTGATTCGGCAATCATGGCAGAAGGGAGGCAGGGGCAAACACCCAGAACAAAGGTCCACAGGAAAACGAGAAAGGGTGCGGGGGCCACATCAGGCAACCGATCACCACCTGTGACATGCAGCAAGAAATTCTTCAACAAAAAGAAATGAGCAAGAATGAGAACTTGACTATCATAAATCTGACTACAAAGACCTTGTCAGAAACAGAAGAATCGGTTCTAAAACCCGGCCTTTCCTTTTGCCCCCAAAAGACAATGGAATACACCCAAACCTGCATCAATCTTTTTAAATTCACTCGAAAGCTAAAATTGCACAAGTACTTTAAAATGAAACCAGCAACAATCAGGCCAAAGAAATTAGGTCATATCCAGAAGGACACGGATATCCTGCCAGGAAAAGATCTAAAAACCTTGGGAATTTTGGAGAATCTAAGCAACAATGATGTACCTGGCGACGATACAACTATGGGCCTAACTCAACGAGTCGCCTTAGCTGGAGTGGAACAAAGTGGAGGATTGAGTCCGTTTAAACCCACCTCACAATTTCTTCCACAGATGACAGTGGATGCCATAGACATATTTGTGGAATCAGTAAACAGAGAACTAGTGCGCCTCCGACGTGGGAAACATATGCGCTCTAAAACGGAGATGAACTTCTCAAAGGAACAACAATCGGCAGTATACGATCTATGCCAAGACACATCAATAGTATGTAAGCCTTCAGATAAAGGTGGGAACATTGTCTTGCACACATGCCAACGATACAACTTGGAAGCCAACCGACAATTGGCTAATACCCACTGTTATGAGAAGATTAATGAGAAGATCTATAATCAAAGTATAACGAATTACCATTTGATGACATGTAAATGGTACGAGAAAAACATGTTAGAAACAGAGGAACATTTGTTTCTTAGGTGTCTAAATCCTATGATTCTGACCTTTTACCACCTTCCAAAGGTACATAAGGATAAGTTGAACCCCCCGGGGAGACCAATTGTCTCCTCGCAGGGCAGTTTAACAGAACATATGTCTATCTACATAGACTATTTCCTTTCACAACATGTGGAGAAACTGTCATCGTATATTAGAGACACAAAAGACTTTTTAAGACATATCATCCAATTGATGGTTCTGGACATCACGAGCCTTTATAAATGCATAGCCCATTAAGATGGACTAAGGGCAGTGAAGTTCTTTTTGAATAATCTCCCTCTAAAATATTTTGAACATAATGTCATGTTAATGGCCTTCATTGAATTTTGCCTTGATAATAACATGTTTCTCTTTCAGAACCAACATTTTAGACAAGTCTCAGGGGCGGCCATGGGCACCTGCTTTGCCCCCAGCTATGCAAATTTATTCGTAGGCTTGTGGGAGGAGCAGGTAGCCTGGGCCGCATCCAACAGAATCTGGACCAACAACATCATAACGTGTCATCGATATATCGATGACCTCTTTATCATTTGGAAGGGGTCACCTGAGACAGCGAGGGCTTACATAGATGTGTTAAATTCCAACATGGTCAACCTGAGATTTACGGGGGAAGTAAATTCTCAATCAGTTAACTATTTGGACCTTAATGTCTACATCTCAGAAGGAAAACTGTGTACTAGGCTACATAGATATTCAACGGCGGGGAATTCTACTCTCCACGCCACAAGTAGCCATCCTAAGAAACTCATCAACAGCATCCCATATGGTGAGCTATTAAGATTGAAAAGAAATAGTTCTAATGAAACTGAGTTCCAATCAGCCGCGAAAGAAAGCATAAGACGCTTTAGCTTGAGGGGATATAGCAATTTGGTCCTGACACAAGCATTAAAAAGAGCAAATTCCCTGGTAAGGAGAGACCTGTTAAAAGAAACTCCTAGAGAGGCAATTGATTCTACAAAAACCAATGGCAAGTTCACTATGATTACTACGTACTCTGGAAATGCCGGGCAGCTAAAGAAAATTCTGCAAAAAAATTAGCATACTCTATTGTCTGACACTGTCATAGGGAGCGATTTACCCGCTAATCCCTTAGTTACATTTAGAAAAGCCAGGTCTCTCAGAAATGACCTGATTCATAGTCATCAGACAAAAGAAGTTGTGAAATCAATGTTGACACCACTTAATGGGTTTTATTCCTGTGGGAAATGTAAGGCCTGCAGCAAAAGCAAAAGAGTCCTGGCCTATAGTATTCCAGGTCTGGACAAACTGAAAAATATTAAGAAATTCCTAACATGCACAACACCCTATACGGTTTATTGCTTAAATTGCCCTTGTGGCCTGAAATATATCGGCAGCACGATCCATCCAACAAAGGTCCGAATATTGGAACATATGAGGGCAATAACAAATGGGGATGTGGCATATCCTGTCGCAAGACATTTCAACAAAGTACACCAACGCAACAGGGATTTCCTCACTTTTTACTGTGTGGATCATGTCCCAGTAAATCCAAGGGGAGGAGACAGAATTCTACGTCTCCGACGTCTTGAATCTTGTTACAGCATAGATTTACAGACAAAAACACCCTTAGGTACGAACAGTAGGGAGGAACTGGCAGTTCATTTAGGAGATTGAATTACAGGGTGTCTGGAGGACGGTATTTTAGATAACCTTGGATTCTTGATATCTCTGACATTTCTTATATTTTTTACATTTTACATTTCTCTCCTTATAAAAGTGGTCTCTCGTAGCTCCTTCGTCTATCTTCACTCATTTTTTCTCTTCTATTTTCTTTCAATCTCTCTTCCTCTCCGTTTTCTCTCTCTCTTCTTCTTTTCTTCATGAATTGATATCATCATAGTTAGAATTAAGTAAGTGATAGATACGCCACACGTTCAGAAACCCGCTTCACTTTGCCACTAGGTTTTAGGGAATTAATTAACGTTTAATTTAGGAGTAGAACAGATTGAAGTTGGCAACCTCCGCTGGGGAATTAGCCCATACAGGGCGTGATGAATTCATAAGGTATTCACCAAATGTGATAGAGACATTTTGACACTGTATATACATGTATGTGCAATTTTCTGGCGAAATGACCCATATAGGGTGAGATATTGGTTGACTGAACAATACTACACGTTAATAATGAATACGATAGAAGCAGATCACGTAACAATGTGAAATGTATAAACATATTAATAATGTAAATAATATGTATACGTGACGCTACTTCATTCGAACATTTGATGAAGAACAGCCACTGGAGAAATGAAATTGCACAGTGTTAAAATGGCGGCATTATTCGCCTTCGCATTTGTGATTGTGATCATGGTCCTTTGTTTGTGTTGCCAACAGTAGAATGCATTGTATATAAACAAATTGTGGCTTCGGCGCGTCCGATAAACATCGAAAAAGGCGACAGCAGAAACGCGTCTGTTTGGCCGGAGTCCGTTTCAATAAATTCACGGAACTCACCCCCGAGAGTGCTTTTTTCCATTGAAGGGTACGGTTACCCTGTGAAAATTGGAAGCTGGTATATACATGCGGGAGCACCCCCGTAACAACAGCACCCGCCCGCGAGTGCATCGCTTTGGTGACCTTGAAGCTGGAATATATATATATGTATATATATATATATTCACTGAAAAAACCAAAGGTTACGGGGACGTTATAGTTAGGAAATATAATTAAAAAACCCTTAGAATTACACTGAAAAAAACAAAGGTTACAGAGACATAGTTAGGCTCAAGTTTCACTCGTAAAAAACCTGTGAAATTTAGCAGTTATAGTTAGCTGAGCTAACTATAACTCGTGCCCCGCAATACACTGCTTATGACCTCACATATTACATCACTCATGACATGATCAGTGACAACACTGATGACATCTCAAATGACATCTCTGATTACATCATTCACAGAATCTCTGACACACCCACTTTCAACCCAATATAACCTTTCATACACCCACTCCAACTTCCAAACTGCTATTCTCAAAACCATTGACAGACCCATACCAGTACTTCCACACCCACTCACTGATGCATAGGTCAACACACACTCATTTACCCATACAGCGACTCATATACCATCTCACTCACTAATACAGCCACTGATATATCCACTCATATAGCTATACAGCCACTCATACACTGTCAGTCACTCATAGAGCTATTCACACACCTACTCACTCGCCTATAGAGGCTATCAGACAGCTATTTACTCACCTATACAGTTATACACACACCCACTCACTTATTCACACAGATACTAACACATACTCACTTACCCATACAGCCCCTCACACACGCACTCCCTAACCCATAAAGCCACTATCACAATCCCTCACTTACACATACAGTCACTCATATACTCCAACACTCACCTATACTACCTTTCACATATCCACTTACTCACCCATATACCACTGACACATCCACTCAGTCACTGACACACCCATACACACACTCAGTCACTTATACAGCCCTTCTCTTGCATACTCACTAACCCATACACCCACTGACTCACCCACTCACTCATCGATGCAGGCAGTCACACAGCCTCTCATCCACCCACACAGACACTCATACAGCCAGACAGGTCCTCAGACAACCAATCAACCACTCATATACCCACTCATGTACCCACTCACCAACCCATACAACTGCTTAGACACCACATGACAGACTGATACAGACATTCAGGACATTCAGACAATCTAGTCAGTGACCCATACATTCACTGAGACACCTAATCACTCACTCATACAGTCAGTCATGCACCTACTGAACCATGAATACAGGCACTCATACACCCACTGATTCATGAATAAACCTTTGTATACATATTTAACACTCATAAACATTTTAAAAACACTCACAGTCACTGGATGATGTCAACAATGATGTCATTTGAGATGTCATCAGTGATGTCTCTAACCATATCATGAGTGATGTAATATGTGAGGTCATGAGCAATGCATTGCGGGCGCAAGTTATCGTTAGCTCAGCTAACTATAACTGCTGGATTTCACAGGTTTTGTACGAGTGAAACTTGAGTTTAAGTATAATGTCTCTGTAACCTATTGTTTTTTCAGTGAATTTCTGAGGTTTTTAAAATTATATTTCCTAACTATAACGTCTACGTAAACTTTGATTTTCTGTGAATTTTGAATGTATTTTTAATTTTATTTCCTAACTATAACCTGTAAACTTTGAGAGTGGGTGGGTGAGTCGCTGTATAGGTTGGTAACTGGGTGTGTGAGTGGCTGTAAGGGTCTGTGAGTGAGTGTGTAATGTCTGGGTAATTACGCAAGTGCATGAGTAGTTCTTGGGTGATTGTATGACTGCATAGGTAGTGCCTGTGTGATTCTGTGAGTGCAATTGCCAAGGACACACTGTGAATACCGGGTGTTTTTGACAAATTGTAAAACACATATATAGACATATTTTAAATAAAGTTTCAGTGTAGCTATTTAGTAAGATACTAATTTAACTTTACCATTTGGATTCATTTGTCAAAATAACTGCCTCAAAAATGCATTTCCCTTCTTCATAGCAACACCGGAGGTTGCAATTACATCAGTAATCACGAATACAAAATGACAAAGTATAAAACAGATATTTAGACATATTTTACACAAAGTTTGAGTCTAGCTATTTAGTAACATATTTGTTTAACTTTATTTTAACAACACATTTGTAAAAAACAACAGTTTCAAAAATTAACTTTCAACATCTGAACTCACGAATAGAACATAACTACCAAACACCCATCAAACTACCCATTGTGCTGGTTTTTAACTTTTTTTCTCTATTTTGACAAAAAGACTCTAATTGTTGTGAAGATCATGCCACCAGGAAATAAAGGAATATCACTGGACAATACACTTTTCAACTAAAAGAATAAGAAGAACATGCCCATTTATCTACCTTGAACATTCTTTAAGAGGAGTTCATAATGAACAGATTTGCGCAATGCACAATATGTCACAAGACACTGTCAAGGGGTACAAATAAAAAATATTCTGCGGGACTACGTCCATGTTTACCATCTAAAAACATACCATAACAATAGTCTAAAAGCAGCAAGAAGGCAACGCAAGGCTGAAGGACCCACAACTTCAATAGCAGCCACAACATCACTGGGGCAGAAAGTCCCTTCAGGGGTCCAATCTCAACTTCAATATTTGGCTTCACAGTTTTCCCGGATGGCATCATACTGCATGGATTGTGAAGTTGTAGTGAGTGCTGGAGAGCAGTCCATAACAGCCCTTCGCAATGCTGCAAAGAATCATAAATGTTTTTATTTTTGGCCCTTCATAGTTTTTCTACATTAGCAGGCATTTTATCATCTTCTAATTTATTGTAAGACTACTTACATATAACTTGCCGTATGGACAAGTCAAAGTGTTCCTCTACAAATAAATGCACAGCTAACTTTTGCAAGTTATCATTATTTACTTTTTCACTTTTTAAATACAAGTCAACAGTCTGTGTTTTAATCTTCTGGTGAGTGCATCTACAACATATACAAACATGCTCTGGTTTTTTAGACCAAACTG
Source organism: Calotriton arnoldi (assembly GCA_963921515.1). Lineage (NCBI taxonomy): Eukaryota > Metazoa > Chordata > Amphibia > Caudata > Salamandridae > Calotriton > Calotriton arnoldi. The sequence continues at coordinate 413,386 of CAWUFW010004013.1, read as the reverse complement.
TGTTAAATTTTGTAATCTCTTTTTCAAAACTATCAACTGTTATATCTGTGTCCTGTTCTGCAAATCCTCCTCTAAACAACTCTTCATTTTTCCTAGAATCCAGCTCAGGACCAAAGAAACTAAACTGCACATCATCACAAACCTTTTCTACATCTGGCACAGTACCATGCAAACGTGCTCTATTCATTTCTCCTAAACATAAAGGAGGAGTTTTCACATAGTACAACCTCCTAACTAAAGTTTGCATTGTTGAGTGATATATAGCTCACATCCTGAAATGATGAAAGGTGCTTTGGCATGCTTTGTTTGATAAACAAGCTAGTAAGTGTCCCTGCAAATTTGTATGCTTTCTAATCTTGCAAGGATCCTATCCTTCTAAAGTACTTATTTTGTGTTTTAAACTTTGCCTTGGAAAGATATGTAGAAAAGTCCTTAATATGTCAATGGATTGCTGTCAAATACTACAAACACAACTACAATTCAATTTCTATACAGGTGCCTGACTCAGCCTTCTTCGACCTGTTCTCCAATAACTTGTTCTACATTTGTAGGTACCATAACCTCTTTCACTATAGAAGTGCCATTCTTCATTTCATAACATCGTCCTCTGTAATCAATAGCATGAACTAATCTATTATCCTGGAGATAGCTTTCTTCATTAAAGAAGACTCTGTATTAGAAGTATGTATGCATTCTCCACTAAAAAATGTACAAAAGTTACTTCTATTCACTAATCTTTTTTTCAGGTTTTGTCTACTCATGCACAACACCATTTTGTCAAGAGTCTTCATCTATTTATAATCAAAATAAAAAGCTTCAATTTCAAAGCAAAGACCTTATCAACTACTCTCTCAAGTCATTCTTTCTGTTTCAGTGCATGTCTCCTTCTTCTATAGTTCTTCATATTTCTCAGTAGATTTATAACTACTCTACTACAAAACATCCTGGCTCTGATTTATTTAAACTGCTTATGTCTCCTGGTTAATGTGTGTCCATCTTTGCTGCATTTTTTCCTGTTACTGTAATATAGATTTTGTCCATTGTTAATCTTTCTCATAGTGGGGCTGAAACTGTGTGTAAAAGCCTACATAAGGGCTCAGAGTGGAGTTACTCTGACCCCATAGTTGAGAAATGGAGGTGTTGGTGACACAATTTATGTGCTCAAAATAGATTTTTTTATTCGTGCGCGATATTCGTGACGACTCCGCGACCACCAGAGCGGGCCCCCATATACCATCGCAGGGACATCGCGACTATCAACGCTGTCGCGAATAGTGGTGAAAATATAAAAAAAATATATATCAATGAATCATTAATACATTGTTAGAGAGATATTGAGATATTGCTAAATGTTTTTATAGAGTTATTTATATAGTGAGTTATGTACTGGGATGGTTAGAATTAATTATATAGTTATAATTTTTAATGTGGTGGTGGCTATTGAATTCCTGCTTTTGCTTTCTGCTTTCGTGATGTAACCGCGGGATCACGATTACCGACGTCATCGCGATCTTCGGCCTCACCACGAATACGGAAAATAGATTTTTGAGATGGTTGTTTTAGAAATACACTAGAAAAACATGAGTTTGAAGTGTACAGTAATAAACCCCTAGTGTGTAAAATACTGTAATATGTGTGCATATATGTGTTTTCATTTTATGGAAAAAAGGTGTGATTGTCGCGGTTAACGACGTCATTGCGAAGTCCCGAATAACCGTGAAAAAGGAAAATAGGTCTGAAGGATGGTTTTTGAAGAAACTTAGTAGAAAAAGTTTAAACATGCTGTGAAAGAAGCATGTATTTAGTAATATGTGTAGGGCAATGTTCAGAATGGATTTTTTTACATAATATTTTTGGATGTGTTGGTGGCCATTGAATGTCTGCTTTTGTTTTCCGTTTTCGCTACGTGTCCATAGGGACTGCGATTACCAACGTCATCACGACCTCCGGAGTCACCGCGAAAACATAAAATAGGTTTTAGAGATGGTTTTTATAGAAACTTTCTAGAAACACATGACTTTAGAGAATACTGTAAGAAACCCCTAGTGTGTAAAATAGTGTAGTATGTGTGGATATATGTGTTTTAGACTTTATGGAAAATGCACAATCGTCACGGTTAATGGCGTCATCATGATGTCCTGAATAACCGCAAAAACTGAAAATAGGTCAGAAAGATAGATTTTAAAGAAACTGAGTACAAAAACATGAGTTTAATCATGTTTTTAAAGAAGTATGTATATAGCAATATGTTTAGGATAATGGTCAGAATGGATTTTTTTACATATTATTTTTGGATGTGTTGGTGGTCATTGAATGTCTGCTTTTATTTTCTGGTTTCGCAGCGTGTCCACAGGGATTGTGTCGTCGTCACAAAGATCCCAAAAAACTAAAGAAACAAAAACCCTTTAGAAAAAACTTCACAATATTTCAGATACTACGGTGGCTCTGACAAGAGCCATTGTGTTGGTTGTGTGTATATCGTTGCTATACATAAGACCATATGCAGAGTTTCAGGTTACTTAGAAACACCCTGTTGACGTTGTCGCGAATATAAAAAATGTAAAGAAAAAAAACAATGCTTATTAATACATTGAAGAAAATACAAGCTTATAAAAATACCCATTATAAAGCCATTTTAGATAGAAAAGACAATTTAAAACCCTTAAAAATTCAATAAAAACTTCATAGGTTACATGGACATTATAGTTGGGAAATAGAAATTGAGAAACCTTAGAAACTCACTGAAAAAAAAGGTTACAGATTAGTTATAGTTAGGAATTAGTATTTAAAAAACCTTAGAAATTCACTAGGGCTGTTATAGTTAGGAAATAGAATTAACAAAACCTTAGATATTCACTGGAAAAAAACAAAGGTTACAGGGACGTTATATTCAGGCTGATATTTCACTCGTACAAACCCAGAGAAATTCAGCAGTTATAGTTAACTGAGCTAACTATGACTCGCGTCCCTGCAATACACTGCTTATGACCTCACATATTACATAACTTATGACATGGTCAGTATCGTCACTGATGACATCTCAACAAGGGCGATCAGGCACAGATTGCTTTCTAAAGGGACTGGATCATCCTGCAACCAGTCAATCATAGATTGAGGAAAAGTGGAAGGAGGAGCGTAGAAGACTTGGCAGTGGTGAGGGGTTGGCAATGAGAGACATAGGAGAACATAGGAGACTGTGGTCAGCAGTGGTGGCGGTGGTACCAGTGCCAAGTGACAGGGAGATGGAGACAGAGCAGTAGAGGACAGGTGCAGAGAAAGAGTTGGGGGATGGAGGATGGAGGATGAAGGCAAGACAACAGAAAAAGCGAAGAAGGAATGAGGAGCGAAAGTGAACTTACATCAGCTTTGGAGATAAAAGAACAGGACAGAAGATGTTGGGTGGAAGAGAGAATTGAAAAGGGGGCGAGTGAGCAAGGGAGTGGGGGGGTAAAGAGTTGGGGAAGGGGCATGCACAGCTCACAGCAGCAGGAGAAGGGAGTGGGCAAAGAAAAGCGAGAGCTGCATTTTGGCGATACGGAAGGTGCGTAGTGGAGGGGAAGAAAGATACCACAAGAGCTTTGCCAGGACAAAGAGCAGAGGATCAAAAGGAGAGTAAGTATTAGGATGAATGGTGGGAAGGGAAAGGCACACTGGTAAGAGCATTTAATAAACAGATGAATAAAACACAGTAAGGGAGTGAGAACAGGGAAAAAATTAGATGGTCAGAGTATCAGAAAACATTGTTGAGTCGAGAGAGAAGTATTTGAAGAACAAGGAGGAAGCACAAAAAGGAAGACAAAGGGACACTGGGGAAATGCAGCAGGAGGAGGTCAAGAACAAGGAAGTGGGGATGACTGGGGAAGAGGAGATGGGGACAAAGAGTTGACAGATATGGTGACAAAAATAGAGGAGTTATTAGACTAAGGTACAATGGCTGGACAGGATGCAAGGAAAAAAGACAAAGGGGAGACAAAGAAAGATGGGAGGGGAAGACAGTACTATATTTGGGAGTAGGAGATGGGCTGGGGACCCATTTGTTGGCTAGTACAAAAGTAAAAATAGGGGAGAATGAGTACATAGACATTGTCAAGTTGCTTCTTAGGAAAACAAGGTGCAAAGAGGGATCTAATCATCTAAGGTGGAAGAGAAAAAATTAGTAATGCACCCATAAGTCCTCATGAACATTGACACATGAACATCAGCATTCACTATATATGTGAGTATTAGATGTGAGAAGAAACTAGAAGAAAATGTAGGGTTATGGAAATACATGAACATGAAAGGACAGCCAGCATCAGCTTGGGGGGTTCGCATAGAGATATGAAGGGCAATATCAGTCACATAGGAGTGCGAACCCAGCAAAAGCTTTGAGCGATTTAGACAATGAGTTGTGACTGCAGCTGATACCTCCCACTGAGCCCATGCTGACTCAAGACACTGCCCCTGCCCATGCAGCATTTTCCAGGGCATCCCATCCCATCCTGGGGGTGGGTTGTATTGGGAGGACAGGAGCTATTGGCACATGCTAGAACTACAACAAGGAAGCATGTTACAGATACCAGTGCAAGTTCCACCACAAGTGTCAAAAATGTAACAGGAGGCACTGGGTAATGCATTGTGGAGGTGGATAATGGGAAGCACAAGGGGGAAGGGGCTTCCTCCCAGGGGCTGTAAAAGGCAGTTACACCAGTTAAATTGGATGTTTTGAGTAAGTGGTTACGATTGTACCCAGATCTGAGAGCGGTGGGAGACTTGGAGCAAGTGTTTCGTGAAGGGTTCAGAATTCCTTATCTGGGACTGAGAACACAGAGGTGGGATGACAATCTTAGATCATGTACGGGAAATGACCAGATAATACAGGACAAACTGGAAGTGAAGGAAGGTAGGATGGCTGATCTATTTCCTAATTCTCCAAAACAGAATCTGATTATATGTCCAATAGGGCTGGTACCTAAAAAGACACAAGGAGAATACAGGTTGATACCTCACCTGTCCTGGCCTGAGGGATCCTCAGTTCTCAGTTATTGACTACATTGACCAGAGCGACTGTTCAATGGCTTACTTGAGCTTAGATGCAGCGGTGAGGATGGTAGGGGAATGAAGGACAGGAGAGGCAATGGTGAAGCATGACAAATCTGCTTTTCGGTTACTACCAGTTCACCCATGTGAAATGACTTTGCTAGGAATACAGTTTCAAAGACAAATTTACATAGACTGAGCCATGCTAGTGGACTACACAGCGGCATGTACTGTGTTTGAAAAATGTAGCACATCCATAGAATGGGCAGTTAATAAAGTAGTGGGGTCAAAGCATGTGCTGCAATGCCTCGACGATTTCTTGATGGTGGGGTGATGGAGATGAAGAGAGAGCGCGCTAGGTTGATGGCAACTTTTAAGGAGGTGAACGAACAGTTGGGTATCCCCATAGCAGTGCAAAAAACTGAAGACCGTACCACACACCTTTTTGGGCATTCTGATCGACTCCGTGGCAATGGAGTCACGTTTGCCACCTGACAAATTACGGACTTTATGGGAGATGTTGATGCAGGCACTTAGCAAGAAGAAGTGCGAGATTCACTTCATACAACTCCTAGGGCATCTAAATTTTGCAATGCAGAGTGTTTGCCCTGGGGCATACATTCAGCACTGGAGCAAACATTCAGCAGACATTTAGCGTTTACATTAAGAGGAGTATTAAAGCCTCAGCAGCAGAAAAGACTGACAGAATAAACCAGGACTTGAGGATGTGCACAGATTTTTGTTAACCGACAATGGTAGGATGATATGGCAGCAAGATGACAAACTGGACTGGATGGTGGAAATATTTTTGGAAGAGTCAGGGTTGGGAGGTTTTGGTGTTTATTGAAAAGAGCAATGGTGTTTGGAGGCATAGCCAGAGTCATGGAAGATGGAGGTATATAGCATTACCTTCTTAGAATTCTTCTCATTATTAGTGGCATTGGGACTATGGGGGGAGACCTTCATGATAGAAAGATGACTTTCACAATAAACTAAGAAGTGGTGGTGCATTTGGTAAACAGGCAGACCACAAAAGATCGGAAAGTGTGAGCTTGCGGAGAACATTTGTTTCGCTGTATTTGCAGATGAAGGTGCAGTTCTGGGCAAGACATATCCCTGGGCTAGAAAACCTAGCGGATGATGCACTGTCTCGTTCGAAATGGGAAAGGTTCTGTGGTTTGGTCCCAGAAGTGGACGAGGAGGCGACAGTAGTACCACTAGAGATGTGGGGCATTGAGTTAAAGCAAAAATGTCGATGGGAAAACTGCTGGTAGGGACAATGAGGAAGGCATACCGAGCGGCTTGAACTGAGTTTGTGAAGTCAGGGCCAGTCAAATCGGGATAAGAACCTACGACTCAGGCAAGATGATGCAGTGAAATTTGTATTGAAATTGAATGACAAACTATATTCCCCAGTTACTATTGCAGGAAGATAGCAGACATATTCTATGGCAAATGCTTTATGAGCCAGTACACAAAGAATTAGTAAAATGAATTTTGGAGGGTTGGTTAAGAGAGCAAGGAAAGGCAGTAGATCAGAGAAGACCAATCACCAAAGAGACGTTGGGGAAGGTATTGGAATAGACAAGATTTGTGTGAGCCTCTGCCTGGGAAAGCTGGTTGTTTTGGGCGTTTTTACATTGATGATTTTGGAGCCTTCTGGATATCGGAGGCAGTGGTTTTAAAGTTCTGAAGAGGAATTCAAATTGAGGGGGAATAGTTGTGGATGAATTTGAAAAGGAGCAAAATAGATCAAAGGGAAAGGGATTCCTGGTATGATTAAGGGCAAAAAGCGGGGTGAGCACTTGCCTGCTGCGGGCAATGTGGAAATGTAGTGAGGTGAGGGGGAAGAGAAGAGCCTGCTTGTTCAAACATATTGATGGGTGGTCTGTGATGGCACAGTGGGTATTTGGAGTATTGACATTGTGTTTGGAGAGAGAGGGAGTCAAAGGGGAAGATTTTAGGACACAATCTTTTCACATCAAGAGCAACTCTGTAGGGATTTAGGAGAGGCTTGAGAGAACAGGAACTTAGGAAGCTAGGGTGATGGAAGAGCGATTGCAAGGTGCAAAGTATCCAAACATCTAAAGCATCAAAACATCTAAAATTGGATTATTTAGGGAAAATAATTATCAAATTAGTACATACAGAAAGCACTGTGGGCTCTGCGCTTTTACTGACTGGCTGTGTATGAGAGGATGGGTGGCTGACAGACTGTTCTTTGATTGACAGGTGGGCATCAGCGGGGAAGACAGAGGAAAGATGTTTTGGTCATTGGCGATTCCCTTGTTAAGTGGGCAAAATTGAAACTGAGAAAATAGGGGTGAGATTAGATGAAGAAGCAGTGGTGGTGTGCTGTGTGGATTGCGGGACAAGGGAATAGGGACCATTGAAGCTGAAACTGTAGGAAAAGGAGGAAATTCGGCTTCGCCAGGATGTATTGCTGATTCATTTGGAAGAGAATGATTTGGTACAAAAAACAGGCTTGGAACTGATAAAGATGGTAAAAATAGACTTAGGGGAGGTGAGAGAGTTGTGGCTTGCTAAGGTGGTGATGTGAACACAGTTCATGAACAGGCGAATTTTGAGGGGAACACACAAACTGATGGTCATAAACAGGGAACAGAAAGAGGTAAACAGGGAAGTGTCAGGTTTCTGCAGATTACCTGGGATAAAAGAGATAGCACATAATGTGATAGTGTATGAATGCCTGCAATTGTTTAGGCTTCACGAGGTTCATTTGTTGCTGCAGGGGAACAGGTTATACCTGGGACAAGTGATGATGGCATTGTGACAAGGGAGGTTGTGAGGCATGTGCTTAGATGGGTGGGGGAACAGAAGTACAATCTCTGGAAGGGGACCTTGTGATGACATTTCAAAGGGTTTTAGGACAAGAATGCAGGTAACAGGAAATTGAACAATTGAAAGGGAAGAGAAAAGGAGGGAAGGACGGATAGCAGGTTTAGTCCAGCGGCGGGCAAGCTGGTGAGACCGAAAACTAGTGGGGGCAGGAGAAAGGAAAGGCCAGGGCAAGACACAAAATGAAAGGGGCCAAGTTGAAGTTAAAGAGTAAGATGTTAGTGGGAGGTGGAGGGAACTGTTGAGCGAAGGGGAAATGGATTAGTTGATAAGTTGTTGGAAAAATTGTGAGGGCATTTTATTTTGCGCAGCAAGAAGTTGAAGGATGTTATTTCGTTGCGACCAGCTTGTACCAAAAAAAAAGCAGCATTTTGACAACAACCTGGGAACCAGTGGCTATTGTCTTCCCAATGAGCCATTTGTTAAGGGGTTCTTTTTTATTGATTGAGAGTCCTATTATCAAATATGTTTAGCACTGAGTGGCTTTACATGTAGCACTATGCTCTATTATGTAGGATTCCTTTAATTCTGTTACTTTATTCTAAACTTTTTTAAACCAACCATTAAATATCATGCATTCAATGAGCTAGGAAGCTTAGTTGCATATTCCCAAGAAACAGTACCAAAACGTTATTGGTTAACATGAGAGTCTCCATAAAACCAAATCTAGTGTCACCCTACTGCACATGATATGTTATGTTATGTTAAATGCATTTATTTAGCGCACAATTACCCGAGGGTGACTTGGCACTGGCTACAGAGTGAGAGAAGGAAAGAATTATGCTGAATTAAATAACCAGGTCTTGAGAGATTTCCTGAAGGTCAGAAGATTTCTAGAGGATTTGATAAAGAGTGGAAGATTGTTCCAGGCGGTAGAAGCACCCAACACAAAGCTGCGGCCTCCCCATGAGGCCAATCTTAATGCCCTATTGGGAGTCTACCAACTGAAGCTCTTTTTCAGACATGCAGGACCTTTATCAAGTAAGGCTTTGGAGGTCATACAGAGAGCCTTGAACATAACTCTATGCATGATGGGCACTGATTGATGCTTTGGGATTTTCAGAAGAAGACAAGAAGCTGCATTCTGTAAGGTTTGAAGCTTGTTGAGAACTGACTTATGTGCATTGATGTAAAGAGCATTGCAATAATCAAGTCTGGATATTTCAAGAGATGAAACAACTGATTTCTGAAGTTGCAGTTGAATAAAAGGAAGGAGCTTTTTATCAGCTTAAGAGTGTAAAAGACTTTAGAAGAAATTTTCATTGACTAGGTAAATGCAGGGAAGTGTGTCATTCATCATGACTCCCAGATTGCGGGTTTTGCTAACTGGTGAGGGAAGAGGGCCCAATTCATGTGGCCACTAGGCAGGAGTCCAAAATGAGGGCTGGGTGCAAAAAAACAAGATTTTGGTCTTGCCAGAATTCAGCCGAAGGCAGTTCTTGGTCATCCAGGTGCTGACAGCCTGCCTGCAATTGCAGAAGCTGGTGTTCATATCAGGCCCCCCCACACTACCTAGAGAGACGACGAATTGGGTGTTGTCAGCATAGGATGTAAGGGCAGAGCCGAAAGACTTGATGAGTTCCGCCAAAGGAGTGACACAAATATTAAGAAGCATGGGGCTGAGCGAGGACCCCTATGGGACCCCCTCAAGGAAGGGAGATCGGCAGGGAGACAAAGTTGTCGAGACGAACCACTTGTTCATGTGTTTGTAAGAATGATCTAAGTAAGTCCGAGGCAGAGCTTGTGATACCAATCTCAGTTAGGCGGGACAGCAGTTTGCTATGGTGGACGGTATCAGATGCCACCAACAGATCAAGGAGTATCAGATCAGCTTTGCTTCCAGCATGAAGGGACATTCAAATCTCTTTGCTGGCCTTGATTAAAGCTGTTTCCGTGCTATGGTCTGAATGGAAACCAAATTGAGTAACATCCAGTAAGTTGTGGAATTGAATGAATTCCGTGAAGTTGAGAATTCATTTCTTTCTCTACAATCTTGGCCGGCAAGGGGAGACATGATATCGGATGATAGTTATTTGGATCAGATGGGTCCAGTGAAGGTTTCTTAAGAAGAGGAAGGACAGAAGCTTTATTCTAGACGATTGGAAAGAGGCCATGCTGAAAAATGAGCTGGAAGATATCAGTAAGAACTGGGGCCAAGGTGTCAGCGATAGAAGCAGCGTTCAAGGGTCATTGGGGGAACCATATCTGGCTGATTTGATCATACTAGCAACTGTGTTGATGGATGGGGTGGTGAAAGCCGAAAAGCTGTGAGCTGCAGGAGAAAGGCTAGGAGAGGAGGAAATGCCCTGCAGTGGATTGAGAATATTGTTTTGAATTTCTCTAAAACATAAATCACAGTGCTCGACTCTCACCCTTAGTATTGCATTAAGATTGCTAATACAATCATTCACTCACACAGCCTCGCGAGCAGTGAGTGTGTGCACCATCTACAATCTATGCATTTATTCAACACATGATGCACTCTGTTAACCTGATCACTGGCTGTGTTTTCACTACGAGGTGTGCAATTCAGCAGACAGCAGAAAGAAATATAATTAATCCTAATTCGGTCACAGTGGAATGCTGGATAATGGCCAAAATATTGCCTGTAATCTGATTTTCTTTTTCGCACAAGCATTTTATTAGCCATTTCCCCTTGTATTACTGACGGTGTACAGCTTGTCAACTGGAATGTTTTTTTCATGACCAGAGATCCAGCAGTAATCACACACAATCTTGTTTTAATGCCAGAGTCATGGTGGTATATGTTAATGGTGTGTCAATGTTTGGATCCTCAAAGTGTGACTTACGGGATATTTGCACAGCATTGTGAGTGGCTTGTGACCGGCTGCACAAACAAAACACAAAGTATTATTGTAAATAAAAAGATTACCTGCAGTGTCTCAAAAATTGAATAAGATTATGTAAAACTAACTTAGGTTTTACAAGAACTTACAACTAAGGCCTGGGTGAAATTGTCAATACACGGCATTTCGTGGTACACTTTTAACACAAAAATGGACATCAGGTTGCATCTCTTGCTAAAAATAGCACTAAATACTGGGTTTGCAGTTCACAACATTTCACATAATTTCCTGAATTTTCACATAATTATGCAAAAGCAAATTTTGTGAGTTTTGCACATTCTTATATATAACCACTCCACATTCTTATTCACACATGGCCGATTACCACTTATGTCTTAAATAGACAGTCTTTATGATGGAGCTGCTCGTTGGGTATACGATGTGGATGTGTGAAATTTTTATTATAGAAGAAAAGTCTCACATGGATCCCTTTTATTGGCCAGCTCGTACCTCAGAGAGTTTCCTGCTTTCCCTGCAGTAGTTTTCTCTCACAAACTACCATTATTTTCCTCACGAGTGTTCATTGGTTCTGAAAAGGTATGCGTCATTTTCTTGAAAGCAACCTTAAAACTGTTTTCCTTGCGAATGTGGAACTGGATGGATCTTTTCGGTTTAAAAAAAAGCTGAAAATAGCTATTGGAAACCCAATTTTAACATGAAAACTTGTACAAAAACTTTGCGAACTACGGGTAGAAATCACAGTTACCACATGAGACAAGGGAAGTTCAAGATAAAAACACCTCACACTGCTTCTGCATAACTGCACAACATCCGCATTGTGTGACCTTTCATTTAATCAATGGCGGGCGAGTGAAAAGAACTGCTCACCTGCAGTCACTTCTTGCTGCTCTTTGCTTATCCGCCAAGAGATTTCTGAATGTCAATGTATATCTTAGGAGGCTCCACTGAGGCCATGGGTTTTTAACACATTATTTCCAACAACAGGAAAGACAGAAAAAACTGATATTGAAGCATTATGGCCGATCTCGACCATTCACAGCCCTGCATCATTTGCAAAGGTGCCCATAGGGGTTGCCCCGTCTGTGAATAGGACCCAGAGTTTTTTGTTGAAAAAGCACTAATTTCTCCAAAGGCATATTGGAATACATAAAGTAGTACTCCTGTAGAACTCTTTTACATTATCTTACAGGCCCTTGTTAATTGGCCACAAAGCATCTAAAATTGTATTATTCAGGGAAAATTCATATATAATTAGTACATATAGAAAGGACTGTGCACTCTTTGCGCTTTTACTAACAGGGAGTTGGACGTTTCGATGCTGAATCACAAAGCATATAAAGGTATGCAAATGAGTACTCTTGCAGGTATACTTCCCCAGCTCATTAATGCTTTTGTAAATTAGCCCAATTGATTTCCGAAAGAATAGAGAGACCTCTTTGTCAGAATATGCTTGGTTAGAACTGCCAATATTTGATCAAAATGATGATTATTTTAGAAATGGCCGTATGCACCGATTATATTTTCATCATTCTACAATAAAAGCTTTACAACTTGCATTTAGTAACAAAGAACCCTTTAGGTTTTGTGTGAGGCATTTGATGTACTTCTGTTTATGATTGTTGCATCACAGTTAGTTCTTGCAATGCTCTCATCCTGAAATGGAATCTCACCCAGAGTTCCTGGTTCTATTTTGCATGATGTTTTACTCTAAGGGTCTAAGTCAGGGGTCTTCAAACTGGGGGGTGGGACCCCATGGGGGGGGGCTCAGGTGATACCAGGGGGGGCTCCAGGCTCTGGCTAAAAGAAGCATTATGCTCTGTAATGGACCATCACTAACATCTTTTGTCATTTATATCCTAGCTGGGAGTATGTGTCAAAAGGGTTTCTTCAAAACACCCAGCCACACAATGTGGATACTTTTAATAGCTAGAATTTAATGGAATAATTGTGAAAAATTCTGAGGGGGGCCAGATGATTTTTATTTCCACTGGAGGGCACGGCATTAAAAAGTTTGAAGACCATTGGTCTAAGTGGTTTGTGCTCACTTGTACCAGATTCCTTTACCATCTCTAGGTTAATCGAAAAGTCCTCAAAGAAGCTTCAATGAGAGCAGGAGCCATATCAAGTGCTGATTTCAGTCTGTAGCAGGCAACCTTTTATACTTATGTATTCATTTCATCAATTATTTCACTTGGAATGGGTTCCATCCAAAGTGGAGTTTCTCTTGAGGGCTTGCACAATGTATGATTTACTCTAAACTTCTAGGAGGTCTGTGTTCACAATGTGCAAGTCATTAATGCTGCTATCTTTTCATTTGTCCTATAAACTGCTTTGTATCAAAAGATTGTACTGACACTGCAAGGCAGTGATTGCACTAATCAAAGGGAAATCTAAGGGCCAGATGTACGACCATTGGATTTAGCGCCTTGCAATTTGCGACAAATTGCGAGGCGCTAAATCTAATGTACAACAGTGTCTCAGACACTGTTTGTGATTCCCAATGGGGTCGCAAATTGCGAGGCTCATGAATATTAATGAGCCACTCGCAATTTGCGAGCCCATTGGAAATGACTGGCCCTCCCAGGGATGGTGGCCTGCTGGGCTCAGCAGACCACCATGTCTGGGACTGCTTTTCAATAAAGCAGGTTTTTTTTAAAATGCAGCCCGTTTTCCTTAAAGGAAAACGGGATGCATTTTTTTAAAATGAAACGTTTTCCCTGGGACCACTGCCTGCCCTTAAAAAATATTTTTAGAGCTAGTCACAAAGGGGAAGAGGTCCCCTCGGGACCTCTTCCCCATTTGCGACTCCATTACCACCCTCTTGAAGAGGGTGGTAATTTGTGAGTGTTTTGCAACCACAATTGCGGTCACAAAACATTCATACATGGCTAGGGACTCGCTATTAGGAAGGGAACGCCCCTTCCTAATAGCGAGTCGCGAAACACTATTTTGCGAGTCGCAAAATAGTGTTTGTACATTGACCATGTAGGTTTTTGCATGGTCAGACGGGTCGCAAACCCATTTGCGCATGCAAAAACGGGTCGTACATCTGGCCCTTATTGGGGATTGTCAAGTGCAACTCCATTTTCAGGAAATGCGGAGGTTAATTTAATGTGCATTAACATGAGCTTAAATTAGAAACTGGCCATGAATGTATCTTTGAATAACAGACCTCTTTACGAAGCTTTGGCTCTTTTTATCAAAATGTGTTATGCATCTTAGCTTAGTAACAAATATGTTAAATTATGGTCGTAATTTTGAAATCTTGATTTATGGAAAGAGGATATGTAGTTTTTTTCTGATTCCACTTAGGTAAATTGTAATGTTTTCAAGTATGAAGAAACTTCCACAGTTATAGGTGTAGAGTAACAAGTGTTCTTTGGGAAGGGGTAGAAGCTGGCATGTACAAATACATGTAACAGGAGCAAAAGCTAGAACTTTGGAAAAAAATCATAAAGGTTTAGTCATTTCTACCCTGGAAATACACTCACATTTACACCTACAAGAGGCAGGACCTAGTGGGTTCTCATGGTTAGAAGCATATGAATCACCCTCATATGTCATTAAGGTGTGTATGGAGGGGTGGATGGACCTGGAAAGGTATTTTCTCAGTTGAAAAACAAATGATGCACAGGTGCGAATGCATAAATCTCTCATCCTTACATTTTATGCACAATCATTAGATAGTAATTACAGAGCATTAAGAGCATGCAAGGATTTCTCTGATGTGCATAGATTTCCATGCATCTTCTGGGATCTTTGTGGATACCCTTTATGTGCCAGAAGAAAGCTACAAACTGAAGATTTCTGGCTCCTCTTTATTTTATTTTTTTGTCTGCATATCACCAAAAGCTACTGCAATGCCAGGCAAACAACATGGAACCGCCCTCACACCTGATGCACGAGCAGTCCAGATATTATCTGCTGTACCTGAGATACAGTCCAAGTCCATCGTACAATTCCAATAAAAGCTCTAAGCCAATCTTCCGGACAAGGGGCTTCAGAATCTAACCAGCGCTTCTCACTAGAAGCAAAAAGTAAAAAAGTAGAGACCTCTGCGTCCTACCCAACAGGCTGTGCGACTCCATATCAGTTTCCATCAACACCAATACAGGATTTCACAGAATTCTGAGGCCGAAGATGTCGGCTATAATGTTGCTCACTTTATTCCAGAACCCGATGATCACGGGGCATGTAGCAAACATATGCTCATCATTTGCTTCGGGGAGACCCCATCTTTTACATATTGGTATTGGGGCTTTCAGAAATGCTGCTATCTTCTGAGGAGTCCAATATAGTCTTTTGATTGTAAAGAAGTGATTCTTTTTTAAATTGGCTGGGTTAACTGTAGAATACAGCAGTTTTAAAGAGAGTTGCCATACCTGAGGGAGCACAGAATCTGGGGTCATTCCCTTCCAGGCCCCATAGGGTTCCCCAAGCTTTCCTCCGCTGCCTGAAGAGCTTCCAATACCATAAAGAGACCTCCTTACTTATGGGCTGCATATCTTACAAAAGTGCTTCATCCTCCTAAGTGCCACCAACCTCCAAATTAGCACTCCCATACCAGGATAAAAGCTGTACATTTTTTAATCTAGAGAGAGAACCCCCAGTCTTTGCCTTAAGTGCCTCCCAAGGTAAATTCCCTTGCACTGTAAAGAGATCCCCCAGCATTCGATCTCAGCCTCCCTCAGAGGGTGACTCAACCCATCCATCAAACACTCTACGGTACCCGGAGAATCCCACACCAGAGAAAAATCTGAATAATACTAGAGACCTAAAATCTTCCTGACCCTAACTGCTCAATGGTCAGAGATATGTCCTGGCAGATGTTTAATTCCTTTAACCTTATCTAATATTGTATTATCAACAAAAAAATAATCAAGCCTAGAAAAATTGCTGTAATTCTTACTATAAAATGTGTATCCCTTTGTCTGGCCCATTTGATGATGCCACTCATCTGCCCATCCCAGATCTTGGAGCATACTCCTCAATGCCTGTCTAGTTTTAGGTGTAGAGTTACAATCCCTCCTAGTGGATCTATTGAGAATAAGGACCCAAGAGAGTATTAAAATCGGTAAACATCCTTTACTACGCAGACTGTACAACGCGTAACGTTTACAACGGTACACTTACCACGTAAACGTCTTTACCACGCGTATGCCTTCCACGAACGACTTTACAACGCAAGCTGCGTTGGCTGGCACAGGCAAGTCTTCATCACGGGAATCCCTTCTTCGACCGGTCTTTACAACGCGAATGCCTTCCACGATCCGGCACGTACATACTTCAACAAGTCCTTTTTCGATTTTTAGCGTCGGTGTAGACATGTTTTCACGTTTGTTTCACAGGTTGGTGGAAGTCAAGGGTGCTGGTGGAAGGCGTGGGGCAGACAGGTAAGAAACTTTTATATATAAGTAAACTTTTATTCATTTAAATGAAATGGAAAAGCACAATTTAAAAGAAGATGCAAAATTTAGATTAAAGTATTTTGTATTTTGCATGTCACATACAACAAAGTTTTGCTTTGTTCAGCACATGTTAGTAAATATGCAGCGTTTGTCAAGTCGAGTTGTCCGGTGATACGATTAATTTTGCAGGGTGATTTGAAGATGTGCATGATTATTTTATAAGGATGGTTAAAAATAGAATGGCGAGTGACCTTCTTTGAAAGGTATTTATGCCATCTTGCTTGTGGAAACGTTTGTAAGGGTCACAGAAAGTGACGAGAGAGAAACGTGCACATTACTTACGTGAAATTGGTCAGGTTAAAAAAAAGGAATATGCTAATTACATTGGAATGCGAGGAATGGGTCGTTTTATGTGTTCAAATAGATTACAGTAAAAATAACAAGCGTGGTAAAGAGCAGCGAGATAAATAGCTGCGTGGTAAATGTCAGCGTGGTAGTGGCTCATGCGTAGTAAAGTATGCGTTGTTCTGCCATGCGTGGTAAGTAAATGCGGGGTAAAATCATACAACCATTAAAATCCCCCCCCCAAAGACAATCGATCATACAGCCTCCATTCAATTCTGTTCCAAAGTGGAGAGATGGGAGGGGTCATTAGCATTTGGTCCCTAGATACCTCCAAAAATAAATTTATAGTTGGAACACCATACACCTGCGAGGACCCATCTACCTGTACCTTCCATTTTAGATGACAATATATCCATCCCCTCTCCCTTCCTCAGAAGAATAGCTACTCCCTTACAAAACTCTGACTGATCAGTGACTGCAAAGCTGTTAATCCTCCTGCAATTAAAGAAAAGTGCTCAACTCTCTATTACTGTGAGATGGGTCTCCTGCAAAATCATTACATGGGCTCTAATCTCTTCAAGGTACTGATCTCTGCCTCCTTCTAGATCTGAGGCCCTTTCTATTCAAAGTTAGAAAACGAATCTCTCTACTTTCCCCCATTTGTGTTTGTTTTAAGGAGGCTCAACCCCTTTTTTCTAAAATGCGAGGTGAATACATACATACATGAACAATTAAAACAATTGTCTGATGAACTTGAGGACTTATTTATTTAGTTTTTCCCCACTGCTCCCCAGCCAGTGCCCTTACCCAGACCCATCCATGAGGAACCCTCCCTCAACTATATGGCATTTTAAATGCCAGTGGGCTTTCTCCAGAGTGGGGATACAACTAACAAAGGCCCAGTGGGCTAATTCACCAAGTGATTCCCCCCAACCCCACAGACCACGCCCTACCTCACCTCCCCAACAAGAGCCTCAAGGGTTCATATGTTATAGAGATTTCTTAATTACATCGATCAGGCCAGCTACATCTTGAGGGTTACGGTAATTGTACATTTGATTATTCCACATTATACGCATGCTGGTTAACTGTGCTTTAGCTCCCAATTTATTAAGCTCTTCCAGCCTCCTGCCAAGTTCCCACTGCCGCTGGTCAGTGGCCCTACAGATATCTAACCTGATAATGAAAGTATAACCTTTAACTGTGCATGCCCCACTTTTCAAAACGATTCCCAAAAGTAGCCTCCTCTACGGTGTAAGTGAGAAAATTTACCAGGATCTTCCTAGGTTTTTGATGGTTTAGATTCCTTTTAAATGGCTCCTGATGTACCCACTGAAACTCAAGATCTAAATTAATGTCTGGTCTGTCTTTAGGTACTGTGTCCCGAAATAATGCTACGACAAGGGACTCGGCCCCTTCCTCCAGCTCTGGAACATTCAGGATCCTCCTAGAATGGTTCTTGATCCTCTCTAGATCCTCCCTCAAGCCTTGATTTTGTTTCGTCAACAGACAAATTTCACTAGCATTCTTTCGTACATCTTGTTTAACCAGTATGACTTCCTCCTCCAACACTTTAGATCTTGCGGCCACTACATCCAATTTCTTATTCAGGGCTAGACAAGAGGGTTGAATCCCAAATTGATTGGCCTCAGAAACCTCCAATCTGTTTTTAATCTCAGACCTGAGACTCAATAAAATGGTAGCTATTGAGACATCCTCGTGTGCTTCCTCCTGAACTTCTACTGCCTCAGCGCCAGCTGCTCTACCGATCTCGCCATGCAGCTCCTGTGAGGTGATGTTATACATCTGTGGCCCTATGGCCCTGTGTGTGGGCATCTTGCCCCCCTGCTCTGAAGCGTCCGAAGGGGCTAGCACCTCAAACATATTTTGAGTAGGAATCTGTGCAAAAAGCTGGGTATTGCTATTCATGCTCAAGCTAGTACTGACTCTAGTTGCTACACTGATTGACTCTGGTTTATTTGAACATCCCCCTTCTCCAGTGCTGCACTGAGGAATGTCCAAGAGACCTTATCAAAGGCCATTTAAGGTCATGGACATAGTGGAGGAAGGAATCTGTTAAGCTTTCTCAATCATGTGATAGAAAATTCTGATATTCCTCGGCAAATCTCCTTTGCACAAAACCAGTCTGTGAGGCATGAATAAGAGACGGAAGAATCCTTTCTAATCTGAGAGCCAGAAGTTTAGTATATATTTTGTAGTCAGTGTTGAGTAAGGATATGGGGTGAAAATTATTCATCTCTAACTGGACTTTACCCTCTTTTGGTATCATGACTATATGAGTCACTGAGGTAGATCCTGAGATTTCGCCTCATATTTCAAAAATGTTAAACAGATCAGACAAATTGGGGTAATAGTATGTCTTAGAGGCTCTGGTAAAAGGAGGCTGGGAAGCCCTCGAGTCCCGGAGCCTTTTTCATTTTAAGAGAGTTAAAAGCTTTAGTAATCTCGCTCTGTGTGATTGGTTTGTTAAGAACTTCTATGTCTTTGTCTGCAAGTTTAGGAAGCTGGAGATAGTCCAGGAAAGCGCTACCCACCTCCAAACTGTCCTATTTCCCAATTTGGGGGGTATATAACTCAGTATAAAAAGCCTGGAAAGCTCCTGCTATTTTCGAGTGGTCTGTTTGTATCAGACCATTACCATCTCTAAAGGCTGGGATATTAACAGATTTTTTTGCATCCTTAAAGTTAGAGCGAGAAGTCTACCTACTTTATTATGTTCCAGGAGATTTTTGGCTTTGGTTTTGGAATACCAAACGTGAGCGCTTTCACTTAAGATTTTATTATATTCATATTTAAGTTGTTTAATTTTGAATGTAATTTAGGGATCTAGAGTTAATTTCCTGTCTTTTTCCAAGTTGGCGATGTGTTTCTCTAAAACATGCGTACTCGCAAACATTTCCCAGGGGCCGCAAAGTACGGTCTGTGGAGTGACCTGAAGGCCGCACTGATTCCAGCAGGGTGGTGGTAGGAGGTCTGGGTGGGTCAGGGATTGTGTAAAGAGGTCTAAATAAATGGGCAAGCATTTATTTTCAGGTTAATAAATGCTTGCTCGTTTCTTTAACAACTAAACAGCAGCTCGTGCTGCTGTTCACCAGGGGGGCCGCATGTAAAGGTCAAGAGGGCCGCAAGCAGCTCCCGGGCCGTACTTTGAGTATCACTGCTCTAAAAGATTCAGCCTTGCATTTAGCCCTTTATTTTTAGAAGCCATAATGCCAATCATCTCCCCCTGATAGTCGCTTTCATTACATCCCAGATCATTTCATTATCCATACCCATGGTTTTATTCTCTTTAAAAAAGTGGTATAAAAAGTGGGCAATTTGGTCTTTAGAATCTTGATCAGAAAGTATGTCATCACTGATTCTCCATGATACATGCGTGGTCTGAAATGACGATTGGCTCAATAGTGGAGTCAGTGGCTGAGTAGACCAATTTTTGCTATGAGAAAAATAGTAGGCCTGGGCAGTAAACTCCGCTCGGCCGGTGGAGTTCACAGAGTTTTGCCACTCCGCGCTCCGCTTGGAGCACGGAGGACGGCAAAAACTCCATAAACCACTACATAGCGGAGTTTACCGCCGCCCACTCCTGTGAGTCTTCACCCATCACATGAAGAGAGAGCCTAGGGCTGATTCAGCTGCATTAGCCCGCCTCCATTAGCATAGCAGATGCCACCCCCCAGGCCTGCAGACTACCCTCCCTGTAACATGCCTCCCAGGGGCTGCACACTTACCCTCTAAGTATAGACCTCACCACAGGGTTGCACACTCACTTTTCCAGTAGCTCCTCCCCAGCCCGGCAGACTCCTCCCCTAAGGGAGTCCTCCCCCGCACACATCGTTCCCGGGGACTCAGTCTGAACACTTTTCTTCCAACGCTTTGCAACAGGCTGCATGATGTTGCGAAGGACTGCCAAAGAAACTTAAATGCTTAAATGCTAATTTGGCCCTTGACTTTTAGAGGCTACGACACTGGATGGGCCCATTTTTTTCATAGTCTTCCTTCCTTCCACACATCTCCATATGGCTGCATTCAGGAGCTTCAAAAGGATTTGTAAAAGCGAGTAACAAAAAGTGAAGAAATGTTGAACCTGACTGTGAAGGGCAAAACAATGAAGAATAATTATCTACCTACTAGGCCTGCCCATGAAATTCCACTCCGCTCACGGAGTTTGTCCCACTCCGCGCTCTGCATAGTGCATGGAGTTCCAAAAGAGGAGTAGAATCTTTCCCTCACTCATGCTCGCCAACGTTAAGTTGGCGAGCACGAGTGAGGAAAATGTTGCTCCAGGCCACCTTTGAGAAACCTTCCGTTCATGTTGAGGAAGCTGCCACTCGAGTAGAACATCTACTCGAGCAGCAGAAAGAACCTGTGCCCTCTTGCACTGCGCATGGTGCCAATTGCACTGATTTTCCAGCGCAGGACAAGTACCCGGTGCTAAAAATCAGCGCAAATGGCGTGACCTATTGCACTCCACCGCTTGTGGAACACTGTGTAGAACGGTGGATGTTTTTGGTCACTTCGCGGAGTTCCTCTCCGCCCAGGCCAATATCCAGTATCTGTTTCGTAAATACTGCCTTTTTCACCAACACCACAGGCCGTGGTTGATTCTACGTAAACAGCGCAGAACAAGAAGACTTGTTCAGTGCTGCAAATGCACGGCAATTGTGAACGGACTACCTAGAAACATTAAACATCTGAGGAATTTGATAAACTGCACATATTTAATTGAAGATAGATATCTTAAGTACTTGTGGTTTGTAGCAATGCGAGTCTCTCGCTATTTTTTGCCCTCTACAACTTTATAATCTTCAGGGCAAAAGAAGAGTTAATGAAGAGCACAGGATACAAGGAAGACATTTCCCGAGGGCCCTCATGTGAGAGCACTGCTGCTCCTTCACTTTCACCTCAAATGCTGGGATCAACTGATTTTAGGAGCCTGCAGAAACTTTCAGTTTCTTTCCAGTGTTGTGTGGCACTCACAGGTGGCCGGGATGACAAGAGGGGGCCCTGCTACACCCAGCAGGCACGCACAAGGCACACAAACCTCTACGCAACACAACAGCCCAGACGGCAAAGACTGCAGGTATGTCCACACCAGCACTACACAGCTTACAGTAACTATAAAAAGTGCTGCTGTATAGAAAATGAACTGTCAAGTTTTCCCTTTCAAAATAGTTGGATCTTAAAGTTCTGTTTAGACTCTGTTTTCAATGTGTTGGTTGAATAGTTCTTCTTTTTTTTGCTTGGCACCAGTGAAACAGAGAACTTGTAAGTATCGTTCAGGCAGTATCTCCTTAGTCTTTTGCCATTCTTAGCACTTGTTTATAGTCACTGCAGTATGGGGAAGGGGAGCTGTACATGTGTGTCTGGTTATGGCTGCACTATTTTGTGACTGTATTGTTTACATTCTGTTTTACTCTACATAGTCCGTATACCTGCACATCCCTGAGTATCTCTGCACCTGCTTCTGTGGCTGTATACACGCTTATTCTTCTCAATGAATATACAAAGTGTTGTTCTGCACACACCCCTCTGTTTGTGTCCACGCACACATACTCGCTCGGGTTGTAGATCACATGTTTGTTTTTATTCACCATTATTTCATTACACACTTGTTCTACAGTTGAGCAGGATTCCATCATCCCATGGGGTGTCACTCATGCTCCCAGCGCGTACCACCCGTCTCTCATACAACACATGACAGTAATACTCCCACAGTTCCTCTTCAGTCATCCTGTGAAAAGACTCCAACCCTCTAGTTTTAAAGACTCTCTCTAAAGCAAATAGAGTTGAGTTTCTTTGGGAGGGGAGTGGAGTGGAGGGATTTTCTCTTGCAGTATTCCTGGTGCCATGCCCTTAAGAGGCCAGAAGGATGTGTCAATGCGCCCCAGCGGTTTCCTTTCCCCGGCTGCAGCCATCTGCCAAACTAAGGTGTTAGAGAACATGTTACACTGCCCTCATCTTATCGGAGAATGCAAGCTAACCAACATAGGATCCCAAATCAAAGGCTCATATTAAACTCTCCTGTTTGTATCTATAAGACAGAATAACACCCAACAGTCTCTGCACATCTGTGGGCTGTGGGAAAGGCAATATAATGTGGGTCACATAGTCAGAGGGTGAGGTACTTGTCAATCAAAAATGGAAAATTGTGTTAGATAAAAAAATCAGGAGATGAAAAGGCACTAATGTGAATAAGGGGTGATTACTTCACCCGCTCGCGGAACTCTGTGTAATTTGGCAGAGTTTTCAGCAACTCTGCGGAATTCCACAGAGTGAAGCTTTTGCGAGTTATGCCCAGGCCTAAAAAATAGTCACTTCTGGACAGGGTGTTGGGGGTGTGTGCACAAAAGGTGAAAACACTACCCGTTGGATTGTGTAATCTCCAGACATCAACCAAGTCATTTTCCACAGATAATGTATGTACCTGTCTATGAGAGCGATAAGGTCTGTAGGAACATGTAGGGTCTATCTAGAGTAGTGTTATATGGAAGATTAAAATTTCCCACCAAAATGATTCTACTATCCTTGGGAAGCTCATGTAGCTTGTTATTCACAGAAGACCAGAAGGAGGGGGTCATCTGTCATTGGGGCATTAATGTTTACAATAAAAAATGGAAAAGCATCTTTAGTGATTTTAAATAGGCGCCATTTGGCCTGATCATCATGTGCCAAAGTGTCAGCTGAGCACCTGACCTGTTTAGAAATCCGGGTAAATTCCCAATTTTTCTTGTTGAGTGCCAGTGAGCATGCGATGTTACTAATCCAGTTGTGTTGCCTACTAAGAGCCTCCAAAGGCTCAGCACTGGTCTCCTGGAGTAGAATAATATTGCTCTTTAGTTTCTGACAATAATCTAGCACCTTCTTACGTTTGATTGGATGATTGAGACCTTTTCGTTAAGGGAAATGATTCTAAGTGACTAAGGAGCAATCAATGAGCAATTTCAAATCACCACGGTATGACCACAGGAAGATCTTCCAAGAATGTATAGAATAAAGAGGGAGTAGAGCCGAGAACAAAGAAGAAAAGCAAACCAGAGTACAGGACATGGAAGGGACATATATCACCATATCATGTAGTATCATTGTACAGTTCTCCAAAAAGCATACCAATGATCAAAACTGAAACCCCAACCCGCCACCTTCCCCACTATCATCCCACCCTGAGGACCTAACCCCAAAAGACAAAAGGGGACCATGTAGGCCTCTACACAGGAACACGACCCAGAGCGAAGTCTCAGGGTCTGAGTGGCAAAATGGCGATAGGAATATTAGGGAAACGCTGAAATAAAAGAGGAACAGGTTGCCAAACATCATACCCATTCAGAAAGTGGAGGCTATTTATCATATCAGTGACTAACAGACATCCTGTCTAGAGTAAGAATTAAAGGTAAAACATGCCTACCCTGAAACTATATACACAAGAAAAGAGAGGCAACTTTCAAAAGAATTATACAATGGACACATCCCACTGCTGTATTTAGCAATATAGAGATGATTCGAGAGGTCTTTTTTCTTTTTTCTTTTATCTTGTATTTCTTTTATTCGTTTTCTTCCAAAGTAACACAGACAGTTCTGCACGTTTTGCCCACAAATTGGGCTTCTTCAGGGAGTAATTAGACTGGTTAATTCATTAATGCGACAGACATGGGGTAATCCCGTCTTCTCCCATTTTGTGCTCAGCTTAACCATGTAATCGTTGTTTGGATCTTAATCCATTGTTATACTCGTATGTTCTGGCTCCATTCAATAATCCTAATTCGACAAATAACTGTTTTATACCACACGTCTAAGGCCGTGTCCAGCCATAGCGGGACGTGTAAAGTCGGCGTTTCCCACAATTCAATTAATTCAATGTATATGAGTTTATATGAGTACATAATGTCATTGTGTATGGCTGATAACTTATCTAAACTATCTAAACAAAGGTAACCGGCAGTATTTGTGGCAAAAGGATACTTTCCAAGATTCATTAGTGGCAATGGAGACCAGAGTGTGGCATCTATATTAGAACAATAAAGTGGTGGAAAGGATCAGTGAGTCATACTGGAGTCTAATAAGTTCTTCAAAAAAGCCTCAAGATCTCTGGGTTCATCACAGATGCGTGAGTGGCCCTCATGAGTGATCTTCATTCTTGCCGTATTAAAAGAAATTTCTTCCTACGATCCATCGTCGGCTTGCATAGTACTGAGAGATGCCTACTTTGTGAGCTATCCAGTCAATGGCTTTAATCCATCTCATGCGGTCCAGAATCAGTTCTGTGTCTTGATATCTCAAAGATCTGAAGACAAGTGCTTTTGGATGAAAAGATATTTCCAGGATATGCAGGAGTCAGGATTCTAGAAAGGCCACACATGATTTGTCACTGTTTTCTGTGTTTTCCGGCAGACCAGTAATTTTCAATTGCCCCTCCTGTTAATATTTTCCAAGTCACCAACTTGTCTTTCTAACTACATCACCTTTCGTGATAATTTGTCTAATCTTTTCATCAATGAGTTCTGGTTTTCTTCAACCTAACAAATCCTAGATTCTGCCTCCTCCATACGATTGGCTAGGGCTTTAATATCTTGCCTTAAGCCCACCATTTCGACCAATTGGTTCTCTGTATTTGATGATTGCTTTTTGTTGATTGCGTCAGGTCATGTAGTGATTGAGTCGCAACAGAATGGCTTCGATATTATTGGAAAGATCCTGTTTCCCTTTTATTGGAGAGTCCGGTGATGGAGAGTCGTGCTTTGTATGCTTATGTCCAGGTTTCTGTTTTCTTTGTTCTTTGGAATGTCTGTGATCTCCCCCTTAGGTCCTTATCTTTTGTGTCAGCCATGCTAAGAAATGTCTTAAACCAGGATTACCTGGCAATTACGAAAGTAAACTACAAGGAACAATTTCAGACAAATAATGTTGGAGAAGGTACCTAATGTAGACAAAGTATCATAAAAAAGAAGACAATAGTGTCTCAGCTGCAGCAGTGTTATCAAAGATATTGAAGACAGAAGCATCAGAATATGACTATTCCTGACCTCATGGTAGAGGCACCCTGGCACACCGGGGTGGCTTGGTGTTGTTTGCTGCCTAATGAACGCTCAGTGGGTACACATGTAGCTTTATTCCACATAAAAATATATCATTACCTCACAAATGTTACAGCTAGCCTCTTCTTTACAGGAGTCCTGCATATAAGCCTGCCCCCGAACGAGTTTGAGGTGATTTGAGGGAACAGCCCCTCTGCACTTGTGTGATGAATTAGCAGGGCGGGAATGACTGATAGAAGCAGGGTGCATTGTAAGAGGCTGGTGCTGTGGTAATGCGCTCCCCTGTCTCTCCGAAAACCAGCGCCTTCACAATGCCAGCTTAATTTGTAACCGCTCGTCCCTTAATGAGCGGAGCACAGCATAGCAGTTATGGACCCCATCTTGTATTCAGGATCATAAGGCATCATATGTGGCTTTATTATCGAGTCTGGGGTGAAATGCCTCTCCAACTGTTTGAGGCAGATTAGTGGGGTAAGAGCTGTGGGTGGTGGCAGCGTATACAGTGTCTGACTGGCATGATTATGTTGCGCTCTACTACTTCTGTTAGAGCCTTCAAGATGGTGCTCACAGGAGCAGCTCAATCGTTTGGTGAGCCAGGCGCAACGTAGCATTCATAGGTGCCATCTTAGGTTCTGAAACGACCTTCATTGGAGGGGTAGTAATATCAGGTAGCGGCGGGGTGCACATAGTCAGACTAGTGCGGTGATATTGCGCTCTACTACCTCTGGTAGAGCCGGCATGTTCATGTATTCAGGGGGCGCTCAATTATTTAATGAGCCGAGCGCTGCGTAGCAATCATGGGCGCCATCTTAGGTTCAGAAACAGCCTTGTTCCTGGAGCTCGCTCTGGGGGTCGAAAATGGGGCATACAGTCAAAAAGAGCCTTTATTTCAATATATTTGGGGTGCCAAGATGTCCACAGCAGGAAGACTGCATGGTTTAAGGTGAAAGAGTTCCCTGATGGTGTAGCTTTTCGGGATCAGGAGCCACTCGGGTCCGGAGCTCCGATCTCAAATGTCCATACCTGTTGGGCGTGAGAAACGCCCCCATGTGTGCTCCAATTATGAGTTAAAAAAAGAGGTAAGAGATCGAAAGAAAAAAAAAATATCGAAGAGTAACAATAGGCATAAAGGGGGCCATGTGTGTGTTTGTAAATTGTTCGGAATGGTGATTTGTAAAGAGCTACCTATTTCCACCACAGTCAATTTAGAGGGGTATGAAAGTAGCAGGGGCAGGCATTAATTGATTAAATAAAGAACTGAAATGGATGACATTTGATGAAATTTGAAATAAATTCAGATCGAGGGCAATAGCATAGCCCATGTTATTATGATTCCGACAACACAAAGGGCTGCGTAATGCAAAACAGTTTCATTTCCTTTCCCTCTCTGTTTAACAATTCACATTTCCTATGTAAATATGCAATGAATTTATCCAAAACATTCACTTCTAAAAATCAATTTATGTAGAAAAGTAAGATACTGATTAAAGGTAACAACAATAGGATACATCTATCGTGACATCAAACCATCCACCCTTCCTTATCCTTAACAACATTTATAGCTTGAGAGTGGAGACCGAGCAGAAAATTATTAGAGCTTTGACAGCTTAAAGTACGAAAATAGCAATTTCGATTTTAAATAATATCTGTTAACTGGACATTCCATCGGAGGTACAATGCACAAGATCCTCTGACCAGGATGCCATCAATGCTGGATCTGTTATTTGGCTGCAATAAGAATCTGAGGAAGAATTATTTTTTCAACTTGGTGCAGCTAACGTATTCAAAGTTATATAAAATGGAATAGGCGGTTTTTTGAGATAGTGATATACCTATCAACCCAAAGAGACGTGAAATATGCAGTTAATAGAATTATGATGAAAAAAATAATGAATTATCTAAGCTGCCTTTTGTGGTCACTGAAGAATTAAAACTACTGTCAGGTGTTCCACAACAAAATTGAATTTGAATCAAAATGTCCTGAAATAGTCTTCCTTTTGCACAAATCAACACCTTTCTTTAAATCATTATTTGACTCAAGAATAATTCCAGAGTCTTGACAATGATCTATTTTTCATCCACTCTACTATCAAATTGAAGGTTCATTGCACTTTTCACTTTTCACTTGTGACGCCACTCCCTATGCAAAGGTTTTGCTACTAGAACATGAGGTAAGGATAGAAAATGTAAATATTTTACCAGCTACTCAAAATAGCATTTCAGACATAGAGAAATATTTTATCAATAAAGATTTTATTACAGAAAGCTGTAGATTGCCCAAAAATATATTTTCATGTTTACTTTTTGATGATTCTGCAGCTTTTGACTGAGCTAGTTGAGAACCTCTTTTGCAAAAACAATGGAAATAAGGCAAAACTGTCAGCCTCCATCGAACACCACTGAGTTCCTATACTATAATCTGGGTAGGGGTGAAGATTTGGCTTGAATCCACAATGGCTACAGTTCTATCTACAAACCAAGGCCCAAGCAAGGTTGTGTAATGCCTCCTCATTTTTCAATTTTTATACAGCAGATATTTCAGACTAAGAGTAAACGGCTCCTAGGTTTCTATGTAAGTTCAGAAACTGTCAGAACATATCCTTCGATATGTTAATGATTCAGTGATTCTGTATTAGACTCCAGTAGGCCTAGAATGAACCCTGAAAGCTTTAGAAGTCTTCAACAAGTAGAACAATCTAGCATTTTGGAGGACCAAATGTGCCTTTCAGTAAAACTTGGATAAGGTTCTGTCCTATAACTGCTGAGTAATATGTCTTGACCGGATGACCAACCATAAAGCACACATGAAGGCATTAGAGTGTAAATCTTCATCTTTGGTTTTTGCTTTCAAAAACTGTGGTTTTATTCTTGGAACTTATAAAAGCAAAATATGGTCTAACAATGATACAAGGTCTCACAATATTTCAAGAGAAAGCTGGCACAAGGCCTCATAGAAGTATTGACTCCTGTATAAAAGTTGTCTTTCCAATCTTGCCATCAAGTTTGCTTACCCAATTTCAGTTGGAATGTGGAGTTTTAAACAAATGCTAGTCCCAGATACATTGACTAATGAATATGCATAAACAATAGCAATGGCAGACTAACGAATCCTGAAATATCATCTTTGGAAGACGCTATAAACATGTGTAGAAGTCTACCTAACCGCTTTATAGTCAAAACATTTAGAGTAAGAATAAAACGGCTAGCATTACATTTTCATTTATTCAAACTGAAATCTTATCTGGGACTCAAACCATTAATTAAACAAAACTGAACATTCATTCTCTTTGGATATAGAGACACAGTTACAATATAAAATAGGAAAGGTTTTAAAGAGTTTGAATACTGAATACTATCCGCAATTATATTTAACATGTGCTGAATAAATGGACGAGGCATAATTTAATGGTAAAGGCTTAGTGTCAAATATTATGCAATACTCCTTTATTGCAAAACATACAGAACTTTCTTTTGTAAATCAATTGTCCATTTGATTTGAATCTGTGATTTACTGTCTGAATGTAAACATTGGTTGACACCTGTGTTTTCTAAGTTCGACATGAGGATAATTAAGAAGGCTAGCAATTCCTCCTTCATGGGAACTATTTTACAATTAACTTAAACGTTGACAGAATTTATTAATTAAATATTTACCTTATTCAGTAATTAAAAGTGTCCATAATGAGAAATATTTTTGCGTCCCCGCAATACAAGTACTTGAAGCTTAACAAATATTTACTGTCTGTAGTTGAGGGCAACCACACAGTAAGTTATATAATAATGTTACGTTTTGCTTCCTCATTGTTGGCATGGAATCTATAACAATGAACATATTTTCATGCATATGATGTTTTTAACATGCTTTTCCTGTCACTCTATAATAATTAATTTTAGTATTTTGATGAGCATTGTTGCATACTTTCTAAAATTGAATGTTTTTCAATACTTAACTGGGGTAATAACTGTAATTACTTGTTTTTAGGCCCACGTCTACCATTAGTTACTGTGAGTCAGGTTTACAAAATTTATCAATAAAGCTACAGGTGTGCAACTAAAAATACTTGTGTACATAGTTCCTCATCATATTGTTGTTATTCAAGTTCACCCCCTCCCTTTCTCAACAAACGCCCAGTTCATTCTTGGAAAGCTGCATGCATACCTTTCAAATTGTCATTCAATTTTGTGTTTCAAACAATGAGAAACATGCCACCGGAATGACTGTCAGCTGAACAAACATACCTGGAAACTCCAAGCAAAGATGAACTTTAGTGCACCTTCTAAACCCCTGTGCTCTGCAATTAAAAGCAGCAGCACCTCTAGACACCACTTACAGTATCACAAAGTCAATCTGGTGTATGAAACATTTGTGATATTTGTCTGCACAAATGGTTTGATAGGTCAAAATATGAGAAAATCATTGGGCCAATTTACAATAGCATTTATGAGTGCAGGTAATACTACAGGAGTACTCTTTTATGTCCTCTTGCATGCCTTTCTGAATCGGCCCTGATACTTCCAACTCTCTATTAGTAAAAATGCAAAAAGGGTGCAGTGCTTTCTGTTCGTTCTAATTTTATATGAACATTCCCTGAACAATTCACATTACAATGTAGGGTGGATCGCCACCGCCCGCCCTACATTTCCCTCCGCCTCCCCCCGCCATATTAGTATGGGGGGACCCCGGCGGACGGAGAGACCGTCCGCCGGTTTTCCGCCGGTCGACCAGTCGACCGGGCGGAAAAGGGGCTACATATGGTGGCGGTGTCTGCTAGACACCGCCATCCATATTAGCATGGGTGCGGGAAGCAGCCTTTCCGTGGCGGCGATGCCGCCACGAAAAGGCATGCGTTGCGGGCCCCCAGGGTATTGGGGGGTGGGGGGTGCACATGGGGGTACCACATTGTCATGGACAAGGTGGCAGGCACCGCGCGGTGCCTGTCACCTTGTGCATGACAATGCAAACAGTGCATCCCCAGCATTGTGGCGGGCGGTGCTGTGTGCACCGCCCGCCACAATGCTGGGAATGGAGGATGCCACCGCCACGGTGGCGGTGGCCTCCTAATCGCTGGTGTGGGACCGCCGCACCACTCGCGGCCGGTCCCAGCACTGCTAGGGTGGCGGGCGGACGAAAGTCCGCCCGCCATCCTAATAGGCCCCTGAGGGTCAATTCTCAAAGGCAACTAAGAGTAGGCAAAAAGTATTACAGGAGTAATGCTTCACTATTCCAAGGTGCTTTTGTGAACAGGTCCCATTGACTTCATTACACTCATTATTTAACCCCTTCGATGCGCGTGACAAGCTCAGCTCGTCATGCTGCGCGGTAGCGCTGTGCGCATGACGAGCTGAGCTCGTCACGACCACACCCGCGATCGGAATGTCCAGCACACGAGCAGAATTCCGATCGCGGTCAAGGGGTTAAAGGACTATTTTAGCCTGAGTTTGGATTTTTTAAATGTTAAATTGTCTCATATTTGCTCTTGTTTATTTGTGATGAAAGTTAACATTTTTGTTTTGGGCAATTAAAACTGTGTTTCTCATATTCAAGTGCTGCATGTTCCCCACATTACTGTATGTAGACTCTTGACAACAAGTTCTTGAAGTGATGTCACAGTTCAGACACTGAATAAAAAGAGACCTTATTACAATGTTCTATCTCGCTGAAAGTATTTCAATGAAAATTAAATAACAGCATGCATTGTAAAATATAATCCTGCCTATTTCTCACGTTTAAGCAGCTACATTAAATGTAACACTAGTACATGGGCATATTCTACAATTAAAAATTAAATTGTCTCAGTGAAGTGTACTTTGTTCTAACGAGATATGTATTATTACTTTATGTTGTCACCTAAATAATTTAGTCTTTTCAATATAAACATTTTGTGAGCGGTACTACTGCTTTTTAATTGCAAGGATTCTACAAAATATGTAAAAGTATTCTATTATATTTTTATTTATTTTTTCACATCTTTCACATGGAGCATTATGCCCTTTAGTAAGGTAACCGAGTTCTCCATAGAGTTTCACTGATATTGAAGAGACTTATAATTACTACAGGAGTACTACTTCACCTGTACATAAAAGGGTTTGTGAATCTGCCACTAAGTCCTCTTTTATGTACTCTTGCATGATTTTGTGAGTTGGTCCAAAACATTTAAAATGGGAATAAATTAGGAATATTGAAGGATTGTTCATATACAGTTAATACAAATACAAAAGACAGTACCTTTTTTGCACTTTTATTAATAGGGAGTTAAACTTTCGGGGCCAGTTCACAAAGGCATGTTATAGTACATAAAAGAGAATACCAGTAGTGGTACTTTCTGTAGTCATAAATGCTTTTGTGAATCAGCCCCCTTGTGTTGATTGCTATATGTTGTTAAAACTACACTTAGGCTATCCAGTGCTTAATTTGAGTCGGTGGTTTCCGGTGCTCAGCACCAGCACTTAATTCTTAGCACCGGCGCTTGTGACAGTCTGCCACATGGTGGCTCTGTCTGCCAAACGAGGGCATGAGCACAACAGCTGTTTATTAATATAATACATATTAACAATCACTAATGTGCGCCACCCAAGTCATTCATATAGCTTTGTGGGCCTTGAACAATATGAATTGTCACACTTGTCGGAGTGTGATGGTTAGTAGTTGTATGGGTGATGTAATAGGCAGCGCTTGCAGGGGCAATAGGGGGGTGCAAGCAGCCATGAGCTCCTGATGAGGGCCCTGGCACTTATTGTTTTACAAATTAACCACTGAGGCTATCTTTCTGACTTATGAAAAAACTTTCAATTCAGCTGGTAACAGTAGTTACTAGCCACATTGGGATTACAGCAAACACAAGAAAACCGTTTTAACATGTATCTCTCCCCATTCATTTCATCAGTTAAAACCTGGCAAAATGTGCAGATGGAAAACCAGACAAAAATGAGAAATTACCATGGGAACTTGGGTGCAAGACCACATATTCCAGAAGTAATTTTCTATTTCTCAATATACTAATAGGTAATGCCACTGTATTCTCACACCTTGGAATCGCCAATACCTGTAGTAATGGTAATTTTGAACGAGAGACATACTGCAGACTGTGGTGGAGGGGATGTGTTCAGTGGGGAGACAGTGTTGGTCCTGTAGGTTTTGGAAGTGGGGAGTGGGGTAGACAATTAACCTGCTGTTTGAAGGAAAAGGTTTATTCAGCAGCAGGAGGAATTGGGCCTTCCACTGTTTCAGGGGGAGCACATATTATTTGCATTTAACCAGAGTTACACTATGGGATTATTCCTGAGGAAAGGAGGGGTGAAAACAATGAAGTGGTTCGCTTCCAATTTAAAGAAGTGAGTTTTGGAGGTAGCTATTGTGGATGGAGGCAGAGCAATTGATTAATCAGAGCCAAAGGTCTAAAATCTATTTGCTTTGGACACGATTATGTGTACGACAGTCCATTGGACCACTGAAAACATGGTGGCGGTCCCTGGACCGCCAGACTGGCTGTCCACCCACCGTATTAAGACTACAGTGGTGGGACCACCACAGGAACGCTGCCACCGCAGGGATCCTTGATCCCCTGGCAGTGGTGCAGCGGTCAGAGGCCATAATATGCTGGTGGTGCAGCTGCTGCACCGCCAAGCATATTATGAGTTTCCTCACCGCCACAGTTTTCATAGCGGTGAGCCTGCCATGAAAACTGTGGTTGTGAGCTGGTGCCTCTGGGCCATGGGGATGCATGCAGGGGAGCCCCCCTGTCTGCATGCATGCCCAGTTCCTGCACAGTATGGACTTAACAGTCCATGCCGTGCAGGAACTTGCTTTGACATTTCCATTGCGATACCTTTCTAAGGATCACTGCCTGGGACCGCCAAAGCACTGCTCGCCAGACCAGGAGAAATCTCCTAATCTGGCGGGCGGTGTCAGTACGGCTTTGGTGGTGTGGCAGCAGGGCGCTGGCTTGGTAGTTCGCTGCCACACTGCCAAAGTCATAATCAGGCCCTAGGTATTTTCTGTACAGCGCCTGGAATATTATACACTGGTGTTTGAAACGTGTGCAGTGCATTGTAGGTATCCATTAAAGGTGATCTTGGTAGTACTTTTGCCATGAGTAAGTTACACAAAATGAATAAGTTACTAAAAATGAGTAAGTTACTTATTTTGGTATTCACAGAAGGCACTTACTCATCAATGAGTAAGTGCCTTCTGTGAATACCAAAATGAGTAAGTTACACAAAATGAGTAAGTTACACAAAATGAGTAAGTTACTCAAAATGAGCAAGTAAGTGCCTTCTGTGAATACCAAAATGAGTAAGTGCCTTCTGTGAATACCAAAATGGTAGTAAGTTTAGGATTTTGTCTTAAGTTAGTTCTGTGAATCGGGCCCAGGGAGATTAAGATTTGAACTTGATTCCCCATATTTCAAGGTTGGCAGCTCTAGCCACTCGACTTTATTTCCTCCCCAAAGGAGTTAGGGGTCTATTACGATGGCGGTCGGATGTCCACCGCCGGGCCGGCGGTGGCGCCCGCCGTACCGGCGGTAGACATCCGCCCGCCATCGCAACCAGGAAAACCGCCGGTCATATTAGGATGGCGGTGGTGACCGCGGCGGTGGGAAATTCCGACCGCCGCTTTACCGCCGGTTGCCATCCGCACTCCTGCCTGGCGGATGGAGCAGGACCGGGATAATGGTGGTGGTGCAGAGCAGGCTCCGCCGGCAGGATTATGATGCCGGCGGTAGCCAGCCTTTCCTCAGCGGTCAGACCACCATCGAAAGGCATGCGGAGATTGTCTTCCGGGGGCCTGTTGCGGGCCCCCAATGTTTTGGGGGGGTGTGGGTGCACTGGGGGGGTACCCACGGTCCCCCCCTACAGTTCCCTGTACCAGGTGGCAGGCACTGTGCAGTGCCTGCCACGCAGTGCAGGGAAATGCAGGACATGCTCCTTTTGACATCGCGGCGGTGCTGCGTGCATCAGCAACCGCCGCAATGTTAAAGCCCGCGATCTGACCACAGCGGTCGGATTTCGAGCAAGGAACATCGTAATACGACCGGCGGTTATGTTGCTGGCCTTGCGGGCGGTCTTTTCCCGTTACCATGGCGGTGGGGGAGGTTTTCCGATTGCCATCGTAATAGGCCCCTTAGTTGTGATAATGGTTGAACCATATGATCCATGGAAAAGTAGCGCCAGATCTTCCCGCACATGTTTTTGAGTGATGTAGTCAGCCAGATTGTATGCTGCTGACAGGTCAAAAGTATCAATGTATGGGATGTCATTCCTCATGCACTATGAGTTGGTCCTCCTGATGCAGCAAGTACAATTTCTGTCCATCTCATGGTCAGTGTATTAGTAAATCCATTTTGTCACTTATTCTATCAGAATTTTTGTCTGGGGTAATAGGCCAGCACCACAGGGTCTGCAATGTGGAGTGAGTGAAGGAAAGAATTACTTGACCCATGATACTGTGCCTGACTCAGCAGCAGTATTTACAAATGTTTTAATCTTGTTACACCAGCCTCTTCTAATTGTTGAATGTTAGACTTCTCTATCTTTTAAGCAGAACCACTAATAAGTGTATATAGGTAGGATTTTGGATTGTTTGCAATAGTCTCTCAGTTCTTTATTCATTTGAAACTGATCAATAGTAGATGTTCTTGGCAAACCTATTGAATCACACAAGGCTTCTGGATTAGTCAATTAATGTAACATGTTGAATATTTCATTTGATTGGTAGGTGAATCATTTGTGAGGTTAGAAGCATATATCATTTGTCCTGAACTATATAATAACATAACTTCCTGTGAATTGTGCCTATCTCAGGCACTGATGTTATAGATTCTGGACTAACTTTTTCATGTCACTGGCTGATTATGATTTGATTAGTGATGTAGGGCAGGTCAGCAGGTTGCAATAGGTGATTTCCTACTTCTGATCAGAGAATGTTCTTACTTTCCAATGATGGGGTTCCAAGTGTTAAGCGGGACAGGTGACTTTAGGATGAACTAATCCTTTGTTGCTAGAAGGTTCCAGGGAGCTAAGGATGGCTTAAAGAGTTAATCAGCACTGGTCGAGAACTATATATATTCCATGCATTTTTGCATATAGACCTATTGCTATCTTTGCATGAGCTTGGATTGGTTGGCGTTTTGTGGAAAAATGCTTGAAGAGAGTTTGAAGCCGAATTTCTTACAGACATTAATTTTGCACTTAGGTTTCCAGACAATCTTGTTGCCAAACAAATGCAAGGACTGCAGGACAGAATCTGTGTCTGCAGCACACGGTTGTGACTTACATTTTTTTTTTGCATATATTATGCTTAGATGATTTAAGTGATGTTGCATTCAAAGCAAACTAGCATTGCTGCTGACCTTTAATGGTTTCCTCAGGGATGGTGTGGTGCAATGGAGCCTATAGTTTTTTGCTGTGTATCATTGGTAATTTTTGAACTCTAAGATTGTTGTATGGGAAAGTCTAATGATTGCAGACAGTGCCTGGTGGCTATTGGTGTCAACATTTCTAAGTTTAGTATTAGTTTTGCCTCGATTTCTCTAGACTTTTCTGGAAGGTGGCCACTAGAGTAGAGATGCCAGGCTACTTTGCTAGTTACAGCTTCCTACATGAAGCATCACCCCAGTTATCAAGTACCTCAAGAGCATTATGAAACAGCAACCAAATTAACATCCAGTAGTGGAGTGGATATGTTGTCCGTCAAGAACTAAGGAGAGGGATGATAAAGCTGTCCAAAGACTTTTATTCGGCAGTTGCCATAAAAGGTTATCACACTATAAACAACAGCTTACAAAACAGAATATAAAAAACATGATACAGATACAAGGAATTACAAATTAAAAACCATTCCTAAAAAAATACTAAAATTCATCCAAAAGTATTCTAGTGTTAAACAGATAATTAGACACTGCAGCAATTTAGTTTAGGGCCAAGACATAGATCAGAAGCAAATAGACCCTAGATATCAAGTTGTTTCCTAATTCTGAATGCCTTACAGATGTAACTAATTACAGCAGAACAAATAAGCTGCATATCTAGATGCTGTAAAAGTAGCACACCTGCCCTGCACAATGCTGGACGATTATCACACGATGGAGAATGCAAATGCAAAAATGTAATTCTCTGTGTAACATCAAAACTGCAGGGATAGGACAAAATGTCATAGGGGCAGCATGGCAAAGAGGAAAACCAAGTACCACGCTGTGGAAAGGCCACCAAAAAGTGTGCTGTGCTAATTCTAAAACAGGTCAAATTAGAATCTATGTTCGAGGTTGGCTATCTAGAGTAAATATAGTTCTATCTCATGTATAGTTGTAGTTACTAAGTAGCACGGGACCGACTCCATGGTTAACATTCTAGAATATCTGGCATCATTTCTATGTTCATAATATAAAGCTTTTACTTTTGTCTTAAAATTATTGTTTATTTCGCTTGGACAATAAAATAAGTTTGGAGTTCCAAGGTCTAAAAAAGATTTATTGACATAGGCCAGTCATGGAACAGAATCCATATGGTCTTGTTCAAAGCAATCCTCAAGCACTGGACAGGAGAAATTTGATTAGAGGAGAGATCTATATCAATATACCTCGGAGCAAAGGTGAGATTTTCACCAGATCCTCCAGGTAAGAGAGGCCTGCATCTGGGTGGGTAATAAAGGTTGTGGTGCTAAAAGCCTCCATAAACATTTATTTTCAACAGTTTACAAATTCCCTGGATTGATATAGCCCGTCACGCCTACCCCATTTATACCCATGGAAAAACACTTGCTTTTATACTACATAATTAATTATTTTATAGGTTTATGGCCAAGTTTCTCTGCACAGTTACAAAAGCAATTGACTGCCCCAGCAAATTTAGAGGCCCTCTGAATGAAAAGCTTGTCTCATCTTAGATTGGCATCCAGCATAATTCCAAGGTAGTTAAAATTCTGTATCTTAGCAAGTACAGAAGCTCCTAAAGTGTAATTTTGTGTGCGTGTTTTCCTCAAGCCACGTGTCATAATAAAAGGTTTCTGTTGGTTAACCTTCAAACTGAGATTGTCCATAAATTCAATAAAAAAGATCGAGTAAAACCTGCAGACCATTGGTGGTGCAGGCAATAAGGACTGCGTTGTCCGCATAGAGTAAAACAGGAACTGGGCGATTTCCAACCTTGGGTAGATCCTTCCCTTTTGATATTAACACAGAATCAAGAGAATTAATATAAAAAAGAAATACAAAAGGGGCTGAGATACAACCCTGTCTCACTCCACAGTTGGATCTGAAAAAAGGTGTGCATTCTCCCCGTATCTAACTTGGGTGGTCATACCCCAGTGCAGACACTTAAGAAGGTCAATCAAAGAATATTCAATGCCCACCTCTTCCATCAAGATCCAAAGCCTCCCTCTATCCACCAGATCAAAGGCACTGGAGAGGTCCATTAACGCCATGTTCAACAAACCTCTTCTAGCTTATACATAGTTCCCTATAAACAGGGTTAGGTTCAATGATTGTTCTACGGTGCCCACTCCGGAATGGAAACCATATTGCACATCTGAAAGAAAATCTTTTGCTTCCACCCAAGCTTCCAATTTTGGAGAATTATCCTCCCAAGTATCTTTACAGAGGAATACAGGAGGGAGGTAGGTCGATAACAAGATGGCTGATTTCTATCCCCCTTTTTAAATATTGCACCATAATGACCTTACTCCATGAACACAGGGGACTGTCTCTGATCGCTGTTCGGAACAAATTTTTTAATGAGGGAGCCCAACGTGGGATTCTGTTTATAGACATCAATGGGGCACCCCATCCAGGCCGAGAGTCTTATCAGTTGAGCACCTAAGAATAGCTTTGGACACTTTGCTTACAGCCGTAGAGTCACTTAAACAGGATGCTTGGCCCAGAGTTATGTTAGATGCATCCAAAGGTGATATCTGCGGTGATGAAGTATCATCTTGGTCAAAAATCTTGGAGAAATGGGACACCCATTCTTCAGCAGAGATATGACCTTCAATTCTGGGATTGTTATGCCCGGAAAAGAAAGGCCGATTTATAAAATCCCAGAAAGCCCTGTTACGCCCTATGTGGTGGCTGCTAAATCCTCTCAGGCCCTCCTTCTCAACTCCAGGTTCCTCTTCTCTAGGGTCTCTTTGTAAGTATGTCTTGCCAATCTGATAGTCTCAATATTACGGGGTAAGGTGTTGGTTGCTGCTTTCAAATATTTTAGAGCAGCAGTGCATGCAGAATTGAACCATTTATGAATAGAGTGGCTTTGTTAGTTCTCTTTACAGTTAACATGCTGGATACCTTATTACAGAGATCTTCATAACTAGCCAGCACGTCCTGGGGCTTAGCTTTTTCTGATAAGCCCCTTCCTGATTTCCCATTAATAAGTCCCTGAAGAATTGGACATTATCTATTGTATCCCATTTTATATGGACTCCCTTACTGGGACGCTACTGAAGATCAGAAATAGGTCCTGGCTTTTGAATATGCAGGCCAGGCCAGTTTAAGGATATTGAGACTGGGTTATGGCCGCTGATATTGGAGGTAAAAATATTACAATCCCATTATTAGTGGTACAAGATGAGGTGATAGTAGTATAAAATA
Source organism: Calotriton arnoldi (assembly GCA_963921515.1). Lineage (NCBI taxonomy): Eukaryota > Metazoa > Chordata > Amphibia > Caudata > Salamandridae > Calotriton > Calotriton arnoldi. The sequence goes on along the minus strand of CAWUFW010004013.1, from coordinate 374,297 downwards.
AATTGTACTTCCTCTGCCTCTGCCTACAAAGGTGGGCGGCTGAAAGATACCCTCTTTAAAAAAGTCAAATGAAAAAAGCAGATTTTGTTTAACAATGATCTGATTTAGTGCATTCCCATAAGGAGTATGGAGTATGTATGAAGTGTGTGATACTTTCCCCTTGCCAGTCTGTGAGACTGGCAAAGGATGATGTTAATGTCAAAATGTTAATTAAGTAGGCCACCCGATCATGCCTACTGTGGATGTAGTCTGTGATGTAGGAATCCAGATCACCAATTAAAACTGTGGGTTGCTTGGTAAAAAAGTTACAATAAAAATTAATTAATGATACTTCTGAAAAACCTTGAAAGGACAATAATAAAATTTGGCAGCAGGAAGTAGATATTAGTTCTTCCACTTTGGTATCCTTACTTAGAGAGATCTAAACCCCCAAGCCCACTTTAGGTCTGCCAAATATGGAAGGTGTAGCTGCCATACAAAAAGATTGAAAGCTATTTATTTAAAAGTTTTTTAAATCCCAAATCTCTAGGCAACATACTACATCAAAGTTATTGATCATTAATAACCAATCCTTATTAGTCCATTTTTGTAGAATACCCGAAATGTTCCAGAACACGAAGCGGAGACCTTTCTGGCCGTCGTCGTCTGTTTGAGTAGCATCTATGGGGCCTTTTACGATGTAGGGTGGATTGCCACTGACAGGCTGTCGGTGGCGGTCCGTTCGACATTCGGACTCAGCAGTCCAACATCCACATTACGATGCGGTCGGTTGGACAGAAAAATCCCCAAATGATGGCGGTGCCTGCTCAGGCATCGCCGTCGGGATTATGATGTCTGTTTCCGCCAGCCTTTCAATGTCGGCCTTTCTGACATGGAAAGGTTGTTGGAAAGTGACTTTGGGCACCCCCGCAGAGCCCCTGTCCCCCTCGGCCTCTGTTTTGTGGCCTTGGGGACACCTGTGGTGCCCCCCAAACAACCATGCATGGATGTTTTAAAAGTGTATTTATTCTATTGCTGCTTGTGCTACAGCCCTCAGCACGAGCTGCAATAGAAAAAATACACTTTCTGACCGCCGTGAAGGCAGTCGCATTGCAATAATGGAAGCGGGACCACCGACTCCTTGTCGGGTGGTCCCGTTTCTGCTACAATGCCGGTTGGAACTTGTCCGACCGACATACTAATGGGCCCCTATGTTGGTAAACACTCCTCTGCTATTATTAGAAAGGAAGCGATACCAAAGGGGATGATGGACGGAGCGCTTGACCAAATCAAACACTCACCCCCAGTCAACTGATCTGGGTTTAATCCATCATAATTCTTTAGCTCACTCCACCACCCCAGTTCAGACATGGCCATATGCAAATCAGTCTGACCCTGTGCCTCATGGGAACAGTCCAGCCCGAACTGCCAAGCCATGTCTTCCCTGGACCGGAAACAAGCATCCCGGGACCGGTTTCTGGCTATTCAGCCGTCATCAGCCAGGCTAGCTTGAATCCAGTGGCAAAGTGAGCAAGGGACCCACGTCTGGGCATACCCTGCCAACTTAGGGCAAACAAAGCGATACCAAAGGGGATGATGGACGAAGCGCTTGAGCAAATCAAACACTCACCCCCAGTCAACTGATCTGGGTTTAATCCATCATCATTCTTTAGCTCACTCCACCACCCCAGTTCAGACATGGCCATATGCAAATCAGTCTGACCCTGTGCCTCATGGGAACAGTCCAGCCCGAACTGCCAAGCCTTCCCTGGACCGGAAACAAGCATCCTGGGACCGGTTTCTGGCTATTCAGACGTCATCAGCCAGGCTAGCTTGAATCCAGTGGCAAAGTGAGCAAGGGACCCACGTCTGGGCATACCCTGCCAACTTAGGGCGAACAAAGCGATACCAAAGGTGATGATGGACGGAGCGCTTGAGCAAATCAAACACTCACCCCCAGTCAACTGATCTGGGTTTAATCCATCATCATTCTTTAGCTCACTCCACCACCCCAGTTCAGACATGGCCATATGCAAATCAGTCTGACCCTGTGCCTCATGGGAACAGTCCAGCCCGAACTGCCAAGCCATGTCTTCCCTTGACCGGAAACAAGCATCCTGGGAAAAGGAAGGCAAAAGCAGAAGTAGGAAGGGGAATCGGTGCAATCGGAACAGGAGCTAGAGAACCATCCAGTCATTCAATATTCAACAATCCAGAGAGGGGAGCAAGCGACTTTCAATAACAAGAGAGGTAAGAGATGGATTAGCCTAACTGGCTCCTGAACTGGGCCTGTTAAATTCAAATGTGGTAGAGATTGGGGGGTGGGGGCAGTTATATTCCTCTTAAAGACCATCTTGAGCTATTAAGCACCTTCTTACACTTTAATCTCTGCTTGGAGAGGAAGCACAGTAGCCAATAAAAAGGTGCAAGGGCTGAATTTGCTTTTGATTTCAAGATGAATGTGTTTCAGTGTGACTGTGGAATCCTAGCCAATGCCCAGTTGCTCAATTATACCTCATAAAATGTTTGTCTTTTTTTCCGAGGGAGTATCTGCACGAGGTGTTATGTCAGTTACAAACCAGGAAATGCCTTACACAGCGATCTTAATACGCCCGCCTTAGAAAGGCAGCACTCTGTGAGTTGTTTTGAAGCCCTATGGGTTGAATTGAAATTACGCTTACATTATCTTAGTTCAATTCGGCAGCCTTGGATCTTCATTCTAAAGATATTCCACACAGGGCTCGCCTGGAGCACCTCTGCTGTGCCATGCCAAACGTTTGAAGTAAAGTAAGGGCCACTGGAATTATGGGACAGGGGAGAGCCAAATTATGCAGCAGGTTGATTAAATTATGCGGCAAGAAAAGGCAAATTATGTGGCATACTGCAGCACATTTTATGATAGTATTACTTCATTATTTTTCGATTTTTACACTTGTTAACAATGTCTGTCATAGGTGGCACCTCATTAATACCAGTTTAACACTCAAATATAGCAATATAGCAATAAGCAACAGGGATCACTGACAGAATATCGACGACAGGAATATCGAGGTACACAAATATCGTGTACAGAATATCGATGTCAAGAATATCGACATCCTATTTCTACAAAAGTAAGTACAAAAATCTCGAAACCAAAATATTGTTGTTCAAAATATCGTTTTTTTTTAAATGTCTTAAAAATAATATAAAATAAATTAAATAATAAATATAATTAATAAAAACATAGGGGCCTATTACGATGGCGGTCGGATGTAAACCCGCCGGGCCGGCGGTGGTGCCCGCCGGACCGGCGGTGGACATCTGCCCGCGATCGCAACCAAGAAAACCGCCGGTCAAATTAGGATGGCGGTGGTGACCGCAGCGGTGGGAAATTCCGACCGCCGCTTTTCCGCCGGTTGCCCTCCGCACTTCTGCCTGGTGGATGGAGCAGGACCGGGATAATGGTGGCGGTGCAGGGCAGGCTCCGCCGGCAGGATTATGATGCCAGCGGTAGCCAGCCTTTCCTCAGCGGTCAGACCGCCATGGAAAGGCATGCAGTGATTGTCTTCCGGGGGCCCGCTTGCGGGCCCCCAATGTTTTGTGGGGGTGTGGGTGCACTGGGGGGTACCCATGGTCCCCTACATTTCCCTGTACCAGGTGGCAGGCACTGTGCAGTGCCTGCCACGCAGTGCAGGGAAATGCAGGACATGCTCATTTGGACATCGCTGCGGTGCTGCGGGCAGCAGCAACCGCCGCAATGTTAAGGCCCGCGATCCGACCGCCGCGGTCGGATTTTGAGCAAGGAACATCCTAATGCACGTCAATTTCGAACTCACATCTTTTGTGAATTCCCAAAATTTCCTTCATGGCTCCCAATCAGGCTTCAGAGCGGGCTTTTCTACTGAAACCGCTTTGCTTGGGGTCACAAATATGGTGCGTCAGAAAGTTGACGTGGGCGGCACTGTGGCACTCATCCTTTTAGACCTGAGTGCCGCTTTTGACACTGTTTCGCATACAGTGTTATTGCAGGCTTTGCAATTACTGGGGGTGACCGATAGAGCACTCAAATGGCTTGCAGACTTCCTGACGAATCGCACGTTTCGGGTCTTCTCGCCGACAGCGTGCTCTGAGATTCACAACTCACCTTATGGGGTTCCCCAAGGCTCCATCCTCAGCCCTCTACTATTTAACATCTATGTTAGGCCAATGGCGATGATTGCGGAGGAAGCTGGGTTGTCTCATTTTTCATACGCCGATGACACCCAGATTGTCTTCTCCCTCTCTGCTGATGGGGCATTTAAACCCTCCCTACTTCAGGCCGGCTTGAGGAATATTGCAGGTTGGATGCATACCAACCTGTTAAAACTCAACGGCGAGAAAACAGAAGTGCTGATTGTGGGCAAAAATAAAGATCTGTGGGGCCCCCAGCATTGGCCCACTGAAATGGGTCCTTTACCTCAGCCTAAACACCAAGTCCAAAATTTGGGCGTCTTAATTGACGACCAACTGTCCATGAAGCAGCAAGCAGTGAGAGTAGCCTCTACTTGCTTCACAATCCTTAGATGGCTAAAAAAAATCTTATGGATGTTGCCTCCTTCTACCCAACGTACTGTGGTCCAGGCGCTCATCACCTCTAGGCTGGACTACAGTAACATTTTGTACTTGGGTGCCACCAAGGATGTGCTACGCAAGCTTCAGTTAGCACAGAATGCTGCTGCAAGGCTGCTGTGTAAGATTCCTAAAACTGCTTCTATCTCTAGATCACTTCGAGATCTCCATTGGCTCAGGATTGAGTGCTGCATTAAGTTTAAGGCATTGAGTCTTATGTTTAAGATAAAATCTCGAAAGGCACCTCCCTACCTGAAGACTCTTGTTCACCCCTACGTACCATCCCATGCACTCTGCTCAGCCACTCAGGCCAAGTTTATTATTCCTAGGACGAGACTAGTGCGTATGGGCGATTGCTCCTTTTCGCATCTGGGTCCTTCTTTATGGAACTCCCTTCCTGCAGGTCTCCGAAGTGAACCTTCTTATGAGAATTTCCGGAGGGGCATAAAAACTTGGCTATTTAACATGTAGATTTCTTTTCCTCTTGCTCTTGGCTCTTTTCAGGTGGCGCCGGGAAACCCTAGGGTAGCTGTGCGCCTTACAAAATCAAAATAACAATAACAATAACAATGCGACCGGCGGTTATGTCGCGGGCCTTGCGGGCGGTCTTTTCCCGTTACCATGGTGGTCGGGGAGGTTTTCTGACCGCCATCGTAATACGCCCCTTAGTTAGAATTATTAAAAAATGTTACAAATTATAAATAATAAATGTAATATAAAAAACAATTAAACATACATATATAAAAATTATTATATATATTTACTTAATAATATTGATAAATAATTATTTTATTAAATTATAAAATGGTAGAAACATAATAAAAATTATAAATACATATATATATATACATATACCTGTAACATAAATATAAAAATAAAATATATATATATAATAAATTAAAATATTAAAATAATTATTTATTTTTAAAACAACATTTTACACTACATTAACTAAAACAGTAGGGAAAATGTTGGATAGCGTAGAGGATAAAATTACTATTCCCACACCAGGGAATGCAAAAGTAGGGAAAGTGTTGGATAGCGGCGGGGATAAAATTACTATTCCCACTCCAGCGAGTGCAACAGTAGGGAAAGTGTTGGATAGCGGAGGGGATAAAATTACTATTCCCACTCCAGCAATTGCAACAATAGGAAAGTGTTGGATATCGGAGGGGAATAATTTAATATTCCCATTCCAGCAAGTGCAACAGTAGGGAAAGTGTTGGATAGCGGAGGGGATAAAATTGCTATTCCCACTCTAGGGAGTACAAGAGTAGGGAAAGTGTTGGATAGCGGAGGGGATAAAATTACTATTCCCACTCCAGAGAGTGCAACAGTAGGGAAACTGTTGGATAGCGGAGGGGAATAATTTACTATTCCCACTCCAACAAGTGCAACAGTAGGGAAAGTGTTGGATAGTGGAGGGGAATAATGTACTATTCCCACTCCAGCAAGTGCAACAGTAGGGAAAGTGTTGGATAGCGGAGGGGAATAATTTACTATTCCCACTCCACGGAGTACAACAGTAGGGAAAGTGTTGGATAGCGTAGGGGATACAATTACTATTCCCACTCCAACAAGTGCAACAGTAGAGAAAGTGTTGGATAGCGGAGGGGATAAAATTACTATTCCCACTCCAGCAAGTGCAACAGTACAAAAGTGTTGGATAGCGGAGGGGAATAATTTACTATTCCCACTCCAGCAAGTGCAACAGTAGGGAAAGTGTTGAATAACGGAGGGGATAAAATTACTATTAAGAGTAAGAGGGAGGAGCCAGCCCCATCATGGCCGCTCAGAGCTGTTGCTCCGTAGCGAACCCTCTCTCCAACCTCCTGAACAGCGCTCCGCCGCATTGTTTTTCTTACTAAAGCGAAGATTTCGCCACCGGAATACAAGCGGATCTCCTGGAAATAAATTTGACCCTTATCCATTCGAGCATTGCGGAGATATCCGAGCAAATGGCAAAATCGGCACCGCCGGGCTCGTCTGTCCCGAGAAAGCAGAGCAGTTGAAGAACAGCACCTTCGCTCACCATGAGAGCAGCGATCCTCCAGGAGTGACACGGCTGAGGCGCAGTGTGAAGCCCGCCGGTACGGAGGGGGCGCTCACAACGCTGGGAGGAGATAACACCGATCCCAGAAGGATCCCGCCCGCCATTGCAGACACTCACCGCGAGACGAAATACGGTGAGCGGGGGCATTGTTGACATCACCGGATGTACCGGGAGTCCCGATGGTAGGCCCGGGAGGCTGGGGGCTCCCGTCACTGTCCTCCTTAGACTCTTAGGGCATTGAAATCAATACTATCCGAGAGCCTTTTTTTGTGAAACGCGCCTGACCCCAAAATGGCGCCTGCAGAAGATCGTCGCCAGGGGTCAAAAGCAATCACCCTAAGGGAGGCCCCTTTTGCCTCTACAGTGTTGAGGCCGCATAATTGATTGAAATAGCAGCAACAGCTCAGGCCTCAAGGGAAGACCTCGCTTAGCATCACAAGCAACCGAGAGGGATACTGGAGGCACCCCACCTGATCCTATTATGGCGGCCGTCTCCCCCCCTGGCAGCTATAACGCAGAAATACTCTCCTTTCGGGAGGCAAGCAGACATTGGCTCCGGCCTCAAGCTGCTCCATTGCACAACAAACCCTCCCCCCCTGAGCGAAAGACAAAAATGGGAACCGGCCGATTTTAACTCCAAGGTCAGAATCCCTTGCCTGACCCCAAGATGACTGCCACAGTGGTCCCTACCACGTTCGTGTCACTACTCTGAGAAAAAACCGGACATCGACCAGACCACGAACCCATCCCCCATCCGGCCTACCCATCAGGATACGGAATCTGTGAACTTACCTCTGACCGTGGAGACCTAGCTTTTTGGCCGATGCCCGGTGGAGCTACCTGATAGCTATAGAGGAGATGGGCTGTGGACTACCCCTCGGCCGTCACCTACCCAGCCGGACTTTGGGCAGACCTTACTTCGTCTCTCCGTCGTATTCTCCCTCCTACCCCTTTACTCCACCCCCTTTCTCCTCTACGCTCCATTTATCAAGACCTCTATGCTCTTTAAATGTTTTCCCATTGAGACCTAGCTATTTGGCTGATGCCCGGTGGAGCTACCTGATAGCTATAGAGGAGATGGGCTGTGGACTTCCCCCTCGGCTGTCACCTACCCAGCCGGACTTTGGGCAGACTCTCCTTCGTCTCTCCATCCTATCTCCCTCCTACCCCTTTACCCCACCCCCTCAACCTTCTAAGCTTCATTTATCTCCTCTTCTACGCTCTTGAATGTTTTTCTAATAACTGATGTAACTTGTAACTGATGTAATTTTGTAATTTTGTGGAACCTTATGTAAAGCGCTCTGATACCTCCGGGTCTAGCCAGCGCTATATAAAACTCAAATAAATAAATAAAAATAAATAAATACTATTCCCACTCCAGGGAGTGCAAGAGTAGGGAAAGTGTTGGATAGCGGAGGGGATAAAATTACTATTCCCACTCCAGGGAGTGCAACAGTAGTGTAGTGTAGTTCCTATTTCCCTAATAGGCTCTGCGCATTGGAATAATATACCCTATAGATTCTGAGGTCAGTATGACCCTATCGAGTATATTAAACTTAATTACTTTGTGCCAGCTAACTCAGAGGCCACTAGAAACTCCTTGTAAACAAGAAGGGAGTAGTTTCTGGCAACCGCATAAACATGACAACTTTGTTTCCCTTTACAATCGGAACACTCTCAGAATCGTGGAAACAATAGATAACAGTTTCACTCAGCTAATCGTGCATGCTTAGGGGGTCATTACAATGGCGGGCGGAAACACTACCGCCGTGCCGGCGGAGGTAAAAACCGCTAGTTACCGTCCGCCAGCAACTGCCCGCCCTCCCGCCAAATTAGGATGTGAAAAGTCAGGCAAATACCGCCCCCAAGCCTGCGACGCCGCCCGCCATCAAAGTGCACCCGTTTACGTAGCGGCGCCAGCCAACGGAGGCACACCGTCCGACGAAATGACGTACCGCCCGGCGTACAAATTACGATGAAACAACCAAACAGCCTCACCGGCAAAGAGACACCGCACGAGAACAGGAGGCGGAAACCACATTGTCGACCACAGAAACACCAACCCGGCCTACTCCGACATGAGTCCTGCTCTCCAGGCCATCCCAATGCTGTACCTGATGCAGCACCTAGGAGTGAACGCGCAACGACGACGCAGGTAGGCAGACACACAACAAGGGCATGCAAATACCGCACACAATGCAAGGGCGGAAAAACTGTACATGGGCCCCCTAGACACCCCTGTGGGGACAGGACACATCCAACACTGTACCCACACATATCCCACCTGTAAAATATAATCAACCTGCAACATCCTGGGCACCCAATACCCCGGACCAGGAGGTGACGTTCCCGGCACCGCAGCGCAGCGCCCCGGCGATGACGCACATGCGCACAACGCAGAGGCCAACGACAGTGCCACGCATGGGCTGCACACAAACACCGCAGGGTCACAACAACACACCACACACACCAGCCCCACCCTGAAGGCACATGTCACGTGGTCCCCCTGCGTAAATCATGCCCACAACCGACAACTCACAGTTGCCAAAACGTAGTCACACAAGTGTGCCGAACAGGGGAGCAAAGTGACGCCGAAAGAGGACACACACCTGTGTGCAAAGCATGGAGAAGCACACGGCAGCTGCTACAGGACAGCACAAACAATGGACATTGACCGCAAAAGGCACGCCAGTCACAACAAACAATACCTATACCATCCTGCACGCAATAACAAGCCATGCAATGTACAAAACAGAGAAACCCTGCTGCCTGAGAACAGGTGTTCACAATCACTACGCCCACACACAAGTCCCAATGTACAGCGGAAAAGAAGTGACCCACCCACACACGGGAGAGCAGATAGCAGTGAATGTCCTTCCATTCCCACACCCAAATCACATTGCAACATATCCTGCAGGAGAACGGAGCCATTGTAACAACCACAACCCAAACATAGCCATGCTGAGTCAACCATCCACTGGCAGATAACGCCGAACATGAAAGAAAGATAAAACCACAAAATACAATTATACCACTGCTCCTTGTGGCTCAAATGCAAGTAATCAGGAAGGAGTCAGACACCACTGGCCTTGACCATTCATAGGAGCATGTGAGATGAGGGCCTGTGTCCACCTCCCAAGCCATACACAAAGTCCTGCCGCCTAACATCCATTCAAGAACACCCAGCACCGTCGGAGGTTGCACTCAGCAGACAGCCCAGGCAGCCGGAGCACGCCATCACAGCACCCTGCAGCAAAATGGACGGTGCACCAGTACTATACACCTACGCCAGACAGATGCAGCTGTACAGCAATAGCTTGATACAGATAGTGGACTGTGCAAATCTGGCTATGCTGAATGTAAGTTATCGAGTAAATTACCGCATTGAAATGTTCAGCTGCGTCATCCCCGTTTTCTACTGTCGGAGGTGCCCGTACCACTGGCCTGTGGATTTATGTCTCTCCAACCCGGCATGTCCAATTGGGGACCTGGTACACCTGTTCTCACCCCTGGACGCCCACGACAGGAACTGTTCAGTGTATGGGGGCATGGCGTTTGTGGCTGCAATAGGACACACACTGCAATGGGACCAGTGTGCCTCCGCACAACGTATGCTGGATTACAGTTTCATCGAATGTCACCCGACATGTCCCATCAGGATTCTACAAGGGACAACCTACGAGGAACACGTTGCAACCCACCATCCGCTTCCTTGGATGTCAACCACAAATACCACCAATGCGAGGGATGCTCTGCAGGAAAGTATCGCATACCTGACAACCTGTCAATTCATGGGTACCCAAATCAATACCCACAATTGAACATTTATGTGCAACACCGTACCCATGCTTGCCGTCCGCACGCAGTGGCCAGTCAGCTGTGCAACAACTATACCATGCACACGGAAACAAACACCTTACCATCAACTCCACCGTCATGACACCTGACATTTCCGGGACATGCACCCTGTCCATCACCATATCCCGTGTCCCTGCATGAACACGGGGAGGCTGAGGAATGGGACATGTGTACAGTGACCACATGGCCTACATTGCACGAACCACATTGCTACAATATGCATGCCGCGCACCTGAACACATGCTCCTGTAAGTGCACGCTTATCTGTCTGCTGAATAACTTGAGAACTGTCATCTCACCTTCTTCTGAACTTCCGTGCAAGGACATTTGCATGGACAACAAATGCAACACCCTACAACATGTCCCCGGGCATTGAGTCATGTACAGTAGCCACCATATCGCAACAACATGTGAGACTATGCTGCATGCATGTAGGCTCATGCTCTGATGTCACCTCTGACGCAGGTGTGTCGGAGTCACTATTGTCGTAAACCTGTACCATGGGACTTAGATGTACTGTGCTCATGATGTCAAGCTGTCTGGTAGGGTAAACCAATACTGTCTGTGTCACAGCCTAGGGCACCTCAGTAATGAGCTAATGTACTGTAGCATAGCAAGGGCAGGGCATTCTTAACTCTGAAGCCTTATTTCCACAATTAACGACTTATCACATCTACCTGTACCCCCTTTTGTATGTGTAATCATGCTAAGTATATCCTCCACATGCATTACGCTGCCAGTAGTGTCCACATCCTGCATCACAGAGGAAGTAAGCTCAAATACATGCCTTAAAGCTAATATCTGACTCTGGAGAATTATTGATCGTAGACAAGTACGAATGAGAGAGGATGAGAGTGTGTGAAGTACACGGGACTCGTGAGATTACCATGTAGTCAAGTGACATTGGATGTCAATGCACATGAGTTGCTGCCACTGTGGACCCAGTAAAATACCACAGGTCGTGGGCCTTGGCATGTCAGAGTCTGACGTGGCCCAACAGATCATCACATCAACACTGACGGCCTGGTCACTACAAAGCACAGTCCTACATATGTGTACAATCACCTTCACAGTCTGACATCACACTCAACAAGCAAATATAGGAGCCACACCAGTTGCACGTCACATCAATGCATGCCAAAACACACACGATATCAGTGTGGGTGGGCAGGGCTGCACAGTGAGTACGAACCGCCGAAATGTACATACATGCTCAATTGAACAATGCACAATCTTCACATTCACACACCCTGCAGACCCACAATGGCCAATACATATCAAGTAGGAGTCATCCTGAACTGCAAGGACACACCCACACACTGTGCAACAGACAATACACACATGTGCTCACATTAACAGACCCGAACAAGGATACAAACACTGACCATGCCCCTGGGTAACACATGTGTGTAGTCGACATTGCCAGAGCGCACACACACACACCAACACTACCCCAAAGTCACACCACACACACCTACACCCTCCCAAATGCACACATTGAAAGTAAGCCATGTGCCCTGGCTCGATGATCATCACAAGATACACATACACCTACACTGCTGGCCAGCCAGAAAGTAAGCTCACACATACCCGCACACTCTGCACATGCTACCTGTCATCCTGTGGCTAGACACACACCCTGTGCTTTGCATGCACGCAAACATGACACGTACACATTAACACAGAAATACCACCAAATACATGCAGACAATCCGTGTTACAGACACACGTCTTCATCACACACACAAGTAGCAGAGTCTGAAAGAAGTGAAGTCCCAGCCACGTATCATACACATAGGAATGTGAGACCAGACATTGCAATTGTTGAGGTACCATTCACGGCATGTGCCTCACTTAACTATGCACACACAGTAACAACTACAAACAGCAACTGCACAGACACAACCCACTACAGGAACAACAGCATCCAGTCACAGAATACATAGACAGGCGGCAACAATGTACAACACCAGGGACAGTGGCCAGTCCGATGGGCAGAGTACTGATACGAAAAGCTACGTATGCATTGTGTGTTAGTGTACCCTGCCATGGACAGCAACACTGCCATGGCAGTCACGATACCCAGCACAGCCACCACTGTGGCACAGGTAGTTGTGTGAGGGTGCCTAACATTCAAACAGGATGCCAGTCCGACTGGGTGCAGTCTGTATGCTACGGGACAGTTGGATGTCCGCCCATGAGAGAGAAGCACAACTGTGGAATACACACATGTGGCATGTGAAGCGGGAGGGCTTCTTGGCACAGGTGGGTCTGTGGCACGGGTGGGTGCACACATGCAGTGTCGATACAGACTGTGTGGGACGAACCCGGCGGGGTAGATTACCACTGTTCTGGGTATGTGGAAAGACCAGCTGTCTGGGGATGAATGTGGACTAGTGTGTGCACAACAGGCGGGCACACGACCTATGCTGCATCAGGTGTGGACGTTGGCCCTCCCTCTGGGGACATGCTGGATACTGCTGTGCATCAGCCAGGCCCTTGCCGAGACATTTACACCCCTGGCCTTCAGGTGTACCCCCTACATCGTCCACCTGCACAGGCTACCCAGGGCATGGGATGGCAGTGGAGCTTGGTGGGTGGGAGGTCATGGCACCCTGCTCCTGGTCACATCTCGCAGGCAATACATTCTCAGTGTGCAGCAGGGCACAAGTCCTGAACAAGACGTGGGGGACGCAGACGTCATGACAGGTAGTGACTTCACGGAAGATGGCTTGCACCATCAGACCCATTGCCCCCCCTCGCTTACCCCACTGATGCGATTGCATCATAGGAGCACGCGCGTGAGCAGCAGCTCCAATCTCACCCCAGAGAGGCTAAAGAGTGAATGTGTGGCTCCATTCGCTCCAGTCACCGAGCTCACGGTAAAATAAGTGGTGGGACGCCGTACACCAGCATGGTACCCGGACTCGAGCCCTGGTGTGCAGGCAAAGCTACCTAATGTTTTAGCGAAGTGTGTGAGTTGCATGACACCCGTTGGCGGTGGATGGCTCGGAGGCTCTTCACCAGGAAGCCCATATCACACACCATGGGTCCCTTGCCAATGGCAGCGGATGCTATGACATTGCGCGCCGGGGTGTGTCGACATGTCGTCTGGGATGGTGTTTGCGGCATGGCCCGCTAGGGCAGCTACAGCTACTGTGTGTTGCATGTGGTGTATCCGGACTCCGGAGACAACCATGCTTTGTCACTGTTGTCCAGGGCACGAGTCGGGGTACCATGCGGCTGTACGGCGTCCCCCACCTATTTTACCGTGAGCTCGATGACTGGAGCGAATGGAGCCACACATGCACTATTTGGCCTCTCTGGGGAGAGATTGGAGCTGCTGCACACGCGCGTGCTCCCATGATGCAATCGCATCAGTGGGGTGAGCGAGGGGAGGCAATGAGTCTGATGGTGCTAGCCATCTTCCGTGACGTCACTACCTGTCATGACGTCTGCGTACCACCACCTCTTCTGTCAGGACTCGTGCCCTGCTGTTGTCAGATGCACCACTTTCCGGGGGGTGGGGGAAGGTCAGGAATGTCAGCCTGACAGTGGCCCAGTTCAAGGACCACCTTGACTGGGGGGACAACTATTGGACATACTGGTGTAGCCCACCCACGCGTTAATGTAGGCCCTCCATGAACTATGTCAACTGCGGAAAGGTGTTGGCATGGGCAATGAAGTCATTGAGGAGAGCTGTCAGACCCACGCACAGATGCCGCACATGCTCAACAGACCCGGCACTGACTGCAGCAGGGGTCGCAGGGGCAGCTGTGCCTGGTGTGAAAGACACTCTATCCGTCATCCTTGTGCCGACACGTGTTGCACCAGTGGAAGTAGTTGGGAGGGCGGGCATTGGCCTCCGCGTGGCTGCAGAGGAGCTAGAGTGCACGTCCCTGTGCTAGCAAACATGGATACATGACCTCTGTACTCAGATGACGCAGCAATTGTCGTATGGGCCTGTGATTCATCCAGCACACGTCTGCCCCCTCCAATGCGCCGGTCACATTAGTCTCACCCAGCTCCTGTGCAGCTGCACCATCCGATGCCTCACCACTGTTGACCGTCCCCTGTCCCTCAGCACACATGGTAGATGACACATGAGGGAGAGCGAGGTGGCCTCACTCATTTGGCATCAAATCCACAGACATGTGCAAGGGAGCCAGCACAGAACATTCCCAAGTGCACATGTTGCATGATACCTGTGCAAATGTATACAGCAACCACAATCAACACGTAATGGCTGGCGTACAGGTAATGAACCCGCCAATAAGTGACACATGTGTTGTGCACATGGAACAACACCCGGACTGTCACCCTGCGGCCATAGCCACTCATCGCTGTGTACACACCCACTCTCCTGATGGTGTTAAGGATGACCACTACATAATTAGGCCAAGGACATACCTGCATGGAGCAGAATGTGTCACCACACACACTGACTGCAACATGACAGTCCACAATGGTTATGAGCCCATGCCAGACAACTGTCCATCGCACGAGCACAACTACTGTTGCACAGTGTGCCGGATGTGTGAGTATCAGGAATATGAGGTGAGGCATCGCACACATGTGTTTAGGACAAAATCAGAGTATGCACAGTGCCACAAACATATATGTGAAGTGCCACTCCAGCTGACTACAGGCTGTTCCTGAGGCCTACGACTCTGAACGCATTGACCCTGCAGAGTGCCCAAATTACATCTTGACCCTCAGGAATCGCATATGCATGTAAGATGCACCCAGCACAGAGTACACTCACAACCCACTGCATCACACAACTAACATCACATTACCCAGAACATGGGTAGGCTGTGGACACATGCTGCCTCTCGCAGCAAAAGACACAATCCCACAGTACTGTACACCTGCCTGCTGCTGAAGCCCCTACAAACGTGCATCCGCCACAGGCTGTGTGACTGTCAATTGCAGACCATTAGTGGTGAAATGCAGCGCCGTGCCAACCTGACAATACGAGGGAGCATCCCCCGATTAGTCGCCGCAACATGGTCACACATCCGGCAGATGACGTCACCCTCTTCGTGGGATTGGCTGCACTGTCGGTTACACATACACAGAAGCATCAACTTGGATGCAATGGCTCATCACAAGGCCTTGGGCTGGTGGACTTCCAACTGCAGGGATGGTACACATGAGGGTTGGAATATCACACATACTCTTCTCAGCATCACCCACATCCACCAATAACAGTGGCATGATGCTGACCCATCCTAAATGATCAGAGACGTGTAACAGAGCCAAGACGGTATGGGACATGGCATAACAGCATGTGTACACCACACGTGAATGCATGCTGGTGGGAGTGTGTACACAGTACCTGTCCATCCCATTCAATTCAGGATGCCAGCACTTTGAGCAATGTGTAGTCTGCCCACATCTACTGTCCATTGTCAGGTAGACCGACACATAGCTCACAAGGCTACACATCTTTGTGGGTGGACTCACTGTGTCCAACACTGCGCAGCCCTCAACGTACTCGCCCTGTGAATGGCTCACCCTGCAATGGAGGTCACATTCAGTGCCACCATCTCTCACACACATCCCTATCACAAGGCCTGGAGTGTTCAATCGACAGGGCTGAGTTAGCGCATTTCCTGAGAGTTGTGAGATAATGACACATGTAACCCTCTGTACAGTCAGTGTAGTTTCCTTCTAGTATTGGGCGGTCAATGTGCAGCTCAGGTCTGCCGAGACTGAGAAGGCCAGCAGGGAGCCAGCCAGCCATACACACAAGCAATAGCTGCCCAGAATCATGCATTGCCAAGTGTCTGCGTCACTGGGTGTCTGACATGAAAATGCCATGCACCACCACTCGGGAGGGACATGCATGGGGAAACACCAAAGAGCCTACATGCCCCTTCCACCTGTTGTTAGCATGGTAAGCGGTGCATGTTGGAACCCCACAGGCTCAGACTCATAGTGCTGCGGATGAACGACATGTGTGTCCCCCACATGCACTCCCACACACACTGTAGTTGTCTTACACACACATGACTTTTGCCGGTATTCGCCTTGGGCAGTGTGCGTGGAGCTCGGAATCCAGGAACTGCAGCTCCTCGCCGGTGAGTGGACCTGGACATATCATCTGAGTCGTCGACATTAAGGTGGACAGGTGGCAGCAGCAGCAGGTGTTGTTGAGGGGTGGCAGTCAGCAGTCCCTGGATGCTGTGGTAAAGCCTGTCACCCTCCCACACTGATATAGCCCCCTTGGGGCTGTTTCTGCGTGTCCAAGCTGCTGCGACTGGTGTACCGCTCAGCCTGTGTACGTTGTGTTGTTGGTGTGTGCCATACTCACCCAACTTCGGAAGCGGTGTCAGGCACAGCAGCTAGGTATATTGCCGTGGTGTTGCCGCTACCCACATATGCAGTCTGAATCCATCATCATGCCTATCAAGCTAATATGGCCTTAATCCCCATGTGCATGCTCATAGCAATGGTATGTGTCAGTGGTCCTTGCTATTGGTAAGGGGACCTGTGTAAGAGTAATGTTGCTGTGCTGTCCCTACTTGTCAGCTGTTCGTTGATACTATTGCTTTGTCAGTGATCTTTGTTTTGTGTATGTGTAAATGCCATGTTGTGTGTTGCATTGACATGTGTCCACTTCCATCTGTCCTAGGAGGAGACCAAACATACATCGCCCCTACCAATTGCTGGCAGACATGGAGGATGTGGAGGTCATAAGGAAGTTCCGTCTGGACCGGCCCACCCTGCATCGCCTATGTGCCATGTTGGAACCCCACCTTCGTCCTCGCAGGGTGTATCCTACTGCATTCACCCCCATGGCCAAGGTGATGGCTGCACTGCATTTCTTCGCAACCGGTTCATTCCAACACACGGTGGGCAGTGGAGGTGGGATGTCCCAGCCCATGTTCAGCAAGGTGCTACGGGATGTCCTGTCAGCTCTGATGCTGTACAGGAACCGGTACATCAGATTCCCCAGGGCCTGTGATTTGCCTGCGGTGAAGGGTGCTTTCTATGCACTCGGACGCATCCCCCAGGTTGTTGGTGCAATTGATTGCACCCATGTTGGCCTTGTTGCACCACAGGCCATGGAGCACATCTTCCGTAACCGGAAACATTTCCACTCCCTGAATGTGCAAGTGGTGTGCCTGGCGGACATGATAATCACACACGTGTGTGCGAAGTTTCCCGGTTCCACCCATGACTCGCACATCATGCGCCACAGCATCCTCCCACGTCTGATGACCAATCTGCAACCGGACCGTGCATGGATTGTTGGTGACTCTGCATATCCTAATGGGCCTTGGCTGTTGAGTCCACTACGCAATCCTCGTACACCAGCTGATGTCAGGTACAATGAGGCACATGGGAGGACCAGACGTGTGGTGGAGCGGACATTTGGACTCCTGAAGTCCAGATTCAGGTGCCTGGACCGCACCGGGGGTGCACTGGCATACTCCCCACAGAAGGTGTGCCAGATTGTTGTGGCATGCTGCATGCTGCACAACCTCGCTATTCGCAGGCGGATCCCCCTGATAGTGGATGACGGTGATCAGCCAGGGCCCCCGCCTGCAGGCCAAGCCATGTCCAGTGACGAGGACAGTGGAGAGGAGGAAGCAGTGGATGAGCGTCAGCAGCTCCTCGCCCGCTACTTCACTTGACGGTGAGTGACCATGTACAACGGCTGATGTCGCTGTAGTTGTGTATGTGTATGTGTGCATTGTCAGGACGGCCTATTGTTCACTGAGTGCTGTGTGGCAATGGTCCATGTCCAGGGTAGTATGCCACTGAGAGTGGCTGTGACATTGTGCCCTGTTGCTCTGTGAGAAGTGTGTACATTGCTTAGGCCTGATGACAAGTACTGTGTGATGAGTGTGTGACACACACAGTCAATGGACTCTTGTTCTGTTTGTCACCCCTAGGTCCCTACAGCCTCTCCTGGCCTATCGACAGAACACACTACAGATGAATTTCTGAACATGCTGACGTTTGTGCACCATTGATAATAAACATAGCAGATGACATAGGATGTGATACAGGTGTATTTATTTTAAAGGTGACATGTGATTGTGGGAAAGGTGATCAAGAAGGTTGTGCATGCTGTACAATGAGTTGACGGTCCTGTCCGCGTGATGGTCAAGGTGTACCCATGTTGTCCTGGGTCCGCAGTCCAACAGACATTTGCCACTCGACTGGCAGTGTGGGGTAGGATGGTAGTCCAAGTGAATGCAGGGGTGGCCACCATGGCTGTCTGACTCACTGGCGTTTGGAGCGTGCAAAGTCCTCCCTGGACATCTGTTTCCTCTTCGGACGGCCCCTTCCACGTTTGAGAGGAGGGGGTTGTGTTTGTGGACTGCTGGTGGTGGCTGAGGATTGCCCACTCGCTGTGGACACAGGGGAACTGGATGTTGCACGTCCCTGCGCCCCAGCAGGTGGTGGCGTAGGTGGTGTGGTTGGCATTGAGTGGGCCCTCACCTCCACCACTAGCTGGCCCATGAGGTCCACAAGTCGGCCCATGTGGGCGTCCATGGACCTCAACACCCCAAGGACTTCCCTCGTGTCAGAAGCTGACCTGGCCCATTGTCCCTGGGCCTCTTCATAGGCCCCAAGGACTCTGGCTATTTGCGGCAGGGCTTGGCTCCCAGGCTCTGTTGGCCTTGGCCTGACCCTGCTCCTCCCACCTGGACTGCTTCCACCGACCTGCCCACTCGCCACATTGGTCACCCGGGGCCTCCTCCAGGCTCCCAGGGTAGATGTTGAGGTTTGTGCCACCTCTTGGGATGGCTGAGTGGTCAGGGAGGCCGTGGTGGTGGTGATGGTGGTGGTGGTGGTGGTGGTTGCGGCGGTGGCGTTGGCCGCAATGACCGTGGCAGCAGGGGCCTGGGACTGGTCACCAGCCCTGTGAGATGGGTTGGTGGGTAGCAGGGGTCCTGGGGTGCTGTTGCGCCCTGCCACCCCAGATGTGCCAGGTTGGGTGTCCTCGTCCGTAGAGGTGTCCAGGCTTTCCACATCCGTGAGTCCATGTGGGGGGCTTGTGGACTGGCTGTGATGGCTGGTGTCTCCATCTGCAGCATCATGCTGTTCATCACCTGTGGGGCGGAGACGAAAAGTTATTGTGTTGCACCTTGCAAGGTTTGTGTTAGATGTCTGACATGCACAGTTTGTGAACAGTTGTGCACTGATTTGCCGGATGCGTGTGTATGTCTCTACAATGTGTGTGCGTGATCAAGGCAATGGAATAGTGTGATGGGTGCATCTGGCATGGGACGGATTTGTCATGCCAATTGGTGTGTGTTGCAGTACCCCTACATTTTGTGGCTTTGGTGGGAACGGGGTATTGCACCATGAATGCTTTGGTGTTGAAATATGGTACTGTGGTACATACTGTGACATATGGGTGCAGAAGGGGACATGTGTTTTGGCCACACGACACTACAGAGACAAAGGTGTGTGTATGTCTGACTTAGCCAGCATATCTGCTCACTGTTGTCATTAATGGGCATTCCACAGCAAGCATTGTGGTGAGTGAGTAATGGTTGTATGCCACACGACGTATTGCAGATGGTACAATTCCTTGGTGTGCGTGCTACTCTCACCCATGTGCAGCAATGCAGTGCTCTTGGGGTGTTGACTACATTTTGTATGTTGTTACTCACAGTGTGACGTGCGCTTCAGACACAGCAGACTCATTATTGGTCATCGGCAGGACCCTTTGCTGTACTACTGTCTATGGGGCAACTGTTTAGATGATATACCTTTCATGACACTGGGGCTGGATGATGAGATGGATGAGATTTTGAATGTGCATTGTGTATTTGTGTGGTTCATGGGTCCAGTGGTGTATGTGACATTACTGGGGTTACACTATGTTTCATTTGGACGAGATAGACTTACATGGGTGATGTTGTACTATGTCAAGGGTAGAAGCAGACACGACTACATGGACAAGACTTGGATGGTGTTGCTGATGTGTGTGATGACTGGCACAGTGCACGCCATGTGAGTCAGTGCTCCAGTTAGACTTGTGCATGCTGACGTGACTCGTTACGTGTTACTGCATTTGAGATGGCTCATGTGGGCTATGACTCTGTAATTGATGTCCGGGTGCACATTGGTCACATGTTTGTGACAGGGAGCAGTGCTACCTGTTCCTCTGCTAAGTGACATGTCCCACATGTTAGTCGTAGTACAGTCCTCATGCCTACGGACACCCCGCCCTGTACAGTGGTCTACCTAATTGTTGGTTTTGAGGGTGAAATGCAATGGCTACCACATGGTTATGAGAGGGAGGGGTGCTCCATCTTGCTGGTCTGTGGTGTGGGGCCGTGTTGTGAGTCGTGGTGATGGTTTACCATCCACAGACAGCCCTCCATGTAGGGTAACATATCTACCTGTCGGGTGTAGGTGTGCACTGCAATGGCTGACACATGGGTGTGGGGAGTGCTCCATCTTGCTGCGCTGTAGGAGTGGGGGCCTGGGGAGGGTACTTCTGCAGTCCCCCTCCGATACACGGGCCTTGTGGTAAGGCTGCTCACCTGTTACTTGTTGGTTGGTGCAGCTATGGCTGACACATGGGTGTGGTGTGGGGAGTGCTCCTTCCGGCACATCTGGGGTACAGAGGGGCCTGATGGGAGTTGTGGTGCTGGCTAACTGTACACATGCACCCATGGTTTTCTTTGTTGGTGCCTATGGGCTGAGTGTGTGTGAGTGTCTGTTGCATATGTGAGGGATGTCTTGTGAATTGTGTACTGGACATGGGGGTGTTCGGCCCTCAGAGCTATGGCATTGTGTTGGTGCATGTCTGTACATGGCGGTGTGCTGGTATACATTTGTTTGTACTTACCAGCCTCCACTCCCCCTGGTATTCCGATGAGACTCTCCGGATGTAGTATGCCCTCACACCTTCTCCTCCCACGCCTTGAAGGTCTTGAATGGCGCGGGAGTTCCACTGCCAGTCCTGTCAGCCAGCTCACGGTTCTTGGCCTCCTTCTTCCTGACCACGCTTTTCATGTCCTGCCACCTCTTGGTTATTTCCCCCGGTTGCGTGGCACGTTCCCAACTGCATTCACCTGGTCTACGATCCTTTTCCACATCCTGTTTCTGGTGGATACTGGTGTCTGTTGGACCTGGTTCCCATAGATTTGTGGGTACACCTTGATGACCTCGTCGACCATGACCGTCAACTCTGTGGCAGTGAACTTGGGCATTCGTTGTGTTGCCATGGTGCGTAGTGTAGTTTTTGTGGTGCTGGTGTGGTGTGTTTGGTGTGTGATGTGCAGGGGTTTGTGGTGCCGGTGTTTAGGTGGTGGTGGTGGTTGTGGTGATGGATGTGATGTGTGTGTGCGTGTGGTATACTGCTTTCCTCTGTGGCTCTCTGTGTTCTCTGCTGTGGTGTTGGCTTTGTCGTGGTGCAAGGGTTTGTGGTCTGTGAGGGGGCTGATTTTGTACTCACCTATGTGGGTGTGTCATGATGGTCTATCATTTTCAGGTGTGTTGGGCGTGGTGTCCTGGGATTTATTCTAATTATGTTTTTTGGCAGGGGGATGTGTCTTTGGGATGGGTTCTGTGTCTGAGTATTTTGGCGTCATTTACTGTGTGGACTTGTTGGCCGTGTTGTGTGTATTTGTTTGTGCCGCCACTGATTTCCATGCACGGACGTGGCCGCCAGGCCTTCCGCCTTGTCAGTTATTCATTTCTGTTGTTCACCGTTGCGGGCGGGAAATGTGTTGGTTTCCCGCCCTCATGTCGGGGGATCATAATTTGACGGCCGGTGTGTAGTCCGTCCGCGCGGTCGTATTTGGCTTTTTCGGGCGGTATTGCGTCCGTGGCGGACGGATTGTCTTGGACTCTGACATGGACGGGCGGTATTCTGTTATTTTTTTCCGCTGCGGGCGGTGGTTGCTTTGCGTCATCATAATTGCTCGTTCGGTATTCCCATGTTGCAGGCGGGCGGTATTTTCAGGCTATGGCGGTTGGCGGTTTTTTTACCGCCGGTTATCGTAATGGACCCCTTAGTTTCTTCAGAGTTACACAGAAAGAATAGACGGGCGTTTCAATAAAAAGGATTTATTGAACAGTCTTGTTTCTCGTGTAAGAGATATGAGCTGTTATGATCACAAGACAGTATGCAAGATATATAATGTACAGCGTAAGCAGTAGAAAGAAATAATACTGCGCTAGCATTATCTTTTAGCTATGATACATATATTCACATACATAAATAACATGAGCTAAAAATGCGAGTACTCATATGATGCTTCTCTAAGCTAGTTCTACCCCTAGTGTACCTAACCTAGCCTAGGTGTAGGGCAAGGTAAGAAGTAGGTGTAGTATTCTATAGTATGGTATACTAAGAGTCTGATATGCCAAGAGTCCCTCTAGGTTCTAGTCAGCTCCATACCTGGAGAATGAGAGAAGTGGGAATCTCCTTCCGGATCTCGAACTCTAACACCCCGTGAAGGGAGTCAGAACACTGGGAGCTGGATTCTCTGCGAGCAGGGATGACAGCGTCTCTTCTCAGTGCGTCAGGCTGGGATACGGGCTCCTCTGAAGTCGAGGTCTCCTCTAACTTGCTTGGGCAAGGGAAGGTATATTTATACCTGGTAGGTGCCTTGGAATGCTAGCATTGACGTGAAGTCGGACAGAGGAAGACGTCAGGAATGAACCCTTAAGGAATAGTGGTTCATGCATAATAGATGAGTTCTTGGAGAAATCAATAATCCTGTGCTGGGCTTAGGGTTTGGTTTCTAAGAACTTGTTGTGACATTAGGGTGGACGGATGTCCGTGACCATGCCTGTATTTGGAGTGCATGGCTAATGCCTAAATAAGGACTGGGATCTTATGCCTATATAAGGGCAATGCGAATTGTGCCTATATAAGGACATGTTTCAGGAAAACCTATATACGGACACCTAAAGCGGAATACAACACCCACTCCACTTTCGAATGAACAATAATACTAAATGCTAAACATTAAATGCTAAACATTAAACTGAGTACCACATGTTGCTAAAAACATTTCTAAAAGCATATTAAAAGAAGTTTTTAAAAGAACTGTTGCTAAAACATGTAATGCAATAGGTACTGTACATTTTAAAGCATTTTTTCATTCTAAGCATATATTGGAAATAAATGCAACATGAATGAATAAACAGAAATATATACATATGATGAAATGGTTGACAAGTTTTCAAAAATCAAAGCCATTGCATATCATGGTACTAAATGAAATTGTGGTAAATAAGGTGACAATGTGTCCCTGGAAGTATTCAAAGAAGTCCGTTTTATATGAATAGTTCTACTGTAAGCAGATTGAGTTGCCATGTATTTTCAAAAATAAAGAAAAAGAAAAAGTTCAATTTTAGGAAGAGTTCCAAGTTTTGAAAATATGAAGGCCAAATTCATTGCGTCCCTGGTACACTGTGAGCCGAATCAAAGTCAGTGTATAAGTCTGGTGTAAATATGAAATCATCTATTTCTGTAGACAAAATATCGTCTACCGATGTTGGTGACATTTGGAACACCTCGTTCAGAAGGTTAATTGCACAGAGATGAAAAGCATCGCCTTCAGCATAAGATGCCGCAGCAATGTTCGCGTCAGTTGTTACCTGTGTGCCTGTTAATCCATCTCGTACCTCAGCAGCAGCAGGAAGCGTCTGTGAGATCTCAATGAATGCCGTCATCAGGATTGGTAGCCTCTGGGGACAACACAGAGCATGGGCCGTTACCGGGTCCAGCAGAGTATCGATATCCGTTGGCATGACTGATGCGAGTGTTAGACAGGTGTCTAGCACACATTCTTCACCGCAAAGCAGGCAGCGTAGAACAGGTAAGATGCAATCTTGCCAAATTGGTCTAAATGACAGGAACCATTTTGTATTAAGTTCCCGTAGACGATGCATGCCCAAAAGCTTCACTATGCGCTCACGGCACTTCCGTTCTAGGAGAGCTTTCTCCACATCGCTCGGAGTGACGTCGGTGGATAGGCTTGCCATAGCGTAATAGTAGGAATAAGAACAGGATTCCTGCAACAAGTGCTAGAATTAATGGCGCACCACCAAACACTGAATGTGCGAAGTTTGGGATGATTCCGAGGACTGCCTGGAAGGGTGCTAACAGTCCTGAACAGATGGTCTTAAATACATGTACAATCCCGCTCGTATCAGACATGTTTAAGATACGTCCCATCATTTCTACGAAATGTATAGGGCAGTTTGTACAATTAAAGCCTGTATCTCAGCTGAAGTCCTTGCAATTTGTAAATCATAGATTTCTTTGGCCGAGGTCAAAGGTCGGTCTTTTGCAAAAGCATGGCTTTCATTCTGCTTAAAGTATCAAAACGTATAAAAGAAACATTCAATGAAGGCCATAGAGGCGACTCCCTGACTGTGTCTATTGGGGGGAACAATACTTGCATACAAGAAGTAACCCTGGAGCCGACCGTTACCAGATATGGGATGCCTGGCAACATGCCACAGCAACTCTGATCATTCAACATGAGGTAACACCCGTTAGAAAGTTGGCCAAACGTTGGATTAATCACAGTAGCTGGTGTACCCTGCTGGTGGCAGGACAAGGTTGCCACAGAACCATTACAAGCCCCGTGTAAAGAAATGTCCTGACATATGAGTGAACCGCTTAGTACATTTTCGCAGTGTGCACCGCTTATAAACACTTCACGATCCCCACTCCAACATCTGTATTCGTAAGGTAAATCCCAGGATGTCTTAATGTATTCTTTACCCAACCTTTCATATTTGCCTGCTTGCATTTGTTTGAGGCAATACTGAAACTGAAAAGTAGTGACAGGCAGAGTTATTTTGCCATGGATAAGCCATTCTGTAGCTGGTTTTTTCTGCTACCGTAAATAGGTAATTTTTCCAGTTTTTCAATGCTCAGCACTGTATATTTTGCTCCCCTTTGTGCCAGTTCGATCTGTTTATCCATTAGATTGTATTCTGTAAACAGAGACGACGTGTTGATAAAACGCCAAGGCACATAGCCCGCACGCAAAGATTGCAGTGTCCAGCCTAATAACATAATAGAACGTAACTGAGATTGGCCTTGTTGTAACATGGCTAAATCTTGTTCCAGTATGTCAATAGCAGAGGATACAATGTTGTCCAATGAATAAATTCTGGATGACAAAGTTGTTAACCCATTGTCGACCACAGAGAGAGTTTTCTCTAAGTTAATACGATCAAGTTCATGTATTCGTTCTGCGGCCTCTGCCTGTGAAACCTTCCACACTTCATTATAAGCAGCATAAATGCCGGCATATATGAAACGTTTTTGACGCAGTTTTCTTGGTCCCAGCAAGAATTCCCTAAGGTCTGCGTCATCTTTAAGTAAAGATAAGTGTTGTTTCACATCCTCAAGTGTAGATTTTTGTAGCTAGTCGAGGCACAATTTTCCTACACTGTATGTTGTTACTACCCCCGGATGTTTTCGTTGAACATATCGTGGGTCTGGCCTATGGATAGTAAAGCCCTGTCTTCTATTCAGGAATCTTTCTTGACAGATGTTTGTGTCTGTGGGCCAGAGTAACCTGTTTTTCCAATCAGGATCTGTTCTGTTGGTTTGTAGTATTGTGTCTACTGTGACCGCTCCCTGTGTAGTGCTATTACTTGCAGGTGTTGGTACAGAAGGTGTATTCATGTCTTTGATCTTAGCTAAACCAAGGCAAGACGTTTGTTGCACAGTGTCATTCAAAACGGTATTTGCTGAGGGATGATACATGCTCTGAAACAAAGCTTCTATCCCCTGTACTTGCCAATCTTTAGAACCCCAGACAGATTTTGTGTCTATTGTGTCTTTCCAAAAGTCGAATCCATGTCTAGACAGTTGGGTAATAAAGGCTGAAGAGTAAATCTGTTTTGTATTAGTTAACATAATTTTCTGTCCTGTTTTGTTTACATTTTTATAGTAAAATGTTTCTGGATCAGATGTATTGTACCCTGAAAAATATGGAAACTTTTTAGCAAACGTTTTTGAACTACCTTTGGTGGTGTAGGACAATGTTCCCATTGGTTAAACATAAACACATTTCTAGGTGTTGCAGATTTATGCAAGAAATGATGTCCATAGTGGTTGTAACAATAAAGCTGTTCGTAGTCTGATGAACCCTCTAAGTATTCATTGTTAGAGAATGCTGCAGACCTTTCTAGATCAGACATCATATTATTTACAGTCTCAAAGTCCCAATCATCAGAATAGGTACTGGAGGTAATAAAATCACTTAATGAAATTTTAAATAAATGTGGAATGTTCAAAAGTTCAGTCGGGCCGAATATGTCAAAATCGGTTTTGTCCCACACTATACCATCCTGTATAGGAACGGCTGTGATGTTCACTGCTGACAAGTCTCTTGTTTCACGATGGGAAGATTTGTGTGGTTTTAAAAGTAAGTTCACATTTTTACTTTCAGTGTCCATATGGATGTATCTGCTATTTATAAGCACGCTAAGAGTCATAACCAAAGCTAGCCAAAGCAGAAAGAAAAATATTCCAGAAATAATCCATAGTTCAATCCATGGTGAAACCAGATAAGTCTCTTTCAGGAAATGAAAAAGGTCTTGTACTTGTTGTTTGAAAGTTTTTGAGGCTGGCGTCGTTTCAGGCTCACTCGGATCCTCAGAAAACGCATCAAAGTTAATGAAATAGCCAGAAGCAGTTCGGTCAATTGTTGGAATTGCATCAGGATTTGTTGAAATCACTGGAACCAGTTGATCACGTGTTACGTTGGTGTAGACAGGTGTATCTGGACGAACTGTTACTTGAGTTTCAAGAGGGATGAGTTCCATAGCATTGTTGCCTAGTCCTTCATCTGTTACTGTTATTCTCGATGGTTATGAGTCTTTCAGTCTGAACCTCTTGGATAGTAGCGAGAGGAGGGCGTCTGAGCAGCGCGGACGAAATAAGCAGCAGGACTGGCTCTGCTCTCTCTTCACAGGCTCCCATTCATTGCCCTGTTATCAACAGAAACAACTCCCGAGCACTGCGCGATGCCACACGGCGGCCAGCTGCCTTTCCGATCCACTCCCTAAACATTAGTCTCTGAGGCTTAAATCACTTAGGAGCCCTGAGTTCTGAGAAACGCCTTGGAACCCCGGATACTTTCATTCACAGGATTCCTTTTAATTCAGCTTGCTCACCTTTGTATGTCCTGAAGATGAACTCAAATAACTGAGTTCGAAACGCCGTCGACCCTCTACAACATGAACTCCTTTAACTCTGTTAAAATTTTCTAAAGGAGCTTCTGTCATTGTTGTCAATGCGATGTCTTTATTTTAACTTCACCCTCACTTATCACGTCACGCCTACTGTCACTTAAAGTGTGAGCACCTGAATACTATTGTTGTGGAATAAAAACCTGTCATATACTGACCTACATGTCCCTGCTTATATTGTTTACCGCTCTCATTTAAGAATTAAGGGGCCCATTAGGATGGCGGGTGGAAGCACCACCGCCGTGCTGGCGGATGCAAAAACCACCAGTTACCGCCCGCATGCCGCAGCCCACACGCCCGCCAAATTACGATGTGAAAGGCAGCCAAACACCGCCGGCAAGCCAGCGACGCCGGTCCGCCATCAAAGTGCGCCCGCAAACGTAGCAGCGCAGCCCAATGGAGAGCACACCGCCAGACGAAATCACGTACCGCCCGGCGTACAAATTACGATGCCGCAAACAAACAGCTCCCACGGCCAAGAGATACCGCACGTGAAAGTGAGGCGGAAACCCGAACGCCGAGCACAGACACCAAGAGGCGACTCCCGAGCATGAATCCAGCACTGCAGGCCCTCCCCATGCTATACCTGATGCACCACCAAGGAGGCAACGTGACCGCGGAGACGCAGGTAGGCACACACACAACAAGGGGCACGCAAACAGCGCACACAGTGCAAGTGCGGAAAGGCAGGACATGGCACCCCCCCAACACCCCTGCGTGGACAAGACACATCCACCACTGCACCCACAAATGTAACACAGGGCAAATTGCAACATCTCGCAACTATCATGGGCACACCACCTGGGACCAGGAACTAACGACCCCGTCACGGCACCGCAGCACAGCGGCGATGACGCAGCCACACATGCGCACAACTCAGCGCCCAACCATAACGCCATAGTATGCGCCGCACACAAACAACACAGGGACACAACCAAGCACCACACACACCAGCCACACCCAGAACGCACATGACACGTGACAGGCCTGCCACAGTCATGTCCCCAACGCCCAATTCACGGACAACACCCAACGCCACACAACCGACGCCCACATGTCAGTGAAGCCACGCAACATCAGGACACACCCCTGGTGTGACAAACATGGCGAAGCACACAGCAGCGGCAACACCACCCAGCAGAACATGGGCCCCGTCGGGAAGAGGTACGCCAGTACCACACAGAAACACCCATACCACCCTGCACCCATGAACCAGACATACAAAACGGAACACCAAAGAGCCCGGGGACCGACAACAGGTGGACCCAAGAATGACACCCACACACAAGGCCCAACGCATAGCGGAAACACAGCCTGCCGCCCACACACGGGAGAGCAGACAGCACTGAATGACCTTCCATTCCAACTCCGAAACCACAACCCGACTAAACAAGCCGGAGAATACAGCCATTGTCCCAAAAAAAGACCAACTACAGGCATGCAGAGGAAACCGACTACATGGGCAGATAGCGCATATCACCTAAGAACATACTCGAACGGGAAAGAAAAAATATAAAACTCCCCCATGCCGTTCCCATGCAAGTTATCTGGAAGGAGTCACACACCACTGACCTTGAACATTCAGAGAAGCACGTGGGATGAGGGCCCGTGGTCCTCCGCACAAGCTAACAGAACACAAGTCCTGCCCCCTACGACCATCACAGACCTCACAGCAACCTCGGAGCTTGCACACTGCAGACTGCACACACAGCCGGAGCACGCCACCACATCGCCCGCAGCAAAATGGCACCTACAACACACCTACCCAACTACGCCAGACAGGTCAAGCTGTACAAACACAACCTGATACAGATAATGGGATGCGAACCCCTATCCCTGCTGAACGTAAGTTACCGACTGATCTTACCGCATCGCATTGTTCAGCTGCGTGCCATACCCGTCTTCTACTGTCAGAGGTGTCCCTTCCACCATCCTGTGGAGTTGTGCCTCCAACCCGGCATGTCCAAGGGCGGACCTGCTACCACTATTCCACCCTCTGGACACACACGACAGGGGTCTGTTCAGCCTATGGGGGCATGGCGTATGTGGCGCAACATCGGACCCACACTGCAATGGGACCACTGTGCCTCCACACGACGGATCATGGATCACAGCTACATCGAATGTCACCCAGCATGCCCCATCATGCTCCTACAAGGGACAACTTACGAACAACACCGTGACAGCCACCATCCGGCTACATTGGCTGGCAAACATGTATACCCACCAATGAAATGGAAGCCCTGCAGGAAGCCATCGCATACCTGTCAACCTGTCAATTCGTAGGACCCCCGACGCAATCCCTCAATTGAGCCATGATGTCCGACACTGTACCCATGCTTAGCTTCCGCACGGACTGGCCAGTAACCACTACAACAGCCATACCAAACGACCTGCAACTGATACCACACCATCAACGACACTGCCATGACATCGGATGTGTCAGGGACATGCACTCTGTTCCCCATCACATCCAGGAACTCTGCATGTATCGGGGGAGGCAGTGGCATGGGATATGTGTATCGCACCCACATGGACAGAACTGCACGTACAACTATGCCATGACATGGATCCTGCGCCCATGGACATATGCACCGCACAGTGGACAGGAATCGCCCGGCTGGAGTATGGGAGAGCTGCACCCTTCTCCACCTCCCCGGAAATCCCGTAATAGGACCTTTGCATGGACGACAAGTGCATACAACAACAACACGACCCCAGTGA
This sequence comes from Calotriton arnoldi, assembly GCA_963921515.1. Lineage (NCBI taxonomy): Eukaryota > Metazoa > Chordata > Amphibia > Caudata > Salamandridae > Calotriton > Calotriton arnoldi. The sequence goes on along the minus strand of CAWUFW010004013.1, from coordinate 343,879 downwards.
CTGTGACATGTCCAGTAGCCACCATATGGCAACAACAAGTGGGACGCCGTTGCATGCACGTAAGCCCATGCCCTGATGTCAACTCACACGCACGCGTGCATGAGTAACAACAGCAGCACACCTGTCACATGGAACTGAGATGGACTGTGCCCATGATGCCAAGCGGTCTGGTAGGCTAAATGTATACCGCCTGTGTCAAAGTCCAAGCAGCACCGCAGCTATTTGCAAATGAACATTAGCACAGCAACGGCCAAGCAGATGTAACTCTGAAGCCCACATCCCACATGCAACAGCTAATCACATGTACCCCTACACCCTTAGCTATGTGTAATCATGCTCAGTATATCCTCCACATGCATACCGCTGCCAGTAGTGTCCACTATACTGCATCACAGAGGACATAAGTCACAATACATGGTTTGAAGAAAGAAACTGTCTATGCTGATTCCTTTCACAAGTACGAATGTGAGATGATGAGAGTGTGTGATGTACACGGCAGTCGTGACATGACTATGTAGTCCACTGTCATTGGATGTCAACGCAAATGAGTAGCACAACTGTGGAAGACACACATGTGTCGTGTGAAGCGGGAGTGACGCTTCGCTCAGGTGGGTGGGTGTGACGGGTAGATGCGCACATGCAAAGTTGAAACACGCTGTGTCGGGAGGGGTCCGGAACTGCACATTCCCGCTTCCCTGGGCAATGTTAAAGGCCACCTGTCGGGGGGATGTGAACACGTGTGTGCACAGCAGCCGGGCACACGAACAATGCGGTATCAGGCGTACACGTCAGCCCACCCTCTGTGGACAAGCTGGATCCTGTTGTGCGCCTCGCCAGGACCTTGACAAGGCACACACAGCCCCTGCCGACCAGGTGTATCCCCAACATTGTCAACCTGCACAGGCAATCCAGGGCACGGGATGGCAGTGGAGCATGGTGGGGGAGAGGACTCGGCGCGCTCCTCCGGGACACATCATGCAGGCAAAACATCCTCAATGTGTAGCATGGCTCAAGTCATATGGAAGTATTGGGGACGCACACATCACGGAGCAGGAGTGACGTCACGGAAGGTGGCTCGCACCATCCCACCCATTGCCTACATCTCCACACACGTCACATGCCGTTGCAACAGAGAAGCCAGCGCGTGCGCAAGCACCTCCGAGCCCGCCCCAGTGAGGCAAAAGAGTGAATGTGTGGGTCCATCAGCTCCCAGATGGACGCGGCATGGGCCGCTAGGGCAGCTACAGCCTCTGTGTGTCGCAGGTGGTGTATCCGGACTGCGGAGACTGCAGTGCATTGTCTAGGTTGCCCGGGTCTCGAGTCGGGGCACCACGCATGTGGACGGCGTCCCGCCACACATCATGCCGTGAGACAGACCACTCGCTCAACTGGACCCACACATACACTCCTTGGCCTCTCCGGGGCGAGCTTGGGGCTGCATCTGCATGCGCTAGCCCCACAGGTGCAAATGCATATTGGGGGAGCGAGGGGAGGCCATGAGGACAGGGACAAAGACGACTGTATTACTGTCAGTGAGTTCAAGGAATGACCCTGATGTGGACAGGAAAAGACGTGCCCCGTGTGTGTGCAACTAGTCGCTAATCCGATCACCCTCCCATGTCCTGCATGTAAGCCCGCACCTAGCCCCGCCCACCCGCCACATTGAAATTAGCACCAGCACAACATCATTCACATTCGAAGCACTGACTGGGGGTGACAACCATTGGACACACTTGTTGAGGCCACCCACGCGTACATGTGGGCCCTCCATGATCCATGTCACCTGCGGCAAAGTGATGACATGCGCAATGACGGAAGTGAGGAGAGCTGTCCGCCCCACGCACAGATGGTGCATCAGCTCCACAGACCCAGCAGCGAGTGCAGCAGGGGTCAGCATGTGCAGGGGCAGCTGTGCCTGGTGTGAAGGCACATTCAAATTGACAGCACATCGACCAATGTGTAGTCTGCCCACATCTACAGTCCATTATCATGCGGACATAGAAAATGAACATAGGGCAACACATCTGTGTGGGTGCACCCACTGTGACCAACACTGCGCAATCATCGACGTACTCGCCCTGTGCATGGCTCCACCACGCAACGGAGGTCACATTCAGTGCCACCATCCCACACACACATCCCTATCACGAGACATGGTGTGTCCAATAGTCAGTACTGAGTTAGCGCCCATCTGGAGGGTCCTGAACAGGAGACACATGCAACCCACTAGGCAGTCGGTGCTGTCACCTACTGGCATTGTGCAGTCAATGTGCAGGCCAGGCCTGCTGGGACTGAGAGGGGCAGCATGGCCCAGCCTGACATTCACACGAGCAACAAGTGCACTGAGACCTGCATTGGCAATTGCAGACGTTGGCCTGCACCCAGCTGGCCCGGGACGCCTACCTCCATAGTGGAACACGCAGGGTGCAACCGCGAGGGTCATCGGAGTTGGCCGTAATGGCCTGGCCCATGTTGGTGACAGTCCGCTGATGCCATGTGCACCACACAGTATGATGGCGCACTGCATCTGCAGGTGTGGCCATGATGTGCGTGTGGGTGCAGGTGCACAATGGACGGGGCCACAACATGCCGTGTGCATAGGCAGGGACGGCCAGTGGCCGGCCCCTACATGTCTGTTAGCATGTCATCATCTGCACATTGGCATGGGTGCATGGTATACACATATGCACACGCATGTCATCTCTCACTATGTACATCTGCCACTTGGCACGTGCAAGGTTACGTGTCACATGTGATGTGTATTTGCAAGCACACAGCCGTGTTGGCATGGGGCTGTCAATGTGTACACCTGACAATGCTTCTGGAGGTGTGATCCGTACAGTGCTGCACATAGGTGCAGTGGTGACACCAATGACTGTCTCATATCCCCTCGTGCCACAGGTCCCACTTGTCTTGGCCGCCAGCCTGTGCCCACATCGTCGTTGGTGTGTGCCATACTCATCCAGCCTCGGAAGCAGTGTGATGCACAGCAGCCAGTCATGTTGCCGTGGTGTTAGCCGCTTGCCGAATATGCAGTCAGTCCCCATCAGCACGCCTCACAGGTCATTGAGGCCTGGATCCCCATGTGCATGCACATAGCAATGGTTTCAGTCACTGCCCATTGCTATTGGTGGGAGACCTGTGTAAGTGTATTGTGGCTGTGCTGTCCCTGCATGACAGCTGTTCTGTGACTCATGTTCTTGCTCTGTCATATCAGTTATGTGTATGTGAAAATGCCATGTGGCGTGTTGCTTTGACATGTGTCCACTTCCATCTTTCCTAGGCGGAGACCAAACATTTACCGCCCTTACCAATTGTTGGCGGACATGGAGGATTCTGAGGTCATCCGGAAATTCCGCTCTGGACCGACCAACCCTGCATCGACTATGTGCCATGTTGGAACCCCACCTCCGTCCTCGCAGGGTGTATCCGACAGCATTCACCCCCACGGCTAAGGTGATGGCTGCACTGCATTTTTTCGCCACTGGGTCATTCCAGCACACAGTGGGCAGTGGAGGTGGGATGTCCCAGCCCATGTTCAGCATGGTGCTGAGGGATGTACTGGCAGCCATGATGCTGTACAGGAACAGGTACATCCGATTCCCCAGGGCACATGAGGTTGGCGGCAGTGAAGGGTGCATTCTATGCCCTTGGATGGATCCCACACGTCGTTGGTGCCATAGACTGCACCCATGTTGGCCTTGTCCCACCACAGGCCACTGAGCAGCTCTTCCGCAACCGGAAGCACACGCACTCCCTGAATGTGCAAGTGGTGTGCCTTGCGGACATGGTCATTTCCCACGTGTGTGCAAAGTTCCCAGGCTCGGCCCATGACGCGCACATCATGCGCAACAGCATATTACCACGACTGATGACCAATCTGCAACAGGACCGTGGCTGGATTGTCGGTGAGTATGTGGAGTTGTGTAGCGTGCTGGCTTAAGGATGCTGTCTACTGTCCTGTTTGAATTGCAACGGTTCTCTGTGTCCCTCACGCCCAGGTGACTCGGCTTACCCGAATGGGCCCTGGCTGCTCAGTCCATTGCGAAATCCTCGGAGCCCAGCAGATGACCGCCACAATGAGGCACATGGGAGGACCAGACGTGTGGTCGAGCGTACCTTTGGCCTCCTCAAGTCCAGGTTCAGATGCCTGACCGCACCGGGGTGCGCTGGCGTACTCCCCACAGAAGGTGTGCCAGATAGTGGTGGCGTGCTGCATGCTGCAAAATCTGGCCATTCGAAAGCAGATCCCCCTAATTGTGGATGACGGAGATCAACCAGGGCCCCAGCCTGCACACCAGGACAGCTCCAGTGAAGAGGACAGTGGAGAGGATGAAGCTGTGAATGTGCGTCAGCAGCTCATCGCCCGCTACTTCACTTGACGGTGAGTGACCATGTACGACGGCTGATGTAGCTGTAGTTGTGCAGTGTGTATGTGTGCTCTGTTACTGGGGCCTTTTGTTCACTGAGTGCTGTGTGTCAATGGTCCATGTCCAGGTTGGTATGCCACTGTCAGTGGCTGTAGCATTGTGCCCTGTTGCTCTCTGAGATGTGTGTGCATTGCTTGTAGTTGGTGACAAGTACTGTGTGATGAGTGTGTGACACACTCATTGAATGTACTCTTGTTCTGTTTTTCACCCCTAGGTCCCTGCAGCCTCTCCTGTCCCATCGACATGCCACACAGCAGATGCTATTCTGCTCATGGTGGCGATTGCACATCGTGGAATAAACCCAGGACACATTAAGCCGATTGTGATCAAGGTGTATTTATTAACAGCGGTGACATGTGATTGTGTGCAAGGTGATGACAAATGTGGTGCATGCTGTGACAATGAGTTGACGGTCATGGCTGCATGATGGTCAAGGTGTACCCATGGAGTTCTATGTCCACAGTCCAACAGACACATGCCATTCACATGGCAGTGTGGGGTAGGATCGTATTACAAGTCCATGCAGTAGGTGGTCAAGGTGGCTGGCTGACTCACTGGCGTTTGGTGCGGACGAAGTCCTCTCTGGACACCTGTTTCCACTTCGGACGGCCCCTTCCACGTTTGGTAGGGGGGGGTGTTGATGTTCCGCTGGTGGTGGTTGAGGAGTGCTCACTGGCTGTGGACGCAGGGGAACGCGATGCTGCACGAACCTGCCCCACAGCAGGTGGTGGCGGAGGTGGTGTTGCTGGCCTTGCTTGTGCCCTCCCCCCCACCACCAGCTGGCCCATGAGGTCCGCGATTTGGGCCATGTGGGCGTCCATGGACCTCAACACCGCAAGGACCTCCCGCGTGTCGCTTGCCGACCTGGCCCATTCGCCTTGGGCCTCTTCATAGGCCCCAAGGACTCTGTCGATTGGCGGCAGGGCTTGGCTCCCAGGCACAGTTGGCGTTGGCCTGGCCCTGCTCCTCCTACCAGTACTGCTGCCACCGACCTGCCCACTAGCCACATTGCTCACCACGGTCCTCGCTGTGGCTCCCAGGGTGGACCCAGTCGGCCGGACCACCACTTGCGCTGGGGCTGGGGCCAGTGATTACGTGGTGGTGGTTGCGGCAGTGGGAGTGGCCGCAACGACCGTGGGAGTGGCCGCCACAACAGTGGTAGTGGCCTCTACGACAGTGGCAGCAGGGGGCTGTGAGTGGTCATCAGCCCTGGATGATGGGTTGGTGGGTGGAGGGTGCCTGGGGTGCGGTTGGGCCCTGCCACACCAGATGGGCCTGCTGGGTGGTCCGTGTCCGAATAGGAGGACAGATCCTCCACATCCGTGAGTCCTTGTTGGGGGCTTGCAGGCTGGCTGTGCTGGCTGCTGTCTCCATCTCCAGCATCCAGCAGTTCGTCACCTGTGGGGGAATGAGATATGTTATTGTGTTGCACATGACAAAGTATGTATAGGTTGTCTGACATCCACAGTTCGTGCACAGTCGTGCACAGGTTTCCCGGAGCCGTGTGTGTGGCTGTGCTATTTGTTGTTGTGTGGGCATGCCAATGGGACTGTGTGCTGTGGACATGTGGCATGGGACGGATTGGCAATGCCGATGGGTGTGTTGCTGTGCTCCTGCTTTTTGTGGCTCTGGTGTATGCGGACTCCAGACCCATCGTGGAGGTTGGTTTGTACTATGCTCTTGGGGTTCAAATGTAACGCTTCGAAACGCAGATGGCAAAATGGGGGTCAGCCCCCTGAAACGCATTTGAGATTAACTATGCTTTGGGGGTTCATATGGAACGCTTAGAAACGCAGATGGCAAAATGGGGGTCAGCCCCCTGAAATGCATTTGAGATGAACTATGCTTTGGGGGTTCATATGGAACGCTTAGAAACGCAGATGGCATAATGGGGGTCAGCCCCTGAAACGCATTTGAGATGAACTATGCTTTGGGGGTTCATATGGAACGCTTAGAAACGCAGATGGCATAATGGGGTCAGCCCCTGAAACGCATTTGAGATGAACTATGCTTTGGGGGTTCATATGGAACGCTTAGAAACGCAGATGGCATAATGGGGGTCAGCCCCCTGAAACGCATTTGAGATGAACTATGCTTTTGGGGTACATACTGTGAGCCATGGGTGCAGAACGTGACATGTGTTGTGGCAACATGACAGTGCATGGTCTGAGGTGTGTGTATGTCTGACATACCCTGCATATTTGCTGTCTGTTGTGATTTCTGGCCATGTAATTGGACGCATTGTTATGAGTGAGTGATGGTTGTGTGCCACACGACGTATTGCAGATGGTCCAATTCCTTGGTGTGCGTGCTGCCCTGTGCCATGTGCATCAATGCAGTGCTCGGGGGGTGTGGCCCATGTTATGTGTGTTGTTGCTCACAGTGTGACGTCCGCTTCATTCACTTCTGGCACATGATTTGTCATGGGCATGTTTCTTTGCGTGACTACTGTATGTGGACCAGCTGTTCGGATGACATACCTTTCATGTGACTGGGGCTGACGGATGAGATGGATGGTATGTTGTATGTGCATTGTGTGTCTGTGTGTTTGATGGGTCCAGTGGTGTTCGTGTGCATTTATGTTGTTCCACGCTGTTGCGTCTAGTGTGGTATGTCTTACATGGGCGTAGTTGTGGGATGTGTGGTTGACAGGCAGTAGGGGCTACATGGACAGGACTTCGATGGTGTTGCAGTTGTGTGTGATGGGTTGCACTGTGCCTGCCGTGTGGTTCTGTAATCAGTGTGACTTGTGCATGCAGACGTGGCTCCTTGGGTGTTGCTGTGTCTGTGATGGGTCATGTGGGGTGTGACTCTGTGGTTCATGTCCGTGTGCACATTGTTCACATGGTTGTGACAGGGAGCAGTGCTGCGTGTTCCTCTGCTACTTGACATGTCCCATGTGTTAGTCGTAATTCAGTCCTCATGCCTCCAGTCACCCCGCCCTGTCCAGTTTCCCACCTGCAGGTTATTTTTGAGCGTGCACTGGACTGGATGCAACATGGTTATGGGCGGGGGTGCTCCATGTTGCAGGTCTGTGGGGGTGGGGGCGGTGTTATGGGTCGTGGTGATGGCTGGACACCCACTGACACCGTTTGTCCTGGGGCGGGATGTCTACCTGTCGGCTGCCGGTGTGCACTGCAGTGGCTGCTACGTGGGTGTGGGCTGTGGGCTGTGCTCCTCCTTGCTGTGCTGTGGAACTAGGGGCCTGGTGTGTGTTGTACTTCAGCTGTCCCCCTCCCACCCACTGCCTTTGTGTTGCGGCTACTTACCTGTTACTTGTCGGTTGGTGCAGCTACGGCTGCCACATGGGTGTGGGGGTGCTCGTTGTGGCGCTTCTGGAGTACTAGGGGACCTGTTGGTAGTTACGTGGCTGGCTGGGTGTACACATGCCCCCATGGTTTTGTTAGTTGATATGTTTGGGCTGTGTGTGTGGTGGTGCCTGTTGCATGTGTGAGTGATGTGTTGTGTATTGTGTACTGGACATGGGGGTGTTTGTCCCTCGGAGCTATGGCATGGTGGTAGTGCATGTGAGTACATAGCGGTGTGCTGGTATACATTTGTTTGTACTTACCAGCCTCCACTCCCCCTGGTAATCCGGTGAGGATCTCCGGATGGATGATGACTCGCACCTTCTCCTCCCACGCTTTGAAGGTCTTGTAATGCGCGGGATTCCTCCGCCAGTCGTGGCAGCCAGCTCTCGATTTTTGCTCTCCTTCTTCTTGACCAGGCTTTTGATGTCGTTCCACCGTTTGTTTATCTCTCCTCTGTTTCTGGGTACGGTCCCGACTGCATTGACCTGGTCTACAATTCTGTTCCACATTCTGTTTCTGGTGGCTAGTGGTGTGTGCTGGACCTGGTTGCCATAGATTTGTGTGTGCACCTTGACGATCTCGTCGACCATGACCGTCAGCTCAGTGGAAGTGAACTTGGGCATTCTGTGTGATGCCATGGTGTTTGTGGTGCTGGTGCGGTGTGTGATGTGTGATGTGCAGGGGGTTTGTGGTGCCGGTGTTTGGTGGTGGTCGTGGTGGTGGGTGTGATGTGTGCGGATCTGTGGTGTGCTGCTGTCCTTGCTGTGTCACTGTGTCCTCTCCTCTCCTCTCTGCTTTGCAATGTTGCAAGGGGTTGTGGTCTGTGGAGGGGCTGCTTTTGTACTTACCTGTTTGGGTGTGTCCTGATGGTCTGTTGTTTTCAGGTGTGTTGTGGCTGGTGTTCTGGGCTTTGTAGTTTATTTGTTTGTCCAGGGGTGGTGTGTTTTCGGATGTGTACTTTGTCTGTGTATTTGTGCGTGGGTTGCTGTGTGGACTTGTTTGCCATGTTGTGTGTGTTTGTTTGAGTCCGCGGCTGTTTCTGTGCAGGGACGTGGCCGCCATGGCTTCTGCCGTGTCCATTTTCTTCAGTGTTGTTTACGCTGGCGGGCGGTGTATTTGTTGTTTTTCATGCGCTCATGTCGGTGCGATCGTAATTTCACGTGCGGTGTCTCGACCGTGAGGGCGGGCGGTTTTGTGTTGTCGTGCGTCTTTCCGTCCGTGGCGGGCGTTTTGACTCCGACTCGGGCAAGGGCGGACGGTATTTTGTGTGTTTTTTCCGCCGCTGGCGGTTTTCGGTTCGAGGCATCATGATTGCTGGGTCGGTATTCAGACGGTGTAGGCGGGCGGATTTTTGCCGCTTTCATGGGTGGCGGATTTTTTTACGCCCGGTATCGTAATGGGCCTTTAAGTTCTTAAACTCTACCTTTAGTGCCCCCCACAGGGTCACTTCGACTTGGACCTTTAGGCCACATCAGAGCCATTGTTTCCTTAAACAGTTTACTACCCCCGGTTCACATATTGGGGTACCCTTGTCCTCCTTACTACCAGGATGAGGTGTGTAGCCGGCTAGAAACGGCCATGTTGCTCCTGGTCTACCTAGTGGACCGAGCCTAGTAATGTTTTTGTGATGTTTTAGGGCGCCTTTAAACCAGAGATTATGCTCCTGGTATGTGAGTGGAATTTCAATATCCTCGAAAGGAATATATTCTTCTGGTGGTTCATCTTCATTAAAGAAGTGAAACACTTTTGTTATTGGATTTGATTCTGGGAATACTATCCATGAATAGAATACCTCTGTCTGAAAGGATTCGTGTGCCTCTATCACGAAAACTGCTCTACCTCCTCTTGGTGGTAGGCCGTGTTTTATAAGTTTTAGAGTGATGGCTCTCCTTAAGTTTGGAGGGATGTTTATAACACCCTCATCGGCTTCATTTAAACCGGTAAAGTTAAAAGCTGTTACGACTGGGTCAGCCGTATTTACACCGTTCTCGGTGCCATTATCCTCGTGTATGGACATTTGTTTTTTGAAAAATGTAGAACAAGTTTCAAGGAAACAAAAGATAAGGTGCAGAATATTTTGGAACACTGTATCCTTCAACGTTGAACAAACCAAAATAGCTAATCTATAGGTTTTATGTCCTATTTAGCTTTGGCGGATATTTAATCCTACCCACTCCAGACGTCTTATGGAGTATGTGAGTAGGGGTCTCTGAGAGAAAAGCACGACTGAGTTACTCAGTATCTAGCGTTAAATTAGTGCCTTACCAAACCGTTGGGCGCCATGTAGTGTAGTTCCTATTTCCCTAATAGGCTCTGCGCATTGGAATAATATACCCTATAGATTCGACATAGGACTGAGGTCAGTATGTCCCTATCGAGTATATTAAACTTAATTACTTTGTGCCAGCTAACTCAGAGGCCACTAGAAACTCCTTGTAAACAAGAAGGGAGTAGTTTCTGGCAACCGCATAAACATGACAACTTTGTTTCCCTTTACAATCGGAACACTCTCAGAATCGTGGAAACAATAGATAACAGTTTCACTCAGCTAATCGTGCATGCTTAGTTTCTTCAGAGTTACACAGAAAGAATAGACGGGCGTTTCAATAAAAAGGATTTATTGAACAGGCTTGTTTCTCGTGTAAGAGATATGAGCTGTTATGATCACAAGACAGTATACAAGATATATAATGTACAGTGTAAGCAGTAGAAAGAAATAACACTGCGCTAGCATTATCTTTTAGCTATGATGCATATATTCACATACATAAATAACATGAGCTAAAAATGCGAGTACTCATATGATGCTTCTCTAAGCTAGTTCTACCCCAGTGTACCTAACCTAGCCTAGGTGTAGGGCAAGGTAAGAAGTAGGTGTAATATTCTATAGTATGGTATACTAAGAGTCTGATATGCCAAGAGTCCCTCTAGGTTCTAGTCAGCTCCATACCTGGAGAATGAGAGAGGTGGGAATTTCCTTCCGGATGTCGAACTCTAACACCCCGCGAAGGGAGTCAGAACACTGGGAGCTGGATTCTCTGCGAGCAGGGATGACAGCGTCTCTTCTCAGTGCGTCAGGCCGGGTATATGGGCTCCTCTGAAGTCGAGGTCTCCTCTAACTTGCTTGGGCAAGGGAAGGTATATTTATACCTGGTAGGTGCCTTGGAATGTTAGCATTGACGTGAAGTCGGACAGAGGAAGACGTCAGGAATGAACCCTTAAGGAATAGTGGTTCATGCATAATAGATGAGTTCTTGGAGAAATCAATAATCCTGTGCTGGGCTTAGGGTTTGGTTTCTAAGAACTCGTTGTGACATTAGGGTGAACGGATGTCGGTGACCATGCCTGTATTTGGAGTGCATGGCTAATGCCTAAATAAGGACTGGGATCTTATGCCTATATAAGGGCAATGCGAATTGTGCCTATATAAGGACATGTTTCAGGAAAACCTATATACGGACACCTAAAGCGGAATACAACAGTAGGGAAAGTGTTGGATAGCAGAGGGAATCATTTATTATTCCCACTCCAGCAAGTGCAACAGTAGGGAAAGTGTTGGATAGCGGAGGGTAATAATTTACTATTCCCACTCCACGGAGTGCAACAGTAGGGAAAGTGTTGGGTAGCGTAGGGGATAAAATTACTATTCCCACTCCAACGAGTACAACAGTAGGGAAAGTGTTGGATAGCGGAGGGGATAAAATTACTATTCCCACTCCAACAATTGCAACAGTAGGGAAAGTGTTGGATAGCAGAGTGGAATAATTTACTATTCCCTCTCCAGCAAAATAATAAACATTAATTAATAAATACTTAAATAATAAAAAATAATTTACCTCCCACCAAATACCCCTATAAATGACACCACCAATATTGTAAAACATGACACAATTAACATAATTGCTTAACAATTAATTAATTAACTAATAACAATGAACAATCAAATTAAAAACAATTAGTAATAAATTAATTCAGACTATTAAGACTATAAAATAGCAATAAATAAATATTATATAAAAATATATTAAATTTTAATTACTTCCCACACTACTCCCCTATAAATCCACAACCCGCTCCTAAAAAAATGACACAATTTACATATTTACCAATTAATTATTAATAACTAATAACCAATTAATAATTAATTAATAATAAATTATTTAACACAATTAACAATATAAAATATTAAATACACAAATATTAATTATTAAAAATTATTAATTAATTAATTATAATTAAATTACTTCCCACCCTACTCCCCCATAAACCCAAAACCCGCTCTTAAAAAAATAACACAATTAACATATTTACCAATTAAATATTAATAATTAATATCCAACTAATAACTAATTAATAACAAATTATTTAACACAATTAACAAAATAAAATAGTAAATACATAAATATTAATTAATAAAATTATTAATTGATTAATTATAATTAAATTACTTCCCACCCTACTCCCCTATAAACCCACAACCCGCTCCTAAACAAAGGACACAATTAACATATTTACCAACTAATAATTAATAATTAATAACCAATTAATAACTAATTAATAACAAATTAATTAACACAATTAACCATATAAATTATTAAATACATAAATATTAATTAATAAAATTATTAATTAATTAATTATAATTAAATTACATCCCACCCTACTCCCTATAAACCCACAACCCACTCCTAAAAAAATTACACAATTAACATATTTACCAAGTAATAATTAATAGTTAATATCCAATAATAGCTAATTAATAACAAATTAATTAACACAATTAACAATATAAATTATTAAATACAAAAATATTAATTAATTAAAATTATTAATTAATTAATTATAATTAAATTACTTCCCACCCTATTCCCCTATAAACCCACAACCCGCTACGGAACTAAAACGCAATATATATATTTTTTTTAAAATTAATAACTTTTAAAAATTAATAATAAATATATTATAATTAAATTACTTTCCATCCTTTTCCCCTATAAACCCACAACCTGCTATGGAACTAAAATACGCAAAAGTTAATTATCATAAAATTAATAATTTCTAAAAATTTCAAACATACATTACAAAAATAAGCTATACTTATACAAAATATTTAAATCACATACTTTTAACACATATACTAAAATACAGAACACTAAAATAAATTTCTATATTATTAACAAAGATATTTTTACTAACGATATTACTAACTTCGATATTAAGTAAAACGATATTTTTACCTGCATGTCGATATTCTGGTCGACGATATTCTTGAAGGTCGATATTATGCCACATCGATATTTAAACAACGTATATTCTGGTATATCGATATTTATACATCGATATTACGTCTGCTTACCAAGCAACAGAAAGGTGACCAGTCAACCTTTGCGCAGCAGCACATGTTGCTGCGTTTTTAGTAATACACAATAGAGGAATTCCAGTGGCCCTGACCAAGGTGTAGCAGCTGCATGAGTGCTGAAAAAAGGGGCACTTGAAAAATGTACCTGTCCCATGGAGGGTGAATGCATATGCCCTGATGTTTAGTAATATGCACAAGTTTGTATATCTGCTTCCATTCATGTTTTCCATTAATGCCTGACCAATGGCCTTGAGCCATGGGAGTCTGACAACACAACAAGACCTCTTATTACAGAGGCGTCTGGCCTAAGCTCAGGGTTGTGGTTAGGTCGCAATAAAACACCTTTGCTTAAATACATCTCTCTCTCAATATTAAACATGGCCAACCCCAGCATTTTCCAACAGAGCTGAACCATGTGATTTACAAGGAAACCCGAAAACATAGCCTGCACACAGATATGGTCTTAATTTCAATTAAAGTAAAACAAAAATCTAATGTGTGTGCTTTTAAAATGAATTTTGCTATATCTGGAAACATCAGAATCAACTTTCTCACTCACGGCCTATCATTTGTAAGCTTGAGTTGATGTATCTTTGAACATGTATTATCCTGCAACACTGTTAGAAACTGAGTGCAAAAATACTGTGTTACCAGGTGATAGTTTCCACGCTCTAGAATTTCCTTTATTGCACCCGCGCAACACACAATTATCACTCAAATATGTGCTCCCCTAGAGCAAGACATGCAGTTTCCAAATAAAAAGTGTACCGACCAAGGGAGAAGCCAGAAAGTAAAATCCATTTGATCCTTACCTCGAATGCCAACAGGAGAGCGAAACAAATGAGCCATGCCCAGCCTAGACGAGCTCCCTTCATCCCACTTTCCTTCCATATATCTCTCCATTTTTTAAGACTTTCATGCATCTATCCATCTTTTCATGTTTCGATCCAACCATCCTTTCACCATTCCATCCTTCATTTACCATTCAGTCTATCCATTCTTTCATCATTACTCTCTTCCATCAATCGTTCTGTCCTTCCACTCCCACTTCCAGTCATTCATCCATCCTGCCATCCATACATCCATTCTATTTCATCTATCCATCATTTTACCCTACTTTTATCAATTCAACCATAAATCCAGACTTCTATTTGTCCATCCGCTCATTGTTCCAGCCTTTCATAAGTCCAGCCCTTTTTTCACCCACCCATGCAAATATTGTTTTCCACTACCATTAGTCCTTTCATCCTTGCATGCATCTTTTCATGTATATTGCCCTTCCTTCTTGTCAGTTTCTTTCTTCTTTTTATATGACATTCATTTCACTCTTGCTTTCAACTCTCTCTCTCACAGTCTGAGTAGCATAGCCGGTGTATTGTGGGCCTTAGTGGAAGGAAAAAAATGCCCCCCTAGCTGGCATTTCATTGTTAAAATACAGCAAAAATCAGCGTTCAGTGGGCCCATTAAGCCTCTTGGCCTCTGTGGCACTGCACCTATGAAAGCTACGCCTACACAAACTCTTTTCGTCACCCCTCTGCTCAAAAGGAAAAATAAAATGATAAGTATTGTTACTATCATTTTAGTTTTCCTATTGCAGTCAGTGGTTCTCAGGGCGGGGCGGGGCTGGCCAGAGCAGGGGGAGGAGTGGTTTCCACTCCCGAAGTGCGCACGACTGCTTTGCCGGCCCTCTTGAGCCGGCCAAACAGTCATGCGCACTTTGCATCTTCCCCACCAGTCTGTAATGCACCGCCTTGTGAGGAACATGCCCAACCTTCCAAACCCTGTCTGAGCGCTGATCCACGGTGCTCAGACCAATCACAACGCTGCATTGCAGCGTTGTGATTGACTCAGGGGAGCCTGGGAGCCCGGGTGCTTCCTGCTGCTTCCTGCTGCCGGACCGGAGACAGGAAGGAGAGGACGGAGAAGATGTGGCGGCCTGCGTTTTCAGGTAAGTTTTTTTTTCTTTTTTGTCTCTCCCCCCGCCCCACCACCCGGGTCTGGTAGCAGCCTCTACTGTTCCTCTCTTTCCCTCATCATTTCACCTTTTTGGCCTCCTTTTCTCTGATTGGATTTGAATCCTGGACCTCTGTTTCAGTTTCCTTTACACTGTGTTTTAAGAGCTTCTGTCTGCAAAGGTGCAGACAGACAAGGCTCGTAAATAATTATGTGTGAACACCACCCCCGCTTGAGCTGAGAGGTGAGAAAGCAGGGGGTTCACCACGCCACTGGTACCGATTTATATATTTGTGTTTGCATTGCTTGTTCAGTGGAACCCGCAGCAAGTGAATAAAGCCATTTCATAGGGACTCTGAAATTAGGTTTAAAACACTGAAAATAGGAGGTGATTTGAAAGGTTAAGGACCTAAATGATTAGTAACACAAATTCCAGCCTTTAAGGACAGGTTTTCTATAGCTGGTATTGTAAGTGAGACAAGTTTTTTGCCTTCCTCCTCCACTTTTGCTGCTCTCGTTTTGCTGGCTTTTGGACTCTGTTTACTTTACTATTGCTAACTATTTCTAAAGTGCATGTGCTCACTCCTTAAAACATGGTAACACTGGCGTATCCCCAATTGGCACATTTAATTGAATCATAAGTCCCTAGTAACATATCTCATGCCTGCCATTGCAGCCTGTTTGTGCAGTTTTAAACTGCCATGTCAATCTGGGCAAATACATGTTTTGCCAGCCAAACCTTCCCTTTTTATACATAAAAGTCATTCCTAGGGTGAGCTCTGGACAGCCCAGAGGGCGGGGTGCAGAGCATTTAAAAGGCAGGGCATGTACTTTCAGGTTTTCCATATCTTGGTAGTGAAAAACCCTTAAATTATCTTCTCACTACTGCGAGGACTGCCTCTCTCATAGACTAACAATGGAGTTACCTTTTACATTTAATAAGCTGTAATTTCCAAATGGGAGCAAATAACCAGTTCATGCTTGGTGAAGTCAAATTTTAAATTACAATTTTGAAACTGCCACTTTTAGAAAGTTGGTATTTTCCTACCTTAGCCATTTTAGTGCATGTAGCCTATACCTGGGTTACGTAACTGGGTGTAGTTGACAGTTGAGATTTGTGTATTTCTCGTAGACAACAATAAATAATAAAACTTCCCACTTAACCTATCTGAAGAGACCAGGAACATTTTGTTTGTATTTTTATTTAATTTTGCATGATTTATTTTGTTATAGTTTTTCATCTTCTCATATATTTCATTTTTAAATAAACTTAATTATTTATATAAATACAGTGCTCAAAACTCATACATTAGTTTCACAGACAACACTACAAAGAATACAAGATCAAAACAGCACAATACTTCACAACGTTATAATTACCACACTCGCCAATCACTATCTCTCACTCATACACCATTCCCATACTTTTACACCTTTTGGTGCTATTTTTACTAAAATCTTTAAAAATTTAATATCTCCAGTTCTACTGATTGGATGTTTGTTGTTTTGGTCTTGTTTTTTTATTACAAATTACTCTATTTTTCTAGCCCTGTTGTGGGCTTCTTTTGTGGTGTGTTTGTACTGTGTTACTGTTTGAAGTGTTGCACAAATACTTTACACATTGCCTCCGAGTAAAGCCTAACTGTTCTGGGCCAAGCTACCCGAGGTTTGAGCACAGGTTAATGTAGGGTTTGCTTGTGACTTCACCCTGAGATGAATTGTGGTTGCTGCTTGAGAAGAGTCCCACCCCCCTCAACCCGTAACCCAATATCCTACACACAGGGCATTATTACAATGTCGGGCGGACCTTCGTCTGCCAAGACCATTGCGAAAAGGAACCGCCCGACCTTAGGTCTGCGGTTCCGACTGTACTATTACGATGCAAACATCCTTTTCACAATGGAAGCTTGTGCGGTGGGCAGGGAAGGCCTGCAGCACAAGCTTCCATGTAAAATTGATCTTTTGAAATATCCCTGCACCGTGTGGCAGGCACCTCATGGTGCCAGCCACACGGTGCAGGGATGTTTGGGGGGTCACCATAGGTGTCCCCCAGGCCGAAATGCGGAGGGCCAGAGGGGAAGAGGGCCCTGATAGGGGTCCCCAATCTCACTTTCCCACAGCCTTTCCATGTCGGAAAGGCCGACATGGAATGGCTGTCGGAAACCGACATCATAATCCCGACGGCAGAGCTGCCATCATTAAAGGATTATGCTGACTTTCCGACGGACCGACGAGAGGAATCCCCCCGCAGGTTTAACTTCGACTGCCGTCATCCTAATACAGCGGTCGGACTTTAAACCTACCATGTCGGGCGGAGAGCCTCCGACCGCTGATCGGAGGCTTTCCGTCTGACATCGTAATCAGGCCCAAAGTATCAACAGTTCCACAAATATCAAACCTGATGATTCACTAAAAGTGACAAACCTGCATTCACACAGAATGAAAGCAAGATCATCAACATTCTGAAAATAGTCTGTTTGATGTGAGATGGTTAAATTGGCAATATAAACCATTAAAAAGAGTACAAAATGCCAGTATGTGGTACAAAAACATAGCAGGTAGAGGAAAGATGGAAAACAATGGTGGGAAATTTGGCAGACAACTGATGGAACATGACTGGGAAATTTCATTTGTTCTAAAGAAAAAGTAAAGAAATGTGGGAACTTCCTAGTATATTTAGGCAAAGACTGGCATTGGTGCTGAATGTAAATGGGAAGATCAAGCCAGCTAAAAAATCACTGGCAGGGCCAGTCTGTTTGGCTTTAATGTGACAATGGGTGCAAGCACAGTCATGCAAAATTGGGCACTTCATCTTGTCTAAGGTCTAATTTTTATGACTCAAGCTTGTGATGCTGCGTGGCCTCAGCACCACAAGCTTAAGGAATGAAAAATAGTAGCACCACAAGCTTGGGAATAAAAACAGGACATGGACATAGTAGGATTAGAAAGAGACAGACTCAACTTTACTATTAACTACAATTAATTTATGTATCCTGTAAATAATTTAAGTGGAACCAATCACCACTTTTGACACATACCTGGACAGCCTCACCTAACCAGAGACAGCTCAACTGGAATAAGCAGACCTTCTAAACCTTAGGTCATTTTTGGCACCAACATGCACCTGTTCTCTATAGTTTGAATGTGCTTAATAAACTTTGATCTCCCTCCCCCTATCTAGCTGACATACCTGTGTTTTCTTTCTAGCATTACATAAATGACAAAGCTAACAATATTCTACTAATAGGCCCTTATTTATCTACTTTAATATTTTCCCCACTGACACATTCCAGTAAGCACTACTCACAATGGTATGACACAAACTCTTTTCCTTACCTACCAGATACTTGACACCACATTACTTTCACACTTTTATATGAATTACTAGTAGAATTGTGAAGGAATATTTTTTTTCATACCACCAATATGAGTTTTCATGCAGACTTACAATTCAGTATACATTGAGGTACACCTGACCTGTTTCTCTTACACCCCTCTCTCTTTTAGGGAATATCATTATGGCCTTGGTAAACTGCTAACATAATTGTTTCACTATTGCAATATTATAGTAGAACCAATTATTTTTAACAGTAAAAAGTTAACCATCACCGTCATACATAAGGGATAGCTAACAGGAGTGATTGCATCCTCATCACAGTCCTAACATCTTGAGGTTTGATTTGTTACACAGACAGCATTCACCCATTAAAACAAGAAAGTCAGTAGTTTCCTATGGCCCAATGCCTAGTCTCCACCCCCCTTGAGTTCTTTAATAAAGACCATCCTCAGCATGGTTTTTTTATTCTGTTTTCTGACACACACTACAGCTTTCCTATTACCTAAAGTAAGTCCTTTTCCTTTCCTACAATGATACTCTATTATGAGGGGCGCTTTGGCTGTGGCGTAGCCAGTACAGGGGGAGGGAAAGAGGCTGCTCCTCTTCAGGATAGGGATAAGCAGCCAGCTATGATACGTTTGTAACAGTTCCTGCTGCTGCTCCCTAACCCCTGTGACTCCAAATTATCTGTCTGTGTCTGTAATCCACAAATGTGAGTTCAGCAGTGCGATGGAGGTTATTCAAGGCATGCTCCATTCAGATGGGATGATCACATGTGATTAGTTATTTTCCTCACCTGCTGAGCAGTATGGGGTGGGATTGGCAGCTCTGGGCTGGCATTAAGCTTTTTCCAAGGTCCTCTATGATCGCAACCATCACTTGTGTCTGGTTTCATGATGTTAGCAGTCTTACTAGATTACAAATTGGTCATGTTATTTTCTTGCCACAGAATCCGGACAACGTAGGAAACATTGGTCAGGTCTCCTGACAGCAAGAGGGGCTTGCAGTATTTCATTATATGCTGCCTTGAAACTTGCCCTGATGGAGTCTTGCAACCACTTTCAAATGCTTTGACATCGTGAAGCTGGTAGGTCACAGCCTACTGACTCCCCTCCCTTTCTATCTATCTAGGGGATTTGTAGAGTGGAACAGCTACTCATTGGGTGTCCCGGCGCTGAGGAGTTTAAAATGCAAAACTGAAAAGCCTGGTTTTGAGCAGTCTTTTATATACAGAAATATCCTCAGTAGCCCACAACTGCTGTGGAAGGGCAATTTAGTCTTCGGCAGCTAGGTAAGAGAAAGAGCTGCCGCCCTATCTTTTACTTCTTTTTTTTGTGTTGCAATTATTTATTGAAAAGATACAGGGGTACATAGCAGGATATTCATCATCCACCAAACAGGTACAGCAATGATAATGATAATTAGGTTGAGATGGTACATAATATTTAGCGGTGAGAGTAGGGAAGGGAGGGAGAGATAGGGGGTAGCTATGTGGGGGGTGGAGAGGCAGGGAGGGGTATATGGGCTAGGTTCCCCCAGGAAGTGCCCACAGACAGTTCTAGATAATTCCGATGGCCAAGGAATCCAAGCGGCGGCCTGTGGGTGATGGGGTATCATGTGCCCACAGCGCTGTTGCGGGCCGACTCCCTAAAGGGCGCTGTCTGTGGTGTCTGCAGTACTGCATGATTGCGGTCTGGTGAGATGGGCATCCTGGGGAAGAAAGAACTTGCACGTTAGTTAGCGAAGAGGTTGATGCACAGAAAGTGCGACTGGGGCCGTACGCCTCCGGGTGCGTGCGGGGTGGGGAACGGAGTGGGTTGTAGAACATGCAGGAGGTAAGGAATGGGGATTAGTGGGGGTTGTAGGGGATTTACCCCTGATCGTGCTATCGGCGGTGTGGCCATAGGTCGTTGCAGGATGTTGCAGAGATGGGTACAATCTGTAGGGGGGAGGGGGGATAGGAGAGTCGAATTGATGTTATCAGCAGTCTCATCCACTGTAGTCTGGGTGGGAGGGATGGGGGTCCATAATCTGAGGGTCTGCGGGTCTGAGTGTCCGGGGAGGGGGTAATGGGGGAGTGGGGGAAGGTACAGGTGGGGTCGTGGGGGAAGCCATCAATGGGGTTGTAGAAGGGGGTGTAGAGAAGAGAGAGGGCAGGGGTAGGGAGGGGCTGAGCGGGGGTGGGGGAGGCTGAGAGGGGAGGGGTGCAGGGTCTATGAGAAGGAAGGGAGGGGAGGTGGGAGAGGGTAGGGTGCCTTAGTAGGACAGGGTAGAACGGCAGTGGAGGAGTTAAGAAGGGGGGTAGTAAAGAGTATTCGTGCATGAGCAGTAGTAGAAGTGTGAAAAAGGAGGGGGTGGAGGAGGCGAGTAAGCAACCTGTGCTGTAGGGCCTATCTTTTACTTCTAACCTTGGGGATCACCACCAGAAGACAATTGGAGGAGTGGAGTGATCTGCAAGGAAGATAGGGAATAGTCTTTTTAGATAAGTACTGAGGACCAAAGTCTTTATAAGTCATGATAAGTCCTTTGAACCTCACCAGCTCTTTGATAGGGAGCCAGTGAAGTTCTCTCAGGTGAAGCTGAATGTGAGTCCTTCTGGGCAGCTTTAAAAGAAGTCACGCCACAGCATTCTGCACCAGTCTTGAGGTGATCAGTGCCTGGATCAATGTTTTCTGCTGCGGGGTAGGAAGAAGGAAGAAGAACCTTTTTAGGCTTTTTAGAAGTCCAAAGCAGGCGCAGACAACACTCACTACCTGAGGGGCAAAGGTGGCTGAGCTGTCGAACTTCACTCCCAGGTTGCGTGCCACCACAGCAGGGGGCGGGGTGGGCCAGAGGTTATTGTCCCAGTCGGGGGGAGGGATCCCGAAAAGCAGTATTTTGATCTTACTATCATTGGTGCACATCCAGTGGAACACTGCCAAAATGCAGGCCCTAAAATTGCTCAGTGCATTGTGGGATTTTTTATTTAGTGTGAGGAGCAGTTGAGTATTGTTGGCGTAAGAAACTCTTTGTACGCCAAACGTTTCAACAGGGGTCACCAAAGGAGCCATGTAAAGATTGTGAGACTCAGTACTGACCCTTGAAGAACCCCGAAGCCAAGCATATTTGGTTCAGAGATGAATGGAGCCATCTACACAGATTGATGTCTGCCTGTGAGAAAGGAACGCAGCCAGGTCTGTGCGAGGCCGATCACACCTATGTTGCCTAGGTGCTGTAGTGGTAGGGGGTGTGAAACAGTGTCAAAAGCTGTCGAAAGAGCAAGGAGAAACAGGGCTACCTGACTCCCCTGATCCACCGCCAGCTTAATGGTATCAGCGACCTCCAACAGTGTGGTCTTGGTGCTGAATCCAGGGCGGAAACCTGAATAGGAGGGATGGAGCAACTTATTCCTTTCTAAAAAATCAGAGAGTTGACGGTTTATACGTTTTTCCAATATCTTAGCGAAAGCTGGCAGCAAAGATATAGGTCTAAAATTGGACATATTTGATTTGTCCGCAGAAGGCTTCTTCAATAGCGGAATTAATTTGGCCAATTTCTATCAGCTAGAGACCGTGGCCGACTGTAGAGACAGGTTTAGCAGCTGGCTTAGACCGAGATTTATTGCCACACTATTGGAGACAAGAATGTGGGGGGGGCATGGATCGTCTGGAGATCCAGATTTACAGGAAATCAAGGCCTGAGTGATTCTTCCATAGAGATAGGGCAAACTCTAGCAGAGAGGGGCCCTTGGGTGAAGGTGAGGTCAATCATTGAACCCTAGGCTCACTGTTGCCTAAAGAGTCAGAGAAGGGCAACTGGAGGGAATCAACAATTTGAACTAGAAGCGCCATGGTCTGGGGCTCTGTATGGACTACCTCTATTGGCCCTTTTGCAGCAGCTTATTGCCCAAATGTTACACCTGTATTGAATGCTAGGGAAGGGCCTGTCACGTTCAATTAAGATTAACAGAACAGTTGATGCAGTAGCTGAGGAAGCCTGATGAGAAGTAGGATCTCAGAGGGTGCTATATACAAGATGCAGACTTGATTCAAGTTCTCTGGTACCTACATATATATCTATATATCCCAGAATTGACTCCACTGAAAGAGAAGTCTCAGAATCCCTTTTATGGGGGCGCAGGGCAAGCAAGAGCTACTGGGTCCAACTGTGGTGGTTGAGAACTTTTACACCTGATATCCCGGGGCCTGGCCTACTATGAGCTCTGAATAACTGGACCTGGTACCCTTTCCAAACTTGACTCTCAGTGGTAGTGCAAGTAGCAGTCCAAGGCTTCTTGGGAGGAGGTAGGTGCAGTGTAAGCACAGGCTCACTATTCAATGTACGTTCAGCAGGATCAATAAATGAATTCCTAGCCAAATACTTGTGTTTATAAAAGACACACAAAGCAAAATATAGTACACAACATATAATAACACACTCTTCTTAAAGTTTGTACTTTAGCAAAGTCCATGCAGGCAGGTAATCCACTACGGACGGGTTCTGCCCCATTCAGTTGAGGCAACATGCAGGCTAGGCCCCTCTAGAGAATGAGTCATAAAAGTCCCACAATGGCTAGTTACATTCTAGGTGCCCTTAGCGCCCATGGCACTACAGTCAGAGCAGTTGTCCCCACCCACAGGCTCTGCAACTCAAGGTTTGGTTTCACCCGCTCCCATTGAAGAAAAGACAGAGGGCCTGAGAGTATACAGAGGTCCAGGGTCGAGGTTGATGGTGGCAGGTGCCGACGAGGAGTAGCAGTCTCTGCTCAGCCAGCCTGGGAACTGGGCCTCCACAGCGCTCCTCCATTGTTGCAGTAGGTACCCTTGGGTCCTGCTGTCAGTCTCGGGGTGCTCCTGACATTCGATGAAGATGTTGCAGCTCTGAGTTTACAGTTTGCACTTGGTTCATGGGTCACGGCCCACTCCTTCTTCCCCCCACCAAGCATACAGGTTGGTTTACCGTGCTCTCAAGGTGGCATCTCTCCATGGGTCACAGCACTGTTCAGGGTGATGGCCCTCTTATTTCCTTAGCACTGCATCAGGGCAATTGCACTCATGATTTGTAGCAGCCCCCACCTGGCATATGGGGGTCATGAATGCGCACTTAAGGCGGCGCCCAGCTTTGGGTCACAATGCTGCACAGGGCAGCGGCACTCTTCACCACAAAACTGCACCAGGGCTACTGCCATTGACCTTTACGATGGCCTGCATCTGGCATATGGTGGTCATGAACAATGTACATGGGCAAACAGCCCCATCGGTGCAGCAGTCCTGATGTTGATCCAAATCCAATACTCTGTTCCTGGGATCCACGTGAAAGAAACCCCACTTGACCTCGCCTCCTCCAGGCAATCTCTTGCTCCTCACAGGGTCCTCTGGTCTTGGATCAGGTGGAAGCTGGTGCTCTAGGCTCCAGGGCGAGTTATCTTGATTCTCCTGGGTGATGTTCCCTCATCCAGCAGAGAGACTGGCAGACCCTTGGTTCCCAGCCCTGGTTCAAACAAGCAGAACATGTGCTGAACTTTTCCACTCTGATGTACAGCTTCAGTTTGACAATTTAGGAATCTCAAGCTCCCCTTTTTATAATCCATTTCCAGACACAAATTTGATTTACTGTCCATGTCTCTGAAGTTTGTTTTATTAAGGTTGCCACTTTGAAGCACCCATTCCTCTTTTGTGCACTTTCTTCAAAGAGCACGCTGTCACAGCAGGAGCGTCTCCAACCTCACAGTTCCAAACACAGGCCATGCGAGTGACGCAAGGTTCACACCTGGATGGCAGCCTCAGTGATGTGTGCATCAAAATGATATCAAAGGCCCCTAGCCCTACTCTTTATTAGTCCTTTATCAGCCCATCTCCTTCCTGGGATGTGTCCAGGCACCTTTGACCAGTGACCTCTCTTAAAATCAAAGAACCCTATTGAAGTGCACAAGGAGCCTCGCTTTTCCTTGCTCCAGTATGTGTACAACCAAGCTGTCAGGAATGCAGCAATCCACAAACCGGGATGTGGGAAATCCTCTACCTCCATATGTTCCTCCAGGATTCCCTGGGGCTCCCAAAACGGAACCTAGAGAATTCCATGTATTATGCCTTTAGCAAGCACACATACATCCCTATGGACACATGCAAATACACATGTGCAGGCTCTTATGTACTGTACCGTTCACAGACATACGTACACCCAGTGCATACACAAAAACACACGTGCAAACTCTCATGTACTGTACCACTTCACAGGAACACATACATCCCAGCATACACACCCATTGTGCTCACTATCTAGTACTGCATACAACCCAATGCAGGCCAAGGGTAAGGTAAGCAAACAGCAGCATAACTTTACCTAGAGTGACCCAGGAGGCACGACTCCTGAAACACAGATAAAAAGGCCTGTTCACTCTACTGATCACTAAAACTTAAAACACTGTATGCTGCCACCACTTCACTAGTGCAGCTTTACTCCCATTGAAAGCATTGCCTTCCACCACTTGAGGGTAGCACTTTGGATACCTCTCCCTGGTTTGGCAAGACCACAATCCAATAGACAGTCCTAGGTCCTGGCGCACACACATGATCCACGTTCTTGCCTGACTAAAAATTGTTACCAAAGATCTGTACACCATATACATTGACTATACTACAATGTTAAACTTGTAATGGTGTGTGCAACGTATTCTGTCTGTTGTACTTATATCTAATGTAAATACAGACACGCTTTCCTTGCCTGAACCCCTCCCCTCAATGTTGTTTGTAAGTCTACGTCAGCAGGACGCAGGTTGTGTCCCGCTTGAATTTTTTCGTTTTATTTGCTTCATAAAGTTATTGTACATTAAAAACTGTCCGGCTGGACAGATAATATAGCACTGATTGGGTCTATATTAATTTACACTATACCTAATTGTCTAGGGATCATTGTCCTTAAAAACACCAAAGATCCAGATAGCACTGCAGCTGGGGCACTCAGAGCAGGGTACACGTCCGTTACCATGGAAGGGACTTTTTCATCCCAACCAGGGAATGGTAGATTGTGGAGTGTCCCTTTTCCAGGTTCCTGAAAAAAAGCTATCTGCTTACCCAGTTCAAATAGGAGTTTCCATTCATAGTGAAATGGAATTTCTAGTGGTGGGCCTTTCCTCACAAGTGATAATTATTTCTGAGACTGACCATCCATTGATGCTGTGAACAAGCAGGTACACATAACTTTCAACTGCACCTGCTCAGTCTCAAATATTAATGTGCAAGCTAACCCATATAAAACATTAACAGTAATTGTTGGTGAGAAGGGACTTCTAGATGATGGCAGAGATGATGCAGTATGGAACAGATTGTTCAGCGATTCTGCCCATGATTTACAAGCAGGTCCACTTATTGTCACAGGTTTCCTTTCACTACCTCTCTACTGCCATTGTTGCTTTTGAATCCTCCATTGCTGCCCGCTGGCACAATTGGATTAATTTCTGAAAGGTTGAAAATTCTTAAAAATCACTGCTGCTGCATGTTTTCTTTTCAGGAGTAAAGCTTTTCAGCATCCACCTGGAACACCTTATGAAGAGGTGAGCAGAAGACACAGAAACTGTTGATGCCTGTATGGTGTTCTTGCGGGTGGGGCATGGCTTCAGATCTCACAGGTTGTTTGGAATTTCCCATTACTTAACATATGGGTTAGAAAGGTCATGGCCAGGGGATCCCCATTAGCCAACAAATCCTGATCCCAGCCTGCCAACACCCCTTCTCCTCCACAGCCACCAAAAGAATGACTGCAAATCCTCCTCCTGCGCCAGTGTGAGGATGACTAAGGGCTTTCCCCAGTCTCAAAGACATGGGTGCTTGCAGTCATATGGTAAAGTTAGCAGATCCAGTTCCAGGAGGCCACTAGAGAAGATTTTTCCTCAGTGTTTGAACTGTTATCTGGCCCTCCTTCCAGGCATGCAGAACCTGTTTAATAAGGCTATGTTGGTACTTGTACCAGTGCCACAGTGGGGACTGGATGTGCAGAAATTCTCTGAGGACTTCCAGCTGATGATGAACTTAAGAAGGTGAAATTCACCCTGTCACACCTACCCTTTAACATAGTTACTTATGAGCTCTCTCTGTCCTTATTTGCTCCAGGGGATTTTCTCGCTTCCTCGGACCTTAAGCATACTAACCTTTGACTCCCGATCCATCAAGCCTTCCTGAAATTCCTATGATCCTGCATCTTGCGAAACCACTATCAGTTCCAGGGGCTTCCATTTGTACAGGCACCTGCTCTCAGATATTCGTAAAGATCGTGGCCTCATAGATTGACATGCACTATTGACATTAAGGTGTTTCCATATCTGGAAATTTTGCTAATCTTATCCTCCTCTTTTTCTAAGCGGATTAAGGATAATCAACAAGTCTGCAAGTTACCTCAATACCATTATTTTTTATCAGCTTGGTGGAATCCTACCTGGTACTTTCTTAACACTATCATGCAATTGGTGCTGTTTTCTGAATATGCTTGAGACATGATATTTTCCACCCTTCAAGGAAAGTGAAACAATTACCCTGGCTGTCTTCACTGCTTGGTCAGCCCAAGGCACAAGTTCAAGACTATGCAAGAACAAATTTAGGACAAGATGGCATTTGAACCTCTGAACGCAGTGGATCTGAAGTTCTTGCCTGCCAAGATGGTCTTCCTGGTGGCTACTTCCTCTGGGCAATGACTGTGTGATTTCAGAGCCTTTACACTGCAGTGCTCCTTTTTCGTGCTCTGTCCCTAACAAGGGAGTTTTTGCTGCAGTCATATTTTTTTTCCCTCAATGTGAGTTCTATCGAGGGTCTATCTACTAGAGGTGTGTCCACCTCTTAGACAACCTTTAGGGGATCTTACCTGTCTCCTCTTCAGCACCCCCCCACACCTTCATGTCTGTAGGAAAATGGGTTACTGGTAGTGGGGGTGAAACGTACTCAAGCAGCGACCACAATCCTTGTCAGGGGAATGTCACAAGCAAACCCCAAATTAAGCTGTGTTTAACCCTCTGGTAGTGTGGCAGCGAGGAGTCAGGCTTAACTTAGAGGCAATGGAGTGGAGGGCCTGCACGAACCCGGAAGAAGATCCGAAGGGAAGCCGGGAGTGCGACAGGGCTGCAGCAGGCCTTGGTCGGCAGCTTCATCCCCCACCCCCGCGAGACACGGTCTGCCAGACACCACTCGAAGTAGAGAGGTGAGCGGGAGGGACACAACAGCATGAGAATCGGCCCGACAGGTTGACCCGGGCCTCCCTTCCCTTCTCCCCGCTGATCACTGTAGGAGGGGGAGAGGGCCCCTGACTGGGCAGGGCACTTGGCCCACGAGACTCTGGGCGGGCCCGGGAGGCCAGCGGGCTTGAGACGAGGATTCTTCCGATGGCCTGATGTGAAGTGGGCCCACGGCAAGTGTCAGTGCCAGGCCGCCTGCGGGGCCTTCCCTGGGGATCGGTGCCGGCAGATTTTGCCCCTAATAAAGAACAGATATAAGGGCCTGGATGTAGCGCATTTCACCTGCAATAAAGAGCAGACACAAAGGCCGGTTACATAAAGGGTGGGGGCCCACAAATCGGAAAACTGACCCTACTCCCCCGGAAGAGGGGCCACCATTATAACAAGAAGGTCCTGAACCTGGGACGCAGAGGGTAGACCCGGTGGGCCTAGGGGTCATGCGACACACCCTCTGGTGGAGCGAATTACCCCCAACCTACAAGATCGAGTGCCGGAGGGGGCCGGAGAGAACACAAGAAGGAGAGCAGTGGCAAACCCCTTTTGGTACCGTAGAGGCAGGCTGAAGAAACCGGTATACGAGCTGAGTGGGAGCCCAGGGTGCACAACCGTGCCTTGCAGAGACAGACATTAGCCCTCCCCACCCCCCATTAGAAACCGGGCTGACTTCCACTCGGATGCCCCTGCCACTCAGAACCACGCGAGAATCTGGGAGGTCCCGGGGATCAGGAGGAAGAGCCCTCCGCTGGCTAGCGAGACTGTGACTCTCAGCAGTGGTCAACACAGCACCTCAAGCATAACTAAAGAGTAGCAAACCATGGTCGCCCGGCTCACTAACCTGTGGCGAAACAAAGACCCTGGGGTGCCAACAGGCAAAGATTAGGACTAACATAACGGACCTCGGTAAGGGTGGTGCTGACACCCCCTTCCCCTCCCGAGACTAGGAGGCAGCCATAGAAGCAGGGAACAACCGCACGACACCCTCCCTTCCTGGTAAGCGGCCTAGCTCAAAGACTGTGCCAACTCGGGCCAGATTGGCGGGAATCCGAGGAGCGGCCGCTAACTGGACAGGGAAAACAAAAACCTGGCGGGGAAGGTAGAGGGCCCCAGGGTAGCCTAAGCCCATCCACGGGACGGCAGCATACACCTTGAGACACAGATACTAAAGACAACTATAGGGCCTGGTTAATTAAGTGGAAGCAGACTGCGCCTGCGACTGAGGTAGTACCCCCCCTGTTGACTCGAGACAAGGACATCTGGCTGGCCTGGGGCACTATCACACTCGACTTGGAGAAAAGGACCCCAGAATGAGCAAAGAGCGGGCCGCGAACAGATCTGAGTAGAGATATCCAACGAGACCTAAGGCAACTGTTGGACTCCTGAACGGGTGCCCCCTCCCCGGGAATGAGCCAGCGGGAAAAGCACCAAGCTGAGTTGCAGGAGATGAGGGAACTTGAGAGCAGTGACCCAAACAACAAAGAACCCAAGGCCCGGTTGGGGCAGATGGTGGTCCCCCCCTCTGGCTCCTGCAGACAGCCGCAGTCACCCGAAGAACTGTAGGTGCTGAGCCTGATGGCAAAAGATAAGGAACCAAAACCGCAAAGGCAGGGGAAAATGGACAAATACGTGAAGTTAATGGGCGCCCCCTCAGGACCGGCAGGGGTGATGGCGGAAGTACCTGACAATACAATACTACTAAAAGCAATCCAATCTTCTAGGAAGGCACTGGAGGGCAAGATTGGCGAAATCCATATTGATGTTGAGGCAAGACCTCTGCAACATCTCTGAAAAAGTCACACTAGCAGAGCAACGAATATCGGAGGTAGAAGACACTTCTCACACCTTGTGAAAAGAGGTCACAGCCTTATCAGCCGCCATGAAGGAAGTTGCTTGGAAGGTTGACGGTGCAGAAAATCGCTCACGCAGAAATAACCTGCGATTCATTGACTTTCCGGAAGTCATTGAAGGACCAGACGCAAGTGCCTTTCTGCGTAATTGGCTCACAGACTCCCTCCCAAATGTGCAGTTTTCCTCTTGCTTCCTGATCGAATGAGCCCACAGGATGCCGGGTCTGAAACCCCCAACAGGGGCACCACCAAGACCCTTAATTGCAAATTTCTTGAATTACCAAAACAGGGACCTAATACTCAATGAGATAAGATGGATTGGAGAGATTCGAATCGCTAACACAAAAATAATGGTGTTCCCGGACTACGAGAGAGAGGTGCAAAAACAACTGAAAACATTTGACTCTGTAAAAGAAGAACTACAGAGTCTTCAGATACAGTACATGCTACTCTTCCCGGTCAAATTAAAGGTAACATTCCAAACCAAAACATTCTTCTTCCAAACACCAGAGGAGGCATGGAATTGGATAAAAGAACGCCCAATCAGATGATCACCAAGAGATCAGATGGCACCCTCAAAGGGGTGCCCCACTCGGGACAGTAGGCCCAGGTCACAAAGACTGAAATTGAAATGCTGCTCAGAATGTTCAGGTGACTCAACTAGAGCAACCCCGTTCAGAAAAAGAAGAACCACGGAAACGGCTCTCCAGGCCTCAGACAACCACAAAATAGGAAAGGGGACAAGACTCCTAAGACTAGGCCAAGACGACAACTCACTCCGGATCATACAGAACGAGAACTTTCGACGGACTCCAAAAGCGACCACCCGCTACTGCAAAACATTACCCATCTGGAGGAACCAGATCCAGGCACAACGGCACGCGAAACCCCGCCACAACACGACAAGGTGTAAGGAAGGAAGGGTGAATCACTCTGGGCCAGTCTAGGGCAGGAGGGACAGTAAGCGGGCATCAGGCGCCTCTCCCCCTTGTGTGTGTTTTTTCTTTCTGTTACTATTCTTTTACTTTTTGCTTACCTCTTCTTATCCCTCTTTTCCTACACAGACTCTCTTGATACAGAAGAAGGGACTCAAAGCAGACTTAAACGTTATTCACCAGTTCAAGTTAACATTCACTACTGAATCGCAGGAATAGGAAGATAGGAATACACTGAAGTTTAAAGGAGGGTGGGCGACAGACCTCTCCAAACCATCCACGACACAGTTGGTCATGTTAACCCATGGGGGAAGGTGCGTGGGCGGAGGGGGAGTGTGGGGGGGATAGGGTGGGGGGGAGTTGGGGAATCGGGAAACAGACAGTTAGGCTAAAGTCAAAATCAGTCAGCATCTCCGAACAAAAGTTCAACAGGAAAATAGGGCGCATAGGAAACATACCAATATATACTGTTCGATATCCAAGCAAGCAATCAAGTGATGCATGATCATGGTAGTTACTCTGTCCTGTCCTGGAACGTGTACGGGCTGGGAAACAAAGTGAAGAGAGGCCTAGTAGCAGCATACATTAAAAGACTGAAGCCCGAGGTGATATTCCTCCAAGAAACCCACTTGAGGGGAACGCAGTGTAGATTCCTGGGTTGGGGGGCATATAAAACATTGGCACACACAGGTTTCTCCACAGGTGCTAGGGGAGTCTCAATCCTAATCAGGAAATCTCCACCATTTAGAGTAGAACGCACATGGATAGACCCCTACGGGTCTGCAAAGGGGATTTGGGATAGGAAAGATATCATGTTGATTAGTGTCTACGCACCCACACGCCTACAGGCAAACACTTTAGAAAAACTCACAGACATTCTCTTGCAGGCAGGCTCAAGTATTCACTTAATAGGGGGAGACTTCAATAATGTTATGGACCCCCAGATGGACCGCACCACACTGATTAATGGCACGCACAAAGACACACAGCTTAGACGATTCACTGATACAATGGGGTTACTGGATCTCTGGCAAAGGCAT
Source organism: Calotriton arnoldi (assembly GCA_963921515.1). NCBI lineage: Eukaryota > Metazoa > Chordata > Amphibia > Caudata > Salamandridae > Calotriton > Calotriton arnoldi. The sequence continues at coordinate 312,471 of CAWUFW010004013.1, read as the reverse complement.
AATCCCCAAACCAGAATGTATTAGTACTACTCAGGGGCACATAGAGTCTTCTCCAGAATAGAGAAGACCGGGGAAGTGACAGAGATCAAAAAAGCAGAATACATGGCCCGAGGCCTCTCAGACCACTTGCCCCTGTGGCTCACAGTGGGTAGGAGATGGCACTCGACCACATAGGGTTGGAAGCTCAATGCATGGGAGCTCAAAGACACTAAGGTCGCCCAAGAAATTAGAATAGATACAGAACTATTCTTTAAGGAAAATGTGGGATCCGTAGCATCTGCAGTTACACTCTGGGAGGCGTATAAAATGTTCCTGCGAGGTAGGGCCCAGAACATAATTGCACACAAAAAAGAAGGGAGAAAGAAGAGATGGAGGGAATTGAATCACAGCTCCTCCAAATTGAAACCCAAACCCTAGCAAGTGAAGATACCTCACTAATGCGGAAGATGCTAGTCCTCCGCAAGGAATATCAAGCCCTAGCTCAACGGGAGGCGCAAGCGGCAATACAGGCCATGTACCGGCACCTTTACGACGCCGGAGACAAGGTATGTAGACTGCTGGCGTGGCTGAGCAAAAAAGAAGCAGAAGTACAATGGGTAACTCAGATAGCCTCAGAAGACGGTCATCAGTATAGCACACCCACCGACACAGCAAATGAATTCGCCCGATATTACAAGGCCTTCTACGCGGAGCGCCCACTTGCAAAGGCTCCACAAATCGAAAGATATCTCTCTGAAGTTAATATCCCTACCCTAGATAAAGCAGACGCCCAAACACTAGAACAGGAAATAACACTTGCGGAAATAAGAGAAGCGATAGGCTCTCTGAAACCAGGAACAGCCTCTGGCACCAATGGCATACCGTCGGAACTGTACAAGCAGAATGCGGATCTGCCGAGCCCCCAGTTGTTCGGCTTGTTTCAGGAAGCTCAAAAAGCTGGCACTCTCCCACAAGACCTCAGGAGTCCCACAATAGTAGTAATCCATAAATCAGGCAAGGCACCCGAGAGTTGTAGCTCATATCGACCCATATCGCTATTAAACATAGAAACCAAACTTCTGGCCCTTATATTAACCCGCAGACTAACAGCGGTCATAACTAACCTAATACACCATGACCAGTCTGGTTTCATGCCCAAGAGGTCAACAAGACTACATAATTGGCTAGAAGTGGCAAGCGACAGAACCGACCCACACCTAATACTGTTGTTAGATGCTGAAAAAGCCTTCGACACGGTACACTGGCCCTTTCTAACATCAACCCTTGAGAAATTTGGACTCAGTCCCAAGTTACGGAACTGGATAGCTCTCTTATACGAAAAGCCAGTCGCCTGTGTGCAAGTGAATGGAGTGATCTCCAGAGAGTTCCCTATTGGTTGTGGCACCAGACAAGGATGTCCCCTATCCCCGCTGCTCTTCGCCCTAGTATTGGAACCTCTGGCGTGTATAATTCGGACACACCCAGGGATATCTGGCTTCCAAGAGGATACACACAGGACAGCAGACAAACGCATATCGCTGTACGTGGATGATGTCCTCCTTTACGTCACTAACCCTAGAGATACCCTCCCATGTATCTTTGACATATTTGAATGATACGGGGAACATGCAGGTTATAAAATTAACTGGGAAAAATCCTGCCTATACCCGGCAACCCGAAGTTTTGAAACAAGGGCCGCTCTCGGGCAACTCAAAGTGGAAAAGGAAGGGATAAAATACCTGGGTATGTACGTCTCAGCAAATAAATCAGAGAGTCTTAACTGTAACATATACAGAGTCATTACAGAATTCAACGCAGATGTTGAGAGATGGAAATCCTTGCCCTTAACACTCCTCGGGAAGGCGGCACTATATAAAATGATAACACTGCCGAAATTTTTATGTGTACTTCAAAACACATATTACCCTTTCCCCGAGGAGGTCTGCTCCTGGATAGATGGGGCACTAAGGACGTTCTTATGGAATGGCGGTACTCCTAGGGTGGCACTCACTACAATGCAGCAAAACCAATATAATGGGGGCATATCACTTCCAGACATTAGGGCGTACTACTGGGCGGCACATTTAATAATCATTAATGAGTGGGAACATATCCCGGGAGATCACCCCACATATGCACTAGAACAAAAGCAATTTGAGGCACTCCCACATACCCACTATATATATGGAGGTAAAGGTGTTAAGCAACTGCTCACAGTCACACAAGTCACGATAAATGCATGGAAGAGGGCAGAAAGGCAGATGAGGTGGAACGACCGAATCACAAAAGAAACACCACTATGGGAAGGGGTGAGATTGCGAGAATTCACAAAATTAAAGGGCTTCAGAAAGTGGAATATGCTGGGCATCTCAAAAATAGCGGATATGTTAGACGATAAGGAGCTTTCCACCTTCGCGACTTTACAGAGGGAATATGAGCTGCACCAGAACCCTACAAATATATGCAATTGGCCCATGCCTGGAAGACCCAAGGAGTAGACACAGAGAATATCCCAGACTATGCTCCGCTAGAAGGGCGATTGCTCATGGGGCAAATTAGTGAAAAAGCGGTCTCATGGACCTATAAAACTCCCATAAATAACAAGCCAGATAATCTCATAAAATTGAGGGCAAAGTGGAAACTAGAAGTGGGAACCATGGATGACCTTGACTGGGAGGCAGCGCTGATGCATCCACGCGTGGTTGCTATCAAGTCTCGCCTCCGCCTAATACAATTTAAAATACTGCATAGGACGTATTATGATTGGGCTTGTCTAGATAAAATGGGAAGGGCTGACACCCCTGACTGCCATTGATGCAAACATGAGGAGGGCACCTTCATGCACACACTATGGGACTGCCCAGCAATACAAGACTATTGGAAGGTTATCACAAAAGAGCTCAGGGAAATACTGGGTGAAATGGTACCCATGGACACAAAATTCGGAATACTGGGTATACCTACAGTCATAGACCTCCCCAGAGCCAAGCTAACGCTAGCAACCTAGGCCTAGTGGTGGCCAAACGAGACGTGGCACGTAAATGGGGGAAGATTGCACCACCCACACTACACAAGTGGATGGGTGGGGTGGAATGGACCTACATATGGCAGGGGAACAAATGGCATACAAAACCTGTGGATGCCCAAAGACGTTTAAAAAAGTATGGGGTCCCTGGATACTATACCTCGGGCACCTGGAGGGGAAGACACAAGGGGTAACTCAAGCTGAAATGCAAGGCAATGCAGAATGAATAGAGGGGTGGGACAGAGTAAGGGAGAATGTGGAATATCTATCTCACTATGCTGGATAATTGAAGAATATGTAACAATACCTTCTGTTGAATACGCTATGATAAACCTACATGCAATGTATACGCTGTTCCTGTACTAAAACAATAAAAACAGTTTAAAAAAAAACTTAGAGGCAATGTGTAAAATATTTGTGCAGCACTTCAACCAGTAATAAAGTGATAACACGAAACAAGAAAAGACCCATACCAATTTAGAAAAATCGAGTGGATTTTAATAGATTACGATTGAAACAACAAAAATCCAATTAGTAGAAGTAGAGATATGCAACTTTAAAGATTTAAGTAAAAATAGTGCCAAAAACACCTAGCGCCAACTGTGTTTATCTGGTCGCCCGGCTCAGGACAAAGTCACAAGTTCAGGCCGACCTCAATGGAGTGCGGGCCAGCTATAGGGACCAATTTAGGTCCTCTGAACACAGCAACTTACTCTTAAATGTGAAGAGATGCGGAGTCCCGCATCGATGATGCGTTACGCAACAGAGACGATGCAAGGTCTGGGTGAGGAGATGTGTTGTGCAGCAGTGGTTCTGAAGGGCTGCGTTGGATGAGGCAATGTACTTGCATGGAGGTGCATCATGCAGCCACGGTTCTCATGGGCTGAGGTGGGCGATGCGAAGTCCTGGCATTGGGGAATTCCTCGCAGCAGAGGTGATGCGTCGGTTCTGAGGGCAATGCATTGAGCACAAGAGGTGATGCACCGGTTCTGCAGGAGATGCGCTATGAAGGACATGCGCCGGTTCTGCTGAATTCACAGATGGGCAGACAGAGCACATTCAGGCCAATTTCCGAGGGTACAGGGCTGGGGTGGCATCACTTGGGAGGGTAGGACTCACAGATGACAGAGTCCAGGTGCTGAGTTCAAGGTTGTTGGAAGCCTGTTCTGTCCCTGAGTCTTTAGTCAGGAGGCCAGTGAACTAGCCCTTGGAGTCGCTCTGGAGGTCCTGGGTTCAACAGAGGCAGGTCCAGTCCTTCTTACCCAGACAAGAGGGCAGCAGACAGCAGGGCAGCAACAGCAGTCCGGCAGAGTGACAGAGCTTTCAGCAGCGCAGCAGTCCTTATTCCTGGCAAAGTCCACAGGTCCATAAGTGAAGAGTTGGGTTTAAGGGTCAAACATTTATACCTGGTGCCCACTTTAAAGTGGAGGACTTTTCTAGAGGTTTCTAGCCCCCTGAGATGTCAGGCATCCCCATCCTCCCTGTCCTGGTCCCAGCTTGTCTGGGGTCACAAAGACTAGCAACAACCCCTTCGTGAGAGTGCTCAGGCAGAGCCTTTGTGATGTGAAAGTGCAGAAGGTGACAGCACCGCCCCCTCATTAACTCAGAATGGCCCATCCTGCCAACACCTATCTTCCCTTTGTCTCACTGTCTGGGAGCAATACACAAAGACCAACTGCCAGCTACATCCAGGTATGTGACCCAGGATCAGGCTGCAGGCACCAAATGGTTAGGACAATAAAATAACAACTTTATAAAAGTGGCATTTTCAAAATTGTGATTACAAATTTGACTTTACAATTAAAGAGGGCTTTTAATTGCAATTTTTTAGACACCAAACTCAACTTGTCTACCTGCTCCCAATTGGAAGTTACAGCTTATTAAATGTAATAAGTTAACTCCGGTGTTATCCTATGGCAGAGGTAGACCTTGCAGTAGTGAAAATTAATTTAGGAGTTTTTCCACGAACAGGACATATAAAATGTAAATGTATATCTCCTACTTTTTAAATACACTGCACTCTGCCCTCCACGCTGTTCAAGGGCCTATGCTAAGGGTGACTTGTATGTATTAAAAGGAACGTTTGTGTCTGGCAAAAAGTTTATTTTGCCAGGTCGAAATGGCAGTATAAAAACGGCACTGCGGGCTGCAATGGCAGGCCGGAGACATGTTTGATGGGCTACTTAAGTGGTTGGCACAATCAGTGCTGCAGGCCTACAAGTAGCATTTAATTTACAGGCCTTGGGTACATGTAGTACCACTTTACCAGGGACTGACAAGTAAATTAAATGTGCCAATTCGGTGTAAGCCAATTCTACCATGTTTTAAGGAGACAGCACAAGTACTTTAGCACTGGTTAGTCGTGATAAAGTGTGTGCAGTGTCCTAAGGACAACAACATTAGTTCAGCATAAACAAGAGGAGCAAGGCAAAAAGTTTGGGGGAAGACTACTCTAAGTGTGATAGCTCTAACAAAACAGTGGTTATGAAGCAGGGAGAAGAAGTCAAGTGGTAAAGTGTGCGAGTCCTAAAGACAGCAAAAACAAAGACAGCAACACAGGAGGGTAAATTAAATATGCCAGTTGGGTATAGGTCAATGTTGCCATGTTTAGAGGAGAGCACGCAAGCACTTTAGCACTCATTAGCAGTGATAAAGATTCCTAAGGCCAGCAAAAATGAAATCAGCAAAACAGGAGGTCTGAAGGAAAAAAGTTAGGTAGAAAACCACGCCAAGTCTGCCAGGTCTAACACATGCCCCACCAGCTGAAAGTGGGGAGAACCACCCAATCCCTTGGGAGTTCTCTTCACTAAGGCAGAAGAACCTGGAGAGACCATCAGCATTGGCGTGGTCTGTTCCAGGGTGGTGTTCTACTGTAAGGTCCATTCTCTGTAGGGAGATGGACCACCTCAACAGTTTGGGATTCTCACCCCTCATCTGCATAAGCCATCTGAGGGGGCTGTCTGAACCGGAAGTGGGCACCAAACAGGTATGGTCCAAATTTCTTCAGTGCCCAACCACTACAAAGGCTTCCCTTTCTATTGCACTCCTATTCTGTTCCCTGGGAAGTAACCTCCTGCTAATGAAGACTACAAGTTGATCCAGGCCCTCTTCATTTACCTGTGACAGCAGGGCCCCTATGCCATGCTCTGAGGCATCTGCTTGCACAATGAGTTCCCTTGAGAAGTCAGGGGCCTTGAGCACAAGTGCTGTGCACATGGCCTTCTTCAGTGTGTCAAATGCTTTCTGGCACGCCTCCGTCCAGATCACCTGTCTGGACTACTTTGTAGAAGTCAGCTCTGCCAAGGGAGCAACAAATGTGCCATACTCCTTGATGAATCTCCTGTGGTACCTGGTGAGGCTCAGGAAGGGCCTCAACTCTGCCTGGCTCTTGGGGGGGTTCCCAACCCCGAATGGTTTGGGTTTTGGCCTGGAGGGGCTGCATCTTCCTTCCTCCCACTTGGTATTACAAACTAACCACTGAGCCCTGCCCTATCTGGCACTTACTGGCCTTGATAGTCAGGCTGGCTCTCTGCAGAGCCTGAAGCACTTCCCTGTGGTGGCACAGGTGGTCCTCCCAGCTAGAACCGGAGACCTTAATGTCATCTAAGTAGGCGGCACTGAAGTTCTCCAGTCAAGCCAGGGCCTATACAACTAACCTCTCGAAAGTGGCAGGGGCATTCTTCAACCTGAAAGGCATAACCATGTACTGATAGTGGACTTATGGAACACAGACCTCTCTTTGACCCCTTGGTCAAGGCAATCAGCCAGTACCCAGATGTTAAGTCAAATATGTTGAGGAACTTAGCAGCTCTCAACCGATCTATGAGCTCATCAGCTCTGGGGATGGGGTCTGCGTCAGTCTTGGTGACTGCACTGCGCCCTGGTAATCCACGCAGAACCTAAGTTAAGGTGTGGTATCTGAAGGGCCAGACTTGGGGACCAATACCACTGGACTGGACCAAAGACTGTTTGAGGGCTCAATGCCCCCTAACTCCACCATTTGGAGTCTTCCTCCTTTATGCTGGCTCTCAACTTATCAGATAACCTGTAGTTTGTCTTCTTCTCAGGCATACTGTCCCCAGTATCAATATCATGGGTACACCATGTAGTGAGCCCTGGGGTAAGGGAGACATGAGAGGCAAACTGTCCCAACAATTGGTGGCAGTCCCTCTGTTGTTCTAGGGTCGGAGTAGGGGAGAGGCTGACCCCCTCCACTGAACCATCCTGCTACTTGGAAGAAAGGTCAGGGAGAGGTTCACTCTCCTCCTCCACTGTATCATCCATGACCAGGAGCATGGTTACCTCAAACATCTCAATATTTGGTATGAGGCGAATGACATGCAAAACCCTTAAAGGGTTCCTGTAAATCTTGAGGTCCACCAGGTGGGTGACCTCACTCTTACGTTCTTTCACCCCATAGGGACCACACCAGCAGTCTTGCAGGGCCCTCGGCTCCACAGATTATATCACCCACACTTTCTGGCCAGGCTGAACCAGAGTGGCCTTCTTGTCATACCACAGTTTCATGACCTCCTGGATGGCTTCTAGATTCTCCTTTGCCTTCTTCCAGAAGCGTTTCATTTGGGTACGGAGTGCCAGCATGTAGCTGACCACATCCTGGAGGGCTTTCCTGGGAGCTTGCTCCCAACCCTCCTTCACCAGACTGAAAGGCCCTCGCATTGGCTGCCCGGAAAAAAGTTCAAAAGGGCAGAATCCAACCCCCTTCTGTGGTACTTCCCTGTATGCAAACAACAGGCATGGCAAGAGGACGCCCCCACTTCCACCTCAAGGGCTCCAATAGGCCCATGATCATGCCTTTCATAGTCTTGTTGAACCTCTCAACAAGCTCGTTAGTTTGGGGATGGTAGGATGTGGAGAACTTATAGCTTACTCCACACTCCTTCCACGTGGACTTCATGTATGCAGACATGAAGTTGGTACCCTGGTCAGATACTACCTCCTTGCGGAACACCACTCAGGTAAATAAACCTATCAGTGCCCTGGCCACTGCAGGCACAGTCACTGTTCTCAAAGGAATAGCCTCCGGGTACCGGGTGGTGTGGTCCACCAAGACCAGGATGAACCTGTTGCCCAGGGTTGTCTTGGAGTCCAGAGTCCCACCAATGTTGATATCTACCCTTTCAAAAGGAATGCCAATGACAGGAAATGGCTGCAGAGGAGTCTTGAGCTTCCCTTATAACTTATCACTGATCCTGCAGAACGCATCAGATGCCATCCTCATCCGGGGCCAACAGAAGTGGGTGAAAAGCCTTTCAAAGGTCTTTTCCTGCCCTATTTGACTTGCCAGTAGAACATCATAAGCCAGCTCCAGTTGGAAGGCCCTGTAGCACTGGAGGACCACCAACACATGGATTGCCCCAGGCACAGGAACCTTAGGCATGCAATGCAGGAGACCATTCTCCCAATAGGTCAGGTGATCACCAGAGGTGTCTCCAGCTACCTGTGCCTTGGCCTGCTGCATAGGCTCTACAGTGTAGGGCAGTCCTTCTGCGCTGTGCAAAGTTCCTCCCTGGTAGGACCCCCTTCCTTCTACCCGTTGGTTAGGTCATGTAGGTTTTGCAGGGCGGCAATGTCCTCCCTGTAGGTTCCTTGGGTGTCGTCCTCAGGCTCAGCCTCCTCCCGCACTGTGGAAGTTTCAGAAGTGGGTTTGCCGCGTCCCTTTCCCTTCCTCTTTTTGGCAGGCATTTGGGCCATTCTCCCATCCCCAATGCCATGTCCTCCTGACTACCATCTTGGGCAGCCATGGACTGCGTGGTTAGGCGCACCCACTCAGGCAACCCTAACACCTCCAGGTGGGACCTAAGCTTCACCTATTTCCAGATGGTATGCTCTAGTTAACTGCCAAGCAGACAATCACAGGCTTGGAGGGACTCACAGGTACCCTTAAGGAACCTGAGACCCCATCCCCACTCAAAAGGAACTGGAGCCACTGGATAATGACTTTTATGGTTGTCAGCTACAATAACATGGTGGAATGCATTAGGAGCTACCTGCTCTGAGGTCATCAGATGATATCTGGCAATTGTCATGATGGCTCCAGTGTTTCTCAGAGCCACCACCCTTTGCCCATTGATGGCGACCCACTGCTGATAGTTCTTAGTATTACTAGGCATGTGAGCCCTCGCCACCATCTCTCTGTCACTGAAGGACACTGGGGAAACCTCTGCCCTACCCCCCACGCTATCTGGGGCAGTCTCCTCCCTAGGTGCTACACTTGCCAGCCCTGGTATGTGCCCATCAGTGGGGGGCTTTGCCCGCTTGGGCCACTTGGCATCCCCTTTGAAATGTCCAACCTGCTGGTACTTCAAGCACTTAGGGGGTGCCTTCCCTGAGGACCTGTTATCAGGAATCAGTTCTTTTTCCGCTCAAGTGGGGGTTAGAAGTCCTGTCCCGCGGAACTATTTTGGGGACCTTTCTTCATTTTTTAATCCATTGTTATTGTTTATAGTGGGGTCTTTTTGTGCATCTTCATAATATTTTGCAGTCCTGAAGATTGTCTCATGGATACACACCCTATGAGACCATAACATCGACGTGCAGCCCATCTCTCCTTTGGACTATTCACGTTACCTTCAGAAGTTGTGTCTTAATGTCAAGACGGTCATTCAATCGTTTTAATGACAGTGGATTATTAGTACAATGCCAAATGTTAAGGAGCAACAGCATGATGTTTTTGGACAACACATTGTCATTGTACTCTATGTTTTCATTTCTTTGAACCCCTTAATTTTTTTCTGTTTCAATATAATAGAATTTGGAAAACCGTATACGCCTGTCTTTGTGAGTCATTTGAAATCTTACTGCTTCAAATTTGTAACAAATTCATTTATGACGTCACCTTAGGACACCCCCAACTAATTTAAACATTATAATTTCCTTCTTTGAATGACTCCCTTGTTGGCAACTTACCTTACCTGATTATCGATAGCCAAGCCCACAAGGGAATACTGGGTTGCCCTTTTGCATGGTACAAACTTTCTAAAAGTGGCATTTTCAGAATTGTGATAAAAATCTGATTTTACCATTAAAAAGGGCATTTTATTACAATTCTTTAGACACCAACATTGACCAGTCTACCTGCTCCCAATTGGAAGTTACAGCTTATTAAATGTAATAAGGTAACTCCAGTTTTATCCTATGGGAGAGATAGGCCTTGCAGTAACAAAAAATAAATTTAGGAGTTTTTCATTACCAGGACATGTAAAACTTAAATGCACATGTCCAACTTTGTAAATACACTGCACCCTGCCCTCTAGGCTGTTTAGAGCATACCCTAAGGGTGATTTATATGTATTCAAGAGGAAGGTTTGGGCCTGGCAAAGGTTTATTTTGCCAAGTTGAAATGGCAGTTTTAAAACTGCACATGCAGGCTGCAATGGCAGGCCTGAGACATGTTTGAAGGGCTACTTAAGTGGGTGGCACAATCAGTGCTGCAGGCCCACTAGTAGCATTTAATTTACATGCCTTGGTTACATGTAGTACCACTTTATAAGGACTGGCAAGTTAATTAAATGTGCCAATGTGGGTGTAAGCCAATTCTACCATGTTTTAAGGAGAGAGTACTAGCACTTTAGCCCTTGTTAGCAGTGGTAAAGTGTGCAGAGTCCTAAAGGCAGCAAAAACAAAGTCAGCAATTCAGGAGGGTTAAAGGCAAAATGTTAGGGGAGAACCATGCCAAGGATGCCAGTTCTAACAATGTCTCATTACCAGCTGCAAGTGAATGGAAGTCTTTCAGCTGAATTTGGGTCTTATGCTCTAGCCTCAGTTCACCCCTTGATTGTTTATTGTTTGCATTTATTAATAAAATTTCAATCGGTGATGCAATAATTTGTCTCCTTGGGGTCGCCTTTCTGTCAGACCCAGTGGTTGTGTCTCTTATGTAGTACATCCTCAAGAATTTAGGACATGAATGAGGAAGGCGGATGTGGAAGCCGATGTCGAAGTACTGACCTGTGATCTTCATTACCTCTTTCCTTAGTCCTAGTCTTCGTCATCACAGTCCTCATTTCTCACCCTCCCAGCGCAAAGTGGGAGTCCACAGGGCCTGAGAGTAGACTGGAAAGAAAGTAAGCTGGGAGCGGTTACCTTCAAGGCACTCACGAGGTGCAGCCTAGCCTGAAGACTAGGGAAACTACTATGTTTTGAGTTTTACCTAAGATTAAGGTAGGTGAATCCTGTGTGTGTGTAACGATGCAATCCTTAAGAAGTGAGGACTGAGAAGAGGAAGACATCGGCTCAGAGTACGGAAGATAACTAGTAAGTAACTGCGCCATCAGTACAAAAAGAAACAGAAATATGTTCCGAGATTTCGCATTTTTCCCTTTTTTGAAAAGTGCTCCATTTATTCGGAATTAGACATGAACACTACTAATTCCATACATATATTTTTGTATAGTACATTAGGTAATAGTTTAGTGAAATAACGCCTTTTTGGGCGAATTCACTGTCTAAGCTCCTGGACTGTGCAACCCAAGGGCATACAAATATGTATCATTTAAAATTAAACCAAGATGATTAAATCCCCCTGACCACTGAGGATGAACAATGTATTAGAGCTCTTGCATTAGAGATTTGCCAATCTCTTTAAGACTGATATCAATGTAATTGTGTTTATTACAGTTTTGCCTATTTTGGACATTATATTTGATCACTAGTATAAATTAATGATATGAATTAACAATGGCTCCTTCTCAGTCAGATTGTGTGTTTGCCTGTTGCATTTCAAAGCTTTACATTTATATGTTTGCAGTTACCAACTTAAACACTGTGTGCCAACTTAGTTGCATACTAAATGCTTTCAGTCATTGCACGTAATGGAAATACATAGTATCTATATTCCATTCCTTCCAAAAAGATATTGTTCATTTAGCTAAATTGACAGTGTGATGTGAAAGACAGAGTTCTCCCTGCAGAAAGGTATAAAACAACATTTGAGCAACAAACATTATTTGCAAAAATATATGCTGGTGATTGATTTGTTTCACCAGATCTTCAGTGATATTAAGTCTGCTAGCATTGAAGATTGTGGTCCTTTATTTATCCTGTAACGGTATGGAACAATACCTAAAGAAATATGAGGAATGGGTTTTGGCTCCTCCTAAAGGGAGTGCTACACTCTCACCTCATGCTAGTGGCCATTTGGTGTATCTTGTACATTATTCTCATTGTGTTTCTTTTGCACTGCTCGCATAGCAATGCATGAAGGTCTAGTTTACATCACAAAAGCACACTAAATCATCACACATTACAGTCTTTATCCCATTCATGCACTGAATAAAGAAACAGTCACTTTAGGTTTGTGTTTTTTCAACATGCTTTATTTTTATGCTTTCAGCAGGACTTGTGTGTCTGACTCTTAAATGGTTGCCCTAATGCAGCATCCTAGATTAAATCAGCCTGACTCCAAGATGGCTGCTCCCAGAGTGTTGCTGTGATCTCTTTTGTTTTTATGAAGTATCACCATGACTTCTTGAGTCTTGATGAAGTATCACCATGATCTCTTGAGACTTCATGAAATGTTGCTATAATCTTGCAAAACGTCAAGGGGCCAACCATCTTTTGGAGTCAGACCACCCAAAGTATGTCCAATCATGGGTGTGTGCCTGTTCCATTTCCATTTGGCAGTCTCCTTCCACCTCCTTTGGAATGAATGAGAGCTTACATAAGTCTGATTCAGCTTAGAGAGGAACAAGCACCAACCCAACAGTTGAGTCCATCTAATTAGAGAGTGCCTGGTGTCTTTTACCTTACTAACAGCCTCCCTCCACCCATAGATACCTTAACAGAGTGCAGTCCACAGTTGCGGCACCTTATGGTCAATTCACTATTAAGCTCAGGGAGACTAGCGGCACAAAGTGCCATCTGGTGTGCACACACGCCATGAGCTTGTCATGGGCATGCCAACTTGTAGAACTGTAAGTTCAGTCTTCTTAATTAGTAACCATTTGCCATTGTTTTGGGCTTGCTCAAGGGATGCTTCACGACTTGGGGCCAGATGTACGACCCTTTCATTTAGCGCCTCGCAATTTGCGACTCATTGCGAGTCGCAAATTGCGAGGCGCTGAATGAAATGTACAACAGTGCTATTACACTGTTTTGCGATTCCCAATGGGGTCGCATATTGCGGGGCTCATTAATATTAATGAGCCTCTCGCAATTTGCAAGCCCATTGGGAATGCCAGCCCTCCCAGGGATGGTGGCCTGCTGGGCTCAGCAGACCACCATGTCTGGGACTGCTTTTTAATAAAGCAGCTTTTTTTTTTAAATGCAGCCCGTTTTCCTTAAAGGAAAATGGGATGCATTTAAAAAAAAAATGAAACGTTTTCGTTTCATTTTTAAGAGCAGGCAGTGGTCCCTGGGACCACTGCCTGCCCTTAAAAACTATTTTTAGAGACAGTCACAAAGTGGAAGGGGTCCCATGGGGACCACTTCCAAATTGCGACTGCATTACCACCCTCTTGAAGAGGGCGGTAACTTGTGAGTGTTTTGCGACCGCAATTGCGGTCACAAAACATTCACACATAGCATTACGGAGGCAATTAGGAAGGGAACTCCCCTTCTTAATAGCGACTCGCAATTCCTAAATAGCGAGTCACAAATAAATTGCAACTCGCTATTTAGGAATTGTACATGGCCAACAGTGATTTTGCATGCGCAAACGGGTTCGCAAACCCGTTTGCGCATGCAAAATCACGTCATACATCTGGCCCTTGGTCCTATTTTAGCTTCGGTTGTGGGATCACTGTCACCCTTCTTGGCTACAACCAACCCATGTGAGTGCTGGAGCTGAGTGGCAAGATTTGTGCAATGTTGAGATCCACCAAAGCAACCAGTGCACTAAAGGAAAGCTGCACTCTGACCCCGAGGAAGAAAAGGATGTCACCACTCCTAAATTCCAGTTCGCAAAATTAATTTACTGTATAAGTTGTGTTCTTTGGTGTTCTGTTCTAAGTGTTGCCTTTGATGCTGGAGTACTGTACTTGAAGATGTTAATATTGCAAGCACTGTGAATGAGTGAGGAGTCTGGCAGAATGGTATCATTCTGCAAAAGAGGCTTATGGGTGTCAGGTTTCCTGTAAAAAGCACCAATCCTCAATACAATGTCAGCAGTGCAGGTGTGTTATGGATTGTTGTTTTTTACAGGAAGCATTACACAAGTCTTGCTCATACACGCTTGACCATACACTAGGAGTCGGCATGGGGTTGATCGCGGGCAACCAGTAGCTTGCAGACTGTCTTGAAGTAACCTGCTGCCTGTCAGTCGAGCTCAGTACTATTCAGCTGCCCCATAAGGCTGCACATTAAAGCACTGCGCACCCAATTATGTGAGGGCCCTGAAGCTGACAATGCAGGAGTAGCATGCAGCCCACCCTCTTGTTAAATAAACAATGCTGAACTGCTCTCTGGTAAGAAGCCTAACAAATAAATAAATGCTTCTCAGTACACAGTTTGATCTTTTTCTATTTCTTTTTCCTTATTTATTTCCTTCTTTTTCATTTCCATCTCTCCTTTCTCTCTTCCCTCCTTTCTGTCTCTTTCTATCTATGTTCTTTTCTGTTTTTCTTTGTTTTTCATTCTTTTTCTTTCTCATGGTCTTTCTTGCTCCGTTTTGTCAATCTCCTTTCTGTCTCTTTCTTTGTCCCTCTCCTTTACTGTTTCTTTTTTCTTTCTCTCCTTTGTTTCTAATTGCCTTTCTTTCTTGATTGTTTTCATTCTTTCTCACTTTCTCTTTTTTATTTGACCCTCTCTTTCTCTCGAGTTACTTCTTTCATTCACCGTCCTTTCCCACTCTCCTTCATTCCTTTCTCTCCTTCTCTGCAGCTCTTTCCTATCCTTTTCTCTTGTTCTGCTTTGATCTTTTTCCTTTCCTTTCATTCTCTTTTTCTTTCCTCTATTTCTCATTCCCCTGCCTTACTTCCTTATTTCACCTGCTCATTCTTTCCTTTCGCTCTCTTCTTTGTTTTCTTTCTTTGTCATCTTTGTACCTTCATTCCGTTCCCTCTCTTTGCTTTCTTGCTTTATTAATTCTTTCTTTTGTTTTATTGCTTTAGCCCTTTATTCATGCCTTTCTTTCTCTATGACTTTCCTTACTTCCTCTCCCTCTACCCTTCCTTTACCTCCTTTCTTGCTTCCATTCTCTATCTTTTCGTTCTCTCCTCCTTCCCTTCCTACATGCCTTTGTTCTTCCTATGTTCTTTCATCACCCCTTCGTTTCTCCATATCCTTTGCTCCTTCTTTCCTTTCCTTATCTTCTCCTTTCACACATTCTGTTTCTTTTCTCTTTCGTTTCTCCTCTTCTCCTTTCTTTATCGTTTCTCAGTTTTTTTCCATTCTGACTGTCGTATTTTTAAAATTACTAAGCTTCCTAAATTAATCTCTTCTTCCATTAATTTGTGTTACATCATTTCCTCAAAGGTATTCCCATGGGCAAGAAGATGACTGCAGAGATATGTTTACTTGTAAATGTGCAGCTAAGGAGGCTAGAGTATTTGTCGGCACAACCAATCCCTAATTTATTAATCCCTAGTGAAGAAAATCCTAAGGTGCTCAATACAAAGGGAAGGCTGGCCACACTTTTGCCCCTTAAGTTCAGGATTGACCCAAAACAAAATACAAATGTTCTTGTGAGCATTCAAAAATGTACGCATAGAATTTGTTCCTGTCTTCTCCAGGTTCAAATTCTTTATATTTTTCTTTATACAAAAACTAGCTGGCACGTGTTTCACTAGGCCTCATCTCCTGGACTTCGCCTGGGCTAGAAAATATACACACATAATAAACTGCCATGAACACAATGCCGTCAATATCCTACGCTCCCATCAACAAATATGCAAGAAGGCCAATGACTGAAACTCGACAAATACAAAATCTGTATTTAACACCACTAGGGTCCACCAACCAACGTTAAGTTAAAAAACCAATGCATATTCATTTCGACAGACTCTCTGTGTTAAGCGGTTTTGAATCAGTCAACCATCCGCCTATAACACGGATATATGCAATTTTTAGTGTACTTACAAGAACAGACAGGAACCCACTGATTGTGCATTGGTAAAGTTAATCATCCTTGATATCTTAGGTGTGTAGCATCTCCACTAAAGTAACCTTCTATGGTGTCACATTAAGAGTGGGTACTTAATATTAATATTACTAGCAATATTACTAGTAATGTCAATATTACTATTAATATTAATAATATTATCAATGGTGCTATTACTGTTAATATTATATGTATATGTGTATAATTTCAATCTGATATTAATGATAATATTGAGTATGAATATTAATATTAACATTGATGTTGGTAGTAATATTGATATTGATATTAATACCAATATTAATGTTAATAAGTAGATTATTCCAAGAGTGGAAGAAATGATCTGACCGTGACATATGCTCTAAATAGATAGGAAATTACCTTCAAAATTCTGCACGCCAGAAGGTAAACTCCAGGGCTGCAAAATCATACCAAACCAGATTAGACCTGAAAATGGCATCAAAAACACCCAATTGAGAAAACATTCTTTGGATGCAAATTTATTGAGCCAAGAGTACTAATACTTCATGACTAAATCCCTACAAAGCAAGGCCCTAGAACTTTACAAGAGAATGAATATAAGATGAGCTGTTACCATTAATATGTGATTCATACAGTCAGAAGGAGTAAATTCAAATACCAGCTATGCAACCATGCTTGTGTTCCCTACTCAACAAAAACTCAGATCTCACCATTGTGTGCACTCAAACAACTAAAGTGACGCAATTGCTGTCAATCATAAGCAGAGACACACCTTATTGATAAACTATTGCACCCAGACATCCGTGGCACAGGACGTCCAGAGACTCAGATAGATCTCTAGACACTATTATTCAAAAAGAAACTGTGACTCACAATATTCTTGGTAACCGTCTCTTCATTAATCATCTCTAATCCAGAATTGTGCCTTTCAGTCTATTAATGCAGATCAAATCAATTTTAATTGTATAATGCCGGCTTCTCCAACGAGTAACTTGTGAGCTACTGGTAGCTCTCCCGCTACTTATAAGTGGCTCTCCTGTGTGCAGCTCAGCCAACTAAATTTGAAGATATTGTTTAGTTCAGTTAATTATTGTATATCAAATTTGCAAAGCGCATATCTGAGATGAAAATGCATGCATTCTGAGAACTTATAAGCTGATGTTTGGAGAATTATGGTTAAATTTCCAAAATATAGTTAAAGCTAATATTTGAGTGAACAATCATGCGGCGTTGGGGAGATTTATTAATATGATGACCTTGGTGCCAAGAACATTGTAGCTATGGCATTTACATATTACCCATGTAGAGGTATTCCATGGTGACAAAGATTTTTTTTATATTACCTTGGGCAGCCATTCTTGATGAACTGGGGTGATCACTGCTTGTGTTTTGCATCTGTTGGCTACTAATGTAATCGTGTTCGATGTGGTCACTATTACAACACTAATGATATTAGTAGCTCAGGATGATTTTCATTCAATATAAGTAGCTTCTATCACAGAAAAGGTTGGAGACTCCTGGTCTAATTACACAGACCACAAGTACTCAGTCCCAATTCTCAAACTATTATGGTTAAAAAATCCACTTATAAGGATTCCTTGTAGTTCTTCAGTGTATTGCTGCATAGAAGATCCATGTCTGTTAAAGCTATTGTGTGAGCCAAGGTCCACTCAGTTTTTGCAACACCAACTAAAGCTATCATGTGTGAAATCTATGCAATCAGTATAAGCCTGAAAGAAGGGATCAAAAGCGTTCTTGTACTTACGAACAAGTTTCCAGGCACAAGTTACCGCATCATAACATAGAGTAACACAGTGTCCAACTTTAAGATATTCAGTCATAAACATAGAGCGAGAAGAAGACTAATTGAATGAGTACACCTATCGGGAGCCTCCATTTTGAAGTGGCCTATCTCCCATCAAGAACAAACACATATGCGGATACGATGCGGATGGATGCTGAGGATGCGTATATTGTGCAAATTCTTTCTCATGTGGACACTTAAGGAACTTTTTAGAGCACTTAGAAACATTCTTAGCTGAAATTTTGGGGGGCCCAATAAAATTGTCTGCAGCTCACGTGTTATTGGGGGTAGTAGAGAGTGATGGATGTGACCAGCTGGCTTACAGATACCGATATTTGATCTTTGTGGCTACAGCCATAGCTAGGTTATGTGTCGCCTCAATGTGGCTGCAGAAAGATGCACCGACTTTTGAACTATGGAGGGCAAGATTTCTTACCATCTTTAATTTAGAACATAGTTTATATGCATTAAAAGGTGCTCGAAAGAGGAAATTACGTCTGGAAATTTGGGGGTCGGTGTTGTCCTATATGGATGAGTGATATGTTGTTTTTCAAATTAAAATACCGGCATCTTAATGAATTGTTTTTACACCCTGCACTTTGCACTTTAGATCTGCAATAGTATCGTATGTACTGTAACCGACTGAACCTGCTAATCACTTTTTCTACTCAGTGTGTTGTTCTTAGAGGATTATTAGGAAATCTGTTAGATTGGTAATGAAGCTGTATTATTGGTATGTAAAGCATGTCTTAAATTGTGTCCTATATCTATATCAACTTGCTTTTAATACTAGGTTGCATTCTCGTTTTTTTTGTTTTTTTGCATCTTGCTTTTAAACCATTGATTATTTAACTGTAATGTATTGTAACTATCATGGATTAATAAAAGAAAATTAAAAAAAAGAACAAACACATATTCCAAATTTCCTTACAAACATAGTCTCACACTTTTTTCAAACTTGACAATTGCCAATTCTCATAACCTCAGTTGTTATATACACTTATCCAAGTGCCAATGCTTGTTGTGTAAGAATTTTGTTGGCAAATGGACAGTAATCAGGCTGTGGATGCTTCCAAATACTTCGACACAATGTGTAATTTTAAATGCAGAGACCTCGAGTCTCATTCTTTGTGAGTGAGACTCGAACATTTGGAGGTCAGGCTGAACTCTTACTCCCACCAAGTTAAATGGCACACCTGGAGATAAAGGCTAGAACCTGACTTTGAGTGATGGGTCTATTAAGAATTCGACAATGTACAGAGCTTGTCATGTGAAATGTAGAGGCTGCTGGAAACCCTCCCATCACGTTTCAGTCAGCGCGAGCTTCAAACATCTTGTCAAGACTGAAAGACGCTCCGTGATTAATTTCGCAACTATGTTTCCAATGGACAGAAGTTGACTTCTGATACAATTTCCTCAGATGTAAGCCTGCCGGCCGGCAGGCATTACGTCTTGCATTCAATTCTAGACACGCTGATATTTATTCCACTGGATGCCTAATTAAATAAACGACAGCACACAGCGTCCTGACTTTCCTTCTACCCACGTAGTTCACGGATGGGACTGAACTGTGTTTTCTTACCCCTCTGACAGAGGAGCCTATGGGCCCATTTTTGTATCGGGATTTTACCAATTGCATGGTGGATTCAAGGTGTCTCCCTGTGTCCTGAAGAAGACCCTGGTTTAAGGACTTAATGCACCTTTGTTTATTTATGGGGTCGAAACGTCGACTGCAATTTCATGCCCGTACGGATTATGTTGCACAACTTTGGTAACAGTAATTGTGTTACTGTGTCTAATATATGATTGTATTTCCAATGGATTTTGGCCACGCAGGCTATCAGACAGGTTTTCTTTTAAGAGACACTGTAAATACTGTATAAACACCCCCATTCCACACTTCCAAACCCTCACAACGAGCACGTCCTTGAGCACCATCCCACCTGGAGCACCTGTGTATATGTATATCTAAGATGCCTTTTTGGGTTCTCCCTATTGGAGTGTAATTGCAACTTTATCAGCCTGGAGAGCAGAAAAACAAGGCTAGGAGACTCTTGCGCCAGAAAATGTTAAAGTGTAGAAAATCAGAAAGCATGATGATGTTTTAAGATAAGGCACTCCTGCTTTCCTCTTGAAAAGTTCTGTGCAGTGAGCCATCATCCCAGTCTACAGCTGTTTAGTAATATGCTGTAGAAGTTTGGCCCGTTGCTTCATTCTCCCTTTCTACAGTTTGCTAGGCCCGTAAGGGCAGCAGCATGAAATATTTAGTGCTTCCAACTCAAAGGTAGCATCTAGTCTATTAAACTCAATCAAAACTATTGTAATAATCAATAGCAGCTGGTGTCTAGTCTGAGTGGTGGGTTGGGGAGAGGGGGACGAAAGATGACAATAAAACAACAAAAAACAAATAAAAAATGCATTACCTGTTGCATTGCCGCTCTTCTGCTCTTCACCAGCACAGACTCCTGGAATCCCCTGCGGCCAATTCTGACACTGCTCTCATGCTGCAAGAAAGCAGCATCAGGATTTGCCTGTCTGCCCTCGATTTGCACTCCCAGAGAGACTGGGAGCCTGTCTCCAACCCGGCAACGCGGCTCGGGTTGGAGACAGCTTCAGTGAGCATGTCAGTTTGGCCGTCCTGAGACGGCTGGCAAAACCCACATGTCCACTGACAACAGTGCCCACCACTCCCACTCTGTGACTGTCCCCGCGATGGCCCCGCCCCCAAGACTCGCCCGGAAGAGTAAAATAAAATTATAATAAACCTGGTTTATTATCATTTTATTTTTCAATTTTTGCAGCTGCTGGTGGGAGGGGTCAGTGCTCTTCTGCTATATCGGAGGAGCCGCCGCAGGTAATAATGTTAAAAGATAGGATTTTATACAAAGCAGTTATACGTTCTCCACAGGCCTAGCTACCAACATTACAGAAGCTGCAGAGGCAAATATGGGTAACGTTTACTAGAAGGGACTGTAGGGTGATCAGATGGGCCAGTTTTGTTCTTGATTGAATTGGAGCCCATGAAATCCTTTCAATACCACTGGTTTAAGCTTGCATTTAATTAAAGCTGTTAAAAACAATGGTTCACTGCAAACCGACTGCTATATAACATTAAAGGTAATGCAATAGGAAGACCTGTGTTTCCACAATTGTAACCAAACAGGGGAAGATATTTGTGAACTTGTGTGCTTTTGTGGTTCCAAATTAGAGCTTAAGTACATTTTTGGAAAGACAGAGCATCAATTAGGTAGCTAGTTTCAGTTTGTAGCAACAATTATTCATCCATTGATGCAACGTTAGGGTGCTAGAATTCTCCCCCTCCCCAAATATTATAAGAAACTTAAAGTCTATTAATCTGGAACACAAATAAGGCTGCACATCCTTAGATTTCACAGACAATTATGAGCCCTTTTGCAGCTTTTGGCACACTTTTTTGTTTTAAAGCATGGCAGTGTTACCCATCAATCTCAGGGTGTATGAAAATGTATTTTCTTTCCTATCTGGCTTGCTTAATAAATGTGCAACATTTGCCCAACCAATGTTCCCGAATGAGAGTTCAAGATTGGCTGAGGAGCAACGGCCATGATAAAAATTGTGGGCGATCCTCAGACATGATGATGATACTGACAACTTCAAACTGTCCACTCTGTGAAAGAACGATGGATTTAACCCAGATCTGTTGATTAGGGGTGAGTGTGTGTAAAGTTTCAGCACTCCGCCCATCATCTTGTTGTGTTTACTATGTTCACCCTAAGTGGCCAAGGGTATGCGCTGCCTTGGGTTCCTTGCTCGCTGTGCCACTGGATTCAAGCAAGCCTGGCTGATGAAGGGCGATACCACAAAAGCGGTCCCAAGATGCTTGCTTCTGATCCAGGGAGGACCTGGCCTGGCTGTTCTGGCTGGACTGCTCCCATGGGGAGCAGGGTCAAGAATTATTTGCATATGGGGTGGCATGGTGAGCAAAAGAGTGAGTGTTTGAAAGGTTTCAGAATTGCGTCCATCATCTTGCTGTGTTTGATATTTTGGCTGACTCATCATGAGTATGGTGATATTTGGGGTGACTCATATGACTCATAGCTCCTGGGGGAGCTCAAGTTCAGATTGTCTTGCCATCTCAGATTTGGGAGCGGTATTTATACCACACCCAAACCATGAGGCAGTGCTTGGCTCACCCACTTGTTGAAGAGTACAGATCCTCTTCAGCAATCCTGCTCACTTTAACGTCTCCACGACCAGACCGAGGTTCCTCTGCATTGTGGCTCTCCTGCGAATCTCCGATGCTGTGGACATCTTCTTCCCTGCAAATCCAGGGACACAGCGAACACCATCCCTGCAACAGCACACGGCTCCCCTGCAAATCTCCGACACTGCAGACATTTTCTCCCCTGCAAACCCAGCGACGCAGCGAACACCATCAGTGCAGCACTGCACCTAAACAATGAGACACTGTGGGTATTATTTAACGTGCATATCGAGGCCTAGGTATTAGCGCCCAGTGCCATTCTTATGTGCCATCCTTTATTATGCTGTAGTCTGTGAATCCAAAAGCACACTCTTGCATACCTTG
The DNA here is from genome assembly GCA_963921515.1 of Calotriton arnoldi. Taxonomy (NCBI): domain Eukaryota; kingdom Metazoa; phylum Chordata; class Amphibia; order Caudata; family Salamandridae; genus Calotriton; species Calotriton arnoldi. The sequence goes on along the minus strand of CAWUFW010004013.1, from coordinate 290,057 downwards.
TGCCTAGTGTTGAACAAACAAGGTGTACCTTAGTGTGTGATGTGTGATTCTCCTCCATCTTGTGAGTTGCAGCCTACCTGTGCCCCAGATTGCAGTGAGCAGAGTCCAGGAAGTGGTAAGGAGGCAGACTAGTGCTGTCTCTTTCCTAAAAAAGTTTAAAAACTATTTTCCCTACCTGTGATTGCATCATCTTATTTTTTTCTTTAAATTTCTTTACCCGTCTTTGCCTGTGGTTGTTACAGTTTAAAATTGTAGTTTTAACCTGCCAGTGATTGCATAATTTATCCCATGTTTTTGTGTTTAAACTTGTGGTTTTTCCTGCCCGTGACTGCTTCCATTTAACCTGTTGAATTGTGGGATTTGCAGTACAAACTCTGTAGTTTTTCCCTCTCATTCCCCGTGACTATCAGTTTTTCCCTCCAAATGTCTCCTCTGCTCTGTGCTAAGACCTGTATGTTAAGCAGTGCACCCCCAGCGACCATTTTGTGCTAACAAGTCAGTGAAACCAGCCCACCCCCCTTCCCCCCTGAGACAGCAGTAATCTGCTGTAAGCAGTTTAAACTGTGTTTAATAGGGACTGTGCACTTCGTTTTTTGGCCAGGAGAGGGAGTAAAGCTTTATACAAATAGTGTTGTTAGAGGACAAGTTTGTTAGGGCCTTACCTGCAGAAGTCCATAGTGTGGATTGAGCCTGTCTGTCTCCTAGGAGATTTCTGAATAGCGGAGCAGCCTCCAACTCCCTGGCCAGCAAACCTTGTCTGAGGTAGCTGGGACCTTATATAGTCTGATATTGTTTGGTACACGTGTACACTGATTGGTGGTTGTATCTGATGTTTCTATTGGATTAGGGTTAGTGTCCTCATTGGTTGGGTATTTGAGGGTTCTGATTGGTTTCTGGGTCTGTGATTTAATCAATGTAGGGTTGGGACTAGGGCTAGGGTTATAATTTATATTGGAAGTAGGGACTAGGGCTTCCTGTGTTATTGGTTGTTAGGACTAGGGTGGGACTAGGACTAGGGTTAGGCCTTTAATTGGAAGTAGCGATTAGGGCTTCTGGTGTTATTGGTTGCTGGACTTGGTGTGGGACTAAGAGTAGGGTTAGGCTTTCTATTGGAAGTAGGGACTAGGGTTTCCTGTGCCATTGGTTGCTTGGACTAGGGTTGGGACTACTGGTAGGGCTAGGGCCTCTATTGGACGTAGAGATCAGGGTTTTTTTAACTGATTGGGTGCTTGGACTAGGGCTAAGATTGGCTGTAAGGTCCTGGTCTCCTATTGGTTCTAGATTTTAGGGCTAGTGTTGTGATTGGATAGGGTTAGGGCTAGGGTTCCCATTGGCTGAAGGGGTCACCTGACTACTAGGGCTATGAACAGCCAAGGCTTAGGGCATCTCAGCCCAGGCATCGAGGCTAAGGGTGGAGAGGACAAGGGTGAGTGCCTGTTTGAGCCTGTTCGAGACTGGTCGGGACCTGAGCCAGAAATACTGCCCATTTTCCCATTCATTAATACCCACCCTATGTAAGTGTCCCTCTGTATATGGGCATTTATTTTCGCTATAGATATGTACCTATCTTTGTGTATTGCTTTGTATAAACATGTAGAATAATTATGTTGTTATAAAAAAAATTAAAAATCATCTTTGGTCTACATGTACTTGCTTCCATTGTGCATCTATGTACCTCCATGTACTCGGATCTGTGTGTCTGTTACTTTTCTCCTGAAAAAGCATATCCAATGCACTACCCTATTTCTCATCCTGTACCTCTATCAATATATTTAATCTGCATATACTTACCTCCTTTATGCATCTATATACTTTCAATGTACTTATGGATCTATATATTTATCACTTTCTTCTAATTTAGCATTTCCAATGCACTACCCTATTTCTCAGCCTATACTTCTCTCAATATATCTTCTAGCCCAACTTTCTGACTCATCTCAAACTTCTTTCTACTACTCTTACCAATGCACTACCCTATCTCTCACCCTATATATCTATCATTATATCCTCTACACCCACTCTCTCATTTATCCCAAACCCCATACCACTACTATGTTCCCCAAAATAACCATTTCTTGACTCTCTCCTACTCTACCCCTCCTTGCCTCATCAGACACCTCTTTTACTATACTGATCCCCCAAAACAAACCTTTCTAACCTCTTCCCTCTGACTCTTCCCCTCCAAAAACCCTTTTTACTCATCCAAAAGCCTCCTCCTACTGCCATGACCTAAAAAAGAAATCCTTCACTCTTCTATCCCTCCACTATCCTTTTCAATCAAAATAACAGACTAACATGTTCACTTCTCTAATTCCATATTCCACTATACTAATTCACCACTAATCCTTTATGGGTTCCAGAGTAGCGTGCTACTCGCCAACAAAGCGTTTCAACACCTCATCAGGGTTACAAGCGCTATATAAATGCAAACCTTTTTCCATTTTTTACACCTCCCCAACCCTTCTCAATCCAAATAACTGACTAACATATCCACCACTCAAATTACTTCATATTTCACTATACTAATTTTCAACACTAATCCTTTATGGGTTCCGGAGTAGCCTGCTACTCACCAGAAAAGCGCTTCAACACCCCATCAGGGGTAACAGGCGCTATATGAATGCAAACCTTTCTTTCCCTTCTATCCCTCCGCTACCCTTCTCACTCAAAATAACTGACTAATATCCACCACTCAGATTACTTTCATATTTCACCATACTAATTCACCACTAATCCTTTATGGGTTTCCGGGGTAGCGTGCTACTCGCCAAAAAAAGCGCTTCAACACCCCATCAGGGGTAAGAAGCGCTATATAAATACAAACCTTTTTTCCTCTTCTATCCTTCTGCTATCCTTCCGAATCCAAATAACTGACTAAAATATCCACCACTTAAAATTTACTTGCATATTTCACTATACTAATTCAACACTAATCCTCTATGGGTCCCGGAGTAGCGTGCTACTCGCCGAAAAGCGCTTCGACGTCTCGTCAGGGGTAGTAAGCGCTATACAAATGCAATTACAATACAATACAATTACAATGTGAAAACATAATATAGCTTCTGCCGGGAGTGCCGCAACTCCAAGGGTAGCAGTTGATTATTGGAAGTCTATGCAGCAATAGATTAATTATTGTGTAAGTGACTGTTAGTACACATGTCAAAGGCGGGAGAGCATATTTCATGACTACTCATTTGCTGAATAACCTCTCTACTTGTATTTGCAGTACTACACTACATTATATTATGCACATATCACGACAACACTCTCCAGGACTGAGAAGAGACGTACATACGACTCCGAGAAGACGGTGGCTGATCTAGAAGGCACGCAAGTCTTTCTGTTTGTTATTTTGACCCAACCCCTCTTCCCTTCTGGGGCGGCAGTTGATTCACGGTTACAATTCCCAGATCAGACGCCACCCTAGGAGAGATAGGAAGTCCAGTATCATCTCTACGGACAAGAGCCAGGTGAATGGCATGATACATCCAATGTCTGGTTGCGGAAAACTCAGTTTTGTCCTACCAAACGTCTGTCTCTGAGGTTGCTGTCTGGTTCAAACTGGATTATAGTGTGAGATGCCATTCCCCACACAAAACCCCAGCTCTCAGAGACCACATTTAGTATGGTCGAAGACTTTAGCCATCTTTAAAGTGACCAAAGTGGGCAAGGTTAGCCACGGGAACCTTTGCCAGATTGGTTAGGGCACTCCCAGGGGTCATTCCCACCCACTAGCTAGTGCTATGAATAAATGTGGCATATCTGGGAGCCCACTTCAGAACACTCCTGAACCGGAGGAAGCTCAGAAGAGAACTGCACCTGCTGTGTCATCCTGAGAGGAGCCCTTGAGAACAGGATCTGCTCTCTCTCTCGTACCCAGGAGAAAGAAGTGGACTCCAAGGTTCCTAAATGTGACCTCCTGTTCAAGCTACAGGGATACAACAAGTTGCAAGAGGCCTTTCCTGCAGCTGCCCAGCTGATCAGTGGCAACTAGACCTTGGACTGGATTCTGCCTGACACCTAGTGAGTCTTGAAGTGCCTCCTGTGAGATCTTGGGGGCTTTAGAAGAGTACTCCTGTGGTGGATTGGGACTTAAACGACTAAAATCCGAAGTTAAAATCTTTGACCAGGATGAGCCTGGTTAGTGTATCGGACCCATGCTCCGGTCAGTGTAAAATTGTGTCTAGATCCTGTTCTACTGCATCCATTGACTATCCTGACACTTTGTGATTCTTGGTGCTATTTCTACTCAAATCTTTAAAGAATCATATCTCTGGTTCTGCTATTGGATTTTTGTCATTTTGGTGTCATTTTGTTTGTGACATTTTTTACTATGTTTTTCTAAATCAATTTAGGATATTTATTATTTTGCATGTCACCTTCATTAATTGTTTAGTACCATAAAAATAATTTAGAACTTGGGTGAGATTAGGTCTATTTAGGGACTTTAATGGCTCACCCTGACAAGGATTGTGATTATTACTGGTGGGTGGGTACTTACCCCGCTCAACTAATAACCCAATTTCTTGGTGGCTTTGGATTTCAAGAAGTACTGGAGGTCGGTTTGTGGATACACGTGCAGTTGATCATCACTACCCTAAACCATGAACCCTGGGAAGAGATTGTCAGGCTTGTAGATCTTTTGGAGTGTGGACAGGAGGTCGTGAGTAGAGCCACAGGAATATTGTGAGGTGGGCAGACAAGAAGGGAAGAGGAAATAGAGCTGAGGAATGTTTCAGGGTGCAATCAGGACTATGCAGGGCTTTGAGGACCGGAGAAGAAAGGCATATGCCTGTCATCCTCCACCACAGGCCCTGCTTGGGTCATCTTGCATTGGTACTGTTTGTTTTCTAGCACACTGTCCTCCTAGATTGGATGGCTTAGTGATTTGATCATTCAGTCCCAATATATGCAGTGTTCACTTATCATGATTTCGTATCCTAGTGGAGGCATCTTTTACCTTCTATTAGCTTGAGACAGGAAAATTGAAGTAGGTGAATTGAACACCATTATGTCATATGATCTTAGCCCCTATTATTTAAAGCACTTAGAAACACACAAATTTAAACAACGGAAGAGCAATATATTGTAAAAATGTACAAAAAGAAGATAAATTGTGACTTTGTCAGCTTTGTCAAGGGGATGATGTGCTACCACAATATTGTCAGCCCAACATGGCTGACACCATTGCACTATTAATCTGGCTGCAGAAGTTGCATGTAGATTGCAAGCATCCGGGGTATGATGTAATCAGAGGGAGAAGGTGATGAAGGTTCAGGAGCTTTCACTTTGATCGCCCTGATAGAGTGCTTAGAGCATGGCTGCTGGCAGAACTTTGTCTACAGGAGCCGTGATCTCTTACAGATTCAGTGTGCAATTGACCTTGGCTCTCTGGCACTGTCTTTAGCCCCCGGTGCTAAGTCCAGGGGTTCATCAAGGAAAAATGGGTTGGCGTGCAGTGGATAAAAGGATAGGGATTCGGAGTGGCCTGAATGTCAGCCTTGACCATGGAAGTGAGCGAGGATAACCTTGCTGCTCCTGCAGTTCCCACCATCTTTATCCTACAACTACTGGAAATATGCTTAACAAGGAACTTCTTCCTTTTTGAGGACCAGTACCACCAACAGGTCAAAGGGACCTCAATGGGCACCGTTTTTGCTCCTAACTTGGCCATACTTTATATGGACAACTTGGAGACAAAACGCATCCTGTCCCCATGCAACCCTTTCCACACTGGTATTTCAGTGTGGAAAAGGTATATTGACGACATCTTTTTGATATGGCGAGACTCAGACGATACCTTGACACAGTTCCTCCATTGGCTCAACAACAACTGCCAAGGACTGAACTTCACAATGGCACAAAGTAGAAGTGAGATCCCTTTTCTCGATCTCAACATACAACATCAAAATGGGGAACTGATCACTAGCCTCTTTAGGAAACCCACTGAGCGGAACACACTTTTGAGATAAGACAGCAACCACCCCCGTGCCTTAAGAGATTCACTTCCCTACTCACAGTTCCTACGTATCAGGAGGAATTGTACTTTCAAAGAGGATTACTTCCGTGAAGCAAAAGTACTGAGTAATAAACCCACAGCTAGAGGTTATCCACGCAGACTCATACGCAACTCACGGAAACGAGCCTGGTATTGTCCAAGGGATTGCCTTCTATCACCAAAAGAGAAATCCCTGCAGAATCGTCTAGTGTGTGTCACCACCTTCTCACCAGTTTCTCACACTGTACGTAAGAGCATTCTCAAACACTGGGAAGTTCCTAATGCGGGTAGTCTTGACCTGGAACGCCCCTTGTTTGCCTTTCGCAAAAGCAAAAATATAAAGGATCACTTGATACGGGCTGCACTACCCGCCCCCTAACCCACTGGCACACTAAATGAACACTGGGGCCTTGAACCACTCATGGGTCATGTTAAATGTGGTAACTGTGTTGTATGCAAATTCACAATTGAATGCAAAGAATTCTGCTTTGGTAAGATTAAGACACAGTTAAAGCAATTTTCAAATTGTAACATGTGTAATGTCATTTACGCCATTCTATGTCCCTGCGATAAAATCTATATTGGACAGACTACACAGAAAGCATGCATCAGAATCTGCCAACACCGCAGCCGACTACGCTGTAAAACACTGAATGCCCCTCTTGTTGAACATTTTTTGGGCACAGGGCACACCGAAGATGACCTCAGGTGGACCATCATCAGTGTGATTAAACCACCACCAAGAGGAGCGGACATGTCGCAACTCCTTAACAGAGAAGAACTTAAGTGGATCTTACGCACAGGCAGTATTCGCAATGGGCTCAATCGCCTTGAGGATTGGACCACTTTACTGTAAATCCATGGTATCTGTCCCCTTCAATATGGTTCTTTCTTCACTTACTCACCTACCATATGATCTTCAACCCAGCTCTAACTCCACCTTTATACTTTTATACTCTTTCGGTGTCTCTGTCAGTATCAGACGGTTAGCAGCGACTCAACTGTATGGAGCCTATATGATGTGTCTTTAGCAATATTGATTACTGAACAAATTCCTGTGTAACCCTTACAGCCTTGTTACACAATTCACGAAGTCACCCTCCGAGGGATACTGTTCCCTTTCACTGTATTTATCCTTTTTTTCCTTTTTTTACAAATAAGCTTTCCAATGTAAACTCTCTGAAGTTCTGACTGACCTTTTACTATGATATTTCCTATCTTGGTGCACTGTAATAGATTGCGCAATCACCCTCCAAGATGGCCGCTGCATTAAACCAAGCCCTCCCTTGACACTGCATGCTAGGTTCATTTCCGATCACATGACCCTCACTTCCGGCCACGCAAGGACGATAACAGCAGTTTGTATCGGCTCTCCTTCACTCAATCAGAGATGTCGGTAGCATTGTCGCCTTGATTACAGCACTTCACTTATATAAGGTAAGCTTTTCCGGCACTACCTCCGCGGCGGAATCCATTGATAATTCTTTGCGCCCTACCCTGATTTACCTTCCTTCATTCTGCAGGTTGATCCCGACCCCACTTCATCATCGCAAATCCGCATGCGTAACCGCGGACGCGGTTTGCATCAACCATTGTGTTGGCAACTAGGATTACGGTATGCTTTCACCCGCTCTCACTCCTTAGGTTCACGCAACTTTTGCATTCACCCAATTCTAACCTTACGATTCCGCTCCCCAACAGGAAACCTCCTGTCGGCCGCCTCGTTGTCCCAATCTTCATTGTGACCCAGGAGTATTTCCGCCCACGAGGCCAAAATAAAATATCAATCCCAGTGCTCCCAGCACTGGTTGGAGGTACAATAATTCTTTTCCTTCACCAATCACTTTATGCATGAGGCAGCGCTGCACCACGCGTTTGTTTCCTGCTTTCCTTTCGTAATTTAAAAAGGAAGACCCGCGCCACTCCCAGGTGAACGCACTTACCAGCCACATTTTTCCTCTCACTCCCTTTAGAACAACTCGACGACTTGTCTCTCACTTGTTCAGACGCTGTTCTCACGCCCTAGGGCACACTGGCATTTACGCCATTCCGCATTCTTAGACACTATAGTAGAGTACTTCGCCACGCCTTTGATCTTATCTACATGTTTTTATCCTTATCTTTCCCAAATCCTAATTTCGTTGTTCCTTTTTTGTCCTTTATCTCTTAAATTACAGGCAAATGTATTCAGGCATGTTAATGTAAATCTCCTGATGAGGATCCCAGTATGTATAAAAGGGATCGAAACGTCGTCGACTTAATGCACACCATATACACCTATTTATTTGAATATTATTTATGTGTAATGGTGTCCTACCACATTCTTGTTTGTACTATCAGAATGTGCAATATACAAACAAGCTAATCTGCCTGAGCCTTTTTTGTTTTTTTGTTTCTTCATTCTGTATTCTGTTTGTGTTTTATATGTCTAGTAGGATGCAGGCTTGTCTCCCACTTTATTGTTTTTGTTCGAATTTCTGAATATTAAAAATATCCCTGTCCGGCTGGACAGTTTTAAATATACGACTGACTTTGAGTCTATATTCATCCTTTTTCTTGTCCATTACCCCTGCCTAGGGACCGCTGTGTCTAAAACTTACACTTGGCAGGGTGGCAGAGAAATTGCATCTTGCTGCACAATGGGTGCAGAGCATGTTCGCTCATGCTGTGACTGTTCTGGGCTTTTTATATTAAACTTCAGCTTCCATGTAAAATTGGAAACAGACAAAACTAGATAGCTTTGGTGACTTGGCCTGAATGACTGCACATCTATTACAAGTTATAGGTATCCAATATGAAGTAAGCAGTATATCAATAGACAATTTTTTTTTTTTAAGTGGTGCTATTATGCTAAGCACCCAGTCACCATAGGTGCTAATGAAACAGACCCAGCAGGATATGTTTGCAATATACCGAACAAGAAAGCAAGCAAACAAGCACACACTGATCGGTGTAATTAAAAGTCCAACAATGTCCCAATTGGACACCATGTTTCCTGATGCTAAGGGAAACAGACAGGAGTAGAGGATTGTTGTCTACACTGTCTTTGGCAGGGACATTTTGGAAAGGTTTTTATATACATTTGGATATTATTACGGAGTCTGTGAGACAAACCCATCTCTCACAGGAATTCTTTCATTGTCCTCGAGCCTTGAAAAAGTCCGGGGGGACGAAACACGTGTCAGCTGCAGTGTTTTGGATTTTTATACCTGTGAGTGTCATTGTGAAGTAAAAGAAGAACATAAAACATCAGTGGATTGGAATAATTTTTTACGAAACAATCGATTTACTCAAGACGAGTTGGACTTTTAATTACACGGATTAGTGTGTGCTTGTTTGCTTGCTTTCTTGTTCGATCCATGTAAAATTGGTATGCCGACAGAGAAATATGATTTTGCTGCACTACTCCACTCCTGATACTCTGGTTGTTTTCTCCCAATTTGATATGGTACCAGGAGCATTTTACATCACTCCTCCGAACAAACTGGGCCCTGGAGAAACAAATCTCCAAATTGGGGGAGTTATAAATTTGGAATGCTGAACTTTAAATCTGCATTGTGGAAATTAAATTATACTTGGCCTTGAAAAAGAGTTGGTGCCTCGAAACACGTATGTTTTAACTCAAATATGAAATAAAGTAAACAATAGTATAGAAAGCGTGTGAGTACATCATCATCTTGAGCATCTACTTTTCTGTCACCTGATGATTCTTCTCCTATTGAGGTAAGGCTGGACTAACTTCCCACAGATGTGGCATACAGTTGGGTATGAATGGGCTCACTGTACGCTCCATTAAGAAGCAACATATTAAAATATCCAACATATTAAACAGAACACCTTACAGATATCAAACAGTATATTCCCCTTTACACTACATGTCAACAACCAGTAAAACATGTTAAACAGAACTCCTCACGCCTACCAAACATAGCTCACATAGGTCAGCATATAGATATTATGACCCCACAACTTCAATATGAACTACGGTTGGGCACTCACAAAATGACATGCTGTGCACTGCTGTGCAATACGTTAAAAACACATTGACAAAGCCAATAGGGCTCGCATGGACGAGATCTATTGACTTTGCCAATGCGTCTTGTAAATCAAGTAACTGTGAAACGGCTTCTCAGTGTGCTTTGGGATGACTGATTGAAGAGTATGCTGATCCCAGATGGCAAGCTCTTTTTTGATCTCTTTGAAGCGAAGTGTATCAGTAGAACTCCTGCTGAAGTCATTCATGCATGTCAATCAATCAATCAGGGAATTGTAAGCGCGCTACTCACCCGTGAGGGTCTCAAGGCGCTGAAGGGGTGGGGGGTCCGCAGATCTGTTTAGCCGAAGAGCCAGGTCTTGAGGGTCTTCCTGAAGGTGTTCAGGGAGGGGGCGTGTCTGATGTCTGACGGTAACTCGTTCCAGGTCTTGGCTGCAATGTGAGAGAAGGATCTTCCGCCTGCTCTGGCTCTGTGGATGCGCGGGGTTTCGGCCAGTGCGAGGTTGGAAGATCAGAGGTTTCTTTTGGGTACGTGGAAGTTGATTCTGTCGTTGAGGTATTTGGGTCCATTGGTGTGTAGGCATTTGTAGGCATGAGTGAGGATTTTGAAAGTGACTCTTTTCTCCACGGGGAGACAGTGGAGACTTCGTAGGTGTTGGCTGATGTGTTCGTGTCGGGGATGCCGAGGACGAGTCTGGCGGCGGTGTTCTGTATTGTCTGGAGTTTGCGTAGTAGGGACTTATTGATGCCGGCGTAGAGTGCGTTTCCATAGTCCAGTCTGCTGGTGATGAGTGTGTGGGTGACTGTCTTCCTTGACTCAGGGGGGATCCATTTGAAGGTTTTGCGGAGGATGTGGAGGGTGTTGAAGCAGCTGGAGGTGACGGCGTTGACCTGTCGGTTCATGGTGAGTGATGAGTCAAGTACGATGCCGAGGTTCTTGGCGTGGTCTGAGGGGGTAGGTGGGCTTCCGAGGGCGGTCGGCCACCAGGTGCTGTCCCATGCAGAAGGGGTGGTACAGAGGACTTCTGTCTTCTCTGCGTTGAGCTTCAGGTGGCAGTGCCGTTTTGGGGACGCTGGGCAGTTGCCCGGGGCCCTACGAGCATAGGGGCCCCATGCAGACCAGGATTTAACACTAATTTTCCGTTAAACATTTTTATTCCTGTAAGTGGTTGTGCAGGCAGGGCCCAGTGCACTGCTTTGCCCTCGGGCCTATAATGCTGTTAAGACGGCCCTGGTGAGTGGCAGACGTGTAGCACTTCTACTGGCTGAGTGGTCAAGGCACAGGTATGGCGGGGGTATTGGTACCTCGCAGAGAGGTTCTCAAGCTTCCGTTACACACTGCTTTGAAGCTGTCATAGTTTTATGGTTCTACAGAGTATCAAGGGGTATCGTTTGGTAAGGAAATCATTAGAGTTCACAATAAATTGTCGAGAACGGGGGAGGGGACACAGGGAAACAAAAGACCATGAAGCGAAAAGATTTAAGGAATTGCTTTCCACATATATCTGATAATATGGTCAAAACATAAATAAATATTTAAACAATCATACATGCACTGTGTTACATTAAATGTCATGTAACCTGTGATAACATGCACCAGTGCTCATGAGAGGTGAACGGCGCTGGTGACACGTGAAGGGATATGTACATCGGAAAAAGGGGCGCAAACATGGTTATATATACCCTGAGGTCATCTATGTTTGCCTGTACAATTGGTACATTTTTTGGGATATATAATTCTTCCGGGCAATCGTAGAGGAAGCGCCGTAAATCATGCTGTGGGGGTCAACGGCGTTTCGGCCTATAAACAGTTTTAGGCTATTATCAGAACCAGGTTACAGATTTGAGATACAGTGCTGAATGAAGAAATCAAGATGACACTCAATGATGGACCGTGAAAGATAAGGAGGAAGAGGACAGAATAAGGGCCACAAGGGCAAGGTGTTGAGCCAAAGGTAGGTGGACAGTAGATGCACTCAGCCAATGAGGTGCCCGTCAGGTCAGAGAGATCTGCCTGAGTCATGATATAACAATTATGGTGCCTAGGCTCAGCGTGTAGGAAATAGGCATCAAAGTGACAATTTAGGGAGGTGAAAGTAGGCGTTAGCCTAGGTGGGGCGGGCAAGGCTTGTGAAAGGCGAGGGGGCGCATGGGGCTTCTGAGAAGGCTTCAGTGATTGGGGCCGGAAGATAGCTGGGACGTACAGGGAGAACGAGGATAAAGGGGGGGAAAGGAGGGGGGCCAGAGTGAATTACTGATTGATAGTAATGGTACGCCTAGGAGGGTATCTTGAAGGCGGAAAGATGCTGATCCAACATTCAATGGGGGCAGCGGGGAATGGTGGACAGCCACATTCTCTTGAGGTCAATTGAGGCACGAATGCTAGGGAGGAGGGCGGAAGGTGGAGGGTCAACGAAGGGACAACTAGCGGGAAATTGGAGAGAGAAGGAAGGTCGAAGTACCACTTACTAGATGTGAATAACTTGCAAGTGGTTATTTATTTATGTTTTGACCATATTATCAAATATATGTGGAAAGCAATTCCTTAAATCTTTTTGCTTCATGGTCTTTTGTTTCCCTGTGTCCCCTCCCCCGTTCTCGACAATTTATTGTGAACTCTAATCATTTCCTTACCAAACGATACCCTTTGAGACTCTGTCTATGTTATACAATAATTACCCTAGTCTCTATCGGGTTTATGGGTAACCTCCCGTAGTCTGTAACTCAGAGGCGCAACTAGAGTCCAATTTCGGGAGGGCTAACAAAAATGTCGGGGGGGGGCTAATTCTTCCAGCAATCGGCAGAGTGAAGATGCAGGGGCTCTAAGAAGGGGTGAAAGAACAACAAAGCCTCATTAACACGTAAATGGTCTTTTAAAGACCTGTGAAGTACACGAGTGCGGCTGTGTGTGTGCCCGGGAAGCTGTCTCAGCCCGGGCTGACACACACGACGGGCGGGGGGTGGGGGGGTTCTGAAGCCCTTTGAGCCCAATGGGCGTTGCGCGCCTGCTTTAACCAGGGCTTTAAGTGGGATGAAAAAACTGGGGGGGGGGTCTCTCAAAGGGGCGTGGCCAGTGTAATTAAGGGCATGGCTTAAAACACTTAATCTAAAAAATCTGTGCTGAGCAGTGTGCCGCCCGACTTGTATTTTGCTGTTTCTGTCATTGCATCTAGATATATGATACAACAAGTAACATCATATCTACAATAAGTCAGGACTATTGGCTTTGTCAATGGTTGTTAGTTGCATAAGATAAATAAGCAGCAACTATGGCTTGTATATATTATTGAAAAGGCTCCCACTTAAAGCCCTGGTGACACCACGACAATGTTGCTGCCCCGGAGTTTCAAAGAGAAGGAAATCCAGAGAGAAAATGACTCTCTTTAAAGGATTTCCTTCCCCCTACAACGCTCACCTGGCATGATGTCATGCCTTTTTAACTTCTCCACTAGTGAGAAGTGAGCAGTGTGAGCAGCGCACATCGATGTGCCTGCTGTCACTGCAGTCCGGAAAAAACGGACCGCCTCTGCCAGGGCACAAAACAGAGCCCGATAGAGACCCGTTTCGAGGCCTCCGTAAAAAAACTACCGGTGCTCAGACCCGGTGAGACCCGGCCCACTTAAAGCCCTGACTGTAACTACATAGTTTGATGGTTCAGCATAAACTTTCTGTACAGGTAGGGACAGAAAATACATTTTGAAGACTCATGGAAAGAAACGTGTTAGTTTTCGACTACAAATGAGGGTAAACTAACTGACTTTATGTGGCATTATTCACGGGAGGGCCATGAAAATATACATCTGTGCATGCACTTTACCTAAGCACACACGGAGAAAGCGGCAAAGTCAATAAGAGGCTGAGGTGTTAGGAAAAGCAGTCACATGAAAATGCGACTGCCGGTGGTAAATACGCCGGGAACCAGCAAAACTGAAGCGGGAGTTGCTGCATGCATGGAAGGAAGGTGTCAAGCCTTGAGCGCCCTGCCTCAGATCACAAGAGGAGAGCGGCTAGAGATCACCTGGCCCTCGGTGAGCTCAGCAACAGCCGCCTGGACACCACTTCCTGCCTACGATGACATGTAAATAGAGAGCAGCTGCTTCTCGCCAGCTCGCGCTAGCTCGGTGGGGGCCAGTCGGATTGGCTGCCAATGACATCACCTTTCCAACGCTCTAGCACCAAGCGGCCTGCCAGTGGGGAAGGATCAACTCTCACACAGCCACGCCTTCCCTCTCTCCCCGCCCTGGATTGGCAGGTCTGACTGGCCACGCCCCTCCGTGACTCTTCGGCTAAAAGGAAAAGTAAGTATGTTGCAGCTGGGAGATCAATGAATTGCGAGTGAATGGAGAATAAATGTATAAATCAATAACTGCAGAGAAGGTGCCACGGACCCTGCTGAGGGTGGTCGTTCACACTCTTTTTCACGAGGTAAGGGGAGACGGGAACGCAGTTTATCATGAATGAGCATTTGGAAGCAATGCAATTAAGACTTGAACATGTATTTATATTTTTGGAAGTGATGCACTTGATTGTTTTAAGTAACAGGTACGTTTTTCTGGTTTGATCTCCAGGGTTTTATTTTAACTGCAACGTTCCATGTAGTTTGTTTATTTATTAAAACACTCGCTGATTTCTCCATTGCTTTATTCTAAGGGAATTGCTGCAGTGTGGCAGAGCGAGGGAACAGCACGTCGACCCCCCAGCCCCCCCCCTGTCTCCCCCCTCCCCGGCGTTGGTGATACTTGACTGTCTTTAGCTAGCTTTTATTTTTTGTCTCCCATTCATGAGGGAGGGGGTGGTGGGGGAGGTCTTGCCTCTTTTGGCACGCGTTTCATTTGAAATATACGAGCCCGTGCTGCAGGGACGCATATTCCGATCAGACATGCATGTCCAGCTCTGAGCGGCACCGGTCTCTGCCCTGGGCCGCCGTGACAGGAGGGGACGGCGAACAGCAGACAGACAGACACGCGCCGCAACATGAACGTGCATTTGTAAGAATGTCTTCATTCTATTTGTCGTAGAGATATTACTGTAGCTAGTACATACGTTTTATGTTTCTTTTGAGGGCCAGGCGGGGTACGAGAGAGAGAAAGGGCAATACCTTAAAAAATAGGGGAGACAGACTGAATAAGAGTAGAAAGGGCGTATATAAGTTTAAATTGCAATATTGGCGTTGTTTTTCGATGTGTTAATATTCTACTGGCAATGATAAGCTATCGTATCGAATGCTTTCACATTGTAAGACGTACCCGACCTTAATTTAACGCGCAAAGTGTACATGGTCCGCTTGTCCTGTCGGAAAGGCTGCTTGCTTTGCACAGGCATCACACACAAACACACGCACACACACACACACACGCTCTCCACGTAGAAGGGGCAGGCTTTCCTTAACTGCGCTCGTATGCCAGAACTGGCATGAGTCGCACGCACATATGTCACACACATGCACTTTTAAAGTTAACGCATTACGTTGTGGATTTGTGGGGAAAGGCGCGTGTACTGTTCTCCTGCAGTCTGTGAATGGCGCTGGGCACGCTAGTTTGGTGAACAGTGAACCTGGATGCGCTCTCTGTGTGAAACGAGGCGACGTTACCAGATAACTCAGACTGTCACAGCCTTTGCATGTGTGACTTGGGCAGATGGTTTTAGCCACCAGCCATCCACATATGTGGCGCTTGGCCCATGCCACTGTGAGAGTCGAGCGGTGTCTTCCGGCTGGACGAGAGCTCTCCACGTTTCGTGAGGCTCAGAACTGCACCTTTTTTGAACTTTTTCCACAGTCCAGGACACATGAACTGAATTACGTACCACATCATTGCTGATTTTATTACTACGCTCTCAAAGCCTCTCTGCAACAACGGTTTAGGCAATCCTTATCACAGAACCTTTAAATTGAAACATATATATATTCACGTTTCTGCACACCATTTATGCACACCATCCCCCATAGGATGGATATATTATTTATGTTTGTTTTATTTTGACAGTGCCTTGCATCTTTTTTCCCAACTTAGTAAATAGCTCTGAACCCAAGTCTGCTGTCAGTTTCCGTCAGTACAGCAGCCCCCGGTTCAGTTCAGAAAAAAGACTTTTCAGTGGCTACACTCACGAGCCAGGTACATTTTATGCTCATGCAAGGAAGGACCAACTTAAAATATGCTCACATTCCAGTGTCATGCAAATTCTAAGAATCGTCCTTTGCTTCTTCTTTTGGATTTTTGGGGGGGTGCTATCTAGTTACCTTGATATGTTATCCCTCTGTCCCCAAATGAGATAAAGTCCGGCCTCCTCAAGGAGCGTATCACGTCACTGATAAGGACCCCCTATCGTTCTCTGGACTTAGGCCATGGAAATAGAACCCTCCCCCCAATATCTATTCCCTCTCCAACAATTGTACAGTGTTGAATTATCCAACTGGGTGCCTAGTTCACAAAGATTTTTTATGAGTAGGTTTGACCTACTAATGGAAGTTCAGAAGCAGCACAGGAGTAAGTCTGACTTAATCCACAACTAATCACAGACAGATCTTCGAACTGGATCCATAGATCCCATGTTTCTTTAGTTGTTCTTGGTATTGAGACGCACCGCTTTATTTAGCGCACAATGTTTGATTTTTACATTAGTCCTTCCAAATTGTCTAAATGGTATAATGGATCATACAGCTGCCCACGGTGCCTGGCGCTCTTGAAGCAGCTGATAAGGCCCATATGTTTGCTACAAGTCCTAAACTGATACCAGTTTTGGTCTTTGATACAGCGGCAGATAGCTATAGTACATCCTCATGCAGGGATACTTACTTCAACAATGATCCAGCTTGGTATGGGGGCTACAGGCTGGGTTCTCTTTATATTCTTTCCATAGCCAGACTTAACATTTCAAGACATTGGCAATCTTTATCTTCGCTAAAGCACGAGGAGTGGTGGAAAGAAGTAATGGAGGCTGATGAACTAGATTTTTAGATAGCTAAGGCCAGAGGCTCTACTCTGAAATGTCATCGTATTTGGGGGAATCTGAAATATTATTTGATGTTAGATTAGAGATTGTTGATTATGCTAATTGTTTTTTCGCCTTTTCCAATGATTTACTCTAATTTTGTGAAGTAGTTATGATATATATGATTAATTCATGTTTTCCTTACTTATGCCTTATTATGATGTGTCTTGGTACTTGGTTGCTTGCACTCTCGACAATAAATAAAATTAAAACAAACAAAAAAAAGACGCACTGCTTCAGGCTATGCTTGCACTATATAAATACTCTGCTTACTACTGTGGGTCAAACGTGATGATGGTTTACAGGATAATGTGTCCTTGACAGTCCGAGTCCATGTTTGAGCTTCCAATGCAATGTAGAGATTCAAGCCATCTGTGTTTTTTGTTTAAAGATTGGTTGATCAAAGAATATTTTGCTTAAGTGATATGAGATTAAAATATAAAACTGTTTATGGGCAAGTGGAAGAATATATGTATGACCAGTGAAGCAAGAATGCGTTGCCGTCAGTGGCGGTCAAGTAGTTAGATGGGTTTTCATGTTCAAATCAAAGTGATGCCTTCCAGGTCCCTGCATTGCAGATTTCTATTACAAATATAGGCAGCACGAGCTCACCACAAAACCAGCCTCTAAACCTGCACATTTGAAAAGAGTTTGTGTCCAGCATGACACTTAAAGGGATTTTTAGGGCCACTCGTCATCAAGACGTGAGGGTATGTTGTGACCTTAGAGGCTGAGAGCTATTCCCAAAGGATCTACAGCGTGCTGCTCTTCTTTGGATGTGTGATCATCCATGCCATTTTGAGAGTTTGCTGAGAACAGTCTGGGAAATGCAACTCTGAGGCCTGCCTGGGAGTATACAGGATAGGCATCTCTTGCATGGAGCGAGATGGTAGGACATAGCAGAGGGAACTCTCGCATGGAGTGAGATGGCAAACTCAGCACAGCCAAAGCGAGCGCTCTCATGGAGTGAGATGGTCAAATTCAGCACAGGGAGCTCTCGCATGGAGTGAGGGTCAAACTCAGCACAGGGAGCTCTCGCATGGAGTGAGGGTCAAACTCAGCACAGGGAGCTCTCGCATGGAGTGAGGGTCAAACTCAGCACAGGGAGCTCTCGCATGGAGTGAGATGCCAAACTCACCACAGGGAGCTCTCGCATGGAGTGAGGGTCAAACTCAGCACAGGGAGCTCTCGCATGGAGTGAGATGGCAAACTCAGCAGAGGGCGGTCTCGCATCGAGTGAGATGGCCAGACTCAGCACAGGGAGCTCTTGCATGGAGTGAGACTGTAAACACAGCACAGGGAGCTCTCGCATACATTCAGATGGTAAAACATAGCACAGGGACTTCTCACCTGGAGTGAGATGGTAAAACATAGCACAGGGACTTCTCACCTGGAGTGAGATGGTAACACATAGCACAGGGACAGGGCGCTGTCAGCCTGCGTCTGGTCTCCAGTTCCCCTGGCTTGCTTTGCTTTCATAGCCCTATGAATGTGTGTTAGTTTAGTGCATGGCGCAGTGTTGATTTAAAGATGCTCTCCGTCTTCAGTCATGCACAACTAACGTGTATTTTTAGCTATTGTGGGTTACATTAATTTGAATGTCATGATTTTCTTGTTATTTTCTGTCTGCAAAGAGAGGAAAGGAAACATATTTTACTTATTTGCCTGTTTCGCTGCATATTTAACCTCCTATAATAGCATCACACTAGGCACATTCATAACCATGAACCCAGCAGATTAAACGTCAATATATGCCAGATTATATATTTCCTTGGATAGCAGCATATTACCATTTAGGTCTATATTTTCGAACAGGGCTCAATAAGAACGATGGTACTGGTACTTGCTCGGTAATCGACAGTGATCTCATTGCAAGTTGTTTTTTGGGCATTCATTTTTGCTCTTCATTAAAAAAAGCAAATGTGTGTGTTGTGCAGATATGTGATGATGAGAAAGATCCCAACATGTGTCATATATTTATAGCGCCATTTTGCAAGAAGAGCCAGGATCTTGCGTAGGCCACAGTTTAGGCTAAAGAGGTTGGCATGGTTTCCTGAGGGTGCAAAAAGAGTTGCTTAAAATTCAGTTAGAAAGAGAAGCAATGAAGCAGTTTGCACCCCCCCACTCCAATTCTGCTGAGTTTTGTGGACACATCCTATTGTTTCTTTTCATGTGGTTTTTTTAACTCCAAGGCAAGCCAATTTCGAAAAACAGGATTTCAAAGTTGGCACAAGAGTATGATGAGTCATTGAAACACTGTCATTACCTTTTTCTGGCTTTGCCTCATTGTCACGTGGAATGTATGTCTGTCATTGGTCCACTGCCAGTTTGATCAATGTAAAAAATAGTCAAGTTTATAAGAACATTTTTATATAAAGAGAATAGCACTTTTCATCCATCATTTTTTGCAAGTCAATATGTATGTCGTATGTCAGCGCTGCTGCCTCCAAGTCAAAAATTGTATGGCATAGAACATTTGTTTTCTCCCAAGTACCACTTTACTGTTTCTTTTAGTGTCTTCCGCATGGCCTGTGCTTTCATATTTTGGAAAAAGGACCACGAATCCAGTGAACACGCTAACCAGTTCTCCTTAATATTATTACAGAAGAAGAACTTGATCAATATGTTTCTTCACGCTTGATTTACAAATAAAAGCTGATTGCATTTGGTATATTTAATCACTTTTCTACTTTCTTTTTCAGACTGAGTCCTTGAGTTCACCTTGAGTTGCTGGCCTTCAGCTCCCTCATGCCTCCATCGCCTTTAGACGACAGGGTTGTGGTGGCACTGTCCCGGCCAGTTAGACCTCAGGATCTCAACCTTTGCTTGGACTCCAGTTACATTCAATCAACATCCTCGCTTACTGAAAACCGTAAAACCCTCCTCAGCACCACGGTTGTATCGCTGAAGGCTGCTAATCTGACGTATATGCCCTCATCCAACGGCTCTGCACGCTCCCTGAATTGTGGATGCAGCAGTGCCAGCTGCTGCACTGTGGCAACATACGAAAAAGACAATCAGACTCAAATCCTAGCGACTGCGAGCACCACCATCACCAGCAATACTTTAGGAGCACCTTCAACCTGTCCTTCCAACCCGATGGTAAATAACAATGAGAGCACTGGCACTTTGAGCCCGTCGGGCAGCGTCGGAAGCCCGAAAACTAGCATTGCAAAGCAATCTGCCAACATAAAAACTATTTACCCAAATGATTTGGCCAAGAAGATGACCAAATTCAGTAAGACTCACCTCCAAAGCCAAGGGCCGGTCATCATTGACTGCCGACCATTCATGGAATACAATAAGAGCCACATCCAAGGGGCCGTCCATATTAATTGCTCTGATAAGATCAGCAGGAGAAGGCTTCAGCAGGGCAAGATCACTGTGTTGGACTTGATCTCCTGCCGGGAGGGCAAGGACTCTTTCAAGAGAATATTTTCCAAAGAAATCATAGTTTATGATGACAATACCAATGAGCCAAGCCGAGTAATGCCTTCCCAACCCCTCCACATAGTACTGGAGTCGCTGAAGCGAGAGGGCAAAGAGCCACTTGTTTTGAAAGGTACATTCTTTCTCTTTCAGATCTTTTTAAATGTATGCTCTGCTGTAGGTCCTGAAATATTTGATGTACCTGGGCATTAAAATAGAAATATATTTGAAATATATCGCTTGCATGTATTTAAAAAAGAGACTGACTCACTGCCTGTACATTTTATTCAATAGCCTAAAAACATTAGATTTACTCTAAAACACCAGATTGAAATGTATTGAAAAATAAGTATGCATGCTAGTTAATAGTCTCCAATTTGGGGATTATTTTATTCTGTGTCGCTATTCTGTTTTAACCAATAGATGATGTTTTAGATAAATCAATCTATTGTATTCTAGTTGTTATAACTCCAGAGTGCTCTAGTCCTCAGTTTGATAAGCTGATCAGTGCCTTTTTGAGAACTATTGTGCTAAGGTCGCCTGTCTTTCATCGATTCTTTGTGTTCTGGGATTTGAGACTTGTTGTTTTCATCATAAGAGGTGCACATGCCCTGATGTTTATCATAGCATTGCTTTAACAATTATGGAAAGACATTAACATCTCTCATGTTACGATGCATCAGATCTCATGAGCGAACACAGGATCTCAAATCCTACCAAGATACTGCGAGATACAACAAGACCAGTTTTATTCCATTGCAAACCGACTGATAGAAAGACAAATCCAAAAATGGCCAGGTCTCAAACCTAGAGTGCACTTTGCCTGGACAGTTTTGTTCCATCCAATTTACATAAGGAGTTGAACTTGGATATTCTGGGCTGTTGGATATTTTTGGAAGTTGTCCGTAAGTGTGGACAGGTCAATGAGTGTGTCAGATTCCTTAGTAAAGTTAAGGGTGTCAGACACGGTGTGTGGGGAAAGTGAGCAAGTGTGGGAGCGTTGAGGAGTATGTTTAGGCCTAAACTTTGTCAACTGAAAAAATTCTCAGTATATACAGCAAATACCATCATGTTTTTGGGATTATAAACTGAGAAATCAAATATAGTGAAGAGTAATTCAGCACGGAGACAAAAAAGTGTATTTATCCAGATATCTGTGTGAGTGCGGTTGGACCTAAATTATGGCCTTTGTTTATTTCATAATCCATACTCGTACAACACACAATGGACACATCAGGATTGTATAGAAAGTGCCAAAAAACTTAAGACCACTATAACTTTTGCAAAAAAGGGAGGCAGACAAAAATAATAATACAATTATAGTGCGGCCTATTTCTGAAAAAAGCTAGTGTTTAAAAATAGCAAGATGGCAAAAACTGTTTTAAAAGAGCAATGCCCGATATTGCTAACTAGGCTTTGAATATGAGCTGTCCAAGGCTGATACTCACTGGAGGCACTGAAAGTAGGCGCCGTGTTAGGGAGCAACCAATGAAGTGTGTAAACCATGCACTTCAATCTCTATGGCCACACTCCAGTCCAAAATCAAAGAGAGCAAGCCATATCCATCTGCAGCCAAGGTTCAAAGATCTCGCTAAACTCCAGAGTTCAGCAGTTGACAGGAGATTGTCTTCTAAGATCAAACGCTGCATAGGTATCCCAATGAAGGCAAGTAGCAAGAGAGCAGAGGGGCTGGTACCCAGAGCCAGACTCAGTTTGATAGTGTGAAATAAAAAGTGTTCAAATGCTATTCTGGAAGACCCACTCAGTACTTCATTCCTCGGCTCCAGTGTGGGGACAGATTTGGAGGCTAAATATTGGTAAATAGCTCACAACCTTCCCATTCTTTGCAGTGTGGGACATTTGCCATCTTAATCCCCTAACAATAAAGGTTTCCATTGCTGACTCTTTTCAGGACTCTGTGCCCTCTGCAGAATGTAAGACTAACCCTTACGCAAAATGTTTCCATAAGGAATGTATATGCGTTTGAAAAATTCATATATATATATATATATCTAAGTGGTGTGCTGTTTTTTTTTTTTTGTTTTTTTTGCTGGTGCCTGCTGTTCTGCAGCAACAAAAATCAATGGACTCAAGGCACATCTTTGTAAGGGGTAAAATTTCCATCGCAATGTGCAGCCGCATATTATCTACCAGCAGGTCCTGATTCAAAATCCGTACCTGCTGGCATGAGGAAGACTGGGCAGCAAACACTGATGCTGCGCTAACATTTTTGCCCCAGCAGTCCCTGCGTAACAAAGCTGTGGACACACCCACAGCTCAATTATGCATTAGTTCCCATGAACAAAGTGGGCGTGGTGATGGGGGCCTGCTTACCTCAGCAGTCTTGCCCCCATGGGAGCAACTTCCACATCTACTGGCCTAGAAGGCCCATGTCAGTCAATGCTTAGATTTACAGTTGCACCCCTTGGGGACAGTGCTTTAAATGAGCCGGTGCTTTCGGGTACTAGGTACCTGCACTTCTCAGCAGAGGTGCAATACTTTTAATTGGAGAGTGCTGGGACTTCTCAGAAGCAAGTAGATACTCTGGTATATAAGATTCCTGAAACTCTGTTTTTCCATTGCAAGCACTGCTTAGGAACACTGTTCCTACTGCACTTTTTATCTATCACGTGAGTTAGTGGCGGAGCACACAATCTGCAGTACAGGCAGCAAACATTTCTAGTCCCTGGCGCACTGCCCATCTCCTGGAGACTAGGACAGGGCCGTCGTAGGTACACCTGGCTCTGACCTGAGAGCGCCTCTTCGGGAATGAGGGATGCACTGGGGTCTCCCTTTGCCACATGTCTGGCAGGCGGCCGGGCCTCCCACACAAAATCTGCGCAGGGCGCAGGGGAAAGAGTGCACGTGCAAGGCACTTTCTGCTCATACAGGTTCTTTCTGAATTTGTGCGGGTGCAGACATATTTCTCCTCTAATCTGTGCTAGAGCAGTAAAGGAAAAATATATTTTTGAACTAGGCCCAATATTTGTATTTCGTCTACTATGCAGAAGAGGAACACTGAGGCTTGTAACGTGGTGCTAAGTAACACCTCAGTGCAATTTAAACAGGCGAAAGAAATAGCGCCAAGCAGGCAGTTTAAGTAATAATAAGAGCTCTCTTGTTTTGTCCTTTTTGTGGCCACCTTACCAGTGAACCTCATTTGGGTGCAGATACTGTGTGGGTGGAAATGCCGTGTCCGGTTGGTACCCTTGCAGGTAAATCCAGTTTCTCTTGTTTTTCTGCTTGGAATGGGGAATAACAGATAAAACAAAATCTGCCTGCGGATCCCCATTCGGAATAAAGTGATGGCATTTACCTGCTGCTGGACCAGGTGGTGAATGGGAGTGGGAGCAATTGTTGCGGTTGGTGTGCGGCATGCAGGGGTCTGGGAAGGGGTGGAGGGCAGAGGAGGCAGGAGCCAATCCGAGAAGAGCTATCCGCGCTCTCCACTGTACTGTAGGAGGTGGTGAGTGTGACCAGACTGACATGTGTGCCCCGCCTGATCTCCGCATTGTTTTATAGGTTGGCTTTTCCAGCCTGTAAAATCAGGCCTGGTGTTCCGGCACCTGGAAAACATGGGTGCAGGAACCCCGAGCCAGCTGTAATCGGGCAGAGCGGCACCCCACCTCGGAACACTGGTCCACCCGACTCACATACAGGGCCTTAATGGAATATTACTGCCATACCCATCGACTGAGGTTTATTTTTTATACATACCACCCTCAAGCGCTGTCATAAATATACTTTTTATTAATAAGGATAACAAAAATTCAACAAATTGCATGGCAGCTATTTACAACTTGATTTTCAGTTTCAAAGTGTTGTAAATAACAGATGTTGTTGCTAGTCACAGCATCATGCACATTGTATCTATTTTAAAGACTCATAAACATCGAAAACAAATGCATCGTTCTTGAAAGTTACATCAGCCCAGCTAAAAATAGGTGTAAGCATTCACAAATGGCCGACATGTATTCACAAATCCGCGAAAGAGTTATGTCTGCGGGGCGGAGAGGGTTGGAACAGGCCTTATCTCAAGTTCCAATGCATCTCCGCGTGACAGTTTGTCTGTATTAGAAAATGACGATAACATGGCACTGCTGCAGTGAGGTTACAAACCATTTACAAGCTGGGTTAGGTCAGAGCTATCTCTTTCATTGGTTTGGTAATTAATCCGAATTGGAACCACAATACATGTTTAGCAGTCTGCTCTGGGAGAATGTTATTTGATTGAACTGAATTAGTGTTTTTTCAAAGTGAGAATCTCATGTCCCGACCGCATTCAAACAAGTGAACAGAAATATGTAGCTGCGAAAAGCCCTCTCTTCTATAGGGTAGATCGAAGCGCCGTAGACATTAGCATGGGAAAACCCCTTCCAGTTGGCCCGTGAGGGTCGAACAGAGATGGAGAGATCGCAGACCTGTGTTTTATTTTGAGAGATTTCTCTTGCGCGCTGTAATCCCGCTGTAATTTATGGCCGCCCATCTGATCCCCCTGTTTTCGTGTTTGTAAACGCTGGTTGCTAGCCGGCCCGGCCAAGCCTCTGCCCCCCTCGCCCTGCTCGCCGCGCGCTCTCCATGTTTGGTGCTGCCTGTCAAGCCCGCCGCGCGGTTGCTGTTTCAGTGGCTGAGTGTCATGGCGGGGGAGAAATTGATCAGAGCGCCTCAGCGCCTCGCCTCTGGGATTAAATTACCGCTTCTCTTTCCAGCTCCCTGGCAGGGTGGTGATTTGAGTTCACTATATGTGTTATTAAGGAGAGAGAAGAGCAAAGCATATGCTGTAAAAACACAGAACCGAGTAGTTTATTGTTTTCCCTGTAATTCCAAATGCTGCCTGTGTAATTTGTGCCATGGCTGTGCCGTTTGTCGAGGCACTCATGAAGTGGCTGTGCTTAGCGTGGGATGGGGTGAAAGTGTGGGCCAGCATTGCTGACGGATCTGCCTAAAGGGTTCAGGAGTCATCCCGGTACCCCCAATTTGTGCTCGTTTTGTGCTCCTTCGTGGACTTTTGAAGGGGTCCAGGATGAACATCAGGTGGCGTTAGTTGGAGGAAGGGGATGTATAAGCCCTGGGATCAGACTACCTCAATTATCCCAGGTCCATGCGTTACTAGTTAGTCCAGTCCCGTTTTTTTTTCCTTTGAATTATGGGACTTGTAGTCCTAGTTTTAATGCGGTGTTAAATAACACTGCGAGTCTCAGAATTTAAAGAAAGATCCTGGGCTGGGCTGGCCTAACTAGGCACGCACGGACCTAGGAAACTTGGCAGCCATGTACAATCTTAATTTACATGAGCACCTTTAAGGTTTCAGACACTATTCATTGAAATTAGAGAAAACGTAATGAGGGTGTTCCTTTTGGCAGTGACAGTGAGTCTTGGGCAGGACAGCATGGAGTCGAAGAATCCTGGACAAGTTGCACATAAATTCATGACTGACCTCCGAGCTCCTTATCTTAACCACACAGCAGCCAACACCCTCTCCACTATAAACCGTGATGTCATTTCTCAGAGTTCGCTTTCTTACATGTTATGTCCCGAAAAATACATTTTAGAAAGATAGGGCAGGAACAGTGGGGCAGGCAGACCACTTGTAGTGGGGGAGAAAGTCTCGTGATGTGTATGCATCTCTCTCTCACCCATAAGTGGAAGACGTTGTGAGATAAACATCACATTTTAACTATTTAAGACCCTATCTGACTGCGACATAGATTAACATGTTACCAAGGTACCTAGAGACTTTCATGAATAGTTTGTCTTTTATTTGGTTTCTGCAAATATCTCAAAGCACCGGTCGTGTGTACAACCTTGCAAAATAGACCCGGCAAACCACCACATTTCAAAAATCAATTTTACCGAAAAGTTGCTTAAGTTGATGCTCAGAATCCCATCACTTTCTGCATTTATTTCAGACAAGCTTGCTCCAAGGGCATGGATCAGAGTCAGTCCTAGTGGCTGGCCCGGGTGGTCTGAGAAATACGCTGGATGTTTACCCAATCTATCTCCTGGCCATGCTGGACCTGTTGGGAGCATTCTTTACTGTCAAGTCCCTTTGTTGAGCAGACTCCAAAAATCAGCACCTGGTTGCATCATTTAAGAATGGATTGTGGCACTTATTGCACAGCGGTTTCAAAGTGTCTCCGGAATAGCCTATATTGATGCCCAGCCTTACGTAATACATGTGCTTTCTTTCTGCTTAAATTTGATCATGTGGATACTTAATCTTTGGTTTATTTTGGAGCTAAAATCAAGCACAACAGCTGATCCTGTCTCATTTGCAAACTGTGCTTGGCGATCAAAAGCTGGTTGGCTGATCATTGAAAAAGTCAACCTGTACTTCCTTATCCTAAATGATTTATGCTTCATTTTCATAGTACTGACAATTATGGACACACAACATCCTGATGGCTACTAAACTCTCCATTTAGATTACGTGGACGAAATAGGAGACAGTCTCCATAATGCAGAAAAGAGTTTACAAATGCAAATTAACATGCTTCCAGACATTTGAATGTCTATGAATGGAACTTGTAAGCATTTCCATTGAAGTCCACAAGGGCATCATCTGCAACCCAGATAAAGAACGAAAGCTCTTCGTGGAACCACACCACCACATGGCTGATCTAAAGTTACTTCAGATAATATCTCCTTATCCACATTAGATCAAATGCTCTTCAAGCCAGGAAGTCTACAAACTCAAGACAAAACGAAGGTTGATTTTTTTTACCACATCCAGATTCCTTTATCATTGACATTCACCAAGTTGAACCTCTGACACCAATCCAAAAACACAGAAAGTTTCATGAAAAACATAGACAAAAACAGCAAACTTGTAACCACACAATTGCAACTGATCAAAAACATTGAGGGCATATAATTCCTCACTATTATAAGTCATAAAATAAAAAATGATAGTGCACATCACAAATAAAAAACTCCACTCCCTGAATATTGAATAAAACAATAAAAAAAATGGAGAAACAAAAAGACCTACAAGTGCCAAAAAGGTAATGCTGCTAAATGTCGAACTAAGGCTACTTGAAAATGGGCTGAGTTACTTCCATGTTCTTGATCTCTTTGTGGCTTTTGATACATGGATCATATGTTGCTTATTTTGACCTACAATTAATGACACCAAATCTCATCTTCAGGAGGGTACTGACAACCCTCCCATTTAAGAAGTACCTCACATCCTCTAACCCTCGCTTTCTCTGGAAAGTTATAGCAATTTAAGATGGAGGGACCAATCACCCAAACTGAGTATCAACAGACAGTCACCTCACAGACAGTGTCCTTTCACAGTGGTGGCCAATATCAAATACTGTTTATCATCATACTTGAGAACTTGTCTGTTGAAATCTAAGGAAGGCCATGTCTGTGCTGTCACTATGAGCTCTTTCCAAAGCAAATGTTTCCAGATCAACCCATCATCTTTACTTGTTACTCACTAAAACATTAAGAAACTGAGCATGTCACCTAATCATTTTAAGTATCAGGAACACACCCTTAGTGAAGGACAGCATCATGATGTAGTAGAGCCTTTGGTGATTGGGTATTAAATAACTATCAACTTTTAAAATAAGAAACAAACAGGTCTGGTGGCACAGTGGACTGTTGTATCTACTGGGGGACCCTGTGTTTGATCTTATGGTCTCACGTTCGAATCCTGGCAGGTCCATGCAGCCCTTCACCCTTCTGAGATTGATAAAATGAGTACCACTGAGGTGGCTAACAATAAATGCCTGTTATTTCAGTGTCAAGGTACTCTTCTGGTTGAAGATGCACTTTACAAGTACACATATTATTATTATTTTCCAAGGTGATTTTTGTAAGTGTATGAGATCAATAATCAATTTGAAATTGCAGAGTCTTATGAAAATGATGATCTATCAATATTGTGTATCAATACAGAATGTCCTCAATCCTGCAAAATTCCACTTCAAAAACTGCACTTACCTCCAACAAGGTCTTTGAATTTATAATATTCATTGGCTGAAGTCCGTATCCTAGAATTCCTTTTATAGGTAGGAATCTCAACCTCTTTTCTACAGTATTCCAGGACAATGTCTAAAGTAAAGCATGATCATTAGCAGATTATATATTAAAAATAAAATAAATGGTGATTCTCATTGTCTTATGTATATTTCCGAACTTTTAAAATACTGCAGGGAAATATTATCATATCCAGCTTTTTTTTTACCTTACGTGACATCCTATAAATGTAAAGTTCATGGAGGCCAGTTTAGGTTCACCATTCGGCTTTATGGCATCCCGTGTGCCTGGTTTAAATGTTAGTCAAATTAAATCTAATAATTTCCCCTTCTGGTGTGTTGTATATGCACAACACCCCCTAACAGAAAGTAATTACTTGAGGTAATCAGCCATAACATATTCAGTGTTCCAAGATGTTATGTCTTTAGCATGCTTTAGAAAACACCTTATGAGGGCTGACTGTGCTGTCTGCCTACATCTTGTCCCGCAGACAGCAGACTTTGAATCAAGTTTATCAGTGCTAAGATTTTGGTAAGTTTTTGTTGGTAAACACACTGGAAATAGGATGTGCTGTTATTGAAAGCCTAACCACAATTACAGAAACATGTGTTCTTTAAGAAACTTTGGATCTGTTTGAGCTAGAAGGAAACTTTTGTTGAAATCTGCAAAATATGCTGTAGATTGTAGATTACTAGGGAAATGCAGTAAATCCAAAATTATTTGGAAGCCTCTACAGTCGAAGATAGTGTTGTACACTACATTTCAGAGTTATTGATGCTGAGTTTTCTTCTGGAAACAATTGTCTGTTGAACAAGCAAAGACAAAGGGCTTCTGTAGAAATTGAATTCTATTTTTAAGAATTCCCAAAGATAACAAACAGTATGTACCCAAACGACTTGTTTTTTATTTGATCACTTAGTAGGGCAGAATAAGTAAAAGCCCTGCCAAAAAACCAGCAGGCCCTTCACCTAGCATCATCAAGTTCAACTTGCCAGAATGCACCAGGGTTTATCAGAAGGTTCTGTAAGAAACTTGCACAGCTGGGCACAGGGAAGCATTGCCCCTTGATAGGAAGAAATGGCGCATGCAACAGAGAGTTGTTGCTGTCTTCCCAGCAGAGATGTACATCTAGGAAGGCCACAGAGCCCATCAGCACTTTCTCACAGCGAGAGTTCACTCGTCATAACTTCATTTTCTATCGGTGGAGGGGGTCGCGGAATGACTGTCTATGGATTCGACTTCTAACCAGAGGAACATGGAAGGACAACAAATGCCTCTCCCGGGTATCCAACGGATCATGTCCATCTAATGTGTTACCAGTTGGTGAGGAGACACAACTGAATAGAAAACAAAGTGCCTGCCCTCTCCCACTCCTCCATCAGCAGATACTAATTGCCCAGTAGACATATGTGTTACAATGGACTCTTAAAAACTCACTTGATATACAAACAAAGACTCAAATGCAGAAAGACTAAAAGAAAAATAAACCATTTGCATTGTATGTAGCAAGCTACACAATTCTAAGGCAATAGGAATTTTTGTTTTAAATGGAATCAAAATGAATTTCGATTGTAAATACGAGTTGTTTAGTGTTCATAATGAAACCTGGTACAGTTAATGCATGCAAAGCGTTGTACAATCTGTGTTGCAAGATCTCTACATGTACACCTAGTGTCATGTTTCTATCCTAGTATTTAATTTTATTTAACAATGTAATACATTCTCAGACCGGTTGTCTGTGCCTCATGTGACCTATTCGAGCTAACACACTTGATAATGATTTGTAAAATTAAAGCCTGGGACTGGTACATGCTATGCTGTGGGGCGACCTCACAACTGTAAATGAGAAGTTTGTTAGTCCTAGAAAGAAAAAAATACCTAGTGTGCAGTCTGTCTGAGGGCCTCTGGGTGCTGGGGTGCTTGCATGAGGTTCTGTTATTTGTTAATCTGTGTGTTGTGATGATGTCTACCTGTTGAGGGGCACGCATGTAGGTCTGGTGCCGTGTATGTTTGAGTATCTCTAGATCTGTTGGTTTGTGCATTCGTGGATGTGTACAGGTGTGTTTTTCTTGGGATATGCATACGTATGTACAGTATATGTAAGTGTATTCATAAATGTTGTGTGTCCCAGTGTGCAGGCACCTTTATAAAGGCATTGCTATTTGGTTTGTTGATGCTTGTTTTTGATTGATGTAATGAAACTAACATTGGTAAATGAGGGTTTATCCATGTGGTAATAATTTTGTTGGTCGCTTCACAAACATACTCAATGATGAACTGTAATCCTTCTAATCCCTTTATTTCAGTGCAATTTCTTCTCATATACCATATTTGTATAACATTATGCTCTTTGTATTACGTTAGCCGATTGACTATGCTATGGTCACGATACAGGCATATCTATGTAACAGAATGTTATGAAAATCCAAGTGGTTCAACGTTTTTAAGGAAATTAGAATTTCAACTAGGGTTACCCTTGCCACTGTTGAATTTATTGGCATTGTTCATTTACCTAGGTATGTGAGACCTGTAAATCTAGAATTGTGGGTGTTTCCGAGCCATGAAACCATTTTAAGCCTCTATGATGGTGATAAACGAGTCTCTTTGTGATTCAGCGCTTGAAGCTATTGTGTACTCCTGAATGGCAGCCTCCTCTATATAGATCTAGAATTATCCATTTACCAGCCTATTTGATCAAATACTCTAGGGGAATCTGGGGAGCAACAAACCCTTTTACCTTATTCTATCTATGGGTGGTGCAAATCTGACTCTTAAATTGCAGCAAAAAAAAGTGATGTGGTCAAATCACCCTGGCTTATTTTTTCAGTTACTTCCCATTGATGGCACTTGAGTTACTCAAATGGTTGTGTGCAAACAAGTATATTTTTTCTCTAGTACAAATGTAGCAAGAATTGTTTGTTGTGGGAGACACGTTGGTGGCAAGAGCGCAGGATGGATGGGGAAATTGTCTCACAATTCTGCAACTTAATGATGTGTGGATCAGACGGTGCTCATCTTGATGCAACAGCAGTGAAGATGTGAGCTACATCAGGGCATGACTGGAGACTAAAATCTGCCCAGGCAAAAATGTTTGAGCCAGCCCCACACTGGAGGAAGTGACTGAAAGATGCGACAGCTAGGATGGTGTATAGTGGGTTTCATGGGTGGGTTATGGTAGACCATCCTGCTTGGAAAGTAGCCCACTAGTCTGAAACCTACCAGGGTAATGCCAGTCTGACCCACAGGTACATTTATTCAGACATCCGTGTTAGTGGCTCAAATTATCCCCAATAGCTATAATTTGTGATGATCATTGCTACTGCCAGTCCCTCAGCATGCACTTGGTAAAATAGTATATTTAGTTATATATTTATTTATGAAGTCTGAACTTTCACTCAAACTGCATCATGGCGCTAGGACAGCGCCATGAGGCATGCATGGTCTAGTCATGGAAATACACACCAAAAGGAGTAGGGAGTGAAAATCGTGGTGTAGTGATTCAGTGGTGGCACGTGCTGTGTGTCCCAATACTGCATACCTACACGGCGGGGAAGGCGAGTACTCATCAGGAGGAGCACCACCCTTGGAGTAAGTGTGACAACAGGGGGTCTCTCCTTGCCGACTGCCAGTTCAAACATGACTTAGGGGTAAACTCGTAAATCCACATATTTGTTGATCTTTGCGCAAGGATTAGAGTTTCAGATTTCTGTGAACCTCGAATGGAGGTTGGAGCACTACACAATACACTGGGGCCGGCAGAGTCCTGAAGAAGGCCGGCGTGACCCTAATCATTGGGCACAGACACACGGCCGAAACATGTCGGCTTCCTGGCAGTAAGGAGGGGTGTAAGGAGCACATTATATCTCCCTAGCACCACCATCCTTCACGTTTTTAATCCTGGCCGGAGAATCTAGGAATAAAGTATAGGTATAGAGATACCTCCGAGCTAGTTTTAAACCCACACCACACTGCACTTTCACTTCCGGCGTTCCCAGTCACTATTGAAAGCATTGTTTTCTCTCTTTTATGTTGCGTCCCCCACCCTATTGCTCCAACCCAGGTGTTGGCTGCGCCAGGGTGTATTGTAGGCAGCCCCATGATGAAGCATGTCACACACTAGTGTGAGTGAGGGCAGTATTGGGACACACAGCACGTGCCACCACTGAATCACTACACCACGATTTTCACTCCCTACTCCTTTTGGTGTGTATAAGTATTCGACAGGCGGTTCGGAGTAGGTGAGTTCCGTACCCTCTCCCCTTCCCGTTTGTGTGTACTAGTCATGGAAATACCATGATGCTCTCTGCCAGTAGATAATCAACCATTATGCAAACCAGGCTTTGTTGCTTTGTGCTCTAAGCCTCATGCTTAGAATTCTACATTAACAAGCATTTGCAATGCAATAGGACTCGCATTTACGCGAGACCTATTGCATTGCAAACGGTAGTCATCACGGACAACGGGAGGGAAGGCAGGGGGAGAGGCATGGACAACGGGAGTGAGGGGGGAGAAGGCACGGACAACGGGAGTGCGGGTGGGGGAGGGGGGAGAAGGCACGGACAACGGGAATGTGGGCAGGGGGAGGGGGAGAAGGGGGTGAGAAGGCACGGACAACGGGAGTGTGGGTGGGGGAAGGGGGTGAGAAGACACAATGGGAGGAAGGGGGGAGTAGAGAAGGCAGTAGGAGAACCTCATTAAAGAAAATAGTGCTCACAGTCTAAAAACAAGTACCGTGTAACACTCGAAGTAAAGGGGCCAGTAGCCATGATAGGATATAAATGATGACATGGCAGTAATAAGGAGGGACTAACAAGCCTATAAACGAATTTGTAGGCAGCATTTACGAAGGACAAAGACCCAAGCCAATGAAAAATTTGGGCGGGGGAGTGGGCGGGGCTTCCCTCACGTACTGAACTACAGCAGCTCTTCACCAGAGCAGCGCTTGCGCACTGCCTCTAGGCTCGACCTAAAAATAGCCTTAAGTCAATAGACATTAAGTGTTTATGACAATTTTTTGTATATATGAACTATGCAATAAGTGCAAATATAAGGTATTTTTTTTACAAATGGTATGAAATGTTCCTCAAGTATTCAAAATGATAAACTGATACAAATGTAATGAGTTGGGTTAAAAAACTCCGTAATTACCAGGTGCAGTAAACCCCACACAATTCAGACTTCTGACCCTTGAGCAAATAGAGGTTTGTGCAGGGGTTAGAAAAAATAGACACTCTCATAGAGGCTGGGGTTTTAGGTCCACAGTCAGCAAGTCATCCACTTGACTGCTTACTGTCTTCTGTTTCTCATTACATTATTGTTGTGATCTATGAAACTATGAGGTGACAGTAGATACGGAGATGGACTCCACTTATATTGTGCTGTAGTGAAATCTATGAAAGATGAGGACTATATTTATTATACAAATTAATATATTTATTATATTCGCTATATTAGCTAAGATGTAATCAATCATCTAGACAACAATATACCTTTCCAGCCAACACCCGCAAATATCTTCTTATAAAACAAGGCCCTAGCTAGGTAAACTACAGGCCAGATGAATTGCAAAAAACTTCATAAGGGCTGATTTCCACCTCTTTATGTATGGCATGTACAGTTTGGTATAATAAACGTAGTTTATGACCCTAATTGGACCCAGCTTGAGGGGGCTTCTACCTCACTCCCCTTTCATTGGGTGGTCTTAATGCTCACACTCAGAGTGTGGGAGGTTAGACCGATTCTTTGGGAGTGTACCTTCTCTTTAGAGCTGAATGTGTAAGGCACTCCAGATATGGATGCTCATTGCATAATATCTAGCACAGCGGAAGACTGTATCATGTGTATTTTGTCATAGCTGATGTCTCAGGGCATAGTCTTATAGCACTGTCCCCAATCTCTAGTTTGATTGAACTGCCCAATTGAAATACTTCTCCACTTTTATAGATACCAGAGGATGAGTTTTATTTTCTGCCAAAACACTCTTTATGAAGTAAGTCATTTCTTTTACTATACTTTAGCCATACACCGTAAGCCCTTGTAACTCCAAATTTAGGGCTGCTGGACCAGATATTTCTTGATAAACAATTTTAAAACCATGTAATTTAAACCAATACAACTTAAAGAAGCATTAAAAAGTGTACCTAAGAGAGTGGTCAACAGGGAGATATTGTTGAGGCGGTCTGGGAGATTAAACAAGCACTTGCAATGCAATCGGTCTCGCCTTTCGGACCTTATATGTATTTAGCTATGCAGCACATTAGTCTGGGTGCTGAAACATCTACTGTTCTTTAACATGGAGGGAAAGTAAGCACCAAACGGCGTGACACGCCAGGTATGGGAACACATGGAGAGAAATATTGCCTTTCAGCGGGAAATGGTATAGTCCAAAGCTCTGTTCTTAATATAAAATCAGGGCCTTCGGTGGTCATATCACTGAAAATACAAGATTTGAAACAAATATTATTGTCTACGGGTGCTCGTGGAAGACAATTTCTATGGACTGGAATCTAGGGAATGCTTCAGTGATTCTGGTATTTTACTGACTTCTGGTGGTCGTTTTCTATCAAGAAAGTTAAATAGAGGCAGTTGCCAGAAAAATAAAAAAGAGTCCCTCAGCAGAAAGCAATTCTGGTATTTTACTGACCTCTACTGGTCGTTTTCTATCAAGACAGTTAAATAGAGGCAGTTAAACAGAAAAAAAAGTTCCTAAGCGGAAGAAGACAAGTCCTAGGGCTGATCTCCAGAGCCCACAAAGTACATGCACATATAAGTATATACTAAAGTATATACAAGAGGTCTCGAATGCTCGACCTAAAAACCAGAGCGGGACAGGAATGGGCGGAGGAAGCAACAGACGACCGTAGGGTGGAGGAGCAACACAGAGGGTGGTGGGTGGGATGTGAATAGGGAAGCAGCACATAACGGAAGTGGGAGAAAGCAAGAAAAAAAGATGCACTCCCATGGAGTACGGAAATGAAAAAAAGTAGTTCCCTCAATCAGAAATATGGTAAAAACTATATTCCACAGGAAAGACGAGCACAAAAAGGGAGTAATGCCATTGAACAATAAGAAAACAAGTGAGATTGATGAGAAAGCCAACCAATCAGCTAACCCAAAGAACCCTAAGTATTGCTATTGTACATATTAGGTGTTTTGACAACAGACAGCTGTCTATAGGTGAGGCCTAACAAGGGAAAATACTTCCAAACAAATTCTCAGTGGTCTCAGATTGTTAAAGAAAACCAATCCTTCTACTTCCCACTCTGCATATTTTCTGTCTGCACTCATAGGAGATGAAGAAATTCATTGCATTAACTTGTTGCTTTCCATTTGGCAAATTTAAAGCATCATTTTGCTCTGTGAGATGGAAGAGAGATGGGCATTAAGAAAAAGAGCCTATATTATAATATGTGTGTCTATCCTAGGGGTGGTAGGATCTCACTGAATTTGGCTCTGTGGAATTCTGTGGAGTTCCTTAAAAACCCAGTGAGATTCCACATAGTTCTGCCAACGCGTGGAAATATGCCTTTCACACTGCTCGCGCTATGATTTAGCACTGGTAGCGCTTCCGTGCTGAAAAATCAGCAGGAAGGGCACCACGTGGTGCAGCAGAAGGCGCATCTACTCGAGTTGATGTTGCTGCCGCTTGAGTAGATTTTCTACTCGAGTGGCAGCCTTCTAACCACGAACGGCCACGACTTCCCATGACCGCCCTGCGTCAGAAAAATCTTGCCAGAATTCTCAGACGTCAAATCTCGCTTGTGCTCGCCAACTTACCGTTCTGGAGCTGCATGCCAGAAAAAATTCTGCCACGTGGCAATTTGCGGAATTTGGCCGGAACTCTGCGTTGCATGAGTAACACAGAGTCGCTAAAATTCCGCAAATTCCACGGGCGCAGTGGAATATTTCACCTACCCCTAGTGTAACCTGATGTTGTTATGCTCATGTCTACTTTTAGAAATGTCTCATTTGGATGGGCACTGTGCTTTACTAAAATGCCTCTGATTGACAAAGGTAGTAGTGCTTGCTGTGCACGAAACTGTAACTGGATGTTCTGTGATTTCCAGAAGTCTCTGCTATCACATGGTGTTGTGCAGGCAGGTTTACTAAAGTCCAGAGTGACCTCATTTGATAGACAACAAAAGAATAATTCTCTTTTGCAGCTATTTGATTATTCATTTGCACTGAGCCCCATTTCTTGTAAATGTGTTACCTTGACAGAGGAGGCTTAGGTGTTCTTTGATCAGATCTAGAAGAATAGCTGGCTGTTCTTTTTCACCACACTGTAATGAGTAACTGTCAAATGTTTAGTACCATCTGTAGAAACACATTCATTGCTTGGTATACTAAGTTTAAAAACAGTTTGAAACTAGAATTTTGAAATATAATTTTCTCTTATTGCATAGAAGTGCTCGGGCTGATACTCTATGAACGATATTTACATTTTACCTACTTTTTATTTCTCTTGAATATCTTCTTTATATAGGTATGAATATCAATGCAAGAATCTGCAGAATTACAATGACCAAAACTGAGTCATTAAGTGATTATTTTTCATTCTTTGAGGGAGACAAGGGCATTTATGTATGCACTAAACCGTCCAGTAAACAGATATATCTTCTAGAGTACAAGTAGCTACGTTGAGATTTGTGAGAATTAATGGTACTCTTAAACTTCAAAGTATGGATTAGTAAGGATTATATAAAATGTGTATGATAAATAAAAATTGACAGTGATTCAAATAATATCTTGTGTCTGGGTCCTAATTACCCTGGATCTTTGTTGCACCTTAGGATTTGGTAGATTTTCCAATACGGTATTTTGTATATAAGAAGTCTAATAATGGTCCCTCTTATTGATTCCAAATCTTGTGCTAATCTGTCATTCCATTCTAACCTGATACATTTTGTTCCTCATCCTTCTGAGGTTCATGTTTAGTGGTTTTTGGCTCACTCGTGAAAATGGAGGTTTTGTGGTCATTAACACAAACCAGGGTTTTCTTTTCCCCTTTGGCAGGCATTGACAACTTTCAGGATATCCCTCCATTGATTGTAAAGTAATG
This sequence comes from Calotriton arnoldi, assembly GCA_963921515.1. Classification (NCBI taxonomy): domain Eukaryota; kingdom Metazoa; phylum Chordata; class Amphibia; order Caudata; family Salamandridae; genus Calotriton; species Calotriton arnoldi. The sequence goes on along the minus strand of CAWUFW010004013.1, from coordinate 252,596 downwards.
TAAGGTGGATTTGTAGACTGCTGCTTGTCACACTTGAGGGTATCCAGGCGCAGAGTAGGTGAGAGTAGGTGTGGGGTGAGGCTAGGCCTGAGTACAGGCAGTCTCAATGGTCCTGCAAGAAGACTAATTGAAAAGTCAGCTTTTCAGCTTCTTGCAGAATTCAAGAAGTGAGAAGAAGTCCCTGATCTGTTAAGGGAGGTTGTTCCAGGATTTGGCGGCTTGGTAGGAAAATGCCTGCCATTCTGCTTCTGTGGATTCGGGGTGTGCATGCGAGTGAGAGCGATGCTGAGCGAAGTTGTCTGGTGGGTTGGTGGAAGTGAATCCGGTGACTGAGATATGTGTAGTGACTTGAATGCATGTGTTATAAGTTTGAACTGGTAGTGCTTTTGGATGGGGAGCCAGTGGAGCTCTCTGAGGAGTGGTGTGGTGTGAGATTGATGCAGGAGGTTGATGGTGAGTCTGGAAGTGGCGTTATGGATGGTTTAAAGTCTGTGAAGAGGATGGGTTGGGATGCCAGCATAGAGTGCATTTCTGTAGTCCAATCTGCTTGTTATTAGGGTCTGCGTGATGGTACATCTGGTGTCCAGTGGGAGCCACTTGAAGATTTTACATAACATGCTTAGGATGTAGAAGCATGTGGAGGCGTGACCTCAGACTTCATGATGAGGTTGGTGTCCAGAATGAGGCCTAGGTTTCTAGCATGGTTGGTTGAGGTGGGTGTGGGTCCGAGTTCAGCAGGCCAACAGATGTAGTCCCAAGGTGAGCTCTTATTCCCAAAGATCAGCAGTTCAGTTTTGCTAGTGTTGAAATTGAGGCAGTTCACTTTTTAACGCTGATCATGAAAGTTTCTCTTGGTGGTGACGGTGTTGCCTGAGAGGGAAAAAATGAGCTGGATGTCATCAGCGTAGGAGATGATGTTCATTCCGTAGGATCTGATGATGACAGCAAGAGGAGTCATGTACAAGTTGAAAAGTGTGGGGCTGAGTGATGATCCCCGTGAGACTCCACAGAGAAGTTCCGTGGGTTCTGATGTGAACGGCTGGAGCCTGACGTGTTGTGTTCTTCCAGAGAGAAAGGAAGCTATCCATTTTAGTCCTTGTATTTCCACTGTGTGTAGTCTGGAGATGAGTGTGTAGTGGGAGACGGTGTTGAAAGTGGAGGAGAGGTCAAGGAGGATGATTATGGTGGTCTGCCCACTGTCAAGTATGGTGCGTATGTCATCCGTGACCAAAATTCAAGGGAGATACCCTAATTCTTAGAAAAGGGACAGGTCTGTAAGTCATAAAACAAAAAATCCCTTTCCACAAGATTAAACTATGGGTAAAAACCTGATATAGTAAAAAATATTCTGATATGGATCATGTGCTATAGGTACTTTACACAAGCAGACCAAATTACCACAATTCTTTTATAAAAATCACTTCCATATAAAGAGAAAATTTCAAGTGCTTTTCATTTGCTGTAGAATGTTATTAAAAAAATAATAAAAACATATAATAGAATCTAAGTTGTTTATTTAAAAAATTTCAATATGATACAAAAACCAATAGGTCTTTAGTTTTTGTAAATATAGAATGTAAAACACAATCTAATCATTACAATAAATTCAGTTCAATAATAGATTAAAATAAAAAAAAAGGAAGACAAAATACAAATACAAATTTTAAAAGATACACAGATATATGCAAAAACTTTTTACGAAAAACTGTCAACGCGGCGTTTCGGTGAATGTTTACTATATCTTCACCTTCTTCAGGACAAAAGTTTTCAGTTTTACCTAAATAGCAAAAAACATTCATTATAAAGGCCATAGATTGTGAGAGACTCAATGTTATAACACATCATTTAATACAGCAAAAAAGGATTTGTTATGGAAATTTCAAACATCAAATTTTATCAAAAAAGATCTTTGAGAATTCTACACTATTAGTGCATATATCACATGATCCATCTGCTCTTAATATTTACAGTTGACAAGTTAAAAATCCACATTTCTCATAAACGGTTGAAACCTTACCTAAATATATAATTCCGAGACCCAAAGAAAGTCGTCTCTTGCTTGCACTAGCTTGATGTCAGCGTATGTCATCCGTGGCAGCGATGAGGGCTGTTTCTGTGCTTTGTTTCGGAATCCTGATTGTGAGTCGCCCAGGAGTTTGTGGCATTCTAGGTGGTCAGAAAATTGTCTGTTGATGGTCTTCTCAATGACTATGGCTGGAAAGAGGAGCAGCGAGATGGGTCGGTAATTGTTGGGTACTTTGGGGTCGGCTGAGAGGGTTTTTTGAGGATGGCGATGACTTTGGCGTATTTGCAGCTATCTCTAAAGGTGGCTATCTAGAGGAAGGTGTTGATGATTGAAGTGAGTGCAACACTGATTGTGGCTCTTCCCAGGTTGTAGATATGGTGGGGGCAAATAGGCGCCCCTGAGTGGACTGTCTTCATTATTGCTGCAGTGTCCATGATGGATAGAGGGTTCCATGCTGTCTGTTGATAGTCATTGTTTGATGAGATCAGCAGGCTGGGGAGGTTGATGGGGGGTGGGGGGTTGGTGTTCAAAGTTGCTGTAGATCTTGGTGATTTGTTTGTGGAAGAAGTCAGAGAGGTTGTACAGAGTTCTAGTGTAGGGGTGATGGTGTTGGTAGCTGCTGTTGGGTTGGTGAATTCCTTGAAGATGGTGAAAAGTTCCTTACAGATGTTGGACCTAGATTCCATTCTCAGGGTCAGGGCCTTTTTCTGGGTCTCTTTCACTTGATGGTGATAGTGTCTAAGTTCAGTCTTATAGGTGTTTCTTGCAGTGGTTCCTCGGGTGGTACTCCATTTCCCTTTGAGTTGTTTGCAAAATCTCTTGGACTCTCTGATGTCAGTGTTGTACCAGCTAGCTTGTTTGTTGGATCTTTTGGATTTGGTGTTTTTCATTGGTGCCAGGGTATTGGCACAGGTGGCAATTCAGTTGTTGGAGTTGTTTGTGTCGTTTATGAGGTCGTTCATGGGGTCTGGTAAGTATAGTTGGAGGTCGTTGAGCCATTCCATTTCTGTAACTTTCTTCCAGCAGCAGCTTGGTGTGTTCCTAGACTCTGTAGGGGTGATTGGTGGCCCTGTTATGTGAAAGTGGATGATGGAGTGGTCCATCGATGTGAGTGGAGTAATGTGGCTGACTTTAACCTTCTCGCTGGCGGAGAAGATAGGGTGCAGGGTGTGTCTGGTGATGTGGGTAGGGCCTTGTACGAGCTGGGTGAGGCCGATGGTCTGTAGACTTTCGTGCAAGTCGAAGGAGTTGGAGTCTGTGGGGTCATCAAGAGGAAAGTTGAGATTGTCTTTGTTGCCCATGGCGAGGGGTGCTGTGAGGTCGGTGAGGAGGTTGCTGAAGTGGGTGCAGAGTCCTTGTGTTGGAATTGGCCCTTTTTGGCTGAAGTTCCCTAAACTTTTTGCTTTCCCCCTAGACCTTATTTCTGACATGGTGTTGCCAACTTAGATGCTTTGGGCACTTTGCCACTGCTGATCAGTGTCAAAGTGCAAGTGCTCCCTGCATAAAGTGTAACGGTAATTGGTTGTCCATGATTGGTATGTTTGCCTTACTAGTAAAGTCCCTAGTAAAGTGCACTATGTGTGCCAGGGCTAGTAATGCAAATGCTATTAGTGGGCCTGCAGCACTAATTGTGCCACCCACACAAGTAGCCTTAAAGAGAGAACTCGGGCCTGCCACTGGAGTGCCTGTGCGCAGTTTGTTAAGCTGCCTTGTTGTCCTGACAAGTGCACCCACTTGCCAGGCCATACCCTTCCCTTTCTATGCACATCAGACACCCCTATGGTAGGCCCAAGGTACCCCCTTTGGCAGGGTGCAGTGTATGTGAAAGGTAGGACATGTACTGAGGTGTGTACCATGTCCTAACAGTGAAATACTCTCCATTTCGTTTTTCACTGTTGAAAGGCCATCTTGTCCATAGTACAGATTGGGGAAGGCTGTGTAATGTTTCCAGCCTATCTTCCCAAAGGCTTAAGATGTAGAGGTGAAGTTTAGTGTGCCTGAACTCACAATTTAATAACACATCTTTTTGTGAAGGTGGTTTTTGAATTGCGTGTTTAGAAACCACTCTTTTAGAAGTGGCTGGGTTTTTGTGCTCTAACATTTCTGTGTGTCTCTGCCTGGTTGTGGATTGACTGTCTGGATTTGAATGTGATAGGCTCTGGGGAATGTCTTGACCCAGGGGAGGAGGTGAGACAGCAACAGGCTGACCTGCATCTGGAGTGTAGGGAGGAGGAGTAGCCCCTGGAGGTGAAGAGGCCTGGGTTGCTGCCATAAAACAATGGCTCCATCTCCTGCTGAGTGATTAAGGATCCAGACCCCCACTATCAAAGGCAGAAGGTGTCACTGGCAGGGAGACACCCATAACTGGTTTGGACAGGGGTCAGTGCCCCCCTGAACACAAAGACTTCAAAGACATTTAGGGGTATAACTATGAGAGCTGAAACCCCTGGACTTTGGAATGGAACTGTTCAAGACTGTAAAGGATTGAAACTACTTGGTGGTCAAGAGGAACCTCTGCCAAGGAAGAAACAGCTGAAGAGACTGAAGGAAAGGACTGACCCTTGCTGTGGGTTCTGGGGCTGGCCTGCAGTTTGCTGATTTAACCAAGGAGAGGCTAAATGGACTTTGCTGTGTGCTGTGTCCCCCTGCTTGAAAGGACTTTGCTGTGTGCTGTGTCCTGAAGTAACTTATCCCTAAGGGCCCGAGGAGAGCTGGCTCCCTGTTGTGGAAACTCAGGAACACAAAAGTTTCCAGGTGTGTCTCAGCGACGCTGTGTGTGTGTGCTTTTTGCAGCCTGAGACCCTCGTAAGAATTGCCCTGTGATCGTGGGCACCAGGAGTCCAAGTGAGACTCTGCGACGCTGTGTGCGTGTGCTTCGTGCAGCCTGAGCCCTTCGTGAGGATTGTCCTGTGATCGTTTGCACCCGGAGACCAAGTGAGTCTCAGCGACGCTGGGTGCGTGTGCTTTGTGCAGCCTGAGACCTTCGTGAGGATTGCCCTGTGCACCCGGAACTCAAGTGAGTCTAAGCGACTCTGTGTGCGTGTGCTTCGTGCAGCCTGAGACCTTTGTGAGGAGTGCCCTGTGACCGTGCACACCCGGAGCTCAAGTGAGTCTCAGCGACGCTGTGTGCGTGTGCTCTGTTGCAGCCTGAGATCTTCGTTATCGCCATCGGCCCGGACCGGCATCCCCAGAGGAGCTGTGCCGCCGGCCCGAGCCCGCCGTTGCCAGAAGCAGGACCTCAAACCAACCCCGTCGGGAGAGGGCCCGAGTTCCACTGCCCGGAATCAACCAAGTCGCATCGGAGGCCCAAGTCGCCAGATGAGGAGAGGAGAGCGAGGTCGCACCCCCCCAGGTAACGTGTGTCGCCGCCTGGGGCGGGGTGCGGGCTCGGAGAGAGACGCTCTCGGCCTCTCCCATTCTTGCAGCGCGAGCCTCTGCTCAAGCTCGTATCGCGGCCCGTACTTGCCAAAGGAGTGGCAGTACCGGGGCCGGAGTGTGGAGCTGTACTTTGGTTTACTCCATACCCGTGTTGGGGGCATATGTTGGCGGAAGCTGACCGCGAGTCAGTACGAGTGGCAGAGAGACCTTCTAAAGCACCGTGATCGGTGCCGGAGTGCCTTGCGCATTGCATTGTTTCTGCATTACGAACTGCCTGATTGTTGCCTTGCGCATTGCATTGTGTTTGCATAACGAACTACCTGATTGTTGCGTTACGCATTGCATTATTTTTGCATTACGAACTGCCTGATTGTTGCATTACGCATTGCATTATTTTTGCATAACGAACTACCTGATTGTTGCATTACGCATTGCATTATTTTGGCATTACGAACTGCTTGATTGTTGCATAACGAACTGCATTACTTTTACATTGTAAAGTGCCTGATTCTTGCATTACGAACTGCATAGCATTGCATTAGGACTGCATTGGATCATCTAGAATTGCTCATTAATACCGTCAGAACCTACAAGGGCTTGCTGGCCTAATAACCAGCAAGGTGAATTATTACAAGTACGCATATGTTGGATTTTTATCGTGTGGTCTCATCGTATATCTTTTTATATAAACATATACTTGTTTTTTTTAATGAAACTCGTGTGGAGTCCATTTGTGGTGTCATCATTGGGTTTCTGAGAGCGTGGTTGCAAATACTTTACACATTTGCCCTGAAGATAAGCCTGGCTGCTCGTGCCAAGCTACCGAGGGGGTGAGCAGGGGCTATCTGAGAAGGTGTCCTTCCTTTCCCTGACTTAGAAGCAAGGGTCCCTATTTGGCCTAAGGTACCTACCTCAGCCAACTAGGGAATCCAGGCTCTAACACCTAGCAACCGGTAGGTGAGGGTGCCTTTGATAGTGGTTTTACTGTCTGTTTGAAGCTTGAAGTGCATGTGTTCCATAAAAGTGGCTTCTGGGTCAGTGTAAGAGGTACACTTGATGGTATTTTTGTTGATGATGGCAAGTCCTCCTCCTGGTTTAATGCGTCGGTCCTGCTGCAGGATTTTGTTTTCATTAGGGATGGCTGCGGGGATGTTTGGCGCTGATGTGGGGTAGAGCCAGGTTTCAATGAGGAAGAGGAGGTCTGATGAGTTGCAATTGATGAGGTCCCAAATCTCGGTGGAGTTCTTGCTGAGTGAGCATGTTAGACAGCACAAACAAAGAAAGAGTAGTTACCGAGTCGGGGGGGGGGCAGAAAGAGCAGCTAACAGGAAAAACAGCAGGAGACAGGCACCAACAGGAGACAGAAGGGCAGGGCGAGATACAGGTTGCACTGAAGCAGAAGAGAGATGTCTGGGTGATTCATGATTGGTAATGTTTTACTTTATGTTGCTTTGCTACATGTGGAAGTGTTGGTGACACCACCAGGGGATTTGCTTGATTCTGATGTATTGACATAAGTGAGTTTCCACTGTGCAAATAACTTGGTTAAAGAGGTTTGGGACGGCTTCTTTGTGCCTAGATGTGCTGACAAGTGCATACTTCTGGACTCCTTGGGTTTTAATAGTTTGATTAGTTGCAGAATTTGCTTCTTTGCACATGTTATTTAAATAACTTTCTGGATCCCAATGCCGTTCTTCCCTTTTAAGGGTGCTATCTCTTACATCCTCAGGTTTTAACAAAAAGGCCTCTAAATGTTTCTCGCATCACACCTTGAATTTAGCCATTTTAAGCTCTGCATCAACCATCTAGGTTTCGTCTTCACTTTTTATGGTGCCATGTAGTTTTTCAAATCAAGGCTAAAATTTGGAAAAAAAATGGAAACCATGTATAAGAAAATATTTGTGTGAAATATTTAATGATAAATTGTATGTTGCAAACGTTTAGTGAGAGCCTTTCTACATACAATTTTACTTGGTACTTGCTTACCTTCCTTGCTATTATTGTTGTTGCTACCAATGTTAATGAAGAAACTGGAGAAACTTTTCTCACCTTGAAGTGAAATCTCCAATGGAAAGCTTACTTTAGAAATGATGTGCCCCACTCTCTTCTATTCTCCTTCCAGGGCCAGTTTTCAAAATCTTGAATAGTCTTGCCCCATTTGCTACTTCATTTCTACTGTTGTAGCAAGAACTCCACTCACTCATGAGCCATCAGTTCTGTTGCTAAAATCTGTTACTTATTCTTGCTGATTTTCTTTATGAAGATGTATAAGGAATTTTCTCAAAGTGCCCCCCTAGTCCATTAGTTCAACCAATAAACATATGTATCTTTGCTATTGTTAGAGAGCCTGAGACCAGGCCTCAGAAGACCTGGCTCTCACTAAAAAGGTATCTCCTCTCACTCTTATTGCAAACTCAGTGAGCATGGGCAGGCCTGAATTTGTGTCAGGTTACACGCCTGACACAAGCTAAAAAAAGAATAAACTTTATATTATAAGTTAGCTATTAGTGTTACAGGGTCATCCTTGTCCAGTTACCTTTGTGTTGATTTAAGTGACTTTGGAGCAGAATATATTCCATCCACTCAAATATGTCTGAAATTTGTTTCAATTAATATCTCAAGGTTTTGAGGCAGCTATTCATGGTTTTTGGAAAGTTGTGTAGTTTAAGTCAAAACACCCAACTCCAAAAATGGCTTTCAAATATCCCACTTGATTAAAAAAAAGTTAGTAAGTTTAACATTCTGTACCGTTTTCAACCAGGAGTACATTAAATTCTAATAACACGTATCGACTGGTGATAGAAACCAATTTGCATCTTTAGTTGAGCTCGCAGGGCATCTGCTCTGGTCCCTGCTGCAAAGACTTCTTTAGGAATGATGAAGATGAGTAGGAACCGATATTTAGACCTTGCCGGTAAGAGGTATGAATACCGACCTGGTTTCAGTTGTTAGACTCTATCCACTCTGTGGAAGGCCTCATCTCCAGTTTTAGCACAAAAATGTCTATGTTGTATAAGTGGACCTGACTGTTAACCAGGTTTTGCGAGCTGAGATCTGAGGCACTAAGAAAGGCCTTCATGATCTTGGATTTTACAGGAATGGTTTATGCATGGGACCTTAAGACACAAGGAAAATCTCAAACAGCCAAATATATCACACAGCTTAGAAAAGGGAAGTGATTTACTTGATGGATGGCTAGAGATTGTTTTTGTTGTGTCCATGTTTAATTTCTTTTGCATTTTTAACTAACCATGTTTTGGACATTTCGGTTATTTCTTCGTCTGTTTTGTGGTTTGATAGGCTTTATTACACGCAAAATATGCAAGCACATTTGACTGGAGGTTTGATTTGTTGCTAAGCCCAAAGTACAAAAAGTGAGCCAGGGATATTCTTAGGGGCACCTCATTTACGGTTGTGGTTCCTTGTGTTAAGGCACAGTGGCAGCGCGGTCATGGCTAATATCAAGGCCATGAACTCGCTCCCAAAGTCGATCAGAAGTACTCCCAGAAACCTTTGTTTTCTGGTCTATGTCTCTGTTACAACTAAAGTACTCTGCCCCCCCCTTAGATGTAGGTTTAGAAATAGCCATGAGCTTGCCGAGCCCAGTTGAAGCTGAACAGATGTCTCCCTTTTCTGGTCCCGCTTTCTGCTGGGAGCCAGTCTTGACCTGAATCTTGTGATGGAACAGGAATTCGTGCTACTCCCTATCATCCCTCTGAACTGCTCTCTAATGTGAAAGAGTGGCCCCTTGTTTACTGTTGTTTTCCGATCCCTGCCCTGTTGTTAACTGCCTGAGTGATCCCAAGATGGTGGCTGTCCAAATGTGCGCATGGTCAAGTGTTTTTGCAGAATGGTGATGTATCTCAAGTGCCCTTTGTGTACTGGGAAGTACCCAGACTGTGGTCAAAGGGAGGAGATTCAGTTCTGCCTCTGACTCGAGCAATAGCGTTTTTTCCTGAATGCCCTAGAACTGTGGCGTTGAGGGAGCCTCATGGGAGTACTAGCTCGAAGGTGCAGGGGTCTAAGCATAGGAGATATTCCCACCTAAAAGGCACTCTTCATGGATCTCCATCGCACCACAATGAATTATAAAAAACAGACGATTAGTAGAACTAAATTGAGGAAAGTAGTAGAATTTCATGAAATGAGGTGAAGTAAAAGTTAAAGAGAGTATTGAGATAGTTAACTTGTTTGTGGAGAACTTTAAGCTTGTACTATGACATACGAAAAAAAATATTTTAACATAAAAAATCAAAAGTTAAAATTGACATTTTTCAAATGTCCAAACTCTGGGCAATAGGACCCTGTGCTTTGTTTGTGAATAGCATTCACTTACAGTCATTTGTACACTTGAAAGCTTCGTGAAGAAGTAGATGTGTGCACAAGTTAAAGCTCGCGAGAGCAGGGCAGCTCAAATCCTATCGCAGCTCAACACTGACCAGTCTGCTTAATGGACACAAGTTAGGTTGGTAAAAAGTGGATGCAGAAATCTAATGAAAAGAACAACATGAGAATGTAGCCATCTTGAGACCAAGCACTGATATCCAGTGTGGTTCAAGCAGGCATGTCTTTGACCACTGGTTTGGTCCACTGCGTGTATATTTGTGGAGCTGCACGTGATTCATTTACAAAACTCTTGTGTCCTGAATCTTAGACAGAAATTCGTTGTCACATTTTGGAACTTGAATAAGACTGGCATGTTTTCATGAGAACGACCATGCCATATCCTTTCCTCGTGATATAAACCCGAACAGAGTGTACAGCTTGTTTGCTTGTTCTCTGAACATTAGGTGATAACAGGGACATGCAAACACCTAGCCCCAACCCTTCTCTGAGACGCTTGTTTAAATCGACCCAAGAGAGAGTTACTTCACCTGCCCTTGTTTTCAAGTGTTCTGTGACTTCAGCAGGCTGAGCTGAGGCAGGCCTTGGTCTGCATGGTCAACAGTAATCTTTTCTGACAATATTGAAATCCAGCCCAGTCAGATAAAAACATGTAACAATGAATAGACTCAGGGTAAAAAACCTGACCGTGCACATTTCCTGGGACGTTCAAGAAACAAATAGATCCAGGAATGGAAACAGCTAATCCAGATGTACACACCAGTTGATGAAAGCTTCCATCTCTGTTTCTGTGCAAGGTAGCTGTTGTGCAATGTTTTCTTTAGCTTTTAGATGGCTCATCTTGGCAGAGTCTGCTGCAGGTTCTTGCATAGAGCTCAGAATGTGTTTCCTTCATGAGCAGCCAGATCTACTGAATTATTTGAAATAGTAAAGAAATACCCCAATACTACGGCAACTCTAAGCAGTGATTGAATGAGTGGTTGATTTATTTAGTTTTATAAAACACTATGAACTAGAATGGTTCTAGGCGTTTCTACAAATGAAAAAACAGACCTTCCAGCAAAAAGTCAGATTTACCTCAACACTCACTCCATGCCAATATTAAATGGGGCTAATTCTAAAGGCTTTGTCATTTTGCACTGGCCGATGATTTTTTTAAATGTGCATGGTATATATTAATAAGGCTCGGTCACTCTTCGACTGTATTTTCTTGTGTGTGCAACAGCTGAAGGCTTCTCGGCGCTGACAGAGATGACACAGTTGTTGGTTAAATAACCCTGTTTGAAGCTGTTTATAGAAAATATGTAGTTGTTTTTTACACTTTTGTACAATGGAAGGGCTGTCCATAAGATCGCCACATGCACAAAAAATGTGTAACCCCCAAAAGAGAAAGCCAAAAGCATGGAATCACAGGAGTGAATGCATTGAGGAAGAAGGAACATAGTGCTGAAAAAGGTCTGGAATAAAAGTGGGATCAACCACGTTTATGGTCATGGGGTTGTGCAAATTGACCTTGTTTGATATTTTAGTGCACCTGAAGCTGTAGGCACCTGACCAGATGCAAGTCAGAATATAGGTGAGTGTGTGGAGATCCAAGAAGAGGTTATCGTACAGCGTTGATATTTAGGACTTGGAGGTACTCACTGCAAGTGTTGAAGTTAGTAAAGGTGTGATTTGTAAGTGGCATCAAACTATGCCTGATAGGATAGATTTTCATCAACCTTTATCCTTCGTTCCTTTAAGTAGAGTGGGACAAGATCCTAAAATGTGAAACTTGCGTGCGCATCCTTTATACTGTACACGACATGCCATGTGCACACAGCTCTCTCTTTTGCACTGTTGTTGCCTGGCCTCTATCTGTGGCTGAGGAATTTGTGTGCACATCACTTAGTCACAAAGCACTGTTCATGTAGGTCCATCAGATGTCCTCTAAGCCAGCAATGAGCATTGTTTTATCTATGTGCCGGATAATTAGAATGATTTATCTGTTGTATATTGAAATTATGGCAACTTAGCCGTTAAAATATATGCAGGTGTATTGTTACTCATGGAGTGGCATGTGGTTGAAAGGGTATGCATGTGTATCGTTAAACAATAAAGAATGGGGATTCAGCAGAGGGAGAAGCCATCCAATGATGTATTTTCATGTCTGTCTTTTGTCATGCATTCTGTTGGACATTATCACATGTTAATTTGCAGACTGACTATCAAAAGCAAATTCTTTACATGTAGATGGCATTATTCTAGTGGTAAAAATGATTCCTTAAAACTTTTCAGATCCTGTTAATATGAGTGAGAATCGCATGCCTAAGCAGTTAATGTCACCTAAGTGTTAGGTAGGCAGCAGCATGGGTTTAGAAGACCAGTCACCTTTTGACTTCAGAGTGTACTGGGAGTAAGTTGTCCAATATATAACCCTGAAATAAAAGTCTGCAGTTCTGTCTAAAAGCATGCACAAAGGAAATGCAATATCAGTAGCCCGCCATGGACTGTGGGTTGGGTCTGATAAGGTCTTTCTATTGCATTACAACTTAATTTCGAATTCCCTGTGATCAGTGTGAATGCTGTGATATCGACAGAAGCGGGCTGTCCACGAAATTCTTTCGTGCAACTTTACTACCAAAACAACTATGCAGGTGTTAATGTCAGCAGGCAGAATGTTGGGTAAAAAGATACCCAAGCTATGAGAAATACTACATTAGATTGGCCAACGACAGAATGGACAACCTAACTGGGAGGTTGAAGAACATTAATAAAAAGATGTAAATATTCGACAAAAGACGAGGAGGAAATACAACTTCTGACTCCAAGATGTACGTTTTCATGCAGGCAGAGTGTAACCCTTCACTTGTGGCACGTAAAATCTGAAAATCATATGAGACTGCGCCGGAACACACAGAATAATCATCGTACCCTGCAGTCCTGTAGGGCATTTGTGTTTAGATCTGTCAAACCAACAAATGTACCTCCTGTTTCTCCAGGAAGCGTTTCCTGCGTTCAAAGCCATAGGGACATGTGACCCCCTAAGGCTTCCATATGTTTATTCTTTCTGACAGAAGGGTGATGGAGTGCCACTTTCCATTTTCTTCACTCACACCAATCTCCAGATCAGAATGGGGACTGAATAATGAAGGCAGGCATGAGAGCAGAGGGTCTCGCTCATCATTTTCAGTCCAGTGACTAGCATGCCTCAGGTGTCTGTCAGTGCTCTTACTGAAGTCAGGGAGACTCCATCTTAACAAATCTCCTATCCCTCAGTAATCCTTGGAAGATGCAGTGATGACACACAAGGACACATCCCGTCAGACGTAGCCTATCTACATTCTTAACCCTTAAGGTGTGTGGTTGAATTTGGGGAAGGTCTGTCCCTGACATTTCCAGTAGCTTCATAGACATTACTTATTATTATACATTATAACTCTATCTAGTTCCTTCACATGCAACCGGAGGAGAAATGACTTAAGTAACTGGATCACTTGTGAAAGTTCATGCTTGTTCTTTTGATTACGTACTCTATTTACACAACTCAATTTCAATAGGTAAGCTATTTGTCCATAAAAGTCACTTAGAAATTATGCTACTTTCGGGGCTCTGACCAGAGCTATTCTCTGGCTTAGTGTGTAGTTTTACACTTTGAGAACGTTTCTGAAATTACACCAGTTAAAGGGCAAGAGACCTTGTTAAATTGTACCTTTCTGTTCCTGGTATTACAATTATGTTTAATCGAGCAACAGTATTTATTAATGCTGACATGCTGTATTTTATGCTGCCGTGCTGGCAGGTGCTGTGTCTATGATGGAAGATATTTAGCCTGTATTTTTAACTTGCACTCTTTATATGTATCTGGTGTGTCAGATCATTTGCAGTATTCTGGGTACTTCTGTAGGTATACTACAGTGTTTGACCTACAGAGTTATACTTATTTTGCCTAGCTTTGGAATATGCCTTTATTTGATTCTGTTTTATGGTAGGGCTTGCTCGTACGTGGATTACCTTGTTCTGTTCTCAGTGATTATTGCCCCATTTGCTCATGTTTGTCAGTGTCCTCCTCATGGTATGTGTTCTTAAAAAGTACAATTTCGGTAACTTTCTATAATTGTTGCATCCATTCTTTATCTTTCTGGAGACATACCCTTCAGAGCTGGACACTGTACCCTAGATGACGACTAACCACTGACTCGTATATAGGCTTCTCAATATTACCATCTGATTGTTAAACCTCTTTTTCAACCTAAAACTCCTTGTACTTTGTATACAATGTTTAATCAGTTTCTGGTCTGAACCCTTTGCTTCATTTGGTGCTACACTTGTACTATGGTGACATTACTTAAGATGAAGACTCCACGAATCCTCTCCTATGACTAAATGCTCCTTCCTCTACTTATTCACGTAATTTTTGTACCCTGAACGCGTGGCTGCATTGTACTTAAGCTAAGACCTTCTAGCGTACACTCCGGCTTTCCTTGAATCTTTAATCTTGCTTTTGAATGTTGTTTATTGCATGCAGATAAGATGTGGAGAACTTGTGACTATTTGCTTCTCCATTTATTGGTCACATCTGGAGCCAACTTTAGCTATATGTTGACAAAACCCTACTGTTTTTATTCCATTACATATACGTAGAATGCCCTTGGATCTGTCCCTTGCTCATGATTAGATGTCTTTGATGTCTGTTTCACTTCCTTGCTCCTGATGCCATTGTTTTCCCCTCTATTTCTCTGTTACTCGGTCCAGGAGCATTTTGGCTGACAGTGTTTTGATTGGATGATGTATCCTTCCACTGCTGATGTCAATTTTTGCATTGCAATGCATATCGGGGACTGTTTCCCCCCTTCCTGCTACCCCCATCTCCCATCCCCTCTCTTCAAGATGAAAATAAAACCACTGCCATGACCAATGAGTTTCACTGCCCACACCTATTGGCTTTGCTAGTTCCTGTTCTATGACTGTTTCATTAAGTTTCTCGCGTTTTAAGGCCGCTTCGGGGTCCAAAGTGACAATACAGCTGTATAAATGGTGTTGTTCTTCACAGTTGCTTGGTGCATCAGTGCGCAGTGCGTCCATGTTTTTGGCATAATGTAGGTACAATTACCAGTGAGCAAAGTTCTTGTTTTCCATGTTAAAGTTTTAATAATATCAAGGTGGGTGAAGGAGGGGTTTATTCTTAATGTCCTTATTTGTCAAAATACTATTTGCAGTATGCTCTCTCCATTTGCACATGTGGATTTCTGATACTAATACACAATTCAGTGGTACTCATTTCATTGGCTTCAAGAGTTTCCTTTTAGGTATTACAGTTGAATTCTGACTTCACAACGCCTGCTGCCCTCAGTGCTTAATTTGAGCCGGTGGTTTCCGGTGCCCGGCACCGGCACTTGATTGCTGGCACCTGCACTTACAACAGCTGCCACATGGTGGCGCTGTTTGTGTGATTTAAAGATGAGCAAAAAACAGTTGTTAATTCAATATACATTAAAAACAATTAATACCTGCCACCCAAGCCATTCTTAAAGCTTTGGCGGCCTTGAACAGTCTGATTTGTCACACTTGTAGCAGTGTGATGGTTACTAGTTGTGTAAGTACAGTGGCCATGTATGGTGCAAATTGCGGTGGCCTCCTGACGAGGGCCCCAGCACTGATTTTGATTTTTTTTTTACAAATTAAGCACTGGCAGCCCTAGGGTCGGACTGGGACAGAAAATAGGGCCCGGGCACCAAAATGAAAGTGGCAGCCATTAGTTAATTAGCTAGCTTAAAATGTAGCCCAAGTTTGCAAATTGGGGCAGTTTTGAGCTTGTAAAGACAAGCTATGGAAGTGTTCTGCAAGGTGTGGAAGGCTGCATGAATTTGAGCATACTTCAGGCAATGTGTGAGGTTATATCAGGGAATAACTTTCATTGTTCCGAGCTTTCTTTTCATGAAACTCACAGGCCTTAGCTGAGGAGGAGCTATTCATTGCAGCTGTTGTGTTTCTTAATCTACTAGAGCTCGGAAGAAGGGAGCAGGAGTATGTTAACCATTCTGGATCAACCAGAGCTCTGGCGTTAAATTCACCATTTGCTAAATATGTTTATGCCACGTTTCATTTGCACAGTTTCTCAACGGTACATTTGCCTCATATATTGCACAAGTCTGGAAGCCTGGAGGAGGGAAAGGTAAAGGTGTGCACAGTACTATAGGCCACCTCGGATTTCATCTTTTCTATTTGAATGTTTTCTATTTGAATATTGCAATATTCTAAGGTTTAAGGCATACGTCTGGAAAACGTATGTAGATTTCACACTCAGGGCGAAATATACACGCATTTATGCAGGTGCTGAAATAACTTTTTTTAAAGGCCTACTCCTCCATCCCTGTTCATCCTTGTGAGTAGGCCCATTTATGAGTGAAGGACAAAGCTTTCTGAATTTGAAAAGTGGTTTTTTTCACTCATAATTACGACTCTTTGGGTATGTAAGTTGGACTAACAAGTGCAAGAAGCTGTGAGAATCACCCGAAGCAGTGCCACAGCAATTATGGGGCAAGGAAGGACCAAATTATGTGGCAGAGTTGAGTAACACATTTTGTGATAGTATTACTTTATTATTTTGCCATTTGTACTGGGCAAATAATTCACCTGAGTTAGTACCAGTTTAATAATCAAATAAAGTGAAATGCCACAAAAGATGACTAATCAACCTTTGCGAAAGGCCTTCCACTGTGCGGGAACATGTCACCATGTTTTAAGTAACTTTTGATCATTTTGAGCTACAAGCAAATTAATTTTTTGGTTAAAATATGAACCAGATGTTGGAGTATGTGGCAAATGCGGAAAAGCCATAATTTGGTGCAGAATCACATAATTCCAGTGGCCCTGACAATATATTTCAACCAGCAACTAAATAGAGCCGTTTTTTTTTAAAGCAAAATATTTTCAAGCTCCCAGAAACTACCAAACCTTCGAGGGGCATTTGGTGCACTGGAGGAGAGAACAGCCTCCACACTGCGGTGTGCATGGTTTTAATGTATTTGCTGGCCTTGCTTGCTTCTCATGTGCTTTCCAAAGTTCTCATCCATCAAAGTGCACCACAAAGGCACTGAGGTCATTGGAATGCTGAAGTGAATTGTTTTTGCTCTGCTATTCCTTACCACAATCAGTTGCTTTTAATAAAGAAATAAGACATGTAATTAGAGAGGCCAGATGTGGTTCCTCGAGGCACATGTTCTGCTCAGCTGAGGCAGGCCCTTACGTTATATTCGCCTACGCACATAATTGCAAAGCTGGCTTGCGCATTACCCAGAGACAGCAGTAATATAATGCTGTAGCGCTGTCTAAGTGGGGACTAGCTTTCATGTATATCTTACCAGATAGAACCCAACTGATATGAAAAGACAAGCACAATGGTGCTCCTGGCATTTTAAAAATTCCTACAACATTATGTAACTGATGACTTCCCAAGCCCCTGCATTCTTAATGAAGTCACATTATCTACCATGTGTTCATTCTGTAGTTTAGTGTATTTTCTCTGCTTTTGGTGCCAGTTTTTCTTGTCACTGTGACCTTGAAGTTCACCTGTTTTGTGAGGAGTCTTTCAGTGACTGTCTAGCAACAAATGATAATTAAAAATGTATGGATATGGTGGACAGGCCTGCTCATATCTTTTGTAAACTGATATTATTTCAGATATTTACGTGGATACAGTGAAGGAAACAGAAATTTGACAAGATTGACTATGCTTTATGGTCTAAGGGATATCAAGGCGCTGTGGCGACACCGTTGGCGTGGTTTAAATGATAGAATGTTAGACCTTTGAATCTCTCCTGGAAAAGGCACAGATCCCATCTTCCTTAAAAAGTAAGGATAGATTATTCCACCAAAGACATCCTACAGCTTGAAAAGTTCTCGCAAAGCGGAATTGTAAAGGTATGCATACCCAAGGCAGCATTTTGCAAAAGAATTTCAGATCAGAGTTGATGGCACTATAAGAAAACATTTCATGAAGAGCCAGTCGATCAACCAATGGCCCTTTTCACAAAACCTTTTTCTTGGAGTGTACCTTATTCCTGACAATGACAGCATAAGCCCACTTAGGCCAGGTGTAGGATTCTACAATCCTACACCTGCCTTGAGAGGGCAGCATAATTCAAGATTATAGGAAAGATGGTCACACTGTCATGGACATGTTTGATAGTCAGAATATGCTGTTATTTATTTTGTATTTTTTCATAGAATCTCGCCCAAGGACTTTGGAGTGCTTTACAACAGAACCAGACTACTTTACACATTTTTTGTGTGTTGCTCGTGTAACCAATGAAAACCCAGCTTTTCTGATGCCAATCATGTCTATCAGTGTGTATGAAACTTAGAACATCCATCATGCCTCCATGAGCCAATTGCCAATGACTTTGCCTGGCATCCTTTGAATTGTCGGCACAATCAGGTTACACTACCATCATCCTTGGCAAGCGAAGTGTAACCATTGGATGTCCATGGTTTGTCTGTGAACAGAAACACTATATATATATGTATATACATATATATATACACACACATACATATGTATATATATTTTTCTGTGTATATAAATATAGCAGTGAAATGGCTTGCCATTTAGAAATATGTTCAATTCGAGATGGATTGTTTGTTCAACGAGGTACCTGGTTGACACATTACCGCTAGAAGTGAAGCGTATGAAAAAGACCTGCATGATTGTTTACCACTTCCACAAAAGTGTGTCATGTTTGACTACTTTCTCTGGTATTTTTGATCAGTGTACATCTTTCCTTTTATGCTTCTTCTTTTTGGACAACACTGCCAATGGAGACACTTTTTTCTTCTGTACCGATCAAAGTCCCTTCGACCTGTGGCAGCTCTTGCATCAGACGCTACAAACTCTTGGGCGCCGTGTTACTTTGTTTCTTCATACGGATGCATTAAATTGAGGACTCCACGTAAAGTAACATGTGCTCCATCCACTTGAAATATGTAAGAGAATAGCAAAGAGACAATGGCGAACAAGTGTTAACATTCATCTGCTTAGATTGGAAGAATGAGGGAGAAGCTATATTCTCCTCTTATTGCATAATATTATAAGCCCTTACAAAGATGGCTTGGATTGGTGGGATTTCACTGCTTGTCTTGAAGGCCACAATCATCAAAGAGGGGTCATCACAAAAGGAGTCTACATATAAGGCATTGTTCTAGCCCTGACCCTCCCCTTCTGATGATATAATGTGTAGCTTGCCCACAGTACACAGGTATGCACCCGTTTGCAGAAAAAAGGCCACCATGCCAGGACTGGAGGAGTGTGTGGATTGCTGTTGCTGTTCTTTGATCCCTGGAGCTCTGTATCTGGCTCAGAACAACATCACTGTGATGCAGCTGATGCTCCGTGCCCTGTACTCTCACTGCTAATGATTGCCACCATAAATAGGCACAGGGCGCTGTGCCATTCCTTGTCCTGATTTAAATGTTCGCATTAGCAGATCATTTTATGTAGTCCATGCTAGGGCAAGAAATTGTGATGAGCGCAGAGGTTCTATCACAACCTTCCAAAATGTGAGGCTTTAATTTTGGAACATAAAAGGCCATTCACACAAAAACAGCCAATATGGCTGTTTTTTTATTTTATTTTTATTTTCACAAACTCTCTTTTTTTATCATCTGGCTTGACAATGCAGCTGTTGCCAGACAATTATGTGAGCATCTCTCGAGAGGGGCTTTGGCACTGCCCACTTATTGGGAGCCAGGAGTACATGTTTTGGTTGGGCAGAAGTTTTGTGCTTCTACAAAAAATGTGCTTGCATTCCACACAGCTGTGATCGTTTTGTTTATTTGTAAAACTGCCAGAGCTTGAAATTTCAGGGGCACATACACCACATTTTAATGCTATCAAAGTGCCTTAGAAACGAGATAATTTATGATGTTTTTTCTCTGGCAGCAGCACAGAAGGGAGGGTGGCAGTCATTCACCTTCATGGATGCTTAGGACAGGCTTGACAGTGTAACTGTTGCCTGACCTCTTAGCCTACATATATATTATTCTACAGTTCTTTGCTTCCACACAAATACATATCAGGCGCGGCCGGTACACGTAAGAGCGGTGGGGTGGTGGGGCGGGGCGGTGGGGGGAGGGGTGGGGGAGTCGACATATGACAGGATAGGGAAAATAAAATAAAGAAAGAAAGAAAACCACTTACCTTGCGCTTGCCAAGCGCGAGGTAAGTGTTTTTATTTATTTTATTTTCCCTATCCCGTCGTATACAGCTCCTCCCCCTCCCGCCTTGCCCCCACTCTGCCCCACCGCCCAGCTGCTCTTACCTGTACCGGCCGCACCTGATTCATATCCATTCCCATGTTGTTTACTGGTAATGCTTCACATTGCCATACAACATACCTTTCAGTCCAGACCTATTGGTATTGCCAGTGCTTGACTAACTTTGTAGGAAGGGAAAGGACTCCAGCAGATCTCATTTAGGGCACCCATATGCCTCATATTGCGGGTGGTGACCCTCCCCATAAGGCCGCAATAGAGGTATTTCAGAGGCACATGAACGTTTGCCCTTTTGCTTTCACCATATCTCCTCCATCGAGTAATACGTATGTTTTTCTTGTTTTTATGTTCATTAAATGTCACCCACCGACCTGGCCTTCTTTGTTTCCTGATGAATTTGTGATACTTTTACTCATTGATTTTGACTCTCTTATATAGCTTTATTGAGTGTCATTGTGGTATTTTTGCAGTCCTGCGGTACACCCTTCGATGGGAGCAACGTTACCTCATTAAACATGGAAACCGTATACTGAGAAATTGTGTAAGTGCGGATCAATGAATCCGGGGAAACAACGCTACCCCTTTGTCGATAATGCTGAATGACCCTGACTGTGCATTGCCTATGCAGAGCTGCATGCCGGATGTGGTGTTTTTTGACTGTCTTTGTGCCTTTGTTACTGCCAGAGCTTTCTTGTTTGTAGTGTAAATACATGAGGTAACGCTTTTGTCCTTGCAGGCTCTGTTTACACAGAGCGCGTAGCCTCACGTCTTCACCATGACAGGATCCTGCGTACTAGTCCCGCCCCCTCGAACGCACCACTGCTCTTTGCTTACACACTACCTGGCTGAATGTTACTGAACACAGTATCCCTTCCTAGCAGCCCTGCCTCCATTTTAAAAGAACAGCAGTGATAATAATATAGTATTTGGAAAGGCAATTGGAATTAACCAAGTGGTGCATACATGTTTATCTGACATGTGTTCCCAGAGATCCCACCTGCCCGTGTGTCGAGAGGGCAGTGCTGGAAATGAAAAAAGAAATCTGGGAACCCATAAATTTGGGGTCAAGTTGTTGCCGCAGAGAGGGGGTGGAGTCAGAAGGGGGGGGGGGGGATTCTTAGGGAGCAGAGTCTGACAGTCAACTTGCCCCAAAGAATTGGAAACAAGGACAAATGTGATAGTAATCTCTTCTAGCATACTTAATTGGCCACAAACTGGCAGCAGAATTAGGATTTTCATGGGATAATAAAAGCAGGTTAACTCAAGTAGTTAAAGGAGTGCTGGAGAGAACTTTGTACAGTCTAGTGCCAGGTTTGACGCTTCATAACATAGCACTGAGAGTTAAAAATCCTACTGTAAAGCACAACGTTTAACATATGTCCCACAAATTTGTTTTTTATGTAAATTGCTCAGTTGGTAACATTTGCTGCAGAGAAGTTACACTTCTTATAATACATCTCAGTGAGCTATGAGCTGCCATCAGGGACTTGGCAGCAAATTGCAGGGCGTAAGTTTAGAGCCTTGCTATTTTTGTCTCAACCTTTTGGAAATTCTGAGCCTGCCTGGTTAAAGAGTTATTTGGGTAGTCGTAAAGGTTTATTAGGAAGTTCTAAATAAATGGTTATTAGCGTAATCATTTATATAAACAGATATATCGGAATCTTAGTTTAACTCTTAAGCACTTTTGAAGTACCCAATTGAGTGTCTTCATCGATATCTTTAGCATTACGGTGTCAGACCCCACCTAGCTGCCAGCCAGATTGAAACTCAAACAAAAGGAGTGTTGGTGGCCTTTTAAGTTAGGCATTTGTTTTGGGTCCTGTTGGAACTGAAAATGAGAGATCTCCCTACCCTCTTCCAGGTTGCTACCTACTCTAAACACAAAGCAGACAGTGTGTGAATGTTGCTGAATATTAGGCCTGGGCGAAATTTCAATTACATCGGTGTGTTTCGAGTAATTTCATGAATTTAGTGTTAAACTTGTTACATGGAATTCCATAAATTGTGCCATTACACCACATAAGGCAAAATTGTGAGCAGGTTTCAGCGAAACCTTACAGTAGGCGCTTGAGAGCAACTCGAGCAGCCAGAATATGAGTGGATGTTGTTCGCAGCACGTTTGTTTTTCAGCACAGAATTTGAAAGGACTTGTAGGCTCATATTTTAAAAACAACAGTAAAAAAACTACACATCACAGCATACCTAATGCGTCGGCCTGAAACACAAGGACAGACTGGCAATCATCCTTGTGAACTGAGACGGATTGAAAGGTAAGAATTTTAGTTTCACATCATGAAGGCATTGTTCTTCAAGAATCAACAATTTAATGTGTTCACCAAGTTGATGTGTCCCTCTTTCTTCCATTGCATTATGTCTCAGACATCAATTCCAGGTGTTATAGTCCTGTGCAATCGTGCACTTAGCGGCTGGCTCTGGTGTCATTAGTCAAGTTAGAAGCTCTTGTATATTTTTATTCCAAAGGTATGCCGGCATTCTGGTACTTCTCGTTTTTTTTTAATTTCCTGCTTTAAGAATTAGCCTATCAGGTCTAGGTTATTTTTTTAGATTGTTGTTACATTTGAAAAGGAAAAATCATTAGCAAAGTCAATAGTCCTCAACTCTTAAAGGCTGATCTATTGGCTCTACTAATGTTTGTTGCCAGTTGCATTCATGTGTACACATGGCTGGCAATCTGGAAATGGATTTTCTGTTTAAGAAAACCCACCTCAAGATTGTCGCTGAGGCACACGCATGTATTGTGATGCATTCACATGTGAGCATGCGTTGTGACTCATGGCAGCTATTTTCAGTATATTGTTGCAACACGGCAGAGGGCCATGTTGAAACAGAAAATGAAATTAAGAAGAGAAAGAGAAGCTCATGCAAAAGAAAGCAAGCACCCCATGGAGGGCAGGGTGGGCAGCAGGATGGGGGTGGCAGGGTATAGTCAAAAAGAAGCCACACAAAGCACTTTGCTCTTACTGGGCCCTCATAAAATAAATAAATACATTAAAAAATTAACACTGAGAACAGCATGGAAAATGGGGTCAAGAGAATTGGGGGAGCAAAGACAATGCAAAGGGGAGAAGTGGCATAAAAATGGAAAGAGGTAAAAGGAGGCAAGAGCTAGGAAACAGATGTGTTCCCACCTAAGAATGAGAAAGCCATTAAATCAACAGCAAACTGAGATGGACAACAAAGCCATCCAGTCATGAAAACGAGGCTGGACTAAATCTCACTCTCAGTATTTGTTGTGCATTGGAAATAAATAAGTCTACCATACTGATTAATTACCAGTGTAAAACTACAGAGTGTGTTTGCACTTGGTTGGCAGTGCCAGATTAAATGCGCGTGCTGGTTGGTGGTACAAATGTATAGCTACGAAGTATCACATGTACGGTGTGTCTTGTGGTCTTTTAGCTAATGGCACTTCGCTTGCTACTAAGCATGCGTCACATACTAAAAGTGCCAGAATGCAAGATGATGTTGCCTAAAAATCTGACACTAGTTGAAAGCATCACATATAGGATGGCACCATTTGAGGACACGTGCAGCCACAGAAATTACTAGTGAATGTTTTGTATAATTTGACCCACTGTCTTTTTTAGATACCTGACGAGAGAAGAAACTAATTATACGTTATGTTAACTGTATTTGTATAGCGGAATCCTGCTATTTCTATGGGCCCAAATGACATTCGTAAGCCAGGTACCTTTGTGGTTCTGGGATTCTTATTGACCGTAGTCAAAGTGATCTGTTGATACTGTATTGATTGAGTTGTGTTTCCTATTGGTAAGAGGCGATTCATTCTGGATGGAGGTGTCATACTCATACTGGATGGAGGCTAGCAAGGTTAGAGTCAACAATTTTTATTGATGGACTATTGAATGGTGGCGATGGACTTTTATGGAGCATCTTGTATGCGGATGCCAGTGCTTAATTTGTAAAAATAAATACGTACTGGGGTCTCGTCAGGAGGCAGCTTGCACTAGCCCATTTCTCCGGTTAGTGCCGCCTAAAACAGAACCAATTGCTAACCACAAAATCAGGGAGAGGATGTGGCGTAATGGCCAAAGCTGCCGACTTCAGAGCTGCGGAACCAGGTTCAAGTCTCGGCGTGGGCTCGACATCCTGTGATTCTCGGCAAATCACTCAATCTCCCCATAAATTAATGTATCCTTAACTGGTGCTCATGAAAAGTGCCAGTGCTGAGCACCAGAAACCACCGGCTCAAATTAAGCACTGATGGATGCCCCTGCTGACGAACATTGCAGTTGGTTTTTGTTCTGCTGGTGTGTCCATTGTTCGGCTTCAGGTGGTGGTGTTTCAAGGCATCTTTCCTCACAATGCGGTTTAGATGCCATTTTGTTTCGATGTGATTATGTGAATTGATGCAACGTTTAGGTGTCAGAAAGCATGGGCAACTAAGTGGTAAATAGTAAGGGTTCATAATTAAATTGGCCTGCACCTCTTTGTCTTCACCTACTCCCCTATGGCCGCGGGGGGCATTTCAGGGACTGGCTAGAGGGGACCCCTCATGACAAGAAACTATTCTTAATGAACAAACGTTTTAATATAAGCAATGTGAAAGACAGTGACCAAAAGACATAACTTTGGTAACCTTACACACTTTTTAAAAATGCATTTTCTTTGGTCTGATATCTAACCAAACTCTTTTGTGAAAGTGTATTTAAAATAATATTTCAACAACAGAAACATAAAGACCCCCTATTAACGCCTGTGTTTCTGCAAACTGCTCTCCTCGTGTTTAACCCAGCCATGAGGCCTATCGTTGTCAGTCTGTCAGTTAGGCAAATGTCGGCTTAGGCACCTGTTTGCATGACATCACCGGCGGCCTGGAACACACTTGCACCACAGACCTCAAACAAAGTAGCTCTTCTTGCATTGTTTGCACTCAAAAGAACTGATGTCAAGCCAACTGATGTCATTGTGTGCCTTTGTGTGATTGCTATAGTAACCAGGCAGGTGGAGAGCCCGGGGATGATGTCAGCGTGAAGGAAGGTATACAAGCAGAGCACTGCTGGCCCCGCCCTGTGCCTTCAACTACAACAAAACGCAAAGCTGAAGTTCTGTCAGTGTGAAAACTGTGTAAAGTGAACCTTTAACCTTATGCAAGACTGTACCAGCCTGCCTCTGAAACAGTAACCAGAACAATGATGGTGTCTGTGGTTGGCTGGCCGGGTTTTAGCATTGGCCGGTATGGCCTGCCACTGGAGCTGGCTAGTGAAGATTGGCAAGGGTTGGGGCGAGAAGGGCTATTCGCCAGTTTTTAGGGTGCACTGCGCATCCATTCACCTCAAGTCAGGCATCACTGTCTATTTTGCAGAGACTGTTGTACCTGGCGCTTGGAGGGGTGTTGCAAGAGACGGGTTTTAAGCAGAGGCGTAGCTATCAATAGTGCAGCTGGTGCACTGACACCGGTGCGCAATGTTGTGAGGGGTCGGCCTCACTCCAATTTGTGGCTTTTTTATACTACCAAACCAGGGGATGGCGGTCTATTTTCCTCACTTGCATTAGGGCCCTTGGAGTCCTTGCTACTCCACTGGTTTTACGTATTTGCCTGACTCCGAGGTGGTCCAGGGAGGACCATACATAGGTTGGAGTGGTACTGAGTGCCACGACTGTGCTCTGAATGTGTCCCTCTCGGTCTTTGATCAGATGAAAGGCATGATTTTGGGAAGCCATTTGGCCCCTGCACAGCTGAACCAAGAGAATTGCCCTTTAGAAATCTTTTTAATGGTCATAGTGCCAAGTTACAGTTTAACATTTCACCCGGCCTTGACCAATTGAAACGACTTACAGATGTTGTTTTTTATTATTGTCGTTATAAAATCACAAAGCATATTATCAAACTCTATCAAAACCAGATTTGGGGATCTGACATTCCCTGCACAGGGGGGAATTTCGTTGAACTGTGCCTTGAAGCAATTTATACAAAGTTTGGAATGGCTGCCAACTCGTGTTTAGTCTAACATGCAGAACGTGTCTTTGTGTTCGGAATGACTCCTGAGTTTCTGTCACCACACTTGTGTAGTGCTTTGAAGCAGGCTATTGTTACGTGTGACACTCGCTAAAATGTAGGTTTTTGAATCTTCACAATTTATGGCTTTCATAAAATAACGACTTCTTCAGCACTTTACAACAACATCCAATCAATGCACATGCTTGACAGACGATGTCATTCTCAACTTCAACACAGAGGTTAGAATACACAGTTGTAATTTAGCACCAGAAAGAGCAAAAATAAATGTTGCACCAATTGTCTAGTTTAACATTTCTGTTTTGCACTGATCAGTTGGTTAAAAGGTTTATACAAAATTCCACAGCACAAGTACAACGTATGTAATCTTGGACTGTTAGTACACATTTGAGAATCCTCTATGGCCATTAAATTAGATTTATTTTCACCAAGCTTTACCTTAGACAACTTGAGAAGCAGGCCAATGTTCAATCTGTGGTTGCCATTTTGTTGGGGACACCGGGACTTTGCTACAAAATGTACTGAATGTTCGTGTATTTTGATTCGGGATTTTGTTTCCCAGTTTCAATGTATTCCTATATATTACTGTTCATCTCCCTAGCATGTAAATTAGTGTTTGTTTTTTCACAGTCTATACGTGAACTCTCTTGGCTGACAAAGGTGTCCAGGTATCCAGGTTTTTTGGACTCTGATATGTGTTTTTACTAAATACTGTGGCAGAGGAGGCAAGCTTTGCAGTTCTGTGACTAGCTCATCCAGACCAGTTTCTTATTTATATTTTGGTGTTTGTAGTCCTGAAGTGAAAACGTGATAAACAGGTTTAACCTGGAAAAACAGGACTGGATGAGCTACTCACACATGCAACTGGTAAGCCTGTGGCACCTTTGGGGCTGTAATGAGAAGCTCAGGATGGTCTGGGCATGCTGTACTCACACTATTTGCTTGACACATTTGGTGTTGAAAGTACAGAAACTGAGAAATTAGGCAGGGAGTAGAAAGAGGAGCTCAAACGCACCACTGAAGAGCTTCAGAGTATCCTGGGAGTCCCACTGAAGGAGTAAGCAGGAGTTTGTACTCAGACTGAGGTTCCAAAATGTGCAGGCATTGGTACAGTGCTTACTGGGTGCCCACAGGCCTGTGTTGGTACTAAAGAAGGCAGACTGCAGTCCATTTGGGATTCTTCTCGGTGTTCCCCATTGTGAGTGCTTTTTGTCTTTCAACACTAATATATTGAAAAGGTGCGTGAAGCGCCTTACACGTAGGCACTACACCGACTTTTATTATCTAGAATATTGTAGAGTAATCACATACCATCCTCTAGCAACCGAGGTTCACCCTCTTGTTTGTGCATTAAGTAGCTGCTGCAGTTACTACTTTTGTTCTAATCATTATTTAATTTTGTTATTGCTCTTCGACATCCATTTCTCAGTTAACGTGATCACCTCATCTTCGTATTAGGAGTTGGAATCGTTCTACAGAATCCCTTAGAACACTGCCTAGAATATTCTCTACTAGCTCTCACCTAGAAGCCATGGACAGTATCAATGATTAAGGGTCTCTTTTTGTTCTCCTCTAAAAGAAATGTCAATTTGGATGAAGCCATAAATCAGCATTTCCCATCATTGCCACCAATAGCTCAGTTTCCATGCAGCCCATGCAATGTGTCATCCAGTGGAAAGAGAGTGGAGTTGTAGCCGTCGCTTGCCCTCAGGGTTCTTCACCTGTGAGAGAGAGAGTCAACCTGGCTTGTAAGTGTAGTCGTGGTTTGTAATTTTTTTCTCATGGGTGAGGCTGTACTGACTCACATCTGCAGGTCAGTGCATCCCTCCCATGTAAACACTTGTTGACGTTGCCAGTGTCTGCTTGGAAGACGCCCTGGAAGACCAGATTAATTTTGTTCACTGCTTTCACTTTATATCTCTATTTCTATGCCTATTTCATTATTGCTTCTTGGTCTTTTATTGCATGTGTGCCAGATGATTTTCTTATAAGGGTGCACTATTCCCATATGTATTGAAGCAGAGATTTTAACCACGTCATTGGATTTGCAAGAGGTTATTGATCAGGGGCGTCATCAGTTTTTGCTCTATAGCCACAGCTGTTTCCCATCACACCCCTAGGGTGAGTCACTGATTCACAGCAATTGCAGGAGCGTGATGTATGCATCCTGTCAGAGAACTGGTGCAGGAGACGCTTGCGACATTTGCCCGCTTCTGTTCACGCGCGGAGTGTCGCTTCCACTAAAATTATGGTGACTTTTAATGAGGCTGAAAGTGTGGCTTTAAAACAAGAGGTCATGGGAGGAAGCTTATGGTGGGGAGGCTCTGGAGTAATTCAAGGACATTGATGTCATAATGGTTGAAAGGTTGGTAAATGCGTGCCTCATCTTCTGGCAGCAGTGGTGTTAGAATTCATGATAGGTACCAAGGGTAAGGCAGAGACTGTGAGAACAACAGTCTAAAACCAAAGACGGAGTTGGATGCTAGATTATTTAGTGGGCAGACTCCATGTCGGTGTGAACTGACATATCTGCTGTTGCAACCTATGCATCTATTCCCTGTTGTAACCTCCATAGCTATTATTTGCAGAAATAACTGCAAAGTTGCATTTTCTTGGCCACACCCAAGAGGACTGGGTTCTTGAAAGCCAGATAATATATTCTTCATTGATGTTTTCTTTGTTTCTGTTACTTGAAGTGTTTCTCCTTACATGAACAGAGTTACTGTTTGGTTGACACCTAAAACACCAGGCATGCTTGATGTTACACGTACCATGAATTGACATCATGTCGAGATATGAAGTTCGTAGTTGAGGTTCAACAGGTCTGTGCTATGCATGTGATACTATCCAGGATACATCTGTAGTTAAGAAATGAGAGTAATCTCAATCTTTCTCCCTGTGAGCTCCTTAAGTGGTGATTTGGTGGTAGCATTGAAATAGCAAAGGGGTCAAAGTTCTTGTCCTTAATAAGGACTCCTATCTCAGAATGGTTTATGAAGTCGTAGAATGTGCTGATACAGGTTAGATGAGGTGCACCCGAAAGGTAGCTCTGAAAAGTAACTAAAATGTGACTGCCCTTTGTTGTGGAGAATAAGTTGAAGGAGTAAGTGAACCCATCTTGCACGTTAGGGATTAGATGCCCCAAAATTGTTCTTAACTTACTGACAATTAGCACAGACACAAACAAACATTATGCATGTTCTCCTCATCTCTGATGGATAATGACTCCTTGCTTAGGACATGCCCCAGGCGTACAGCATGCTAGAGCGAAACGCTACTCACCAGATAGTGCACGAGGGAAAAAGGGAAAGGTATGTAGTGCTCTCCCAAACTTGGAGAACCAGAGAACAAAAGGGAAAAGTGCAGGAGTAGTGATGAGCCACTTGCCATGGTGGAGGAAACAAGCTGAACTTCAACACATCAAAGCAAAGCTGCTCTTGAACACCCCTGAGACTAACAAGTGTTAGCATTCTCTTGCTACCCTTAACTCGTTGGCTCTAATTGAAACTGCCCTTTCGTTCTCGTTCGTATATACTAGTCAACCAAACCAAAATTGACAGACCACCTGTATAACCCTAGTTCATTTCAGCCTTTTAATGATCAGCAAGGATCACGAACCTTAAGTCAAGCCAAGCGGTATTTAACAGCAGCTATAGATGACACTGTAGCCCTAACTCGCAGACCCGTAACCCACCCCAGACATACTTTCTGGTGTTGCCGTGTTGTATGCTGAATCCTGATGCTTTACGGGCAGTGTCCTTTGACATTATGATGTCAACACTGACCAATAAGGAGTACATTTAAAAGGACACTCAAACCTGAGAGGCATCTTACTCATACCTCTGTACAGCAACAATGTGTGTGCCTAATCATCCACTACCAACTACCTTACATTACTAATAAAACACTTTTTGAAAATTAAAGGCCTGATTTAGATCTTGGCGGATGGGTTACTCCATCACAACAGTGACGGATATCCTGTCTGCCGCAATGTAAATTCCATTTTATCCTATGGGATTATATTTCGGCAGACAGGATATCCGTCACTGGTGTGACAGAGTAACCCATCCGCCAACAACTAAATCAGGCTCTAAATCTAAAATGTGAGCATCATCTTACTATCTATTTACATTATACTAATGTGAATGAAATGCTTGTAAGAACTCTCATCCCATGGTGAATCCCCAGAAATATTGTTCAAATAAACACCATAAAGAACTTGGGACCAGGTCTAGTGAAGATATCTGCGTGACTGACTTTCAGGACAAGCAGAGTTTTCAGGCTTCTGTGGTCTGTACTCTGATGTGGAGCCTGCCTGCTGGACCTGTGAGTGCCTGAAATCTGAAAAGTAATGATCCCAGAAGAGCCTGCAGCTGCTGGGAAGAATTTCCATTCACTGCCTAGCTAGGCGACTGAACGAATGTGTAGACAAGTCAAAAGCATGGGATTACCCCACAGGGACTGTGTGAGTGAATTAACTTTGCTGGAAGCATTGCTGAGGACATGCAAGAGATGTGTATGTTAGTACAGTTATTAGACCTACAGCACCACATCTGTTTGTCCCCCAGCTGAAAGTCTCTATTTTGGCAGAACATCCCTTCCCGTGGTACTTCTCTGAGACAGATGGAATCATTGGTGCTGTAAGAACTTTGCCCCATTTGTAGAAATATTGTTTCCACAAATGATATCCAGTGTGATCTACTAAGCAGCAGACCACAGTTGTGGGGAAATGTTCAAGGATGTATCCTGAACAAAAGCAGCATTCGGCAAACAGGCAAAAGGACAACTGACCAACAAATGGCTTCTACAACGAGTAGTGACTATATTGCCCACAATAAGTCACTGGAAAGCATGGAGTTGTAATCTCAAGATTTTTCTAAAGTTAGGAAGGAGTTCTGCTCAGTTTTTCTGACCTTGTGGAAGCCTCATTCAAAACACCCTTCAGCTTTGTCCTACTGGATTAATTTCTCCTCCACAACATGTTGTAAGTCCGAAGGTAAAGTCCTGGACCAACCCATTCCAAAACCTAAACCATGTACATTTGTGGGTTAGCACTAATCAGTCCCTGTGTCTCGTTGAAGA
Organism: Calotriton arnoldi; assembly: GCA_963921515.1. NCBI lineage: Eukaryota > Metazoa > Chordata > Amphibia > Caudata > Salamandridae > Calotriton > Calotriton arnoldi. The sequence continues at coordinate 221,514 of CAWUFW010004013.1, read as the reverse complement.
TCCACACGGGAATTTTGTACATTTTTTAGGATTTTTACATTTTAACTTTTTTCATTTAATGTTTTTTTCCATTGTTCATTATGGGAACACATCTATTTATCCAGTATCGCTTTAAACTTAAAGGCAGGTTTGTTAATCTTATCTCAAATCATTTTTTGTTTGGTCCTTTCAGTTCTTTATTTATTTAATGGATTGCTGTTTGGAATGTTGTTTCACCACTCAGCCTACCCATAGCTCTCTGAAGGTGAACTTGCTGCTCATTCTAAGCAACTGAACAAGAGCCAAGAATATGGTTGTGGAAAATTGGTTTACCTTGCAAGTTCTCTTAATCAGCTGGTGTATGAGCTTATTCACAGCTCACGAGGACAGTGACCACTCTTCCGTAGACCCTCTGAGATGCAATCATTACAATTGCACGGTCGCAACAAGCTCATGTTTTAATTGAAAATAGACTTTGTGATAGTTTCACTGTGCTTCCATGCAAACGAACATACATACCACTGGCTGACTTACGTTGTAGTGTATTCTAGAAAATGAATACACATTCCTTCTCAGTTCGTATGATATTCTACCAGCAAATACTACAATGTGGATCAGAAGGGAAGCAGTTCTGGAATCTCATTACATGAAAATAGAGTTTGCCTAAGTATACACGGTTTGTATTCTACCATGAAGTAACACCAAGGTGGAGAGGGATTAGCAAAAGCAACACCACTCTACCTTCCGGGAAAGTAAGCTGAGCACCCTGTTCACCTACCTGCCTGCTTTTTCTGCTTCATTTTTCCACAATTGTGTCAAACAGAAATGTCTCTGATGGCAAAAAGGTGAGAAAGGGTAACTGTCAGGGCCTCTGTAAACATTGAGAAAAGAGTGGGAGGAGACCTCAGCAACAGCCCTTTTTGCCGCCAAGTCTCAGAAACACGTCATTGCCCCCATGCACTACACTATCATTTGAACCAGCGAAATGCTTGCCTGGATGTAGTTTGCAACTGCCTTCTCAGTGGAAGTACAGCCATAGCACGTTGGAACATCAAGGTGACATTGTAAGTGCCAGAGCCTTACTTGCAAGGGAAGTCCATGCCTGCCCAGCAGCACTTACAGGCAGAACTGCCACGGGCAGTGGATTCCTGTCATTGAGAATTTGTTTGACATGGCTCAGATATCCATACTGAAGCAGTAGCTACCACCACAGTTGAGAATTACTGCTGCTTTATGTATTGATAGGCCTTGTCAATTTAGCCATCTCTTACACATTCTTTGATGTCGCCTTTTTGCCACCCAAGATATTGCAGTAGGTTAATGAGTAAAGCAGATTGCAATCAATGTCCTTGGCCCTTTCTCTGTAAATCTACGGCTTATATTTAACATTTTACAAGTGCCTAAGGTAGGGCCGAGTGTTTCGCATGCGGCACACAGTACCACACATTACAATACAGAATGAGGGAAAAGAAATACAAAGGGGAGTAAAGGCGGGCACTTAAGCCAACAAGGGATGGCAGGGTTTCCTCCAGTGGCATAATATGCAGAGTTTGGCATCCGTGAGTGATGTGACTAGCCATCTGCAGTCAGGTAGATCTGAAAAGTCATGGAGAAGCGCAAAGTGAGGCGAGGGGGTAATCCAGATGACACTATACTGTCGTAGGTGCCCCCAAACTTGAAACCAGTGTGGAACAATAGCTGGGCAGGGCCACAGTATGTGAAGGAGATTGCAGTGGGTGGCGTTGCATAGACAGCATAGGTCATGGGGTAGAAGTTTGGCCCTATAAAGCTTCCAGGGAGTCTAGTACCAGTCCTGCAATATTTTAAAGTAGAGGAACTTCAAGCGGTGTTACCTGAAGGCTCTATCATGGTCTAAGAGAAGAGAAGCGCAGTCTACCGGGGAATATGCTTCTCCCAGGAAGGGTTGCCATAGGAGTCAGTTTTCTGAGAGGGATGGAAGAGAGTATTGGCCTATAATAACAACCATGTAGGAAAACCGGATACTAGTCCCCTATACTGGCTGGAGGCCTAGAAACACTGTGGAATGGGGGATTGTGACAGTTCCTCAGTCTGCGAGATGCCGGATGTCCTGAGACAATGGAATAGCTGGTGGTGATGCCATTCTTTCTTGGGCCTGAGCCCAAATTCTGTGCATAATTGATAAAAAAAATGTGAGCCTACCTCAATCGAGGACATGATCGCGATCTTGAATGCCACAGCTCCTCCTGGTTGTCCAATGGAGTTGTTCCAAAGGTGGCACGCCGGTGTAGATATGGGGCCACCCCCAGTAGCTGGTACACTTCCCACTAGGCCCATGAAGTCACTGCCAGGATCGGGTATGGGGCCACTCTTGGATCCTTGAGCCTGAGGTGTGGGGGCAAAAGCGCAGTTGTGGACAAAAGAAGGTGACATTCCAGGCCTGTCCAGAAGGGGTGTTCCCTATCAAAGTGCAGGTGGGCTGCTCCCTGAGAGAGGTGGTAAGCCACATGGTAGGAGGTGAGATGAGGCAGCCACAGGCCTCCGGGCAGTGTGTCAGCCCAGAGTCGGGTGATGCAGATGCGCAGCTTTTGCCTACTCCAAACATAGGAGCGGATGTCGATTTGGATCAGAGCAAGCAGTGTTTTGGGCACCCAGAGGGGTATCATACCAAAACTGTATTGGAAGTGAGGGGACAATCATTTTCACAGTTTGTAACTTGCCCCAGAGGGACAGATTAAGTTGGGACCATTTCAAGAAATCTTGCTTGCGTGTTTCAGGAGGGGAGAAGGTTATCCTCTACCATATGTTAACCCAAATGCCTAGATAGCGGAGCCCGCTCACCACCCAGGCCATGTTATGTCCATCGATACACAGGGGTAGTGGTTCCCTTTATCAGAAGGGCCTAACTTTTTGCCAAGTTGACCATACAACCTCAGAGCTCCGAAAAGTCCTCGATGATGGACATAACCACTGCTATCAAGGATTGCGGTTGAGAGAGAAGCAATATGTCATCTTAATAGAGCAGGATCCTGGTCCCTCCGACTTCTGTGGGAATTCCTAGTACCCCTGGTGATCTATGTATTGTGGCCGACAAAGGCTACATTTTCAAGAAGAAGAGTAGCGCACACAGAGAGCAACCCTGTCAGGTACAGTGGCTAACCGGAAATGTCTTGGATAGAAGCCCTCTCCAGGACACTTCAGCTGATGGGAGTCAATTTTTCCAAAATAAACCACGGACAGAAGGAGGCTCGAATTCCAGATCACGAAAAACATCGGACTGGCACAAATACGACTCCAACCGACGGGTGGAAGTTAAATACAGTTTATCTTTGAGGCTCCAAACCGGCTGGTGGAGATCCTTATGATTTTTCCTACCTATACCTGACCAAGATATTAGTATTCGCAGGGCCGCCTACGAATCTGCTTTTGGGCTGCCATCTCTCCCCCCTCCTGCCCTGAGGAAGACCCGCTTGGACGCACTTTCACTTCTTGCGTGAAACACAGGGTCGAAACGTCAGCGTAGTGTATATGTCTTCACAACGCTTTTGATCACAGTCCCATTCATCATTGGATCATTAAGCATATGTGCTAATAATAAGGACATTTATGAAATCTTTCTCCCTCCCCAATTTTTTGCACAATTGTTTCTGTATATAGTGGACTATATTCATCACCATTCACCAAATGTCACTGTTTCACCACAGTCACCTTCTTCACATTGTAATTGAAATTGTAACTTGCGACAGCCTTTATTATTTGATTTTTTCTTAATATATTATTGATTCAAAAATGTTTGGTGTGTGTTATATCTTTATTGGTTTTCTTTGTAAATCGTTCATATTGGTTATAAGTAAGCTGTTGCTACTTGTCCTAAATAATTGATACCCCGACAGAACCATTTTTTCCTTTAAAATACGTATACCCAGGTTCTGAGGGACACCGGGTTGCCCCATTACGTTTATCACGGGAGTCATACAGAAGGCAGACCCTTTGAATGAATGTGTTCCCTAAGCCCATGCAAGACATTACCTGAAAGAGGTATGGCCATTCAACTCGGTTGAGTACCTTTTCAGCCTCCAATGAGAGTGCTAGCATCTGACCAGGTCATCATTAACAAGCCACAGGAGATGCAAGACTGTCCGCATATGATTACGAAGCCCATCTGGGATTCATGAATCAATTGCGGGATCACCCTCCCCAACCACTTTGCTAAGACCTTGGCCATCAAACTGAGGTCAATCAACATTTATGCGACAAATTGGGTGATAGCTTATGCAGTCCAAAGGGTCTTTATTGTCTTTAGGTAGAAGGTTAATGATTGCCTTATTGGATATGGCCACCAGTGATTTTCCCTCCATTATCTCGTTAAAGGCTTAGGTGAGGGGAGGTACAAGGATTTCGCTCCCGATTTTATATAGTTTGCCAGGGAACCCATCTTCCCAAGGCGACTTGCAGGATGGGATCCCTGAGAGGACATCCACCACCTCCTCCTCTGTGAATGTTCCCTCAAAGACCCGCCTGACCTTCAAGGGTCAGGACTGAGAGATATAAGGAGGCAAGAAAGTGCTTAATCCGGTTGTGGCTGGTGCCCAATTCCGGCAAGTAAAGAGCCACATAATAAGCCCCAAAGTGGTCCACAATATCCCTGTGTTCCAGCAAGAGTAGACCAGTGGGTTCCCAGATCACCGGGATGGCGAGCTGGGATTCCCACTGCTTTTGCTGAGCAGCCAGTAGCCTCCGGGCCTTTTCCTCATGCTCGAACTGACGCCTTTGAAATTTGACCAGTGCCTTTTCCGCTGCTGTCATAAAGAATGAATTCAATCTCAATCTAGTTGGGTCTGCAGGGCCTAAGTAGGGGTGTCTGCATATTGAGCTGCAAGAGAGCACACCTCGGTCTCTAGGGCTTAAAGCTCAGAGTAGGTCTTGTGCTTCACTAACACTGAGTCATGTATCATTTGCTCCCTTAGCTTAGCCTTACACACCGCCTATATAATTATGTTGGAGCCCACGGAGTCCTTGTTATCTAGAAAGTAAGTATAGAGATGGCTGTGGAGCTGTGCTTTATCCTCTGGCGTTTTGTAGGCAAAGGCCTTACATTCTCCACCGAAATAGGGGTAGATGAGTGACACCACATGTCTAGGTCAAGGCAGACCGGGCAGTGGTCGGTGATGCCTCCATCCAAAATGTCACAGCTTGCCACGTGTGGGAGTGGGCTCCTCTGGAGTAGAAAATAATCAATTCGGGACCGAGTCCCATGGGGGCAAGAGAGGACGATATAATCCATCTCCTATGGATTGAGAAAGCGCCAAATGTCACAGGGAGTATGATCGGCAAGGAGGTCATGAAGCAGTGCCCTGGCACACCTATTTGGATGTCTATTCACCCTGTCCTGCCCAGAGTAGGGTGAGGGACCACATTCCAGTCACTCCCCAGTAGGACAAGCATCATTCCAAATTGCAGCAGGAGCTGTGAGAGGCAAGCCAGGAAGTGAGCCTGGTCAGCCACAGGGCATATACTGAACCCACCATGATAGAGCATTTTAGAAAAACCCATCAACCTTCCAAGCCCGTTCACATCTGGAAGACCTGGCATGCCAGCATTCGCCGCAGCAGTATTACCACTGCACACTTCTTGGAGATGCCCGGTGCAGCACAGGTCTCCCTGCATCATTAACAGCCCTACTACTGTTGATGACTTTACCCACCCAGTCTCATCCTAGTTTGAGCAGTTCCGCATGGGAGAGGTGTGTTTCTTGTAATAAGGCAATGTCCGTTTAATGTGTAGGTAGTGTAAAACTTTCTTGCGCTTAACATAATGTGTCATACCATTGATGTTGATGGATACTACGCTCAGCGATGTAGACATTCCCGGGGAGAGGGAAGGGTGGAACAGGAGACAATAGGAGGGAATTGACCCCCAATGACATGCACCGCTGGAGACGATAAGAGACAGAAATAGGGGTAGGCTAGGGAGGGGAAGGTGCAGGAAAGGGAAATCTGAAGGTGGAACTAGCGACTTTTAGCTCAAGCTTGTACCTGTGCCATGCATGGCCAAGCCAGAGCCCGTCCCACCCGCCAGAGAAGAGGGTGAGGTAAAGTCCCCAAAGCTGGCGGCAGCGGTGGAAGGAGAAAACCATGGGGGGGGGGCATAAATAATCGACAGTAGAGGGTGGATCACACAAGCTGCAGTCTGGGTGGGTGAGGAGGCATTCCGCGGGAGAAAGAAAGAAAGGGGATTGGGAGTAGGTATAGAACTGAAAAGATCTCTCCTGCAGTCTCGGAGCCGAGACACAGGATAGGAAAGGGGGGACGGGAGAATCAAAAGAGACATCCAATTGGATGTGGCTTATTCCATTGTGTGGGAAAAACCGGAGGAAGGGGAGTGGACAGGTTTTGAGTATATCTACTCTACTACTCTGCTGACCAGGGCACCTGGTTCAAACAGTATGAAATGCAAAAACATTCAATTTCGAGGCAACATTGACCAATGGGCAACACAACAATTGGGTAGGAAGGGCACAATCAGTGCTCTGTACTCTCACTGTCAATCCTGGGCGAGTGTTTCAGGGTGTCCCTTATGGCCAGGGCATCAGATTCAAACATCACACAACTTCAAAACTTGTAAATGCAAGAACACCCATGGGCAATGGGCAGCACAGCAGATAATGAAAAAGTCACTTGTTTCAGTGAGGTCTGTCCATTGAAGAGTCCTCCAGCTTGTCTAGGAAGGCCTCCAGTTCACCAAAGTCCACGAATTCTAGGGTCCACCCCTAAAAGATCACCTTCATTCTTGCCAGGTCGAGTAGACCATATTTGAGATCTTGGTATTTCGGCCAGGGGCGGAGCTCTATGAACCTCCTGAACTGGACATTAGTTACCACAGAGTAATCAGCAGCAAACGAAATGCTGTTACTGCCAATGAGGAGAGATTCTGATGCCAGCCTGGCTGCCTGGAGAATTGCTCAGGTGTGTTGGTGGCACAGCTCACAGGCGATGATTGGGCGAGGGGTATTGGTGTCAGAGACACAGCCGAATTGCTGCCGGTGCGCCCATTTGAGTTCAAGAGTCTCCGGGAGGCACAAGTGGAGGAGCTCGAGGAGCATGGACGTTAAGTAGGTGATCATGTCCGATTGTTCCGCACCCTCCAGGACTCTGTAGATCTTGAAATTATCCCTTTGTGCCCTGTCCTTCAGGTCAGTCACTTTCCGGTGGAGAATGTCAATATCAAGACCCCAGTCCGGGAGAAGCTTGTACTGGGCTTTAACGGTGTCCATGTGGTTGTCAACCTCGTCCAGTCACGTACGAATCATTGCCATGGTATGCTTGATAAATCTTACCTCTGTAGAGAGGTTGGACATTTTCGCATCTTGCACCGTAACAGTAGACCCAATGGACGAAATATCCTTAGGGAGCACCTCCATGTCTGGACCTGCAGTCGTAGGAGTCACCGGTGATGGCTGGGGTCACAGGTGATTGAGAGCGTCTCAAGTTGAGAAAAGCAGTTGGGCAGGCGGTCAGTCATTGATTCGACATGCGGGGGAGAAGATGTGGAAACCGGGCACATGGATTCAGGGACTCAGGTGCATGGAAGGCTGAACGGGGGATGGTGGGCTGTGCTGCAGGCACGGGTGGCGATCTGCAATACCAGCTCCTCAGTCCAGGCGTCGGTCGACCATTGTCACTCCCCATAGCACCTTGGCCAGACGTCATTCAAGTGGCACGCCTACTAGCCTGTGTGCCCTCCATGGGCGCCAGAGGATTAGGAGTCCGGTCAACCTCTCTCAGTGCACAGAAGTTGAGGCCCAACTGGATGGGAACTTGGAAGCTGCCTGGCCCCCGATGCGCTTTCAGCCGAGAATGGATGGTGCGAGTAGCAATAGGGTGTAGGGAAGAGTTCCCCTTAACCGAGGTCCAGGGCCAAGTCCAGGCAGGAAGTAGGGTGGAGAGGTCTACTGTCTTACTCCACTGCAGCAGAAAGGTAATGATGTAGCTAGGGAGAGCGTGCGGTTGTAACCGCTGTGATGGGTTCAGTTCCTGAGCCCACTCCTCCACCCATGTTGTCCAAGCAAGGGGGGCCAGCAAGGAAAAAGGGGGGGCAGAGCCAGGAGGATGTCACCTCAATCAGTAGTATCTGTAGAAGATCACATCCACAGTGGGGCCAAGCAAAGCAGACTAGACCTCGGACCCCAAGTGTCCTCAGGGGCCGCAAAGTTGTCAGTGCAAACGGCTTCTGGGGTCACTCACATGGGGGAGGGTTAGCACGTGTCCAAGAGGCCGCATGTTGTGATCCCAGGCAGAGACTGCAGCAGGAGTCCCTATGCTGCGCCTGTGGTGGAGCAGGTCACCAGAGCTCCGTGATGTCGGTGGTGCCACTGCCAAGTGATGAGGATGCTGTCCGAGTAGAGCAAATGCCCCGTGAGAAGATCGCGCCTCCAGAGGTGGCAGCCAGCCGCGTGCTCAGGAAAGGCTGGTGCTGTGACAATGTCCCTAGGCCTCAGTCCCCCTTCTGCTCATCTCCTCTCCTCTCAGCTCCGGAGGCAAGTCTGCCCAATCACTCTCATTCCAGAGATCTCTGCTGTGAATTGGGGCCAGGCAACAATGCCCATAGCCTGGACGGATGAGATGGCTGGTGAGGCACAGAGCCGAGTCAGGAGCAGCCATCTTGGTATGCTCCAACCTCCAACTCCCTCATTCACTTTACTAATTTTTGGCCATAGTAATTATTGTTTTGCTCTGTTTTCTTAGTTTACTGAGTTTTAAAAAATTCAGCTGTTTAGTAACATTGCTCATGCAGGAGGCATTTAATTTTTAGAATGTTTTTTTCCGATTTAGTTATTGAGGCACAGTGATCATACTACTATTCGGAGCATGCTGTGGTTAGCAACTGAGCTGTGGTCCAGTTTCCTGATATTATAGTCTCAGCCAACAATATTAAAATCTGTGGAGATACTGCATGGTTTGTGTCTAGTTCCTGACTATTCACGTCATTCTACAATTTGTGCTGCTCTGGTCGTAGTCACGGCCTAAACTCTCCATTAATGCGTACCTATTAGTACGAGACTGGCACGCATTTATACTCTATGAATTTAGGCTCTAAAGCGCCTCTCTCACTGTCTACATCAAATTTCCCCATTAAATAAAAATCACTGTTCTGCTCCTCACTATGAAAATGATTGCTTTTGATAGATTTTTTTTTGCATGTTGACAATGGTTTATAAAATGATGCTCGAATCTAATAGCTTTACTTAATCCATGCAGGTGGACTCAGCACTTTTAAACAGAACCATGAAAACCTCTGTGATAACTCCCTCCAACTTCAGGAGTGCCCAGACGGAGGGGGAGCATTGATGGTGCCATCCATACTACCTCAGTCCATCCCATCCACCCCTGACATCGAAAACGCAGAGCTAACTTCCATATTGCCCTTTCTGTTTCTCGGGAATGAACATGATGCTCAGGACTTGGAGACAATGCAGAGGATGAACATTGAGTACATAGTCAATGTTACCACCCACCTTCCTCTGTATCATTATGAGAAAGGTATCTTCAACTATAAGCGGTTGCCCGCCACTGACAGCAACAAGCAGAATCTCAGGCAATACTTCGAAGAGGCCTTTGAATTCATTGGTAAGTATCACACAATGATTTGAGAATATAGTACTTTTAATCAGGTTGAAATGGATTATTATATTTCAGCTATAGAAAGAAACCCGAATTGGGATGATCATTTATGCCTGCCTCTTGAATCATTTGAATATTGAAAGTTTCTTTGGTTAGTTCTAAACCAGATTGGGATCAAGTACTCAATAAATGCATCTTCGAAGTTCCCAGGGCTTAGAATGCTGGTAGGGTGCCAAGTATAAGGCTTCTCTAAGATGTTATTTAAACAGTTTCAGTGATGTTACAAAATTAAACAATGTAGAAATTAAATAGTGGAATGGCAGATGTATAAATTAAAATATTTTAGTTTCCCCAATCTAAATGATCAAAATCGATCATCACTTAAGGCGGCTATAAACAATTAATGGTCTTTATAATATAATAAGCAGAACAGGAAGTTGGCGAAAATAAAAAATGCCTGTCATCATTGAGGGGCATAGCTACTGCCTTCTGTGAGGGGAACATGTTGAATGGAACCAGCCTCTACGGTCTAGGCCACACGACTAGTACCTTTGTCACATTCCTGATTCATACTTCCCCCAGTGATATCATCAGTGGAGCAGTGCCATAGTAGAAGAGAGGTCTTCCCTCTTGTTAAGGTACTGTTTACAAAGCAGTATGGCCATATGGGTGCTGCATTTTGCCATGTTCAAGTTTAGTCCAGAACTAGTTTCCACTCGGAGCAGAAAAAAAGTACAGAGTGTGCTGAATCGAGTGGAAGAAATCTCCATCCAGGTTTGATAAATCGTGCATCTGCTCAATGATGTCCAATAAATGTGCATCAGATTTGAGTATGCTGGTCTAACGTAAGGCTTTTCGATGTTTATTGCAAAAATGTGGACTCCGACTCAGTAGCATGTTCCTTCTCCCCCATTACTGGGTTTGGGCAAAAGAGAGGAAGAAAAATGTTTAATTCCTTGCACTTGAATAGATCATGCCTTATCATGCACTTTGAGACTGAGGTCATTCATTGATGAGAAGGTGAACTGGAAATGATTAAAGACCCTTTATTTCTTCCTGTAAATCAAAACAAACATACAGAGCCGCTACAAGGGTGATTTAAGAGGTTTGAGTAACAATGTAACGTAATGTACTGCAGACATGATATTGCATGAGTAAGAAAGGTGAGAGAAGATGCTAACAGTACACAGTGTGTTTTAATAGTCCTAAAATATTGTAAAGAAAGCGACAACGGGTACATTGACAAAATAAGTTAGATGAAGCTATAACTAATATATATGGTTTGGTTATATACAGAGTTATCAGCGAGCACATTGTAGGGGAGCAGGTAGGTGTAATGATTCTAGTAGGGGTTATTATATTCAGTAAATAGATGAGTTTTGAGATCTTTTTAAACAATACACAGGATGAGGCAAATTCAGTTCGAGTTGAGAGAGAATTCCAAATATAAGGGACATTCCCAGAGAAAGAACAGTTGAGTGGTTCTGTTCCTACAGTGAGTATTTTCAATACAAAGAAGCTTGAGGCACCTTAGCACCCTACTGCTACCAGAGATTCCGCATGGTGTTTTCACCTGGAGAGTTAAATATGTCATGCGTGGCATTTTGTAAGTAGTGCTTTGTTTTCAAAGGGTAGGCATTTGTGGAACACAGAACAATGGCAGTTTGAAAAAATTAGACCAGCCATGAAGAAGAAATGAGAGCAACTTTAAGAGGAGTGAAACATATTTTTCGAAATCGAATGAGAAGTGCATGGTCATATTAAATACCCAAATAATAATAAATTTGAGCCTGATTACGAGTTTGGCGGGCAGGATACTACATCACGAATGTGAGGGATATCCTGTCCGCCATATTACAAGTTCCATTGGATATAATGGGATTGGAATACTGCGGACTGGATATGTGTTACGTTTGTGACGGAGTAACCCAGTCTGCCAAACTCGTAATCAGGCCCTTAGACATGTACTTTGAGGTCTGCCTTGAGAAATAATGGACCAATCACAAAGCAGTCTCAGCTGATATCTAGCACTTCTAGCCATAACTTTGACAGGTGAATCAAGGTGTAGCATGGTGCCTTGTGTGCAACCAAGAGATGGTTGGTGTTGATGATTTCTTCTTGAATGGTTCCTATCCAGAATGGACTTGCAGCCTAAAATATGGTTCCACTCGCAAAAAATATAATTTGCTTTAAATATATCTGGTCACAAATATTTTGCAAATGATTAATGCTAACATACACTGCCTATGAAAACCAGTGATTCGATGTTGTAACATTATCTGTGATTCTTAATTTAAAAAGGTCAGACATTCATTATGTCCATATTTTGTTCTGGCTGGGATCAGGTGCATTTAAGGCGAGTAGGTTTTTGTGTCATCGCTAAAAATGACAATTTATATTCCACAAAAAGTAAACAGATATGTTCTTTGGCATTCAGTAGATGTTTATCACTGCCCAAATCACTGGTGATGTATTATTAAGAATAATGTGAGCTTGAGTTAAAACCCCAAAATATTCAATCATGAGGCTTGCCGATTACAATTAGGTCTCAGGAACAGGTACTTAGCCCACTGAGCTCTCTTTCTGGGATATGAACCTGCAGCATGTAGGTTATACACAGCCCTTTGCAGCAAGCACCTTCACTGAAATGGATCAAAAACAGTCTCATCAAAAGCAAAATGTACATTTCGATAATCCTCTTTTAGGTCACTTTGGACACTTCATTCTGCATACATATTGCCAAGTAGCCACTGGGTGTGAAAGTGAGCACTCTCGAACGCAAAACTACATTATATTTTTTAAATATACAACTCCGTTTTATTCCAAATAGGATTCTAGTTCGCTACATTCAGATAAATATGTGTACTTTTAGGGATTGTTTAGGTCAGAATGCAGATGTAGGTTTAATGGTTGCTTCAGACACCGTGGCATAAGGAAGCGTCTGTGTGAGGAAGCATGCACTGCTGCTAGTTGTGTTGTAAATGGGCGTGCATGTGTGAAAAATAATCTTTATAATACTATAGCCTAAACAATAGGCATTGCCAATGCTCATTTCTACTTTCCTTCAGGTTTTGATTAGTGTTCTGTGAATCTTGTTCTCCAGCGTTTTCGAAAACAAGTAGGTCGGAATCAATGGCCTTTTTAGAAGGTTGCCTATAATAGCTTGAAGGTGACCTAAACATACCAATAAAGATGTGTGATTTAAGTTAATCTAGGCTTTGTACTTATTGCAGTTTCATGGAGATTTATGGTCTGTATCCGGACATCCTAGAGCTCTGTTGACTGATCTAAAAGATTCCTGGCTGTTTCATAAGAGTCGAAGAAGTAATTCACGCATTATAACCAGTATATTGGATTGTTACGTTGTACAGTAGAGTGGTGTGGAGTGGAGTGGAGTGGAGTGGCTTGGTGTATCATACAGTGTAGTAAAGTGTCATACAGTATACTGCTGTGTGGTACCGTCGAGTGGCATGTTGTATAGTGTTGGAAAGTGTCGTACAGTAGAGTACAGTCAAATGGCACAGATGGAGTAGAGAGTTGTGAAGTGGCGTATTGTACACTGTGGTAGAGTAGTGGTATATACTGTTGTAGAGTGTGGTGGCATAGAGGCGCGTAGAGTGAAGTGGCATACAGTCGAGTAATGTAGTCCAGTGGAGTAGATTGGAGATAGCGTACAGTGGAGTGGCTTATAGTGGAGTGTCCTAGACTGGTGTGGCTTACAGTAGAGTGGGCTAGAGTGGAATAGCAAAAAGTGGAGTGGGCTACAGTGGACTAACTTACAGTGGAGTGCCATACAATGGAATAGCGTACAATGGAGTGGCATACCATGGAATAGCATAGACTGGAGTGGCGTACACTGCAGTGGCATAGAGTGGAGTAGCGTAAAGTAGAGTAGTGTGCGGTAGAGTGGCGTATAGTGTAGTGGTATACACTGGAGTGGCGAAATAGTAGAGTGGGGTAGAGTGAAATAGCTTAGAGTGGAGCGGCGTAGAATGGATTTGCATACAGTGGAATAGCATAGAGTGGATTGGCGTACAGTGTATTAGTGTACAGTGGAGTTGAGTAGAGTGGAATAGCATACAGTAGAGTGGCGTACCGTTGAATAGCATAGAGTGGGGTGGCATAGAGTGGAGTAGACACAGTGGAGTGTCATAGAGTGGAGTGGACACAGTGGAGTTTCTGCCCAAATAGATCCTGGGTTTTAAAAATGAAGAAATTCAATTGGATGAGGGAGCATTTTCTTTCATTGCTTAATGAGGGTTTGCATACCTAAGCTTGGCTTAATGTCTCCAAGATATTTTACTGCCTGGCAGCAACCAAAAGTATGTGTTGCAGCAGCAGTTACTGGATGCTAGCCACTGGTTTCTTGAACCTGGAAATCAGTTCCCATTCTTGTTGCAGGCTTTGTGGGTTTGCAGATCAAAAATCAATGCCACATTTTTTTTTAAAACCCTGAATTAAAAAGTAAAAGTGTGACTTTGCATGGCCAGAAACCATGCACAGTGAGCACTGTTGACATAGGGGCTCTTGCAGGCCCCAGCATGCAGAGCCTGAGGAGCAGCTATGTAGGTAAAGTGAAAGCTGGTACAGGTCCGGCCCTGTGCATTTGGTTTGGTAGGATAAGGTTAGGAGAGGTGTTCGACCCAGCGGTTTCTGGCTCGCTGGGACGCATCGAAGCCAGACAGAATCCACCGTCCTAGATAGGATGAGTATGATACACTTGTCCGATAACCTGTGCTCACCCTTTGGTTGCTTGCCACAGACCAGTCAGGCTTATCCTCAGGGCCAAAGTGTAAAGTATTGGCACAACACCACCCTCGCAACACACTGAGTACACTACAAAAAAACTCCACACCGTGCGTATAAAACACTGGTCTTTGTATTACACGCACATTGAAGTTAAAATGACAAACACATTGGATATATGCTTTACAGTTATATGAAATTGTCGAATTCTCCCATTAGCAACAGAATGGCATGAACAGATATGTATTAGTCATAGGTATTCACTTGCCCCGTTATCCCCTCAGCCTCTTAATCAACATAAACCCATGCGTAGACTTCCCTGAGGTGTTCATAATCTAAACGATCCCTCCCACATCAAAAGCAACAGAAACATATATGCAGGCTGTTCAGAGGTATTCCACTTTCCCGCTAACACATTAGCATTAAACACAACATTCCCAATATCGCATACCCCGTACAGTTACTTGTAATGGTCAAGAAATCACCGGTTTTGATGCCGTCCCGTGTCCCAGCGCCTCAGCCACTCAAACTACACCAGCCAACAATACACGATGTACCCGCTGGCGACACTTTGATTAGATTGTCGAGACCACCTAAAGCGGAAGGAAACAGTTACTTGGTTTCTTCCCTCCAGACTTGGCTTTCAGGCACCCAGTGGCACCTTCACGAGTGTGGGATCACTATCCCCCCGTAGGCAAAAGACTGTGACACCGGGAGCTGGCGCACTTCCAAATTGGAGAAATGTTTCCCCTCAGGCGGAGGTGTGAGCTGCAGTTGCTCCAAGCTGCCAGCTGTGGGTGCACACAAGGCGCAAAATGACCCCTCGGTCCAGTCACGATATTTTCAACAACAGAGTACCTTGTGGCGTGGGTCTGGGGTGAGGGAGGCGGCGACTTTGGATGGAGGCCGCAATGTCAGAGCCACAATGTCAGACATTGTTGTCCTCCCGATTTGGAGGTCGGAGACAGTCTAGGCTTCCAACTCAAGTCTCGCGGACTCGGCAAACATCCTGCAACACCCCTTGGACACCACACACTACGGACTGCAAGCTAGCACAGATATCCGGTTGCAAGCACGGATCCCTCGGACTAGGCAAACTTCCCCAGTACTCTTTGAACTCCTCACGTTCCGGCACCCCAGGTGGGCCGCTGATCTTTACGAGCACACTCCTATGCACAGTTTGATTACGGTGTACGTCAGGACAGTCCTTGTCCCAACTGACGATCATTTTCACCAGTTTCCGCCGCATCCTGCGTGGTCCTTATGATCTTGTGGAAATGGGGAGATCCTTTCTGTCCCTGGGATCTTGTGGACAGGAGGGCAGCCAACTAACCCTTGGAGAGTGCTTAGGGACAAGGGCCACAACAGCTGGCAATTAGCTGCAGGCCAGCAACATCCAGGCAAAATCTACCAAGTGATAGTCCCCTTTCTGGAGCACAACAAGCCCCAGGCCACCACAAGTCTGCGGATAATCCAGTTGCTTTCCGTCCTGCCCCAATGGTTCCTCTTGTCGATGTCCCAGTGCTGAACCAGCTTAGTATGGTTCAAATCCCAAAAGCGTCACTCACTCCTGAAGGCAGAGCCCCAGTAGTTATACCCACAATCACCTTTGAAGATGAGATCAGTTCAAAAGGCCACCTTTGAAATGCACAGGCCCTCTCTAAATTTTGTCCTGTCTGCCATCCTACCCTCGGAGGCTTGATCAATATCTTTAGTGGGGCCAGGACCCTGCCCCTTGGAATGCAGGAGCCAATTCCACCCCCTCAAATCTGTCCCAGGAAGGACTATCAGAGTCAGAGGTCTGCAGTTCCCTTTGAGCCCCTAGTTTGTGGCCTTCTATCAGGAATGCAGAGATGTAGCTGTCCCCCCAGCACCCAGATGTGGATTGGAGACATGCTGACAGGCACACAGAGCCACGAGCACAGAAATGCCCACTTTCCCAAAGTGGCATTTCCACATTAGTAATGTTGAATCCACTTGCTTTACCGGAGAGGATTTGCCATTAATAACTCACCAATATCAAACACTATACTGCTACTCTTTTGCATGTAGGAAATACTGTTTAATATCCTTTCCACTTATCCCCCATTTTAATCAATGCGAGAAGGAGGCCCCACCATACCGAACACACCATACTGGTGCCATTTACTACCACTGCATGTAGCACACACGCGCACATGCCCTGCCTCTTCCTGACACTACACCCTGCCCCCAGGGAGTGCTCCGATGTAGCGAGAGACATGCCGAACCTTGGCATGGAGCTTTTTAAATGCCAAGCCGAGTAACAGTAATCTGCACACACAGGCCCGGCCAGGGCAAACCTGTGGAACGTTTGAGGAGCTACCGCAGTGGGTGGCACAACCAGTGCTGCAGACCCACGGAGGAGCATTTGAATTACATGCCCTAGGTATATGTCTTACCCCCAGACAAGGGACTTTCAACTAACTCAAATCAGCCAATCATGTATACACCAATCACCAGTGTGTATATGACAAGCCCAGCGCTTTGGCCCTGAATCGAAGTATCAAAAGCCCTCAAAGTTCTAAGGCTAACACATAGATCAGCAGAAAACCAGGAGAGACAAAAGCAAAAGGTCGAGGGAAAGCACCCTAAAAAGGTGTTTATTTATTTGCACTCATCTTGCTGTGGTGGATGTGTTATTTTTCTTACCTACTATGAATCCAGCTAGTATCCTCACCAGATCCTTAATTTGGCCTTTGTGTTTAGAATGTGTTCATTGATGGGAGTAAATAAATAAATGGAATGAGCCTTCTGGAGGACAGAAATGGTTATTCCAGCTCTAAATAAATCACTGGAGGCAGAGACTGAATTATTTACTCACTGAAGGGCAATAAATAAAATGATGAAAATAAATATTAAATCAATAACGAACACCACCAGATTAATTAAGCAAACTGAAACGTTAATGATGAAAATGAATAACATACAGACACTTCCATGCCAATGGAACACTTAAGCTGTAAGTGAAAGAAACCTCTTATGAAATTGAGAAACATCACTGTAAATTTATGAAGTCCCATGATGCAATGGGAAGCGAGCATGTTAAACACATTCTTAAATGCGAGAAATATCTTTAAAAAGAAGAAAGTAAAGAAGTACTAATTAGCTAATAGTCATGAGCAAGACCATGTCTGGTCGAAATTCGTCAGTTTATTTAACAGCGCCCCTGCACTTTTTATACAAATACATTTAAAACAAGCTACTGATCAGTATATATACCTCTTTCCTGGCTAGAAAGTCAACAATGTAATATATGTGTGTGTGTATGTGTGTAAGTACAGTATAAAAGATAGGTCAGCAAAGCATGAATAACACTAAAAATATATTCAGTGAATAAGGGTAATGCAACAATGCAGCAATAATGCCAGGCCCCTGGCTGTGCACACGCTATAATGTTTGCTAAGCTGTAATGTGCAGGAAGATGGGGCCACACCTCAAATGTAAAGACTGAAAACCAGAAAGCTGCTGTACAGAACCAGTAGTACTGTGACACTGGCTGCAGACAGCTACTGTTCACAAACTGGTTTTGACAGCCAGAGACGTTTTGTAACAAAAGGAGGATACAGTCTTCCTGCTAAAACAGTCTCTTTGTAGCTAGACTGTGACATGTAGGGTTCGTAACCCTGGAGGTTGGTGAGCATCTAAAGCAGCACAGAAAGCACGAGTTACAATGCACCTGTGGCTGAAAGGTAAAGGAGAGGGTCTCAGAGTTCATGTGTGCATTTACTGGAGCTAGGGATTTATGTAGATGTCCTGGTTTGCCTCCTGGGACAAGGATATCTTGCTACCTTGGGGGCCTAGAGACTCTGGGCTTTGCGGCTCCTCACGTCATGAGAACCACCTAAGGTTGCCAGAGAAGCATGTTTTGGCTATGATATGAGATGCAATCCTAAAACCACAAAATGATTCCCCCATACCATCCAGGTCCCCTTAGATCCGCCTACCTTGCTAGCCAATCGCCTTCTGGACCATCGCACACACATTGATCCGTGATATAAAGTAAAGGTGGTGCAAAGGACAGTGGTCACCCGACAAAGTCACAACTTAGTCTCACTTGCAGGTGGTTGTAGCAGAAATGTCCATAGTGCGACTCACAGTTGGTCATTGGGAAGAGCTACACGCTGCTGATAGATGCTCTTTCCAGGGCTTTAAGTGGGCTGGGCCCAAAAGCATGTGCTGAGACAGGTCCCTATCGGGCTCTCCAATTTTGCCATCACCCACAGGATGAAAAAATAAATCTGACCTCTGCAGCAGTAGCATCCTTCACTGCCTTTGATGTAACTTCAAAGAGACTCGCTATAGTTCTTTCACAGTCTCATTATTTCAGAATTGAAGCATTTTTAATGTTATATACAACGAAGCCATAGTTGTTGCTTATTTGTCTTATGCAACTAACAACCATTGGCAAAGCCAATACTCCTGGCGTGTTGTAGGTGTAATGTTACTTGTTGTATTATATATCTGGATGCAATGACAGAAGCAGAAAATTACCAGTCAGGCGGCACACTATGCTAAGTACAGATTTTAAGCTTACGTATTTTTAAGCAACGCCCCTAATTACATCGGCCACGCCCCTTTGAGTGATCCCACAGTTTTTTCATCCCACTTAAAGCCCTGGCTTGGTCCACATCTCTAGTTTCCTTGGGCTGGCCAGGGACTCCATGCAGACAGAATCACCAGAAGCCAGCCAGGCCAGTAAAGCTTCAGCAGGCCCTTCAAGAGATGCTGTCAGCTCCTGATGCAGGCCCCACCTATAGCAGGAGGGTCCACTCATGTCCAGGTCCAGTCGATATTTTGAGAGCCAAGAGGAAGAAAGGCTACCACCTCGAGAATGCAAAGTGGAGAGACCAATGTAGTGTCTCCTTTCTGAGTTCACCAAGCGTGTGACCTCAAGGAGTACCAAATGTGATAGGTGCCTCAGGATTACGGTCCCCACATACTGTTTCCAAGCGAAAAAGAATGTAGGAGACATCTCAGGAACAAAGCAAAATATGGCAGTGATGACACAACTACATAGTGTGCCAGAGTCCATACATAAATGCAACGCGAGTGTTGAGAAAAGGCATGCAGGACTGTGTGCACTAATGCATTTATTTACATGTCTAGAACCACATACAAATGCATGTGTGACTGAGAGCATTGGTTTCATATGTATGTATGCATGTGTTCACATGCGAGGTTAACTACAGGTTCATAAGTGAAAGCACGTTTGAATTAAAAATGAATGCATGTGTGATTCATACTTTCTATCCGTCTGCCGCTCCGGTTTCAGCCGGACAGCTGTCCCGCTCTGGAAGCTTCGCACGTGCCTGCACTGTTTACACTGAGTGATATAAGGCAACGATTCCCTCACGAGAACCTGCCGCGCAGCCCCGTTTGTTTTAAAAGCCGTCCCGAATTAAAGTAATATGACCTGCTGGCACAGAGGGCAGGCCAACATGGCTTCAAAGCCAGACACTTTACTAATTTTACCCTGACATTTCCCACTGCCAAGTTTATCCTACAAGTCTGACTAAACACGGCCTATTCTTAGCGCTCCTGCTGGACATGGCATTCGCGGTGCCTGTATTAAACCTTCTTATGCCACAGTATCCGGGCAGTTCTCAGTTGATACCATTTTGTTCTCTGCTTCTTACATCCGAAGAAATAATAATGTATTAACAACGGCTTCAACGTTTCTAGGCGCTGTAAATAAGAGACGGTCCTATTACCCAAGGTTAGCAATCTAGGAAGGGCGGAAAGACGAGCCTGGCCTGCCTTGCCGGGTTTCAAGCTCGTGACCTTCAGATCACGGCAGATGTTAGCGGCGAAGATGACATCACCGCGCCATCTTGGCACGGAGCTGAGACCAGTCCGCTGAGATTTAAAACAACGAAACTCCGATTTATTGAATTTCAACAACTTCTTGTCCAAACACGAAGGCGTAGGTTCCATGTTGGGAATTGTTATTCTTGTCGAGTCCGATCTAGAGTCCTTGCAAGACGAACTCCCTTTTAACAAGCATTGGTAATGCCAATCGGTCGCGCTTGGCTGTAAAGGAAAGGGATTACTTGGGAACATAGTAAAGGTATTTTGCAAGTTTTTGTTTGCTTAACACTGGTTTTAGTTTGTTTGTAATTAATGTAACTTCACCCATAGTAGAGCACGCCAAAGAAGGGATTTGCAGAGGATCACATACTTTGGTTTAAGTGATTAGCCGTGATCAGAACATACGTTAGTGGGACCACACTACCACCAATCCACTTCCATACTACGAAACTAACCCTGTGTATGCTTTCCACACAGCAGCATCTTCTAGTCGCACCTTCCTTTGTCGCAGCACATTTAAAAAATGCGCACTGAGTAGGCAGATGAAACGCAGGCTGATGTGTGTCTGCAAGTGCCTGTCGGTTAAAATGTTAATCTGGAGGCTATTTTTAACTGATATCAAATGAAAGGACAGATACCGTCCACGGCGGGATGAAATAGCTCTGCTTTCAGCTGTAGCTAAAGCCCATTGTGCGTTATGCCACATCCTTTCTCATTTAGAAGAACCCCAAGGTAATGTCTTCATTTAACACATGACCTGGCATGCTGGGTACTGAGTGGGCTGCCTAGTATAAGCTGACATCTCCAGATAGGGTGCTCTGAGCTGAATGTGCCTGCTTGACACTAGCACCATTTAATAAAAGCTTTACAGGGAGAGTCACAGGCAATCTTACAACAAACCCTTCTCTGAACAGGTTTTGTACATGTTTTTTATTTGAAACCCATTCTTTCGATCAGCTCTATTCAGGGCTGGTGGCGGAGGGCACCTTTTGGGGTTTGTTTAGCATTGCAAGGAAAGAATTCATGTCTCATGAGAGCCACCGTAGCATGTGGAGCAGCTGGGACTCTGAATATTGCGTGTGCAAAAAGAAGCCATTTGTACAATGAAACCAGCGCACATGGGCCCCTTATACTTGCTTGCACCTTTGCAGCACCCCTGGCCCCTTTGCCGGGCAAGTGGCCCATGGAAGAGGCAGGAGAACTCCTAATCAGCCTCATCCACAGCTACAATGCTATACATTTTGGGTGAGGGAAGAAAAAGTAGAATTTGGGGGCGTGACAGACCTAGCACAGTGTATACGGGTGGTGCATTGGAGCAAGCTCTTGATCTCAGGGAACCAACCAAAATCTCTTGTTCTTACATGAGAGACTATGAAATAAGAGTATTGGGAAAATAAAAGAGGGTAAGTGCTCCCCATCCAGAAGCGCTGCCAGTTCAAACTTCTCACACACACGTTCAAGTCACTATACGAGACCCGCATTCCTCAATCACCAGCTTCACTTCCACTAACCCACCAGGCAACTTAGCTCAGCATCACTCTCACTCGCACACACCCCACATCCACAGAAGCAGAAAGGGAGGTTAATCAATCTCCTACCAAGCCGCCAAATCCTGGAATGACCTCTCCAACACATCAGTGCCTCCTCACTTCTTGAATTCCACAAGAAGCTGAAGACCTGGCTGTTCAGTTAGTCTTCTTGCGGGACCATCAGGACTGTCTGTATTCAGGCCCAGCATCACCACATGCCTACAGTCCCTACTCAGTGCCTGGTTACCCTCACGGATGACAAGCAGCGCTCTACAAATCCACCTTACATTACATTACATTAGTAATTGGAAGAAGGAAGTTCAGGAAGGTAAGATCCCTATGTCCAGGAACTCTAGATTTCACCTTACCTGTTTTGTGATCTCCCTCACTGTACTTTTATGGTCAAATGTACATGTAAATGACAATATATTTGAGACTGAGGCAATTATTTTTAGATTTAGCCAAAGAGCTGTCTCACCCATCGCCAGTGTAATAAGTGTACCAGGAATATGTTTAAGATGAAATATATGCTAATGTCAGTAAGAGACAAGTGTTCTGGTTGTTGCACATTTTTTACTTGCAGTTTTTATAGCTGACAGGTTCAATGCTTCACCATTAGGCAATGCCTTCTTTGGTGCATTTCAATAGTTCTACATTTAGTGCCCTTCCCTTTGTTAACAGTGTCAGACGTGTGCTAATAGTACTCTACATGCCTTGTAGAATCATGTATGTAAGACAATGTGCATGATGGTGCTATTTTGTGGGCTCTGGAAAGTCTCCACTAATGGCTTCTATAAAGAAAATATGTAGCGTGTGCTGTGCACAGGGCTGCTCTAGATTTGAGCTTCATTATTCCCATGCAACCAATGTGAGCCAGCTGTATGGTAAGGGCATGCACCTTTGCACTGTCATTTCTTGACATAGTGTATATTCCTTAGTTGTGCCAAGTTTGGTGTTAAGACTGGTTGTCTGAGTGGTATACCTTATTTTTGTTTTCAAGGGTGGTGAGAAGGTGGCTAAGTGGTACCCCCATGCCATTTTGGGAAGATTGTAATCGCAAAACCGGGTGTTTTGCTGATAATGTTAATTAACCCAGAACTACTTTTGGGGTTGAGGTTAAAGTTACAAGTTGCAATGCTCTTGCCCACTTCACAGACCACATACTGCACAATAAATACACAGCTAAAATGCAAAGGTGAACTTGTTTATGTTCATAACTGTCGTTAATTTATCAAACTTCATCAACAGAGGGGTGTTTTGCACAGCTCTATGTGATGGGGTTTTTCAAACTATAAGAAGTCCTTAGAATAGATTTTCAGGAAATCTCAAGTTTATAGGATATGTCCTCTAGGATTACGGAATCTGAGATTGTGAGATGGGGCAGGTGCTTTAGGGCTGGCAGCAGGTATAAAGAGGTCCTTTACCAGACTAGTGATCTACTCACAAGTAAGGTAGTGCAGAGATTTTTGAAGGTGTTATTTGCGAGGTCACTGCACCCTTTAGAGAAGGGTTGGTCTTTGACAAAAGCACTATGCAAGAGAAGTGAATCCTGAATAAGTGCCTTGCTTTCTCCTGACGAGTATGATATTAAGCTAGTGCATGTTTGTGCATGAGGAGGAAGAGGAGGGTATCTAAATGTGCCGGATTTCTGAGTTAGAGTGCATGCTACTGCTGTCACCTAGAAGCTGGAATCACCAAAGATCACAGTTTGGTCAGTTCATACTCCTAAGAGCCGAGAGAGAAGCGGAGATTGCATTGGGAGGACTTTTAGAAAGTGAGACATTGATGTGGAGTTTGATATTGAAGAAGATGTAGATGTATGGCGTTGGTTGCAGCTTCCAAATCAGGAATGTGGTGAGGGTATCCTCTTCTCTGTCACATTTGTATAGCGCTCACAAATCATTAGGCATCAAGGCACATTCTGCAAAGAGCAGAAACAGCTGACAACTACTTAATAAATCAAAAATAGATGTGTCTTTCTGAATGGAAGTTGATTCTCTACCCACATCTGAACTAGGAAGCTCTTCTATAAATTACTTGCCTGGGTTGGAAAGGCCTTAACGCCAAAGATAATGCAATTTATCATAGATGGAGTAAGAAAGATATTTTCTACTTAAAAATAAAGATCTGAAGGGGTATCCATGAAGCAATAACTGTGAAAATGCATGAGAGCAGCCAGGGGTGAAACATGTGTCCATGATAAAGAGCGAATGATGTTAGTGAGCCTGGATATGGCTATGGATGAAAGTGACATGCAGAATAATTCATTGTTCGAAAAAAATGGTTATTTAGGTTCCATACAGTCATCAATCGAGCTGGAAGGAACCAGACATGAGGAATCGTAAAGGAAAGAAGGCAGAGGACTAGTGAAGGCAGAATATGGCATCTAGCAAAGACGTATAAACAATAATAAGCATTGACAAAGCAGTGGGCTTAGCTTTTTTAGAAGATTAGTTAAGTGTAAATGTGTGACATTGGTATAACAAAATATTTTCATTTTCGTAAATTTGTTTTTTTTAATGCATCACTTTAAGGTTGATCCAGGGAATTCAAAGGTAATGGTGAAAGGGTAGCAGTAGTTTTTGTAAACATCTAGGCGTGTGTTTGCTCTTGCCACAGTGTGTTGTTATGTACTGGAGGAAGTACACAAAGAATAGTGCAGATGGTTGGAAAGGAATATGAATGGACATTGAGACCTTGTTTCACGGGCACAGACATGGCTCAAAAAAAGAAGTAATTTTTTCCCCCAGATTAATTGGAGTATATACTTATGTGGTCAGTAATTAATGTGTATCGCACATACACTAGCAAAACCTATGTAGATAAAGGCCAGTGGCATCTTCTTTCTTTAAGCTGGCAGAGAGATGACAACAGGACCTTCATCCACAAAGTGGTACTCTAACTGGCTTCAAGCATCACCACTAGAATGTTTCGAAAGTGAGAGTTGCATATTATGGCAATACTACTTAAACAACACTGATACAGTTGAATCTATTTTTTTTAAAGCACACGAGAATCTCAAACAATTCCTAAAGAGGTAGAGGGAGGCAAATGGAATTCTGGTGATAGAGGATGGTGCAAGGGAAAAACAAAATAAATCGATGTTATTTGAAAAACATAGGGGGATACAACAAATAGGGGAGGAGGGAAGGGTAGAAAACTGGAGGTCTGTGGAGCAGCAGGTTGTAACAGAAAAGTTTATTTTACTCTGTCTAGAAAACTTAACTTGTAGAGTGCTATTCCAATAATAAAGGGTTCACTGAATTGAATTCTAACATTTGGTGAAATGCATTTATCTTGGAAATTGAAGAAAATGGTTGGGTGAAATTGATTCTCCTGCTTAGTGTTCTATAGGTTTGATCTTCTTAGAAATCGCACACACCCCACTGGAATCCAGGTGAAATGATTCTCAAAAGATGAGAGTATAGCCTCCAACTTCACTAGAGGGTTGGAAAGAAGAGAAGTGATTCTGTCCCTTTTGGTATGCTTGCCTTGTCTACCCAGGCCAGGATGACATTCAAAATACAAGGCCCAACATAGAAAATCCTCTCTCATCCAGTGCATAAAAACACCCCAAAAACCCATCAAAGGCACTTACGGTCTGTTTACCCCATCCGCTCACCTCCAACTTCCCTATTAGGGTAATAATAGGACTGAATAGCGGGTGTTTCTTGCTTCATAACCTATGCTGGAACTAACTTGTGCCTTAAATCAGAACTTGCCTGTCTACATGTTATAATTCCTAGGCAAAATCCCCTTCCTACCCCAAGGCTCTAACGTGTTGGAGGCATGAGTAAGCCAAGAAGACCACATGTGGCTCTCACAGCCAGCCTGATCCTTCAGCACATTTTGCATATTGGGCTTTTTTTAACTTTTCCATAGGCCTGGACGGAACTCACGGAGTCCCAAAAAAACTCTGCGAGATTCCACAGAATGCCGCAAAAAGGGCAGAAATAGGCATGTCACGCTGCTCGTGCTGTAATTTAGCACCAGGAGCTGGTCCGCTTTGAAAAATCAGCGCAAACAGCACCACGCAGTGCTCCAGAGGGCACAGTTTCTTAAGTTGATTTTGCTGCTGCTCGAGTGGCAGCCTTCTGACAGCAAGCAGTCGCGACCGCCCACGACCGCCAGCCAGCATTGGAGAAATCTCACAGGGTGCCCTCTTAGTGACTGAAAATCATGCTAGGGGATGCCAAATATACCTCACATTCAGCAACTTACTGTTTGCGAGCCGCGTGCGAGAAAAAACTCTGCCACACAGCAGTTGGCGGAATTTGCCCAGAACTCCGCTCTACAAGCGTAACGCAAAGTAGTCGAAATTCCGCCAATTCTGTCGGCGAAGTGGAATATATCACCACCTCTACTTTTCCAGCACATTTCTATCTTTATTCTCTGCTGACCTGATGGGGACTGGCTGCCTCCTATAACTGGCACCTGAGTTGTCCTATATAGAGCAGTTTATTCCACAACCGAATAAATGTTCCCGAGCATAAGTTTTCATTACATCCCCAAATGTCAGTTTGCATTCTTTTCTGCACTGGTCAAAACATTGGAAGGGAGCAAAATATATTTACCACAAACATGGTCCACTGATTAACAGTTAAAAAGGGAAACAAAATGGAATCCCAACATTTTTTGTGTGCGAGTATCTATGGATCATGGGTTTTCATTAATTTAGTAATACAACTGTGTTGTGTTATTATGTGTACTTTTATCCAATTTCTGCATACCAAATCACATTATATACTGTGGCTCATAGAATGCTTTACAGGCTGTACACAAATACTGAACACGTCCATGCTTTGCGTGACCCGTTGAAGCCAGCTCATTGACTGTGTTGTGTGTTTTCACCTTGCAGAGGAAGCTCATCAGTGTGGCAAAAGTTTGCTCATCCACTGCCAAGCCGGCGTCTCCCGCTCAGCCACCATTGTGATCGCGTACCTGATGAAGCACACGCGGATGACCATGACCGACGCCTACAAATTTGTCAAAGGAAAGCGACCAATCATTTCTCCAAACCTTAACTTTATGGGGCAGCTATTGGAGTTTGAAGAAGACCTAAATAACGGGGTGACCCCTCGTATCCTGACTCCCAAACTCCTTGGGGTGGAGACTGTGGTATAACAAAAGCTGAGGAAGAAAGCTTTTCACAACAGAACTCTTTGACTGTTCACCCTGTTCGTGCAAATGTAGGGGGAGAGAGCCCAGTGGTTTACAAAATGAACCGCGAAACGGTTTCATGAAGGAAATAAGCCAAGGGTGTATTTCATTTCTTCCAAAGCACTTCCCACTCACTTCTGATGTTGGCAAGAGAATAGAAGCTCAACAGGCAAATCGTTTTTCTTTTAGGCAACAACATTCTTAGCTCACTGCTTCTTACACAGCTTATGGCTCGTAGTCTGTGCAGGTTCATAGACTGAAGCAAGCAGCTCTGTAATGGACAGCTGGGGTGATGGAGTAAATGGCTACTTACCGAAAAAGTGTGGGCCGAAACCTGCAAAGGTTTGCTTGCAAAGATGGCTTGCCCACTGAGAGAGAACTGACGAGTAACTGTATACTGGTATTTGCAAATGACTGCTCACTGTTCACAGAAAAATTGGAAAATATTTCTTTGGTGTGTTTATGTTATATTTTTCTATTTGGGATTCAGAGGTTACAACAACATGGAACTTGACCATTATATGCCTTCAGTGGCTTCTTGTGCAATAATTTGTTTTGAGTGTGCAAACAGGTTAGGACTGGGTGCTTAGTATAAAGATGCAAGACGCGCCAACTTGGTGAGAAGGATTTAAAAAAAAGCAATTACAGTTTATCCTTTATTTTTATGTGTTGACTTGATTCTGGTTACAGTGCCATAAAACATGTTATATATGTATATCAGAATGTAAGAATACAGATCTTTATTTAAGATACTTTTCGCACAAACTACTGGTGTGCTCCTGTTGTCTGTGTACAATTCTAATTTTGATTATAAAATTAAGAAATCCTTTTTTTCGAGACTTGTGCGTTTTTGTGTTGCTTAATCTGATGTTATTAGAATGGATTCGAGTGTTATGTACAGCAACAGGCTTTACAGCTTTCTAAAGTGTTGTTATGAGTTATGGAAAAGACGCAAGGCCACCACCACGGGGAAAAAAAATGTATGGCCATCAACCTGGTCCCGCTGCATGTGACTCACAAACACATGCAGCCATTCCTGCCCCTAAAGGTCATGCAATGGCCACCAGTGAAGAGATACAAACATATGGGGTGCATGTTACCCTCTGGCTTGATCAGGGTCAACAGGTGTTGGCGCATGTTCACTGGCCTGGCCAAAACTCATATGCTTTCTCACTGAAACCTAAATTCAGCTTCCTGGCCTTGACTTAGGACCAAGCAACAATCCGATATTCAAGCATTGACACCGTTATCAGCTCTCTGGCTTTGCATATGTGCAGAGGAGCACAAACTGTGTGTGTGTTCGCACCAAACCTTCCCTTGCCAGCTCCGCAGCCTTTCTCAAGTGCAAGGAAACCAAGTTTCCTAACCTCTTTTTCTGCATCCTTTTCCTCCGCCCTCCTTTCCAAATGTATAAGATGTCCTTGTGCTAAAGCTGAGTGGAATACGAAAGGGCAGCTGACCGCTGTTCTGGTGGTTCTACACAGTCCTTCAGAGAAAAAGAAAACAGCACCTCAGGGTTCTGCCGTCCTTCCACCCCCTTGTCAAAATAAGAACAACTCTACGGTGTATGGTCATTCTCTCCCCCAAAAAAACAAAAAATACAACATGGAATCAGCTGTTGAGTTTTTACATATGTGTTTGCTGATTGTAGGGAAACAGCCCTGCTTTTATGTGAACATCAAATCTTGTGTAGTGCTAACAAAATCAGGATGGCTTCCACTTGCTGTAAGAGACTAAGACATGAATAGGAATCAGTAGAAGGGAGTTCTAATCTAATTTTTAAAAGCGAAAATGTGCCCTGTTATAAAGATGGATAATGGGTTTAATAGTTTGGCCTCAGGAAAAGAATGACTACTAGCCTGACTTTTAGGTACTCTGCACAACTCTATAAGAAATTAGTTTCAGGAATGTTAGAACTGTCAGCCTTAGTTTAGGGTGGTCTTCCCCAAAACATTGTACCTTACTCCTCCACTTTTGCTTTACCTCTTTTTGTTGGCCTTTAGGTCTATGCACACATTACCACCGCTAACCAGTGCTAAAGTGCTTGTGCTCGCTCCTTTTAGCAGTTTGGTGTCTCAAGAATTGTAATTTAAACCCCTCTTTAGTTGTAAAGCTGGATTTTAAGTAACAATTCGGAAAAGCTACTTTTAGAAAGTTAGCATTTTCTTGTCCCAACCATTTGATACCTGCAGCCTGCCTACTGGGTCACAGGACTGGGTGTAAGTGGCTATTGGTCTTTGTGTAATGCTCTCAGGGGAAATCGGTTTTGGCAGGATGTGCCATCTCTGACTTGATGAGTGGGAGGATCTGTCACCTACTACACTTTTGCATCACAAATCCTCTTCCACAGCACACTCACAAAGGGTTTGACACTAGTCTTTTGTGTACCCAGAGAAGCTGGGGCCAGGGCAGGGAGGCAGGAAATTTCAAACACCTCTGGGGTAGAAAGCTCCAGAACATTCTCCTACTTCAAAGCTGGCACTAAGTATAAATATTGGAGTCTCAGACCCAACTCTTCAGTACATATCTGGACCTGTGGATAGTAAAGAAGAAGGAATGCAGTGCTGCTTTGCTGCCTGAATATCTGCTACCTTGCATCCTAGCTACACTGCTGCCCTGGTTGTGGAGGAGGAAGACTGGATGTAAACTTCAAGGGTCAGCTGACTAACCTATTCTTAGCTACAAGGGCATAACAAGCTCCAGAGGCCTCCCTGCATCTGCCCAGCTGACCTGTTGCCTGGATCTGCAGCTGGACCTGCCTCAGCCCTTCTGGCCTCTGCTGGAGTGAGTTCCTGAGCCCTTAGAGGTGACGCTTAGGTCCTGTACCCTTTGTGTGGCATCACTTGAGCTCCCGCTGCAAGGAAAGGAGAAATCCTGAGATTTTGGGCTATTTGTGACCATGAATGGGCCTGTTCACGCCAAGATCTTGCTGCCTGTGCCATCTGCCAAAGTGAAGCTCCAATGAACCCAACACTTCGCACCACAGCAACTGCCAGCGCCACTCGACAATGCGAGATCTTCACTTCGCACTACAGCATCGACAGCCAGCAGTGAGAGCCAATGTCAATCTCCAGGACACCAGACAGGATCTTCACAATACAGCACCAATCATCCATGATGCCCAGCCTGCTCTTTGGTCTACAGCAATGACCATCAGCAATGGTCTCCCTGCTCCTCACGTCCCCCTTCATCGCCAACAGAACTCTTTGCTCTGGACTTTTGAAGATAACTCTTTCAGCTGGAATAACCTGGTCCCTGTATCTGGCCCATGCTCCATCGAAGTTGACCTGAATTTGTGACTTTCACCTGGTCTCGCATGACCGCGAGTGACGCTTTGTGTTTTTAGGCGCTCTACTTTACTAAAATCTT
Source organism: Calotriton arnoldi (assembly GCA_963921515.1). Lineage (NCBI taxonomy): Eukaryota > Metazoa > Chordata > Amphibia > Caudata > Salamandridae > Calotriton > Calotriton arnoldi. The sequence goes on along the minus strand of CAWUFW010004013.1, from coordinate 191,303 downwards.
TGAAATTGCATATCACTGGTTCTACTTATTGGATTTTTGTTGTGTTGGTGTCAAATAATTTATCACATTTTATTTTTCTAAATTGGGGTGGGATTTTTCTTGTGCTGTGCTTGCATTTTATTACTGTTTGAAGTGCTGCATAAATACGAGCAGAAGGTTAAGCACAGGTTAATTTGGGGTTTGCTTGTGTTTCACCATGACAAGAATTGTGGATGCTGCTTGAGTAGGGTATCACCTCCCTCAACCAGTAGCCAAATTTCCTAGAAGGAGCATGAGTCTATAGCTTTAGACTTTGTTTTATTTAGGATAAGAGCATTCCGAAATACCTTAAAAGACAGCATCAATGTCTTAATGTGAACACGAGAATGCATGGTCAACTAGTGGAGTCTGCCTAGCGTGAAGGAGATGTGCTCCCTCTTTGATATTTTCTACTGTTCTGATAACTTAATTCTGGATGATTTGTAAATTAAAAGGTTTACTTTTTGTGACTCTTAATATAAACCAATTGCAGTTTACTAATCTCGAGCCCTGAAGAGCTTTTTAAATTAAGGTCTGGCGAGACTTGGACAAAAAAGTCTGAATGCAGCCTAGCACCTGGAGGTAATAATGAGATAACCATCACAGTTGATTCTACTGTTAAAAGTATTTCCCTAATAATGGGTATTAATATTTGTTTTTCCAACTCTCACATGCTCATAAGTTCCCTTAATTTTCTTGGATGTTAATGCAGGGAAGATTTTAGTACCACTAGGCAGAGTACAAATTGAGATTAGGATTTGGCCTAGGATCACCATGCACTGTTATGCTAGTTTTCTTTTTAAAAACCCATGGTTGAGCCTTTATCATTTCAGACACAGCCTTGAAGTAGGAAAAAGGAGAAAAACTCACCTCCCTGCTGTGCTACACAATCTGTGCCTGCCTGGAAGAGGACAATGGAAGAACCGCCCCCACCTCTGGCAGACGGTTTCCTTCCAGTACATGACCCCAAAAACTGGAAGCACCAGATTCTTGATCTTGTCCATGGTTCTATGGGAACCATCCCTGCTAGGGACACCAGTCAGCCAGCCTCTGCAGGAAGATTCCTCATGAGAGTATGAAGGTTGGAGAATGTCCAGGGTCGCAGGGGCCCGTTTGTATAATTTGTGGCAAATGATTGCACAAGACCTGAGGGAAGCAGAAACTTTCTCTACCTAAAGCTGAACCTAATCAGGTAGAAGCTCTGCCTCTTAACAAGCCAATTTCATGGAGTCTTCTCTAAATATTGGCCGTATTCTTTGTTTTGCGGTACCTCTTCAAGCTCCCAAAAGGTAGTTAGGTTGAAATGTAGAATATTCACAGGATCAACTATTACATTGGTTTTCACTGCAACTGTTTACCAGCTGTTGTCTCCTGGTTCATTGATTGGGGCAGTTTCGTTCTGAACATCAGCATTTAGTGTGTATCCTGTATTTCTTCTGCCTTTTCTAGGTACTGAATCAATGTTAGTTCGGTTGACATTTTCTGACTTGGAAAAAGTTTCTGAATACAAATTTAGATGCTGTGACAAGACTAACCTCCTACTTAAAATCAAAACAATGGCCTATATTTGTGTGTCAGCCACACAAGGTTCCTAGGGGCCTATTACGATGGCGGGCGAGGCCAATTAGGATGCACCCGCTACACTGGCGGGCGCATTCTGGACTTTAACATTGCGGCGGGCAGTGCTGTAAGCAGCACCCGCCGCAATGTGAAAGTGGCATGTCGTGCATTGCCATGCACAAGGTGGCAGGCACCGTGCGGTGCCTGCCACCTTGGGCATGGCAATGTAGGGGGGTACCATAGGTACCCACCGAGTGCACCCTCTCACCCCCCACCCCCTCCGTGGACCCGCAACGGGCCCCGTGGCAAAAGACCGTATGCCTTTCCATGGCGGCATCGCCGCCATGGAAAGGCTGCCTTTTATTGCCATCCTAATCTGGTGGACGTGCCTGCTATGCACCGCCACCATTTGGGGCACCCTGGGCCGTCCGCCAGGCAATCGGGACGATTGCTGGCGGCGGACGGTCTTTGCGTCCGCTGCGGACGCATTCCTGTTCCCACCGCCATCCTAATCTGGCGGTGGGAACAATCCATTCGATGGCGGAAGGACCGCCACCGCAGGCCCTGCGGTGGCGGTCCTTCCGCCATCATAATCAGCCCCCTAGTTCGATGCCAGACCTCTGTAAGTCACATGGACATTTTAAGAAATGTATACAGATTATATGAATGACAACACACCACCTGTTTTTTTTATTGATATTTTTACTCTGTTGTCGAATTTTCTTAATTTTAGATATTGTTTTTTATTAATATTTTCATTCTTTTATTTTAATTGTGTTAGACTGTTAATCTATGTATTCCTTTGATTAGATTTTTGTTTGGTTGGTATGTTACATTTACCAGATCACTCATTTTCTCTCATGATTTATTTGCTACTCAGTCAAAGCTACTAAAGATGAGCTGCGGTTTTCTTTTGTACTTAGAGCACCTCTGTGGAACCCCCAGACTGTGTTGTGTAGGTTGAGCCACAACTGACTCCAAGAAGGTGGCCCCTTTCCACATAGTCGGCCTGTGGCTTTCTCTTTAGTTATGGACAATTTGGTATCTGGGAAATGCAGGGACAATCGAAGTCTCCTGGACTATGGGCATAATTGTCAAGTACATTTTAGTGTTTGCGGTTGCAACTCATTAGATTTAGGGCCAAATTAAGAGTAAGACCTTTCAAATGTGATACATATTGTATTCAATAAAACGTTTACACCTAGTTGTTCAGAATTGAAGAAATGCAATAATTATTGCATACTCCTAGTTATTGGGGAAGAACATGTGGTTTTTGGTGCTTACCACATCAAAGACCACAGGACCCAGTAATACCAAGCCTTTTCCCCTTGTTAAATTTCTGCAGATTTGACCTGCCAAAATGTAACAAAGGGTGCAATCTTTATAACAGGTGTTTGCGCTAGGATCATCCTAATTAAGTGGATCACTTGTAATCAGACCCTGGTACGTTAAGAACATACATTATTATTACGCCACCCTCCTGAGAACCTCATGCATCTTCCTAGCTTCAATGCACTCTCTCATGGCCGTCCCTTTCTGTTTCCTGTTATGGTGCATAGATTGGCTATAAGCTATCTCAAAGTTAACACGGCTTCTGAAGAGAACTGTCTTAAACAAGAACATTAGTTCACCTGGTCTCATGTAAGCAAACATGTTCAGTGGAATGACACATCCACTGATAAGCGAATAACACTATTAAACTGGATATGCTTCAGTGCTCTGCTCATTAAAATATAATACCCATGCTCTTCATAATAATTAAACATTTCAGCACAATGAAAAACGATGCAGGTACAAGTGGTAAGGATGTAATTTGTTTGAAAAAAACTCAATGGTTTTGTCAATTATTAACATTCAAAGTCCATAAATTCATTGATCCACATGGAAAGTTGACATTTTGGCCCAATTGGCTAATCATCTAGTGGTCTTCATCAGGGCATGTATATAGCTATAAGCACCTATATCAAAAACTAAAACTATAGGAGAATTAATTAGTATATTTACCAAAAAGGAACAAATTCAATCAACCAGTCAAAATGGAGGAGTCATCGTTTACCCTCAGAGGAGCTGAGGGCCTCAAAGTCTGGCTTCAACAAAAAGTCTGCAAAATAAGTAGTGAGGATTAGAAAAAAATGACAAATTCAGTGCCCAAAGTGGTGTGCAGGCAGAGTGCTGAAGATTAAAGAAGGCCTACTATTTAAAAAAGGTAGATCATGTAAGTCTACAAAATATAAAATATGGAACCTTGAATGAAAATACCAAAACCATAACAAACAGAAAACGGAGTGCAGAAAGGATTTGTTAATACAGTAAGATACTTCTAGATATGATATGAGTTGTTGTGGTACTATCTGAAAGAATCTTGCAATGTGAGGGAGGTATTTTAGGGACTGACTCTCTGTAGAGCGCAACTGAATATTAGTCAAGCGCCCATATTGCAATTATTGCTAGATTAGCATTTAAAATGGAGGGAGACTAAATCCAGGTGTCAAAAACGAATTAAGCAACCAGACTAGGACTGGTTGATTGCTAATATCTCACCTTCAACCGGGAACTAAAACTTTAGATTGTAACACAGTTTAAAGATTACCACTTGTGTAGAGTGTGCCACATATCTCAGATGGTTATCAGAAAAGTCTTATAAAAATAACTTTGTTGAAAGTAAAATAGGAAAGGGAAACATTGTCAGTTTATGGTAAACAACATTTTTAAAAACAGTCTGTATTTAATAAAAAGTGAAAAGACTGCTAACAACTAGTCAGTCATAAAACGGAATGGATCATGCATAAAAATTAAACTCCATTTGGTATATTTTACTTAATACATATTGTTTTGTAGCGTTATACTTAGAAATTCAGAGTATTTAAATTATGTTATAACACTATGCAAAATAACCTGATTCATCCAATCAACAGATTGGAAAATATATGTGTGCCAGGAGCACCACTGTGCTCTAACTGGCTGCATTGTACTGAAACATTGCAGGGAAAAGTGTCTTTGTCACTCAGGAAAAGGTGATTTGTACATATTCACATGTTACTCTAGGGTGGGCCTTGTTAGCCTATAGGCAGGGTGCTAATACATAAGAATATGACACACCATTTATTGGGGTTAGTGTTAGGTTATTTCACTGTGTAGGCTTTGCTAGACCTTTCCCATAACAGGCCTAGATCTTTATTTCCTACCTCCACCTGTGAAAATCCTAGAAAAATGATTCAGCGTTATTTCTGACATTGTTTTCAAAATTTCATTTGATATTGAAGTCAGATTTTTGATCGCTTAAGTGGAAATGTAATTTTATTAAAATGTACTTTGCGCTGCCTGAGCCAAAACTTGCCTAAAAAAGTTTAGTCACTCACCCCCTCCAGCCCTGGAATTCAGTACACATCCTTGACTGGGAGAGTTAAAGTCTCCAGATCAGAGAACAATAGCTTGCCACTGAACCTGGGAAGAGCAGACTGGTATTCACTGACGACCACTTAGCAGGGATTAGCTATCTGGGAGTAGATAGGAACAGTTGGCAAAACAAAAGACACCTTTAACACTACCTCTTTTGATTTGGAGATGCCAAGAAGGTTCGCTAATAGTCATTTCCAGGACCTTTCTAGAAAGCAGGCTCCAGTAGGGAAGGGAACCAGTTTTGACCCTGTCAGGTGGGATAGAGCTCCTCTAAATTCAAGAGTAGTCAAGGAGATGAAGACGAGCCTGCCTGGCTTCTAGGATTCTACCATATGGAAACATCTCCTGGGTAATTTTACCGTAAATCAAACAGGAAGTGCTGAAAAAGAAGGAAGGGGTGGCCAAATATCCACCAACTTGTTTTCATCTTTTCGTTGTCTGGCTAGTGCACTTGATGAATCAGTCACCTCAAACGCCACCTCCTCACAACATACCTTGACCTGGGAAGGCACCATTTGACAAAGAAGGCCATGCTGGAAGAAGACAGTGCACTTAAAAAATAAAGAATTCCTAAATCCTGCTACAATGCAGTGTCACATTCCATCCAGTGGTAATCTTTGGAGGCAGCTGTTCTCAAGTTCGGAGTCTTAGCAAGGCTACATTCTTTTTTCAAAGTAACATACTCGCGTGGTGCCATTCTCTCACCACCATTCCACTGTAAGAGCTCTTTGCATAGGGTTAAACAATGTTTCTTCTTAAGCCCAACACGATTTAATATCATTGTGCTAGTTCATCTTACTTACCCCATAATCCCATAAGAGCGAGCTTCCCCAGTGTTCTTGGCACTGGTTTTGCCACCTGTGAGGCCAGAGGTCGCAAGGGGAAGCATTAGTCACAGATGCAACCCCTAACTGACATCCATAAATTCACCCTGGAGATCAAGCTCGCCCTCATAGAACATCATCAAGAAAACTCAGCTTTCACTACTACTAAGAAAGTAAAACCATTCCTCCCAGAAACTGTCTCCAGTACAGCTTCTACTTCTTGGGTACCAGTTTCAGTGGAAGCATTGAAATGTTTAGCTTCTTCAAGGAGGTGCCTGGGCAACATAGGTGAAACATCTGCAGGGCATGTAGTGTGGGTACGACATAGGTATTCCTCAAGGTGTGTCCTTGAACCCTTTGTGCGAGGCCAGTTGGGACTGTTCTCGAGTTCTCCACACATGTTGTGCCTATCGGAGTCTCATACTAATTAGAATCAATGTAGCCTCTGGCTCTGCTAGTACTATGCATCTCACAAGACCTCCCTCAGTGGTGACTGTCTGTCTGAAGTTAATGTAGCACCTTGACTCAGCTAATGTGTACTGAAGAGAGTCAGAGGTGCCTTCTCTCCATGGCCACTGCTGAAGTTTGCTGCTGGACTTCGTCTTGTGGTGGCCTGACCCGGTGGATCTGCGCCGTTTGGAGTCAGGCACTCCAGCTTTCCTTTACTTCTGGATGTCTGTTGCATATTTGTGCCAGGAAGTTTCTGGCTATGGTGTGTTAGGCCTGGGCTGGTAGTGAATGCAGAGAAGGCATCGTGAGTGGGTAGTCCTGCTCACACTGTGGTACTGGCTTCCTGACGTATGCAATCAGGGGGCTCTTTCCCTCTGCTCCATGTGCCTTTCTTCGCATCTTTGGGGCTCTTTGCTGCAGTACACACACACTTGCAAAACAGATGTCACCCCCCCGGAACATGGCTGGTTTGGAGAGTGATCCAGTTGTTGGAACCTCTCTGTTGGCCTTAAACGGAGAGTGCTCTGGCTGAGGTTTGGTGACACTTTGGTTGGAAGCTTGCACTTCTGTCACCTAGGTAGGACTATTTGCTGGTGACTGTCCTGCACCGGAGTTGTGCAATTGAGAGAAAGGACTAGCGAGCAACTCTTGGACCCTTCGTCACTCTTTGCAAGTGAGACAGGACTGAGTCTGAAGGTGATTGAAAGAGAGAAATGACTCCACAAATGCCTCTCTCTGATCAACAGTGCCTCATCAAAATTAGATTATATATTCTGACTGCTCATTTCTCACTCATCCCTAGCGATGGTGTAACCTGCAGGGTCCTTAAAGGGGTATAGTACTAGTCAACTAAGTCGACTGATAATAAAATAGGGTTTTGCAATCATTTAAAAATCCCTGCCCTGCCACCTCCTTAAATCTACGGAAACTATTAATGCTCTACAACTCTGGAAACTCAGAGCCTGTTCTATGTTTGGATGTTGCCTACCAGTTTGACTTTTGACTCGAGGCGGCTCAGATCATCTCCTCTACTTCGTCGTGGATACTCTCCAATCCCTGGATACACCACCACACACATCAGATCCACTTGGCTACAAGTGAGCAGAACCGAGCTATCAGGAGAAGCTGCACATGCTCAGTTCCTACTAAGAGTAAGCTTCTTGTGTCTTGTGGGCTTGTGCTGCTCTCCTTGTCACCACTGGAGCTCTGTGAATGCGTAGCTCTCTCATCGCTTTCCTGTGGATGGAGCCTCTCCCTGATTCAATTTATGGTTCAGAAGAGAGAGTGTTGCTTGCTCTGGAGTTAAACCATTCTCTTAATTGTATAGAAAAGGTACAATTTACTTCTCTCCCATTCTGTTGCCTACACTTGATCCTCCTCTACAATCCACATGATCTTTGCCTACTCAGCAGCCATGTTACATAAGCTGGAAAAAGTGGGTACTAAATAATTCCTTTAAAATACTTTACCCACCTAATCTTACAAAAACATCCATGAAACATTTCAAACATAGAACCCTCGAAGAGTTCCAGAAACCTGTCATTGATGACGAATACCAATGTGGTTGCGATTGAAAGCTCAAAACAGACCTTCTTTACACATAACATGTCCTTATGGTTTGACACTTTCCTCAGGAATTTAGTGTTTCCTGCACATAAAACATCGCACATAAAACATCCCAGATGGGCGCAAACTGAAACACCTCCCTCTCCATCCTTTATTGCATCAATTACTATTTCCATTTATAGCAATGGGAGGATTACGATTCTATCCACTGATGTTAGTTTGAATTATTTACCCTATTTCCACAACTCTTGTCAGGGCACCTATACCCTCTCTGAAAGTCTCCTATTCCCACAACTTCAGAGATAATTACTCTCTACTCCTCCATGATAGGCAGGTACCCTCACCACACTCTAGCTTCTGCAGAGCACTTCACATACTACAGATCCTTTGTTCATAAAACTGTCTGACATAGAGAGTCCCCTTCAAAATACTATAATTACTCAGGATTACATCTCTCCACTATAGGTCCTGGGCCCATGCAACTGTCTGACCCCTCTGTATTCCTCCTATGTAAGCAGAGAGTCACTATTACAATACACTTACCTCTCCATATCACATCACTGCTTCAGATCCTGTTCTTATGCTACAGTCTGACATAGAGAATCATCCTTAAACCACTTTCACTGCTAAGGATTACTTCTTTGCTCTATGTTATGGGTCTACATGATTGTATGACCTCCTCTATGTTCCTCCAGCACCTTCCCCACCTAATATGAATCTTCCACCGTTGAGGCCTAATCCCAAGGCTCTGCTCCTCAGCAACTCACCAACCCACATACTTATCAAGTACCCTGGTTACCCTTGGGGATCTTCCCCCCTCATGTCAATCAGAACAAGCTCTTCATTTGGCTAGTTCTCCTTGGACCATTTTCTATAACTCTCAATCTTTATCCACCTTAAATGGATTTACAAACTCCTCATTATCATTTGAAGTGCAGTGTTTCTTACCTTCCCCACTCCTCTTACTACCCCCCCATCAAAGACAAACATGGTGACCTACCTTTACCCTACACCCTATACAACTCCACACACACTTAATACCAACCATTAAATCTGATGATGCACTCATCTTCCAACACCCACGTCTCTCAATTTGTCAGGCCTCATTGCCAACTCTCTGATACTCCATTCAATGACGAAGATGCACAATCGGTATTAGTGCAGGACCAACTCCACTTATCTGAACCTCCTCCAGCACAAATTTGGTCTCCTCAAATCAAAGATCTCTCACCTGGATATTTCACCTGGATATTTCAGTATCCAACTTCAACTCAGTACTTACTACTCGCGTGAAATCTCCTTCTCCCGACCTGTGGAAGGAACATGCCTAGCACACAATATTGAGAAGCAACCTTGAACTACATCAAGATTTGTTCTGTCCCATCTCTCAACGGATGAGATATGTAATCTGCTGGTTGACTATGTTACAAACTCTGCTTCTGCCACCTTGGCTTTCAACAACTCTACCCCACTTGATAATATCTCCTTGTGCACAATACCGACTATCTTGTTGCATAGAGCTAAACAGTAAGCTTGCTCAGCAAAGGCAATGGTAAGCAGGAACATTACTCTTATTTTGACTGAACTCTTGGATACTCCAAGCACCAAAATTATAAGTTCAGCTCTGCACTGCATACCACATAACTGTAGATCAGCAGCGAAGCACAGGCTGGAAATTGCTGACACTGTTACCAACCGCAATCTTTATTGATTAGTAGTTACTGAAACCTGGTTCAAGACACTTCTCACAATGTCATGAAACTTTAGCTCTCTTGAATTACACTATCATTAGATATGACCATATGAGGAGGATTGTCAAAGGTGTTGCAGCAACTTCCAGGGGTACTTAACAGTGTAAAGAAATATCCACCAACTTGTTTCCATCATTTCGGTGTCTGACTCTAGATCTTACTCACAGCAAAGTCTTCCATCAGACTTACTGTAATCTGTCATTCTCTTTGTCACAATGCAAAATTTGAGGAATGCATGGAACTCATTACCAACCGTTCAATTACTTTTGATGATAATATCTTTATTGGAGATTTTAGCATTCATTGGGGCAGCCCAGATGATGCTACTATCAATCTCCTTTCCTCATTCTCTCTGAAAATGATCTGGTTCATCACACTAGCCCTAATTATATCTAATACGGGTTTGTTCACCGAAGAGGACCACAAATGTGTGAACTGGTCAGATCATCATTTCATCCCTTTCTCTCTGCTCCTCTCACAATCCATAAGCTGGGGCCAACCCTAAAAGGAGCTATCTTGGTTTGATGAAACTAAAAATCTTGACCTCTACAATTTTGCCTATAGAGCACAGAATTTACTCTCTCCAATAAGTTATATCAACAACCCTAACTCCTATTAGCTTGACTGTCTCTTGGATCTTCTTGATGATCGAGCATCACTTAAGAGCAAAATGAAAATCACAAAATCATTAGATACCTGGCTCAATAAAGATCAATATGAGGAAAGAAAATGGCTGGGATTGCGGGAGAACAAATGATAACAGTCTCCTTCCATCTCCAACCTTGTTCATCCGAGAGTAGGAAGACCAGTTTACAAAAGAAACATATTCAATGCAAAGGCAACCCATATCAGATCTCCAATCAACACAGCTAAAACTCATCACAAGCAACTTTTTGAACTAGTTAGAGCTGCTCCTTCAATTAAATGTGATTACCCTACTGCTAAGCAGAAGAATTTGCCCAGTTGAGAAATCCAATATGCAATCTACTGAGTAATTTTTTCAAGGCAGTTCTGAATCTCAACTAAACCTGAACACTACACAGTTTACAAATCTAAGTATACATAGTATCATTTTGACTCAGGCTTGGAGGATGAGTTATTGAAAATTACCATGAAGACCATATCCTTCAAGCATTTTGTGGATCCAATACTTGGGCCTGTTGTCAAAGACCTGGCTCACCACCTGCTACCTTATTGGACAAATCTAGTGAATCTTTCCGTTAGCAAGGGAGTGCTTCCTGACTGCCTTAAGATGTGGCTGTCCCCCGCATCTCAAAAAATAATTTGCAGATGTGGGCAATATCAACACCTTTCACCAATATACAATCGTCTCTTCTTTGTAGAAGTTATGGAAAGCTGTGTAGCGCCAAGAGACCTTTGGTATACGTGCGCTTAATAAATTCCCTAACATAACATAACAAATGGAACTAACTCAACCTGAATGACAACTTAGACTGTACCACTCAGAGTTCAGTCAAGGCTGCAGCACAGAAACAGCACTGTTCCATGACATCGATGACGCGCTTTGCATAATGGATTAAGGCACCTTCTGCCACCTTGTCCTTCTTGACCTATCTGCGGTATTCAATATAGTAAATTACACTATTCTTACTGACCCAAATCAACATCTCAGTAAAAAATGCACGCTTTTATTTGCACCTGCTCTACACACACCATGGCCAAAATGCATGCTTTTAATAGCACCTGTGCAGGGAGATTGGTTGTTTCATGAAGATCGTAAGAATCTGGTACAATTGCTTGTGCTGACAAATGAAACTCTCTTCTGACCAGTCTTCTCAAAGTGCATCATGCTCCACTGAAATCAATACTAGATGCTACAGCAAGTTTTACCTCCAACACAAAAAGGGATGACCATATATCATCAGTTCTTCAAAAGCTTTGATGGCTGGCCTTTGAAACAAGAGCTATATGCAAATCACCTGCATCACTCACAAGGCCCTGCACACCCCCTTGCCATGACACCTGACAGCCAAGCTAAAGGAATCTGCTGGAGCAGACCATAACATAGTGCTGAAAGACTGCATCTAGAACCCCAGTCTTTTAAGAAGTAGTGCACTTTGGCTCAATCCCTTTCAGCGAGTGCTACCAGAGCACGGAAACCTATGCCTCTGGGTTTATATAATACTTCCTCATTGCTCATTTTTAATGCTGAACAGAAAGCCTTCCTTGTTCAAAAATATTTCCACTAATTTTTCTTTTCTGTCCCACTTTCTGATCAGTTTCCCCCCTTCCATGCCCCCGGATTGTTTCTGCTTAACACTTATTCATTTTGCTGGGGCTAGCTCTCCTCTTGTCTTCTTCCTACTTCATGCTGCTTTACATAATACCAAAATAAAAAAACAAATAATGGATGAGTGCTGAACAAATCAAACATTCACCCTGAGTCACAGATCTGGGCTTAATCCATCCTTGTTTTGCTCACCACACCACCCATATGCCATATGCAAATCAGTCTTGACCCTGCTCCCCATGGGAACAGTCCAACCTAAATTGCCAGGCCATGTCCTCCCTAGACTGGAAACAAGCATCCTGGGGCCGGTTTCGGGGTATGACCCCTCATCACCCAGGCTGCTTGAATCCAGTGGCAGGGTGAGCACGGGACCCACGTCTGGGCATACCCTTCCCACTTAGCGTGACAAAAGCAAAAAGATCAAATGATGGACGGAATTGTGAACAAATGAATCATTCACCCCAGTCACAGATCTGGGTTGAATCCATTGTGTTTTGCTCGCCACACCAGGGAGAACCTACCCTGCAGTTCGGGCTGGACTGTTCCCATGGGGAGCAGGGTCAAGACTGATTTGCAAATGGCTGGGTCCAATCTGGGGTGGCGTGTTGAGCAAAACAATGATGGATAGAAACCCAAATCTGTGACTGGAGGTAAATGTTTGATTTGGTCAGCATTCCATCCATCATCTATTCTTTTTGCTTTTGTTTGAAAGAAAGGTAGGAAGGAATTAAGGAAGAGATGAAAGAAAGCTGGAAGGAAAGAAAGAGGGAAAGAAAGAGGGAAGACGAAAGAAAGAAAAATGAAGGAAGGAAAGAAAGAAAGTAAAAATAAAAGAATGAAAAGAGGAAACAAGAAAGAAAAGGAAAGAAAGAATGAAAGAATAAAAGAAAAAAGAAAGAAGGAAGAAAAGAAGGAAAGGAAGAAGAAAGAAAGAAGGAACAAAAACAGAAAATAGAAAGAAAGAAGGAAAGAATACAAAAGGAAATAAGGAATGGAAGAGAGAAAAGGGAAAAGAAATTGAAAAGAAGAAAAGAAAGAAAGAAAGAAAGAAAGAATAAAGAAAAGAAGGAAGGTGAGAAAGGAAAAAAGAGGAAGGAAAATGAAAAAGAAGGTAAGAAGAAAGAGAGAGAAAGACCATAGGAAAGAAAGAAAAAGAAAAAAGAAAGGAAGAACGAAAGAAAGAAAGATTGAAAGAAAGAAAGTAAGCAAGAGAGAAAGAAACAAAGAAAGAAAGGGGGAGGTAAAAAGGGAAGAAAGGAAAGACAAGAAAGAAAAAGGAAAGAAAGAAGGAAAGATGAACAGAAAGAAGAAAACACAGACAGGGTTACAAAGATAGAGCTCCCTCATGAGCGTATATTCTGCCTCGGTGTGAAAATGCAGCAGTCAGATAAACAAAGGCCACTTCAAAAGGAATTTACAACAATATTTGGCAGATGACAGGAACTGATAAAGCCTGTGCTTTAATACAGTAGAAAGTGTCACATCAGGCAATACAATCAAAAGTAACACTTAAGTAAAAGTAAAGTGAAAACAAAAACACTGGCACTGAAGGGAACTACCATGGGTGCTTATGTGCTCCTTGTGAAAGGGCTAAATACAATCACTCAAACTGAAGTTCAACATTGGCTGAAGTAGGCTGACCCATTGCTTCATGCTGTAATTGGCAGAAGCAAAATGTCAATGACATTAGAACAGACCAATGTATGAAGAGAGGTGGCTAAAACCCCCTTTATGCAAGTATATTATAAATTGTAGTAAAATAAAAAGATCTTAGCTAACACCAGACCTAATGAGATAAATATCCCCCCACCTCACTCCTCTGCAAGTTAGCCAATTTCGTGTCTTGATCCTGGAGCTCTCTTTGCAGTTGAGATATTGTCCCATATATACTTTACTAAGGCACTCCTATCGGAGCACTACCTTAAGGGCATCTCATTCAATAGCCTGGGCCTTCGTCGTTCCCCAGTTGATGGCAAAGTACTCCTCCAATAACATAGCTTGGTCCTTCCAGAATGCTGCTTCTCGCAGCAGGTGCCACATGGGAATAGCAGGAGTGTGCCCACTCCAGGTATATGTGGCCAATAGAGGGGCATGATCTGATAAAAATCTATTCAGGTGTTCCACTCGAGGACACCAATACCCTAATTCTCGGGGCACAATGAGCCTGTCCAAACACTATATGTCTTATGTACGGGGAAATGATACGTATATTCCCTCTGCAACAGATTAAGTGACCTTAATGCATCTATACAGCCCACGTTAGTCATCACATCTAATAATCCTCCAGTCATCCATGGTTTGGGTTGTGAATGGGAGGGTTTTCTATCTAGAGTGCTATCCAAAATACAATTAAAATATCCCGCCCACAGCAGGAGCACCCCCACATATGGTCAGACCATCTCCTGCACTCTTTGAAGAATAGCTCATCATCTACATTAGGCACATAGACATTCACTAAACAGACTCAAGAACCTTCTATCAGTCCGTACACGAGTATGTGTCTACCTTCCACATAAGCACAAGAGGCACAATGTGAGAATGGCACCCCAGGGGCTAGCTAAATTGATACACACCCAGCACATGCTGAGCATGTGGCGGAGTAACACTATCCCCTCCATTTTATTGTCAAGTTCTTCTACCTCTGGATCACTTAAGAGTGTTTTCTGCAGGAATGCCAATCGCACCCTGTATCTCCTAAGAGATGTATGCACCAAGTAGCGCTTAGTGTAGTCTTGAAGCTCCCTAACATTCCAGGTGATAATCTTCGTGCTACCCCGATTATCTGTATCACCCTTTGAGATTCAATCCGATCCTATGTGGGCAGTGCCTGGGATTCCCAAAGCCTCCATAGCCACCCATTCCATTACTCCTAGCTTCTCTAGACTCTCTGGTTTTACAATACCTTGTGTGACCCCCCCACATCTTGATGCACGACTTGTCCGGCTAACATAGAACAATGCAACTTCCCCATGCCTCCCCTGCCCAATCCCTTTCCCTGCCCCTGGGTAAACATGTCCATCCCCAACACAATAATGCTTCCCCATGTACATGCAGCCGATTGGCCACTCCCCCAATGAATAAACTACAATATTAACTGCCTCCTATTATAGCAATCGTAACCCTAATCCTGTGCTAAGAATCTAACAGGAGAGTACCAGTACACCCTCCACCAAAGAGGACAGGCCTATCCCCCTTAGTGGAATGCAGGTCTCCCCAGAGTCCCTAGCTAGCTAGATGAGTGCACTCCGTCCTGGAGGGGCAATGAAATGTCCCGTCCGCTCTCTGTAGCCTTTAGCAGCTGCAAACCCCCTCCCCCGAGTAGAGTGTAGGTCATATCT
Source organism: Calotriton arnoldi (assembly GCA_963921515.1). NCBI lineage: Eukaryota > Metazoa > Chordata > Amphibia > Caudata > Salamandridae > Calotriton > Calotriton arnoldi. The sequence goes on along the minus strand of CAWUFW010004013.1, from coordinate 176,146 downwards.
CCCTTTGTCTCCCCTCAACAGATCTACAGCTACAATTATACATTACTGTCTGCAGAAGGCCCACTCTGAATCTGGGGCCTGTGTTGTCCATCCCACCATCCAATGACTTTCAGAGCGTAGTTCCTCTCCTTTACTTTCCACCTCCATCCACAGCTACTTGCCAATCCAACACCTTACAGCAGCTGCTCCCCTCATTGCCCTGTGTCTGCTTTTACGCAGGTGTTCCCAGCATTGATCTCTTCTCCAGAACATTCGGTTGGCCTTCACCCGAGCTGGTCGCCATCTCCAGTGTACCAACCTGCTGTACTTCAATCAGGGGCCTCAACCTGTCTCTTGTCATACTCCACCTATGCCTTTCCTCCGAGCCACTTGTTCTACTGTGGCTTTTATGATCCTCTATCTGGGAGTTTCTAGTCTTCCCTCTGTGGTCCAGGCCCTGCAGTCAGTCTCATATCCTTCAGGCACTGGAAGTAGTGCGTTGGGCCCTCATGCATCACCTTCAGTTTTGCAGGATATACTAGCATGTATTTGAGACCAGGTTGGCATAGGCATTGTTTTGCTGGCAGAAAAACTGTGCCTTTTACGTTTAGTCTGGGAAGATCTGCACCATTGTGCCGTCGAACTTAGGATCTCCTACTGACCTAGACCATCTCAGGATAACATCCCTGTCCCAGTAGTTAAGGATGCGTGCAATCATTACTTTCGGGGGATCCCCCGGTGGTGTGTGGGGCACCACCATCCTGTGGGCATGTCCAATGACACATTCAGCAGGGTGATAGGTTCCCCAGTATGCTTCAACCAGTCCTCCTGGAAGATCTCTGGAGCAAATCCTTTAGCCCCCTCAGGTAATTCCACAAAGCACAAATGACATCCTCAGGCCCCACCTCCTGCGTCTTCTTCTCTTTCCTCCAGAAATATATCCTGATCCGTGAGAGTGCAGATTGTTCACTGAAGTCCCTCAACCTCAGTTGTGAGATTATTCACATTCCTTTTTGTCATCAGGGAGCGTTTGTTGACCTTGCCCAAGTCCACCCTCAACAGGTTTACCTCAATAGAGACGGAGTCCATTATATGTCCAATATCATCCAATGAGTTTGTTAGTTTGTTTTATAGTTTACATAGTGGCAGTTTGCTACCATATTACTTTTCTACCAAATGTTTGTACAATCTGTGTCCAGCTAATGGGTATAAGTGTTTACAAAACACATGTGCTCCTAATGCTTCATTTGGTGTGTATAAGAATTGAACACATTATAGATCTTTGCACTGAAGAGTAAGTCACAACTTGTGTTCAGCATGTTCCACAGCAGTCTATACATACTACATACTAAGTATTGTAAGCAGCCTTGATTTATTAGACAGAATCATCACAGCAAAACAATTTCTATATAACATAGAAGACTGTGAGCACCAGGTACTAACCTTTGTACATGTGCTTCTTTTGATTTAGAACATGGGATATCTGTAAAGTTTTCACCACAGTATGAAGACAGCAGGTAGTACAATCTTTAGCACCTTTAAAGCTTGGTTATTTTAAGCGAATGGCTTCTTTCTTGGCAAGTGTTGCAAAGAGTGTTCACTGCTCTTATTAGATACTTTTTAATACTCTGGGCCAGATTTACTAGAGTTTAGCGTGACTGTTTTGCGCCACATCCACATGTCTGCGTGACGCAAAATAGCGTTGGCGTTGTTTTGCGTGGAAAACATGCAAATCCATGCAAAGTGGGCATGGTTGGGTGTTTCCCACGTAAAATGATGTCCAAACCAGCACTAATCATATTTACAAAAGTAACGCAAATCTCCGTGAGGTAGCGCATGCGGCATTTGCGAAAAAAATAGCGCAAATATAAAGCAGGGGCAAAAGAAGACTGAGCAAAACAAGCAGAGACTGTGAAAGGAGCAATACTGGTTTATTGACCAGAGGTTACCAAAATGGAGATAGTGATAGTCAGATACAGGCGCCGCCTCATTGTAGAAAGAGGAAAGAGACAGCTAAAGGAGAGAATATTCAAGCAAAGGGTATCCTTGTTTGATCTGCGTGAGGAGGACATAATAACAAAATACAGATTAAGCAAGGACATGATTGTTTGTCTGCTAAATAAATTGCACCAGCACTTGAAGATACAACTAAAAAATCACATGCCATACCAGCACATTTGAAACTGATGTCTGTGCTACACCTTTTAGCCTCTGGATCTTTCCAGCATACAGTAGCTGCTGTGGCTGGTGATTCACAGGGAGCCTTGTCAGCATTCCTGCCCAATGTCTTGGAAGCAATATTGAGCCTGACGCTGCAACATATCAGCTTCCCCAAACCTGGTGCAGAAATCCTGAAAGTGAAGCAAGGCTTCTACCGAATAGCCAACTTCCCACATGTTGTTGGTGCAATAGACTGTACCCATGTCAACCTTCTCCCACCATCTGGAACTGCACATCTGTACAGAAATCGGAAGCATACTTACTCAAAAATTGCGCAGGCAATTTGCGATGACAAATACTGCTTTATCAACGCTGTGGCCAAATATCCAGGATCAGCACATGACTCCTACATATTTTGGCAGATGAGGATCAAACAAGTCTTGGAAAGTGGAATAAATGGCCAAGGTGTACTGCTGGGTATGTATTTATATCAGACTATACATAGTAGTTAAAAGTACCAAAAACCACAACTTAACCACCATGTGGTCTGTATCACTGAAATAATTAGTGAAAAAGTCATACTAAAACTACTAAAAGCATAGTGGAGTCACAGGGATGTGACATCACATAATACATTGTATCTACAAGTCAATACATGTGTGTCTACAATGTTGGGAATGTATCATAGATGGTGCTAGTAGCAAATAATGGTCCTGGTCTGCCAATACTGTCTGGTCGTATGAGAATTAGTCACCCACATCTCTGATTGGTAACACATGTCCAAAAATATATCATACACTGTATGAAGTCACAAAGACAAAAGCTTCAAACAGACACAGACAATGTTTCACACCAACATTAATGTAACTTCATCTCTATATTGTTCCAGGTGACCAGGGATATGCACTAAGTCCATGCCTAATAACATCATTTGCCCATCCACACAATCATGCCGGAGAAGCATACAACACGGCCCACAGCAGGGAAAGAGGAATATTAGAAAGGTGCTTTGGAATCTTAAAGTCAAGTTTTAGATGCCTTGACCTATCTGGTGGGCGATTATTGTACAGGTCAACAACAGTCTGCAACATGATTGTAGTGTGTTGCATATTTCACAATATTGCAGTCCGAGGTAATTTAGACATGTCTGATGATGATACAGCAAATACTGAACACATCATACCAAATATTGATGAAAGGCAAAATGCCCAACAGGACTCTAATGAAGGTCAACGCCGAAGAAATGCTATTGTTGCCAATTTCTTTGCATGAAGAAAGCAAAAGTAACTGCGTGCCTGGAGAACGAATTACAATAACACACCACAAGATGTGTACTAAAGATTGAACCTCTCATTTTACTAAGTAACGTATTTAATATGATTAGATAATGTAGTGGTGGTGTGTCAACTAGCACTTACTTTTTTCCAGAGAACTACCAAATGTGAAGCATATGTGTTTGACAAATAAAGTAAATTTAAAGATTAATGATCTGTGACTGTGCCATCTTTCTTTGAGCAAGGATAAATAAGTAAACTGTTGTTATTTGAAAATGTAAGTTGACTACAACAAAGTATAAGTGTAACATACCATCTTATGATTTAGGTCAATGTTTAGGCACATTGGACACATATTCCATATTTGGAAAAAAAAATGACTGATAGCATGAAGTTTGTTAACATATGTTAATTATTCCACCATGTCCCATCTAACATCTACAAGCTATTTAACAAATCATATCTGTTAAATTGTTCCCAGCAAGCATCCCATATTATCTGCTCAACATCATACCACAAATTAGTAACACATTTGACAACAGAACAGCCAAAGCACAGACACAAAGCAGAATTGTTATACTTCGAATTACACGTACATGGAAAGCATATTTGAAATCCATAATGACATAGTCATGTGATTGCAATGTGATGTAAAATGAATAGAAGGGCAGTGGACAACAATTAACATGTGTCTTAAGCAATGAAGACCATTGAAGTGGCAATGAAATTGCGAAAAACCTACCAACTGGAGATGCAAAGTGTTCATACATCTGATATATCAGGAAGTGAAGAGTGAACAGTGAGCAAACGAACAAAACCAATCCTGGAGCTGCTCTCATGTATGAAAGCAGCTCCAGGATTACTCGGAGCAGCTTAAGGCAGCGCTCCTTTTCAGGATAGGAGCCTGTGTCTGCAGTACCTGTTATACAGCTCACAGATTGCTGCGGTCTGAAGTGCGCATGTCGAGGCTGGCCATGGCAGGATAGCCGGCCAATCAGACATGCGCACTTTAGGCAACTGTCTGTAAATTAGAATGGCCCTGCCCCATCCTCATATGCAAGGTGCACTAGAATGGTAATCACCATTACCATTTTATTTAATTTTTGTTTCATGCAGCTGCTGCGTTCCCAGCAGGTGGGCCGACGCTCCTCCGCCCTAAAGGAGGAACCACAGCTGGGCAGAAAATAGATGCAACACACCCTTGTAGGGTCAATTTACTAGAATCTGTAAGTACAAAACCCACAAATGTTATCTGTCTGACAACATGCAAGTGGGTAGTGTTGTAAGGATATTTTAGGATGTATCTTCTGTAAGCGTACATACGTTCATTTACACATTTGGCCTCACCCATATCACAATTTCTATCAAGACTTATGCATGTGGAATCTTGATTCCACTTGTCCTGTGAGCTCTTCCTATACTATACCTACACAATGCATTGTTTAGGACTGACATATGTGCTCAATGTTTGCCCTTCATATTTTCTGCTTTAGGGTCTGATCATGGTGATATATGAGTACATGTGACCATGATCATCTGTTTGACATATATAGTGGGATTCCACTGCGGTTGTACTATTGCTGTGATTATTTTGCTTTTTAATGTGTATAAATACATGTTGCACATTCACTTACTGGTACTTGTATTATCCATGATCATGGCTGTATCTGGCCCTTCTACTCCTTTAAACCAGTTCCGGTCCTATTACTGCTGCAACTTGCTCCTCCATTGATGTTAGTGGGATGTAAGTGTCCGGACCCCTACCTGTTTCCATTGCACTACGACGGTTGTGTGTCATTTTCTCTTTTGTGCGCCTCTTGCAGTCATGCCACGTTTTTTTTTTACCTCATCAACAGTTCGCACTGTTGGGGTCACTGCATTGATTTTATTTTGTATTGCTCTCCATGATGCTGTTTTTTTACCTTGAGGTAGCTTGGCATTGACAAAAAGTTGGTGCGGTTACTATGTCACCTCTGCTATTAGGATCTCTACCTCTTCGGGGTGAATTTTAATTTCCTTTTCCGCCCTCCTTCCTGTGAGGATACTTGTGATGATCCTGCTGCTGTTTCTGACACGTCTTCATTGTTTATTTGTAGATCTTGTTTGCTTTGCCCTCTCTGTTCCATTTTGTTTTGCTTGCTCTGCTTCGCGGTGTGTATTTTCCCATTTGCGCTGCCTCGTGTTTTTTTTATTGCTTACGTGACGCTGCAACGTTTTGCGTTGCGTCGCAATGCTATTTTTTGCGCCGGTGTGCCTTTGCGAGTGTCTGTGTTGTAAATTTGGCGCAGACTTTACGTGCAACGCTTGCGCTGATGCGGCGCAATTTTTTTTCACGCTACACATCGTCAGTTGAAACTTTAGTAAATCTGGCCCTCTGTGATTTATTTCTCATGAGAGTTTCACTGTCTGAAAACAGTGTGGTACAGAGTAAACTCTCTCCATAGAGTAAACACTGTTTACAGTACCCACTTTTCTACTCATATCAACTTTCTCAATGTGTGTTTGGTGACTGTGAGGTTTGTAATACAGATAAAAGCTGTCCATGCTAGAGCAACAATTTTGGAACAGACATTGAGTATCTTGAGTAACTTGGCTTTCTCTGAACAGTTATATACATATTGAACACAGTGTGCAATGAGGGTTTCCCATATATCTGTGGTTGATTGTTATTGTGAACTAGGCTACCTAAGAAGTCTATGGCATAGGTTCAATGCTGCTCATAGCACATGCTTGCGACACTTAAGGGAGTTGTATCTGTGATGCCATTAATGTTGCCTCAAATTAACCTGGGCTATTTTGTACTTAATTTCAGGCCTCTGATGCCCTACTAGTTTATAGAGCAATGTGTGCAAAAGAAGCTTGGATGATATCATCAGTGATGTCATTTGAAATGTTCTATGACAACATTTATGACATCATTGATGATGTCATAAATGTTGTCATAGAACACGTCATAAATGATGTAATATATGAGGTAATAATTAGTGCATGGTGAGGGCGCAAGCTATAGTTAGCTCTGCTAACTATAACTGATGAATTTCTGTGTTTTTTTAGTTCAAAATCTAAATGTTGTCACGGACATATTCACCAACTATAATGTTACTTTAACCTTTGCTTTTTTCAGTGAATTCCTATGGTTTCTTAAACAAAAACAGATCTTTTTATTACACCTAGCTATAACGTTACTTTAACCTTTGTTTTTTTCAGTGAATTTCTAGTTTTCTTTTAATGTAAAGTAATATTTTATTACCATATGTAAAGCCAACCCCTGAGGCATAGCCTCCACAGGCAGCCAACCCCACACTGCACACAGTGTTTGGCTGTGCACAGCAGGAGGTTGGCCACAGGGCCGGGCCTGCGGGCAGCCCTGTGGCCAACCCACCTGAAGCCAGCACTGTTGCATACTACTAACGTGGAAGGGGCGGGGCCAAATGGGCAGAGCTTGTAGGTGATTTGGCACCTTGGCATACTCAGCAGCAATTAAAAGGGAGAACCATGGACTCTGCACTCAGACCAGGAGACGATAAGAATGAACCCACTCGTCTTGGACAGTCACTACACAAGAGATTGCGCTCCAATAAATCAATGATGTATTTACCTCCAACAAGGACTTCAGATTGTTTTCTAACATGCAATTGTAGAAAAAACACACTGTCCATAAGCCTGGAAACTGGCAGGAATGCCATTGCATGCTACTAATGTGGAAGGGGCGGGGCCTAATGGGCGGAGCTTGTAGGTGATTTGGCACCTTTACGTACTCAGCAGCAGTTAAAAGGGAGAACCATGGACTCTGCCTTCAGACCAGGAGACAACAATAAAGTACCCACTCGTCTTGGACTGTCACTACAGAAGAGATTCCACTCCAAAAAATCAATGATGCATTCACCTCCATCAAGGATTTCAGATTTTTTTCAAAGTGCAATTGTAAAGAAAGCACATTGTCCATCAGCTTGTAAAATGGTGGGAACACCATTGCATACTACTAATGTTGAAAGGGCGGGGCCAAATGGGCGGATCTTGTAGGTGATTATGCGGCTTTATATACTCAACGGCAATTAAACAGCAGAACCGTGGACTCTGCTCCCACACCAGGAGTCGACAAGAAAGAACGCACTCATCTTGGACGGTCACTACAGGAGAGGTTGCGCTCCAATAAATCAATGAAGCATTCCCCTCCATCAAGATTTCAGATAATTTTTCAATGTCCAATTGTAAAGAAAAAACAGTGTCCATCAGCCTGGAAAATGGTGGGAACACAGTTGCATGCTACTAACTTGGAAGGGCCAGGGTCAAAAAGGAGGAGCATGTAGGAGTCTTTTTTTTTTAAGGGGAAGGGGGAGTCCCCCTCCCCAAGCCTTAAAAAGGCTCTGGGGACCCCATCTGCCATGGCTGTGTTTTTTTAAGAGGAGCAGGGCTGCGCAGCCCCTCTCCCCCAGTCAATTTTTGGCCCTGGAGACCCCATCCAGGGCATCCACCATTTTAAATTGGTGGGTGCCCTTGCACCCCCCATACACACATTGAGGGCTGTGGTGGAAAGCCCTAGGGCCCCTGTGGCCCTAGCCAGCTCCCTGCATGCTGCGGGAGCCAGCATTGCTTCCACCCAGTGGGAGCAGCTATTTATGCTGCTCCCTCTGAGCAAGAGCAATATCTTGATCTGTTTTCCTGCCTTCATGAATGTGGGCAGGGAAACAAATCAAAAGTCTGCTCCCAGCTGGCGGGAGCATTTTTAAAGCTCCCACCAGCTGGGAGCAGACTTTGTGTTTGTTCTCATTTGGTGAGAGTTTCAAAAATGCTCTCGCCAAGCGGAAGCAAACAAATGTTTCCCTGCCTGCGCGGGTGCTGGCAGGGAAAGTACTGTAGTACTGTGTCCTAGGAGTGGGCTCCACGAGACACAGTATGAGAGCTGGTGCAGGGGAATGGGGTCCCCAGGGCCATTAATGGCTCAATGAGGGGGGCTATGTGGCTCCCCTCCCTTTTTGCTAAAAGTAGCGGCCCTGGGGAATGGAGTCCCCAAGGCATTTTAAAGGCTTGGGGAGGGGGTCCGCATGGCACCCCTCCCCTTTTTTGTTTCAGTCCCAGGGGTGGGCTCCCTGGGGCCTGTAATGGCTCAGGGCTGAGGCCCTTCCAACCCCCTTCACCGGGGCCTTTGAAGGTTTGAGGAGGGGGCCGCGTGGCGCCATCCCCTTTTTGGCACATTTTGGTCCCGGGGGAGGGCACCAACGACATTGTAAAACCTGCTCACCTCAAATGTCTGTTTTTCTGGCAAAGGTTTTAAGGATAGGATTAGCACATTGCCATCCACTCTGAGCTAGTAAGGTACAAAGTATTTTGCCATTTATACAGCAAAGTCTTTAAGCATAGGATTAGCTAGTGCCATCCATCCAAGCTGTACAATGACTAAAGCCTTTTACCACTCCAGGCAGAGTATTACAGCTTTGGATTGGTAAAATACCATCCAAACCAACCTGGAATGAATAAAAGCAACCCCTAGCATGTGTGTCGCTGTCATTACAGCTCTTCAGAAAGATCTAGCTTTGTACAGATACAAGAGAGCACCCAGTATAAGTCAAAACAATAACCTTTCAGACTTAGAGGGCCACATAAATTATGCAAAAAAAAGCAGAGAACTCTAGGTAGTTCCCAAGTTTAGGTGGAGGGCAGCTCCTATATAGAGCACCCCACAACACAAATAACACTCTAAAATTTGCTCACCTCAAATGTCTGTTCTTTTAGAAGAGTTTACCACAGTGCCATCCACACTGAGCTAGAAGCAGCAATTGCTGTTAATGACTCCATGAGACAGTCTTTCCTGGATTCTTATGCTCACCATTGTTTTTTTTTAGAAGTGGCGCTACCACAAAGGCATTGATTCCAAATCAGGGTACAAGGGCAACATTACCAGAATTAGGTAGCCTGTCTGTAGTGTTGAGTAATAATGGCATGATCCGGCATCCCCTATACTTGCTCAAGTGTGTTGTTAAGATTCTAAATGAAGGAGAAGTGCAGTTGTTAAAGGGTTGAGAGGATGAACGTGGTGCACAGTACTAGGCTTCATTTTAAATAGATCCTCCTAAACATTCTATGTTTATAAAGGGTTTTACTCAACACTGTCCTGCAAGCCTCCATTTTTGGGGTTTTCTCTGATAGACTTGTCCTGAAATTGTGTCTATCTTTCATTCCCACAATAACATCTTCAATGCATTTTGAACAAGAAATAATTCTTCCTTAATTGTGTCTGCTTCTGATTCTCTTGAGTAATTTAGTTTGCATGCTTTAAATGTGAGGCGAGCTGTAGTTATCAATATGGAGAGTGTGGATTTTATTTTCGAGGATTGGTTCATTATTTTTTAATTTTTGGTTTTGACGGAAGAGTCTGTACCCTTCAAAGCCCACTTTTAGTTGAGGGTTTGGTTCAGCAACTACTACTAACTTTACAACTGTATTATATTTTCCACACCATTGAGGGAGACCTCTGCACCCAGAAACGGATATCTCTTTATGATAAGGTGTAGAGATATTTTTTAAAGTTTATTAAATGTTTTAAAAAATGAAAATATATTTTATGTTAAATATTAATCTAAATGAATGTAATTTATTTAATTAATTCAATTTATTAAAATGTATTTATATTTTAATTTAATTAACATTTAGAACATAATTTTAGAAGGCTACAACATTGTTAACTTAATTTTGAATTAAATATTTAAATCATTTAAATATATCAAATTAAAATATATATTTTTAAAATATTTCTTTTTAAATCACACCCAAAGTACAATGTTTATATTTGTCTATTATGTGGTTACATGTGGCTTTCAATTAAGCAATTAACAACAGGTTATTAAAATATTTTTGTAATAAAATATTATTTATTTCTTAAATAAATATAATGATTATACATATGTGTGAGTGTGTGTGTGTGTGTGTGTGTGTGTATATATATATATATATATATATATGTCAAATAGGACAGTATTGCAGTACCAGTGGTTGACCATATGTGGTGCTGAACTTACTCAACCTCTGAGCTGGATTACATTTGCAACTATATTGAATGTTTTTTAGGTTTGGCTTGCGAAATCTATTGTAAACAAAAAATATAAAATAGGCTTAGAGTCCACCCATTACTTACCGTTACTTACAATTAGTTGGCTTCCAAGCCCCTCTTGTTTCCTTGCTTCTGATTGGTCAGCGCCTCCCGCTCCTTCCTGCTTCCTCCTGGGGCTTCAGTGTCGTGCCTGCTATGGAGCATGCACCAAGTACAGGCTCCTGCAGGTACTTATTTTTTAGTTTTGGACATGCACTCTCAAAGAGTGCATGTCTCTTCAGTCCATGTCCCGCCCTCCTCCCACTCCCTAGTGTTGCTTTCCCTACCCCACCCCCTGCCCTTCTCTCACTGTTCATTGTTGCTGCTCCCTCCCACCTCCCCTTCCTCCCGATGTGCGCTGTTGCTCCACGCACTTCGCTCATGTTTGTCTGCTCCTCCTCTCCATTTTTGCTGCTCCCCTGCACCTCCCTCGTGTAGTTTGTTTAATGTATTCTCTTTATTAATGCCCCATCTGGCCCTCCTGCCCTCTACCGAAAAAAAACATTAACAAAGCCAAAAAGCTCTCTGAGAGCTTTTGGACTTTGGTAATGTTTTTCAAAGTGGTTTTTAAAGATGTTGCACAGCAGTGTGGGCTGCTGTGCAACACAGCTTAAAGTAAACACAAAAAGCACTATGATGCGGTCAATGCTGGCCGTGCCGTAGCACTTTGTTTTTATTTACTTTAAGCCATGTTTTACAGCAGTTCGTGCTGCTGTGCAACACGTTTACAAAACATTGACAATGCCAATAGGTCTTGCATAGTTGAAACCTATTATCTTTGTCTATGCCTGTAGTAACTATATAAGTACAGTTTGTGACTAGGAATGGGCCTACTCTTTTATGAGTGGGTGCATGTCCTTCCCTAAACCCCTCCTATTTAATAGTTTCTATTTCCCATTTTCTAGCCACTCCCCCGTCCCTGCCACATTTACTACTAAAACGTAGGCATACATGTGCAGAGATCTCTGCAGTCGGGCCACGATCGGAGTGCAGAAAAGATAGGAGCGGTGGAAGCGTAGACATCTGCACATAGGTTAGTGAATAGCATTTTGTAGTAGAAGCATAGTACCACTATATTACTTCTAAACTTAGAACAAAATGCAAATTAAGAATAGGCCCCTAACTGTTCTCTTCCATTGCCACATAATTCCAGTGGCCCGGTATAGGAGAAGGTTATGATGTCACTTCATTGAACTTCGCCATTCTGTTAGGTCATAAACATATAAGTTAGTTAGCCCCAGAGACGTTTTAAGGCATGGGCAAAGTGGGCTCAGGCCCAGGGCCCCAGCCTTTCAGGGGACCCCTGATAGATCCAGCTCTGTTCTGCACAGTCTTGCCCTGATGACCTTTAATAATTATTAAATAGATTGTTTTAAATACTGTTGTCATGCATCATCCATTTAAAGTTTCTTTTAGCTCAAAACAGGACCTCACATATGAGAAATGGGAGGGTGTCACAGAGATTATTTGCAGTAATATTAGTGAGCTGCTGCTGTGTTACAATATTGAAAACACAGGTCACTATCCCTGAATATTAGATGTAAACACATTTAGTATTTGGATGACTGTGCCTGTGCACTGTCGTTGACCTGGCCAAAAGGGCATGAAAGAACTGAAATTGGTTCATGAATTCAAACTGTTCCAAACAGAGGCCCCAAACTACTTTCGGCCCCAAACTACTTTCGGCCCAGGGCCCCCAAAATCCTTAAGATGTCCCTGAATCTCTTTTTCAAGCGTTCTGCCGATCCTCACGCCGCTATCTTGAAATAAAAGGTAGCTGGGGATACTTTGCAGACAATATGAATTCAAAATATCTCATGGGCCATATTTTCCTCAGAATCCATAACGAGCAGAGTTGGTTCCTTCTTCCTGTCATTCATGTGTTCAGCCGTCCGGCACTGCTCCCTCTCAGGTGGGGTCATTCTTGGATCGGTGACTAAGTCACGCCATCTGTCAAGTTCAGCAAAAGGTCACTGAACAGCAGTGACTGCAACTTGTCGCGGCCGAGACCCGGTCACTGCATGGGTGTAGCCATCAGTGGCGGCTCCTCCATAGGGGCGTTTGGGCGTCGCCCCACTGCTTTCTCGCAGTGCGAGAAGCAGAAACATGAAATGGTAAAAACTACCATTTTATGTTTCTGCTTCTCGCACTGCGAGAAAGCAGAAGTGCCTGGTTGGAGGTGGGAGGGTGGGCGGTCCTGGTCGTGGGCAGGGGGGGAGTGGCTTACCCACTGTTGTGAGTACTAACTGTTTGGTCGGCCCCTGGAGCCGACCAAACAGTCAGTACCCACAACAGTGGGTAAGCCACTCCCCCCCTGCCCTCGAGCACGAACGCCCACTCTTCCTTGTTCTCTATATCGGAGAAATTGGCGCGGCTGGGGCGCTCTCCCCTGCGCCTTACCAATTACAACGCTGCATTGCAGCGTTGTGATTGGCTCCCATGTTAAGTCGTGCCCGGCGGCATCATGTAGGGGGTGGGAGGAGGCTGTCTTTCCTTCCTGCGGCACGAACGGAAGAAGAACAGAAGAGCTGCTTCAACGGTTCGATCGTCGTGTTCAGGTAAGTGGGTTTAACTCCGGAAACCCGGTGAAGTAATGACGTTCTTCTCTTGGATTGTTTTGGATGTAGAAATGTGTTTGTGCATGAGCGCGGTTCCTTATGCCAATGATGGTGCACCCATATGTGTATGATTGGTGAAGTTTGTGCGCGTTTCCTCTGCGTGCGTGTGTGTGTATCTGTAAAAGAGAGACCAGACCCTCTGCTCCAGCTCGGCTCCCTTTTACACTGGAGGGGATATCCGATTCTGTTGTACCCGCTCTCACACCGCTCCTGGGCCATTCCCACAGCCTCTGAAAGTGCCAATCCCACCTTTGACACGGCAGGCTTTGCTGACTAATATGGAGAGGCTCTCCCACGTGCAGGGCGGCAGCAGGCCCTCCTCATGGAGGGTCCACCGGGGAGTGTTGTCAGGCACATGAGGAGGGTAATCCCACTGACCCCTGCGGCTCACACCCCCTCAGGCACCAAAGGGCTCCTGACATCTGCAAATAAAGCCCACATTAAAGAGGCCAAGTAACAGTGAGTCCCTCCCCTCGGTATTATGACAATGTTTCGATAGATGATGTCGGTCACTCACTCGTGCTCTGGTGTATTTCCTCTCCACGTCTGGCGTTGGTTACCAAAAACCGATTCAAATGCAACATTATTTTTTAATTATAGCTGCTTCAACTTGAAATAAATATGATTTAAAAATAGTGTTATTTGTAACCCAAAACGAGCGTGCGCCGAGTCAGGTCATTAATTGAAAGTAATGAGACAGGACAGCGCAGAATGGAGGTGCGCACCGGCAGAGGGCACTTCTGTTTAAAATCATCAATAAATCTGTCATTGTCAGTTACTGGTCAATCCGTTTTGCATGAATTGAGCAAGGCCAGTGTAAAAGATTGAGCATATTTTTAAAATTATACTTGAATCATAATGCATTAGTCCCTGCATCAAGGGCGGGCTGGCTGTACTGTGCATCAGGAGTTTCCAGGGGGGCTAGAAGGGTTGGGGGCCCCGTTTTGTAGCAGTGCAGCTGTTTTAAAAGCACTGCAGAGTTCCTTGTATCCAACAGTTTTCAGGCAACAACAAAAGTGCCAGGATAACTCTGGTAATTAACATACCTGCTGGAGAGAGATTGGAGTTTTGTCTGGTGGCAGTGTGGAGTCATCTAAGGTAGCGCAGAGGGTTACTATGCCTGCTGCAAAGACTATGTACTAGGCAGATCACAGAGCAGTATTTTATTTGCAATGCTCAGTGGGTACTGCTTTTGTCACAGAGATCCTTTTGTTACTGTGCAGTTCATAAGTTCCAATCACAATCTAGCATAGTGAGCTATGAATTGAAAGAGCTGCATGCAAACGGATTAAAAAAACAGACACTAACTCACTCACTGACCCCTTCCTCCACTTTACTCTTAGAGGATCTCCCACTTACGTATTCTCATCTTGTATTTCCTACATCTGTAGAAAGTTATGTCAAAGTCAACTTTCTGTGACCCAAGAACTACTCGCCATCTTTGTAACTAAGGTACTGGCAATAAGTGGCTTTACGGGAGGAAATCTGTGGCATGGTTGACTAAATTATGTGATATTAAAAGGGCTCATTATGGGGAATATTTTGCGAGTAAAGGCAGTTTATGTGACATGTTGTATGTCATTTTTATATGTTTAGGTGTTGATGTAACCAGATCCCATTGAAACTCTTGACAGCTTTGACTGCACACTGCCCTCTAGAGATGATGTAACTAAAGCTACCTACTGAGGAGTACCGTCTTTAGATCTCTATGATTTTAAGGTAACACATATTCACGTTTGCCATGTATTACTCAACAATTGAAGGTAGTTTTTTAGCGGTTACTATGATACAATTTATTCTCTTACAGCTTTGAATCACAATTAGCTATCGGAAGTTAGCGCATCTAGTATGAATACATTTGCCTCTCTTATCTTCATCATCTGGCAATCATATAGCTTATAGGTAATTTTATTCCTTTCTCTATCAGATACAATATTTTTAATTAATTTGCATACATCTATATAGATGCAGTTATTCTAACTATTCTTGCAGCATGTTCTGAGAGTACCTCGAGACAACGAATAAACTCCACGTTCAACAGAATTCATTGATATCCCCTTGGTTGCGGTTGCTTTTCGTTTAAGGTTATCTTTAGTTTTCAATATATATTATATTTCATCTTGGGTCACTATCTGTATCACTAGTGTATTCATATTTGATCACAAGGTGACATACTGACTCTATGGTGGTTTGGTTCACTACACAGGGACTTCATTTTCCCTATCACAAATATCTATTTTAGGAGTATTCAAATATAATTTCTATCTATTTTATAGTTTACTTTTTTATTTTTTTATATCTACTGCCTTGTAATTCATTTATCTGTCATGTGGTTAGATGCAAATAATTGGCTATCTTTGTACGCCCTCCAGGCGGTAATTGGTATCTATTTTGGTAAGAACCGAATATATTATATGTATCCTTTTTTAGATTCTATAAGAAAATCTGTGGCCCTCTTCCTGACGAAGGCACTGTCTTGTGCCGAAACGCGCGTAGAACAGAACAGTCTACTACCGTCTTGCCACATTTGTTTTTCCAAATTTGATATCAATTGCAATTATTGTTTTTGTTTATAAATTGTTTTTATGGTGTTTTGATTATGTATATGGTATGAATGATGACACGAATGGTGTAGCTTGATTGGGTCTCTTTCATTTTATATTGAATTAATAAAATATACATTTTGATACTTCAATTGGTATATCAGTATTTGTCGGTTCTTCGTATACATCATGACTGTCACTTTATCAAATGTATTAAGTCACTTTTGAAATTGTGTTGCCTTAAGTCTTTACATTGTACTAAAGCTACCTACGTCATTATCTTATGAAATCTCTTTATTGAGGTCATATATACATGTTCACAATTGCTTTATTAACCTTCTTGCTTTCTCAAATAAATTTGCTTGAAATGCGCCATTTGCCTACAGTTTTTTCAAAATATTCTGAGGGAGGACCCCTCCGAAATTCCCCTTATGATGGTCGTGTTCGCTCGCTACGCTCGCTCCCCACAGGACACTCTGAACTTTTACGCCCCACTACTTTCCAATGTCACCAGCCGCCACTGGTAGCCATGCATTAACAGCGATGCTTTCAGCAGATGCTGCTCACCGTGCAACATACGGAGAGACTGGGAAGCGTCATTCAAGCGCTGCGTTCTTTGAACGGACCACGCGCTATATGCAAATGAGCTGCTCCTCCTGACACACGTAGAGTGAGAATATGGCTCCATGTCTTCACGAATCGTGTCCTAGACAGCAGTGCTCAAAAAGAAGCACCGAGAAGCCCAGACAAAATAAGACGATGAGCTTTACAAATGTTACTATCATCACGATCTTGGAGTGCCTCCTGCTATGCTGTAGCAGGCACGAGCCTGACATCCAGGGTATCATGAGTCCACGCACAGCACGACAGCTCCTGTGAGTGGTGGATGCTACTGGACAGGTATGTGTAGCTTGCTTTATATAACTCATTTCTGATCAGATACGCCTCATAAATACCACTGGGCAATGATGGTGTGAAGGAGCTGTGCCTTCCAAAACAAACAGAATAAGAGAGTACGAAATGAATGGGAGAAGGTTGGAAGGGAGGGAAAGGTGGGTACAAGGAAGGCTGGAGAGAAGGATGGATGAGTGAAGAGAAGGATGGTGAGTGGGTGGAGGGAAGGAGTGTTGATGGAGGGAGAGTGGATGGATGAAGAAGAGTGGATGGAAGGAAGGAGAGTGGATGGAAGGAAGGAGGGAAAAAATGGATGGAATGACAGAAGAAGAGAGAAGGATGGTAAGACAGAAGTATGGCAGAAAAATATAGAAAGGATCGATGGAGCAAAGGAGGAAAGGACAGACTAAAATACTGAAATGATGGAGAGTATGAAGGCTAAAGACAGGAAACTAGATTGTAAGTGCGAGGAAAGCAGGTTATTATATGGTGTGGTTGTGCAACCTCACAAACCCGGCTTGGGGCCAGTTAGGCTAATTTGCAAAATCTTAGCTCAACCCTGGGCAGCTGTGGCTTCGAGCAGTCAGGCTTTGTCAAAGAAACAGGTGCAAAGTATTTAGAAGTACCAAACAAGTGGAACAGGTAAGAAACATGAAACAAAGAAAATCAAACACCCTTTTATAAAAATTGCTTTTATTTTTAAAGGAAATTAAACACCCAAATGAACAAAATCCACCAGAGGGTTCCAGAGATATAAATTATTGGGCAAATAGTAAATCACTGCTTTTCAATCAAATCGCAAGCAAGCATTGGGAAATACCACAGTTACTTTGACAACTTATGAAATTTTTTGCAATGTTGGGTATAACTTTTCAGCCCACTCTGGGTGACCAACCTCAGTAGGGAGCAAGTCACAGGGGCCAATGAGGCTTTGCAGGACAGTTACCTTGCAGTCAAATAAGTCTCCAGCCCAACTCCGTGCTCTATGAGCAAACTGCTGTACACATCAATGGCGCTGTCCTGATGCAAGGGATGTAGGATGCTGAAGGATACTGAGGATGTTGATCCGGTGATGGGGCTGGTGACACCCCTCGGTCCATTATTGCAGTGGGGCTATTTTGGCGACAGAGGTCGATGTCCCTCGAAGTTCAGTTGAACTCCAGGCAAAGGCCAATTGCCACTGGTCTCTGGTTACATCGAAACCAGTGGCTACCTTTAACTGAGGATAGTGTCCATCTTGGCTGACCAAAGTGTACTTTGGTGACTCTCCTGGGTCCAGCAGCCTGGGGTGCAACTTTTGAGTGTTGAAAGACAGTCTTAAAGGCTGCACTTCGGTGGTCAGGTGAGCTTGGCTACCAACTCGCCATGGCCAGCTTCTTCTGCTTTTGTGGTCCTGTAGCTGCAGCAGGAAGTCCGCCAACTTACTCTTGGAGTCACTTCTGTCTGAGGCTCGGAGATGACCTTCCACGAGCTGGGCACCACAGGCACAGTCCTCTCTTTGTTAGTGTGAGGAGCAGTAGGTGCAGTCCAGTCTTGGTGCAGCCTCTCTTTGTGGCGTCCAGGGAACAGTAGGGCAGTCAATCTTCATTCCTCTCTCCAGTACAGATGTGATCTGAGGCCTGGGTGCCATTTTTATGCCCAGAACTTTCTCTTGGGGGATGCAGAGGCTACTAGCCAATGAGCTACCAGGTCCCCTCCTACCTAATGACAACCTCCTGTCAAGTGTGGCATCTAGCGTCCCAGAGTGCAATATTATACACACCCTCAAGAAGGCAGGAATCTTCTCTCGGTGTGTGGAGCTTGGTAGCCATTGTCATTATTTTAAATGGCAAAGTTGAGTTAGCAGCTCAATAACTGCTCTGCCAGTCAGCAAGGGCAGACTGGGAGTCTTCCTTTGCTTTGTCACACTTGTGGTAGCACAATAAGTGCTGCAGTCCTCGAGGGACACTTTAGCTTACAGGTCCTGGGGACCCTGGTACCATATACTGGGGACTTATAAGTAAGTTAGCTTATGCCAATTTTGGGTGAGCCAATCAGACGTTCACATTTTAAGGGTCAGAGCACTTGCACTGAGGCCTGTTTGACAGGGCTCAGTGCACTCTCAGAGTCAAAAAGCCAGCAACATCAGCCCAAAACTTTGGGGGTGATCATGCAAACAAGAGACATTTCCTTACATGGCACCCCTCGGGACGAAAGGTGATAAGAAATTAACCTACACCCTGGTAGTTCCCATTGTCTAATTGGAAGAACCTAGAAAGGCCACCTGCATTCGCATGGTCAGTCTCAGGTCTATATTCCATGGTAAAGTCTATACCCTGTAGGGAAATTGACCACCTCAACTGTTTGGGGTTCTCTCCTCCCATCTGAATCAGCCACCTGAGAGATCTGTGATCAGTTTGAACTCAAACAAACAAGTAGGGTCTCAGCTGATTCAGGGACCAAACCACAGCAAAGGCTTCCCTCTCAATGACACTGCTCTGTGGGGAGGAGTCGTCTACTAATAAAGGCAACTGGTTGATCCTGGCCCTCATCATTTACCTGTGCCAACACTGCCTCAATTCCATGTTCAGAAGCATCTGTCTGTACAATAAACTATTTACTGAAATCAGTGCCTTTAGGACACGTGCTGAGCACAAATCTTCCTTTAGGGCGTCAAAGGCCTTTTGACACTGCTCAGTCCAGATAACCTTTCTGAGATTTCTCTTGGAAGTGAGTTCTGTCTGTGCTGCCACAATGCTACAATATCCCTTCACAAACCTCCTATAGTACCCGGTCTGGCAAATAAATACTCTGACTTAGGTCTGTGTCTTAGGAGCTTCCCAGGCCAAAATGGTCTGGATCTTGGGCTGGAGAGGTTGTAAATGGCCCAAGTATAGTACTGAGTCTTTCCCTAGCTCGCACTTACTTGTTTTAATATTTATACCTGCCTGCTGAAGGCCCTCAGCACTTCCTTCAGGTGGACCAAGTGCTTTTCCCATGTGGAACTAAATATAGCAATATCCGCTAGATATGCTGCACTGAAACTTTCCAAACCTGAAATAACTCTGTTCACTAACCTTTGGAAGGTGGCAGGTGCATTTGTCAACCCAAAGGACGTCACTTTAAACTGAAAATGGCCATCAGGAGTTTAAAAGTCATACCTCTCCTTAGCTTCTTGTGCAAGGGCTATCTGCCAGTAACCAGGGGTGGGTGGCAAACTCTGCTCCGCCAGCGGAGTTTGCAGAGTTTTGCCAACTCTGCACTCCACTGGGAGCGCAAGTTCGGCAAAAAACTCAGATTCCGCCACGTGGCAGAGTTTGCCCCCGCCGCCCACCCTTTCTCCTTACCTGGATCTCAGCGATGAGTTGCTAGCATCCTCTGGATGTTGGAGAAATGAGCTATGCTGGCGTTCTCTGTGCCCTGGCTGTCTCCTTGGCGGTGCAGGATTTTTGGCCGCTGCTTACTGGGCCATGAATGAAGAAGCAGTGGCTGTGATCCGCAGTGTTTCTTCTGTAACTGATGAAAGTGAAGCCCCTTTGCTGCAGGACTCGTGAGGACTGCGAATGCCCGCGCATGGAGAGTGGAGACCGGGCTAAGGAGGTCTCCACTCTCTATGCACGCGCATGCGCAGTCCTCGCAAGTCCTGCAGCGAAGGGGTTTCACTTTCATCAGTTACAAAAGAAACACCGCGGATCACCGCCACGGCAGCAGGAGGGGTGGCAGCACCTTGCCCGGTGCAGAAAAGTAGCACCTAGACCGGCCAAGAGTTAAGCTGGGTAGAGCTGGAGGCAGTCTGGGGGTCAAGGGAAGGGGAGGAATCCTCCCTGACAAACGCGCTGTGCGCTGCCAGCCAGGTCTGGAACTCTGTTGCTGCCATAGGGCGGAGCGGAACTCAGTGGAATTCCATGGAGTTTTTAGGCAACTCTGCGGTATTCCACGTAGTGCCACTCTGCCAACTCCGCCCACCCCTACCAGTAACCCAAAGTCAGATCAAATTTGCTTAGGGACTTGGAAGCCCCCAACTTGTCAATGAGCTAATTAGCTCTGGGTATGGGATGAGCATCAGTCTTAGTGATTACATTTAGGCTTCCTTCGTCCACACAGAACCTCATCTCAGGTTTGTCCCATTTTGGCTTGAGCACCAGCACCACTGGGCTCGCCCATGGACAGTTAGCGGGCTCAATCACCCCAAGCTCTAGTATCTTGACAACCTCAGCTTTAATGCTTGCTCTGACCTAATCTGCCATTCTTTAGATCTTACTTTTGACAGGCAAGCTGTCACCTGTGTCTATATCATGGTCACACTAAGTTGTCAGACCGGTGGTCAAGAAGAACAGGCCAGCAAATTGTTTCAACAAGATGTACCAGTCGTTTTGCTGTTAGTCTGTCAAAGTGGAGGAGATGACTACTCCATCCACTGAGCCATCTTTGACAATGCTCGACAGTAAGTCAGGGAGAGGCTCACTTTCCTCTTCTTCCCCGCCATCTGTCACCATGAGCATGTTCATGTCTGCTCTGTCATGGTGAAGCTTTAGCCTGTCAACATGGATATTCCTGTGAGGGTTTCTTGGGGTGCCTAAGTTCACCAGAAAGATGACTTTCCCCTTCTTTTCCAAAGCTGGATAGGGCCCAGTCCACTTTTCCTGGAAGGCTGTAGCAGCCACAGGCTCTAAAACCGACACCAACTATTCTGGTTATACCAATGCTTGACAAGCTTCTGGCTGGCCTCCAAATTTTTGTTTGCCTTTTTCATATACTCTGCCATCTTAGAGCAAAGGCCTAGTATGTAATCCACTATGTCTTGTTTAGATTACTTGATGGACCTCTCCCATTCCTCTCTTACTAAACTCAGTGGACCTCTCACAGGACGACCAAAGTGGAGTTCAATGGGGCTGAAGCCCACTAATTTCTGGTGTCCCTCCCTGCAGGCAAAAAGATGGCATGGCAGAAGAACATCCTATCTCCTTTTGAGTTTTCTGACAAACTCATTATCATGCTTTTCATGGTCTTGTTGAACCTTTCAACTAGACAATTTGCTTGGGAATGGTAGGGTGTGCTGAATGTATAGGTAACACCACACTTGTCCCATATTGCTTTTAGATAGGTAGTAATAAATTTGGTGCCTCTACCTGAGATGACTTCCTTAGAAAAACCTACCCTGATGAAGATAGCAAGGAGGGCTCTAGCTACTGGAGGAGCAGTGACTGTCAGGAGCGGAATTTCTTCTGGATACCTGGTGGCATGGCCCACTACCACCAGGATGAACCTTTTTCCAGATGCAGTTTGTGGGTCTAAAGGCCTAACAATGGCAATCCCCACACTCACAAAGGGAGTCCTCACCATAGGAAAGGGGAGCCTTTGACTTGTCACCTGTCTTACCAGTGGCTTGGCAGGTGTCACTTGAGTGACAGAACTCCTTCACCTTTTCTTACATCTGAGGCCAGTAGAAATGGTTGACCAACCTCTCCCAGGTTTTGGTCTGTCCCAAATTTCCAGCTTATGGGGTGTCATGGGCCAGTTTAAGAAGGAATTCTCTGTACTACTGGGGGCCACCATTCTCTTGGTTGTCCCTGGTTGGGGGTCCCTTGCCTCACCGTACAGTATTCCTTCCTCCCAGTATATACCCTGTATGTGTGTTTTAGACAATTGCCTCAGGCCTTTCAAAGTGGGGCAAGTCTTCTGCCACTGGCTCAAGTCCTCTCTGAAGTGACATCCTGCTCCTTGAAACTCTGCCACCTCTGGCAAATCTGTCAAGGGAGCATCCTCCTGTTCAGGCACCAGACCCTTTCCCTCAGGGTTGGGCTCCTTTTGGGCCTATGGGTTTTGGGAAGCTAGATAACCAGACTTTCTGCCCTATCTCCTATCCTTAGGTATCTGTGCCATTCTTCCAGGCTCCAGGCCCCCTTGATTTCACTTTAAGACTGTTTGTGCTCTAGTTGACACACACAAACCCACTCAGGGAGACCCAACTTTGCTGCATGGGATCAATTTTCCACACCTGCCCAAGCAGAAGTTTCCAGGTCATTTCCCAGCAGACAGTCCGCTGGGATGGCAGGTGACACAACCACCTTCTTTAGGCCAGCAACCCCTCCCCAATCAAAGTCCACCATAGCCATGGGATGTGACTTTGTATCATTGTCATAGTTGACTATCTGGTGCACCTCATTGGGGATTATCTGGTCAGGGGAAACCAGCTTATCCATGAACATGATTATGCTGGCATCTGTATCACTCAGAGCCTTCATTTCAATCCCTGTGATTCTTTGCCACTTGTACTTTTCCATGCTTGGATGCCAGTGAGCCAAAGCATCTATGTCCTTCCCATCCAGCGAAACTAGGGTGACCTCTGGAACTCCCAGGGACAACTTCCATCCCTACACTGGCAATGCCATTGGAGCGGTCAACACTGGGTGGCTTCTTGGTGCATATAGAATCCCCCCTCTTTTGTCCTGGCTGCTGACACTGCTAACACCCCTAACCTATGAAGGATCATAGGTTTTACTCAGGTACCCCCTCCCTTTGGACTGCAATGGGACACAGGTCTTCCCTCCTAGGCCCTCTTTTGGGGCTCATTAGAGGTTTTTTTTTTTACCTGTGCCCGCTTCTTTCCCCTGAAGGGGGGAGCTGTATCAATTTCTTCGGATCACCTCTATGGAACGTCTTGGACCCCCCCGGTGCGTACCAATTCATCAACCAGCTTGCCCAACTCTCTAGGACTAGACAACTTAAAATCTGACAGATGCTGGTGTAACTTCTCTGAGGAACAATTTGTAAGGATATGCTCCATGACCATCAAATTGTAAAGCCCTTCATACGTATTAAGCTTGTTATCTTTAATCGAGCTACCCAGTGACTTTACTGAAGCATCCACAAAGTTCAACCCATATCTGTGTTACCCACTTATGTGTGTTTCTAAACTTCGGTTGATACTCCTCTGAGGTGACACCAAATAACTAGGGTCGGAAGGAATATTTAGTTCCGCTCGCAGAATTTGGTTACTGTGTGGGGCATGAGCTCTGGTCAAGTAGGAATCACAATCCTTGTCAGGGTGAGGCACACGCCTACCCTAAATTAACCTGTGCTCCACCCTCTGGTAGCTTGGCACAGAGCAGTCAGGATTAACTTAGAGGCAATGTGTAAAGTATTTGTGCTACACGTCAAACAGTGATAAAGTGAAAAGCACCACATAAAAAGTATCCTGCACCAAGTTAGAAAAATAGAGCTTTCTTTAATAAATAAAACAAGGCCAAAAAATGACAAAAGATCCAGTCAGTAGAACTAGAGATATGCAATTTTAAAGATTTCAGCGAAAATAGCTCCAAAAAGCACAAAGCGGCAACTGTGGATATCTGGTTGTGGCAGACCAGGACAAAGACACAAGTTCAGGCGGACCACGATGAAGCACGGGATGGCTACAGGGACCCAGTTAGGCCAGCTAAACAAAGTACCTTAAATCCTGGTTTGCAGAGTGTTGCAAGGATCCAGGGCGAAGATGCGTTGCGCAGCTGAAGCGATGTGTCAGTGCTGAGGTGTGGTGCGGCTGCAACGCTAGGTCCTGCATCGCCGTTGTCGCCGAGGATCCTGTCGACAAGGTCTTGCAATGCAAAATCCAGTGTCGAGGATCCATTGCGCAGTCGGGCGATTCGTTGCTTCTGAGGCTATACAAGTCCGCAATGTGGAGTCTGGCTTTAGCATCGAGGCTGCCATCGACAAGAGATTCGAGGGCCTGCACCAAGGGTGCGTCGCAAAGCGACGGTTCTGAAAAGGTTGCGGTCTGCGACAGTGATGCAAGTCTGCAACGGGTCCAATTCATGCAGCAACGGCAATACATTGGATCAGCTCTGCGTTGCACCAGGCAGCAGAGGAGATGCGTTTGTTCTGATGGATCCACAGAAACTGGAAGAGCACCTTTAGCCCACTTCCAAGGGTCTAGGACTGGGGTGGGACCACTTGGCAGAGTAGACTCACAGATGGCAGGGTGCAGGTGCAAGGTTGTTCGAAGCCTGTTGTGTCCCTGAGGCTTCAGATTGGGAGGCTAGCCAACTAGCTCTTGGAATCACTCTGGGGTTCTGGGTTAAAGAGATCCAGATCCAGTCCTTCTTATCAAATGGGCAGCAGGCAGCAGGTCAGCACCGCAGGGCAGCAGTGCTTCAGTGCAGCAGTCCAGCAGAGTGGCAGTCCTTTCAGAAGCACAGCGGTCCCTCTTTCTGGCAGAATATCCACAGGTCCAGAAGTCTACTGAAGAAGTGGTGTCTGATGTCGAGTATTTATACCCAGCTGTGCCTTTGAAGTGGGAAGAAGCTTCTCAAGGCATGCCTTTGAAGTACACAGGTTCCCTACCTTCCTGGCCCTGGCTCCAGACTAACTACAAGGGGTATGCAGCCCTTTGTGTGGAGACAGGAAACATCCTATTCAGTGTAAGTAGGGCTGAGCCAAGCTCCTTCCTCCCATCCTGTCAGTGATAGCCCATTCTGGCACACCAAAGCTCTCTATTGTGTGTGACTGTCTAGGAGGAATACACAAAGCCCAACTGTCGACTACACCCAGTCATGTGACGCAGGGACAGGCTGCAGGTACCGAATGGCAAAGGCAAGAAAATGCCAACTTTCTAAAAGTGGCATTTTCAAAATTGTAATTTAAAATCCAGCTTCACCATAAGTTAGGATTTGTCATTACAATTACAAAGACACCAAAAATGAACTGGTTACCTGTTCTCATTTGGAAATTACTGGGCCTTGGCGTAAAATTCCACCATGCTCGCGGTGTTTGTGGAGTTTTGCCCACTCTGCGTAGAGTGTGGAGTTCCAAAAAACTCCATGTAGCGGCGCGGAGCAGAGTTATTCCTCTTGCGTGGCTCGCCAACGTTAAGTTGCCGAGCGCGAGTGAGGAAAATAGTACGCCAGACCACCTCCTGGTGAGAATTCTCAATGTGGCAGTCGCAGCAGGTCGCATGTTGAGAAACCTACCGCTGGTGTTGAGGAAGCTGCTGCCTGAGTAGAACATCTACTTAATCTGCAGAAAGAAGCAGCGCCCTCTTGCGCTATGCGTGCTCCCATTGGCACTGATTTAACAGCACGGGACAAACTATCGGCACTAAAAAACATCGTGTGCAGCACGACTTAAATTACTCTGCAGCTTGTGGCACTCCGCAAAGCGTGGCGGAATTTTCAGCACTTCACGGAGTTCCCCGTAGCAGAAGTCCCCGAACTCCACCCAGGCCTAGAAATTATAGCTTTTTAAATATAATAAGGTAACTCCGATGTTATTCTATGGGAGAGGTAGGCCTCGTAGTTGTGAAAAATGAATGTAACAATTTTTTACTACGGGGCCATGTAAAACTTAAAAGTATATGTCCAACTTTTTAAATACATAGCACTCTGCCCTATGGGCTGTCCAGGGCCTTTCCCTGGGGTGACATATGTATTAAAAAGGAAGTTTGGGACCTGACAAAAGGTTACTTTTGCCAGGTCAAAATGGCAATTTAAAACTGCACACCCAGGCTGCAATGGCAGGCCTGAGAGATGTTTAAAGACCTACTTAAGTTGCCATCTACTAGCATGAGTTTCTAATGTGGACGGTCTCGGGCTCCTTCTTCAGTAGATTTGCTGCCACTCAAATTGATTTTCTATTTGATCAGCAGCAAGATCAACTTGAATGGCCGGTCGCTCTTGTGCACCGCATGGTGCCACTGCACTGATTTTGCTGCGCTGCTCACACTACTGGCACTAAATTTCAGTGTGATGTGCATATTTTCTGCCCATTGCAGGAACTCCACAGAATTTTGTGGAGTTTTTATGTAACTCCGCTGAATTCCGCAGAGTGCAACTCCGCGAGTTCCGCCCATCCCCACAAATAGCTCTATAAGTGCTGCCTTTATGTGAGTGTAAAACCCTGCCACCTCATCCTCTAATATCCCGAGCCTATTTCTCCCCACCATTTGAACCAATTCCCACAGTAAGGACCCCCAGTATTGGGCACCCACCTGTCTCAACCTTAGAGGTCTCTCATAGGAGGCTGGCCACTTATCTATGCCAATCCCCTTGATATATTTAGGAACAATTCCTTTGGGAAATCTAAATCATAGTCACCTCCTGCAGTTACCTCAGTAGCTATGTTGCTGCCACAATTTTCTTGGGATTTGAAGCCCAGCTTCATCCTGCTCTCTTCAAATGGCAGTCTCCTTTCCTCCAAGGGCAGTCTCTTTTCCTCCAACTCCAGGAGGCTTATTTGGGCCCTGAAGTCTTTTGGCTACCTCTCTGACGTTTTGCTCCTTTCGATGCCAGTATTTGGGGGGATCCTCTGGCTGACAGTGGGGTCAGGGTGTCATTGTCCCCCTCATCCTCATTCTTGATGACCCTCCTGTCATCATCTTCTTCCCCACTGAGCTTGAGCTTTGCGGGCCTCTACCCAGACCCTGAGGGCTCTTTCGAGCCTCTTTCTTTGCTGAGGCATCCAAGCTGATCTTCCTGTCCTTGCACAGGACTCTCAACTCATTGATCCTGAGGGTGGACAGAGTGGCCAAGTCAATGTCCATGATGACTAGCCCTTTTTGTGACTTCCAGAAACTTTGCAAAAACTTTGACAACTTCCAGAAACTTTGCAAAAACTTTTTCAGAACTTGTTAAAAGTTTGCAAAGTCTCAGAAACATTGACTAAGGGACTCTGGAACTTAGCAACTTGGTTGGAAATTACAAGAACTTCCCTGCAGGTGTCGACTTGGTCAATTTTTGGCGGGTTCAGACTTATTAACCACATGGTACTGCAAAACACAAATTCTGGATCCCACCGCTAGCCGACCTCACCATGTAATAGACTCACAAACCTGTCTTGGGTCCAGTCAGGCTTGTTCACAAAACCTTAGATCCACACTGGATGGTGTGGCTTCAAGTAGTCAGGCTTTGTCAAAGGAACAGGTACAAAGCATTTAGAAGCACCAAAACAGCTGAACAAGAAAGAAACATGACATAAAGAAACTTTGACTCCAATTTATAAAAATAGTTCCTATTTATATTAATTTTTAGACATCAAAATGAATAAATTCCACAGGAGGGTGCCAGAGATATAAATTACTAAGCAAATAATACATCACTGCTTTTCATTCAAATCGCAAACAATAATAGGCAACTACTGAGGTTAGCCATTACTTGGAAAACGTTTGTATGTTGGGTATGACTATTTCGGTCCGCTCTTGGCTTTGGGCGACCAACACCAGCAGGGAAGGAGTCACAGGGGCCAATGAGGCTTTGCTGGACAGTTACCTTCCAGTCAAAGCAGTCTCCAGTCCAATTCCAGGCTATAAGGGCAAACCATTGTAGACTTCACTGGAGTGCTTCTGATGCAAGTCATGGAGGATGCTAAAGAGGCCTGTAGGATGCTGAGAATGCTGACCCGGTGACAGGGTCTTCCTGGGGCCACCCCTTGGTCCACAAACATGGTTGGGTGAATTTGGCCACAGGGGTCAATGTCCCTTGAAGTCTGATCGGAGTCCATCCAAAAACCAGTTGCCACTAGGGTACTGGGCTACTGGTCTCTTGTTTCTGAAAAACCCACACTTTCCTTTAACTGAGGCTACTGTCTGTGAATATATGACGTACAACGCAAACAATTACAACGCATGCTTTTAGAACGTGGTTTTTACATCACAACTACCATTACATTGCATGTTTTTACAATGCATGCCATTACAACACATTTTTAAAAACTACCATTACAACGCATTCCATTACATCACATACCATTACAACGCATACCAATACAACACATAATATTTTTAGTGCAACAGTTGGGTAAGTGTTGGATAGTGTAGGGGTAAAAATTACTATTCCCACTCCAGTGAGTGCAACAGTAGGGTAAGTGTTGGATAGTGTAGGGGTTAAAATTACTATTCCCACTCCAGTGAGTGCAACAGCAGGGTAAGTGTTGGATAGTGTAGGGGTAAAAATTACTATTCCCACTCCAGTGAGAGCAACAGTAGGGTAAGTGTTGGATAGTGTAGGGGTAAATCTCCATTACTTACCTTATAATGCATTGTAATGGCATGCCTTGTAATGGTATGCGTTGTAATGGCATGTGTTGTAGTGACATGCGTTGTAATGACTGCATTGTAATGGCAGGCGATGTAAAGGCAGTTGCGTTGTAACAGCTGCGTTGTAAAATCAGTGCGATGTAATGACTGCGTTGTAAAGGATGTTTCCCACTGTCTGTCTTGCGTGACCAATTGCACTCCCATGACTCTCCCAGGTCCAGAAAACTAGGGTGCGACATTTGCGCATCTTGACGTGGTCTTCCAGGCTGCACTTCGGTCGTTAGGTGATCTTGGATACCAATTCAGCAAGGCAAGTTTCTTAAGCTTCTTTGGCACTGTAGATGTAACAGGAAGTCAGTGAACTGAGTCTTGGAGTAATTTATGTCTGGTGCTCGGGGACAACTTTTCTTCATGTGGGGCACTGTAGGCACAGTCCCCTCTTTGTTAGCCCCTTCGATCATCAGATGCATTCCAGTCTTTAGTGCAGCCTCTCTTTGCCAGGTCCAGGGAACATCAGGGTAGTCCTTCTTTAGTCCTTTCTCCAATGCAGACGTGATCTAAGGTCTGGGTGCCAAGGGTGTCACTTTGATTCCCAGAATGTATCCCCGGGGGATACAATGGCTACTAGTCAATGGACTATCAGGTCCCCTTCTGTCTGATGATAACTTCCTGTCAAGTGTGGCATCTAGCGAAATGCAATATTTTGCCCACTCCCAAGATGGCAGAACCCTTCCCTTGGTGTGCGGAGCTCAGTAGCCCACCCTAGAGGTGTGGCAACCTAAGGGCTACAGGCACACAGAAAAATAGATTTGGCAACTGTTTCCCACTCTCTGTCCTTGATGCCAACCTATCTACAAGAACAAAAGATCAGCCCCCCCTTGTGTGTCCACCATTTGCCCTTCAAAGGTGGCTTCCCCATTGAAGATCACCTTTTTGGCTCATATCCCATTTGGCCTTTCTGCCAGGAGGAGATAACACCTCTTCCAATGACAGGCCCTTTGAATTCCTTCCTGAGAGCCATTAACACCTCCTCGAAGGAGGGCAGAAGGCTGTCTTATGGCCAGCAACTGTAAACTCTCACTGGAAAATCTTGGCAACTGAGTGGCAACTTTTTAAAGTTGTCATTTTCTCAAAAGCTACATTAAATTTGACTTGGGAATCAAGTCGGGTTTAATGTAACAATTCATTTGATACCTTGAAGTGCCAACTTTAGTAGTCCCATTCAGAAGTTAACACAAATTAGTTCTAAGCTTGTAACCCTGTATTCCCCAATGGGGCTACTTGACTTTCTGCAGCAAAAACAGTTTCGGGTTTGTACAGTTAGGACATGTAAAAACACACAAGTCCCACTTTTTAATATACAGCACCCTGCTTTAGGGCTTGATAGGCCTGCCTTAGGGGTGACATACATATTAAAAGGGGTGGTCTGGACTTTGTCATTTGTTTAAATGACAAAGTCGAGTTCGCAGTTTGAAAACTGCTCTGCCAACCCCCAATGACAAGCTGGGAGTCTTGCTTTGCTTTGTCACACTTGTGGTGGCACAATAAGTGCTCCAGTCAACCAGGGACACTTTAACTTACAGACCCTGGGTACCCCTGATACCATATTCTAGAGACTTATAAGTAAGTTTGCTTATTCCAGTTGTGGGTGAGCAAATCAGATATGCATGTTTTAAGGGTCAGAGCTCTGGCACTGAGACCTATTTGGCAGGGCTCATGACACTCTCAGACACGATAAACCACTAGCATCACTACAAAACTATGGGGTGATCATGCAAAAAAGAGGCACTTCTTTACAGTAAGGTAGGGAGGAAATGAGGAAGAAAGATTGAAAGAAGGAAGAATGTGAAAAGAGGACAGAAGGGTGGATGGAAAGAGATGAAAAATCCACAAGAAGAAGAGAAAGGATATAAAAGAAGAGAAAAAGATGAAAAGAATAGAAATCAATGAAAAGAAACAAGGAATGAAAGAAGTGAAGGGTGAACATAAACTGGAAACAGGAGGGATGACATTGAGATACAAAAGAATGAAAAGTGAGATGGAATGAAGAAACAATAGAAAAGGGTGGAAAAAATGAAAAGCTGGAAAGAACAAAATTAAAAGCAAAAAGATTTATATGCATTAAGGTGTAATTACATTTTGAAAAGTTGAAACTAGTACAGAAATATGGACAGAAAGGAAATATAAAGCAAAAGATGGAAATGCAGATCTAAAAAAAATGGAACGAAGGAAAGAAAGATGGAAAAAATGAAAGAAAAGAAAGAAAATGGGAATTAAGAAAGGCATATTTAACGAAATATAACAGGAAGATGGAGAGAAGGAACTATAGCTTGGTGGACACCCCTGATATTCCAGGACCGAATAAATCTGGTCTTGCCCTTGAGTGCCTCTTCACATCTTTGCATAAAACCGATAGATTTTTCAGTCAGTTTATTCAAAATTTGTATAAAACGCACAATAGAGTCCCATCTAAAAAAAAAAAATCTTTCGAAGGAGTGAGTGACTTCTTCTCTTCAACATCTCTATAGAAAGTCAGTCACGGTGGGAAGCCCTTGTTGAATTTGACTGACTCAGTAGTGTCCGTTAACATTTTCCTGGAAAGCCTTTACCTTTTTGGCCGCATTCCTTGAAAATTCCTTGATGACATTTTTTTCAAAATTACCTCCGGGTGGTGGGGGACGGAAAACACAATCTTCCAGAGTTTATCTCACGCACTTGGGGGCATATTTACAAGCCCATTACGCCACTTTTGCGTCACTTTTCCCATGTTAAAAATGACGCAAAGGTGGCGCAAGGCGCTTGTAAATATGCCCCTCAATCTGTGTCATTTGAGATTGACTCCCTGCACCACAATCAGAGCACATCTGTGGCTCTCATTCACAGTCACACTTGGCATCTAGCTCCTCCCTCCCCCACTCATGCTTCAAGGGATCAAATGAAACTTTCTGCGCATGCCCTACTCGACACTCAGCTCAAAACTTCTTGGGGCTTATTTACAAGCCTCTTGCGCCACTTTTGCATGGGAAAAGTGACGTAAGGGTGGCGCAAGGGGCTTGTAAATAAGCCCCCTTATGTTTTGTTAAAGGGTCGGTGACGTCACTGGGGCGCATTGCTGGCCTTCATGGCACCTGGACTCACTTGCACAAACGCAGACACACACACTGCAACATAAAGCGCGTAGCGCCTCCTTCTCGCATTCAAATACATCCAGCCTCCCACGTGACCCTCTGCAAGCCCCGCGTGGCACTGTCATGCCACATCAAGGTCACTGAGACATCTTTAGACCTCACGCACATCAAACAGCTATCTGCTCACAGGTGTCATCAACCACCATATATCCCACGGTCCCACCGGTACTCACGTAATTCCCCGGTAAAAGAAGTAGCGTCACGAGGCCACGCTAGAGACAGCAGTGCGCTTTATATATGAAATGACACCGACAGTGACTGATCCATCTTACCTGGATGAACCATAGTGATGGTCCCTTAAGAATTTGGGGCAGCAGCTGCCCCTGACCCCCTGTCATTCCCTGTTTATGGAGACCTCAGAACAGATAACCTTTCCAGAGTAAGTGCTGACTGTTTTCGAGCCCGGTGAAGTCATTCTCCGCTCCGTCCTCGCGCCTCATATGGTCTCCAAGACGGCCGCTTTTTTAGCTTCAATTAACTGAAACGAAAAACCTGTTGGTATATCACGCTAATCCCCTTATTATAGCCGGACACGTGTTAACAAATAGCGCGCGGCATCTCGCCGTCTAAAAGCGGCGCAGGCCTGAAGCGGCCTCAGGTTATCCCCTAAATTTAACGCGGCCTTGATTAGAGGCAGCTCCGTAAGTGGCCGGCCCGATAAGCCGCTCCAGTTCTCCGCATAGGAATAGCGCGGGGATAGGTTGAGCCTTATTTCTAATTGCAATGGATGAATAGGACCGGCGCATTAATCCTCCCCTATCAGCAGCGCATAACTGGCCAGTCCCGGAATAGCCCTGATCTCAGCAGCCCTGCAGCCAGCCTTCACTTTGTGCTTTCGACGTATCTGGAAGAGGCGCTGTCGGCACTACAGTACCCACGGGGCATTTCTTGGGCTGAGAACACACAAAACAAGAAAGACCTGCGCGGTTACTTGAAGCTATCAGGTGCCGCCATGCAGGCACGTAGCTCAGGCCCAGCAACTTCTACTCAGCCCAAGGAGGGAGTTTTAGGAGCCCCATGCCAAGCACTGAGGGGGCATTATTTTGTGTCAGGGCAATTTATCAGTTCGCTAGTAAAGATTATGGGGCGAATTTATCAAGAATTCATGCAATGCTGCGAGGCACCTTGGTGCGCTGCGTGAATGGGAGAGGGCAGGAATGCGCCGTATTTTACATTGTACAGCGCATTCCTGCCTCTGCCTGCGCTGGTGCACAAACTGCTGCCTAGCGCCAACGCAGGCCCCTTGCACCACGATGTTGTAGGCAGGGTTGTTTTTGTGCAGGAAGGGGCACCTCCCTGCTCAAAAACAATCCTCAGAGGTATTTTCCTCTTTCTGTGTGTGCTACAGAATGCAGCACACTTAGAAAGATGAAGCAACAAGGTCTCCTCGTTGTGCCTTACCTGGGGAGGCATTGCATTTTGACGCATTCCAAGGTCTACCACCAACGGTAAATCTGGGAATGCGCCAAAATACATGCTCCCACGCTCCACCCATGGATCGCCTACCTGGGGCAGAGTAACGCAGTGCAGCGATTTGCACTGCGTTGTGTTACTCTAAATTTATCAAGCCACTCTGGGACATGCAAGGTGCCTTTTTGCTTGATAAATCTGACTTTGTTGTTGCGTCGTCTTTGTGCCCCAAGGGCGATGCAATAACAATGATAAATATGCCCCTAAATACGAAATATGAGTCAATGATAGTGCTTGGAGGCATCATTTACAAGACATATATATCATACTGCACACATTGGAGCCTAGGGCGACCACCTGTCATGGAAGCACATTTTGGACAGAACTGTAAAAATTCAAGGTGTCTAATTTAAGGACAACATTTCAGGACAAAAGGTCAGACATGTCTGAGAAGAATGCCATACCTCGCTTCCGTTTACTATTTGTTTTCTTTTTTATATTGCAATATTTCTTCACTGTGCTCTGTATGTGATTGCCTTTAGGTATGTTTGTGTCAGGTTGAGCATTATGTCCTTGTTAAATTATAAATTGATGCCCTTGAGCACAGTGTCAAGGGCATCACCCCTATCAAAATCTACCCAAACTTTCTTAGAGAGAAAGCAAAAGAAAACGTTTGCTTATGTTACACAATATTTTAAAACCCTTGGCAATCAGTGTGGGAAGCATTAAGGTAAGTGGCTTTTTCACTGTCTGCTAGTGAAGACAAGTTGAACCAAAACATCTGGCAAAACATCTGGCAAAACTTCGCCCTCCACTAGACATCAAACATAAAAACAAAATAATGAGGGATAAAAAAGAAGCACATACAATAACTGAAAAATCTCATGAGTACTCCATGATGTTCATACCAGGGATGTATCAAACAGCACACCGCCATGTGCTACACAGTGCATCATCATCACCAATTGTGTAGTCATTGTTTCTGCTCTGGAGGAGACAGTTAGAGTAGGCCCGGTCAAGGTTAGTTTTACAGCAGAGGGTCTTCCTGAGACATGTAGCCTCACTTGCACTTGCCATACGCACAGCAGGCTGGGAGGGGAGAAGGATCTTGGAGAGGACTGACCAAGAAGAGGTTGTCAGAAAATGTCACTATAGATTAAATATTATAGAAGTGCAAAACAGGCAACCCTGAGCTTTCTTCTCCAGAGCAAGGGACAGTAAGCCAGATCAGGGTAGTCAAAGTTGTGACAGTCAGCGATGGGCTGACTTGAAGCAGTTAGTGGCATGACTGCTAGATAAAAGGCCAGAGTGATGTCAATGCATTGTTTTCCACTCTGACGTTTTGGTGACAACCTAGATATTTTGTTGGGACAGGTATGTTCCTTGCATTGTACACATTTGTATTCCCTTGTCTGGAGTGCCCAAATGCATGTATATCTGGTATATTGCCTTTTTTATTTTGCCCCTGGCATCAAGCCAATCTAAGCATGTGTGTAGGGCCTGCCACTGATCACGAGAGTTCACGTAAGACTAAGCATATTTGAACTGTAGTACCAAATCATTGCACCCGAGCCTGATTCATGCCACTCCTGATTACTCTACACAGGGTGACGCAGAACCAGGGAGAACACCAGAGGATGAGAGGACAGAGAGGGAGTGCCTACAAGTGTGAGCACCTTGGATCACATATCTAGTGCATTGTGTAGGATTCAGTACAACTGTGTGATGAAAGTGCTTTTTGTTATTGTAAAGATTAGCACTCAGCTGAACATCAACTTTATTTTGTCTGTTCGTATATACTGTTGAGTGTTGCGCTGCCTCTCTGAGAATCCCGTGACTGCTCGCCATTGCTACCCTGAGAGTCAAGTGCGGAAGGATTGTACTTGGCCAAGTTTGCAGAGCCATAGTAGAATGGGCCCTGGCACATCAGTGGTAAATGACCTCAATCCCCATGGCAGAGGACTGGTAGCTCCTGATTGCACCAGTGGCCCTCCAAACAGGGTCTGATAACAGGGTCAGGCAAGCTCTATTTTAACCTGAGATGGCAGCGCTGCTGTATTTTTCATAGTTGGCACAACAGACACCCAGTCAGAGACAGTCACAAATGCACCTTTGGAGCTGTATACAGGGGCGTAATTGCCTGTGCCACTTGTCTGGGTTCTGAGAAAGCATAGAAGCCTGAAAGGGACAGATGTATTGTAACAGCTTATGACACTAGACTCTCTATACTACAATTGCTTGTGTGGAAATAAGGCAGAGCAGGTAGTGTGGGTGACCGTCTCACACCTCATGTCAGGAACTGAGGTAACCACAACTTGTATGCAGTCTCACAGCACCAAAAAGGCCCGACTGCTGCATTAGAGGGTGCTTCAGGAACTTTACATTTATTTCAGAACTGGGATCCTGGTCCAACAGACAAAGAGAATTAAAGAGCAGGATGAAGTTGAGATAGATGGGAGATCCACTGATGCAAATGATTGTTTCTAAGAACCAGCCAAATAAGGAAGAGTAAAACTAGGTGGGACAATTCATAAAATCAGACAAGATGGGCCCTTCATTATTATCAGAAAGTATTGCGTATCTTGAGAGGAGTCTAAGCACAGAGGTCAGAAATAGAGAGTCACTGTCAAGTGGTTGAACAAGCAGCACCCACCCTGGCAAACTCTGCAGGTACAATGGTCCATTGGTGGTGCTTGTGGATGACGAAGAGGGGACCTTGAAAGTTTTGGCCTTGAGCAATTGCCTACTCTGTCCATGTTTTTAAATGGCTCCGCAGATGAGCCAAGGCAGAACTAATTGTACAGCTCATCTGTAAATGCCAAAGAACATTCTAAATCTTCAAAATACTTCGGACGTAAAGTACGCAACAAACAAAATATAAGAACATGATGAAGGCTTTTAAATGTAGAAAGTGGTTCCTTAATATATGGAAGTGTTTCGGTTTAGTACATTATATCACAACACTACATTGACATTTATTTGAAGTGAAAGTTTCTAAACATGAATTTTAAAACAATTATTAACTCAACCTCCAGACAACATGAGTAAACAAAGTGAAGCAGTTTTCTGAGGTTCCTTACATCATGGCCAACATTATTATTATGGATGGGGAACATTACAGGCTATTAAATCATATACAATTGATGGTTTGGTACAGGTTCCATCTTGAACTGAATTACTTGAAAGTGCTCTCAAATGTCAATATCAAGTAAACTAGACAGATGAAGTAAATTGATTTGTCTTAGATCCCACTAGTTACTTATGCAGGGAAGCAAGGATTTGAACACAGGTTTCCTAGTTAGTTGGAGTGCAATTAAGTCACCAGGTACACATTGGATATCAAATAAGAAATCTTGCAAACACATGGAAAATCTGGCTATTCTAGCCATAGCTCTAGTAAGACCCTCAGTGGTTAGTAATTTGGTGAGAGGCTTATGATCACTTCTAACCGTTAATGTTTTTTCCCACAGAAATTTGTGAAAATGTTCCAATGACCACACTACTGCCAAGGTCTCTCTCTCAATAACAGAATATTTTTCCTCAGTAGGAGTGAGAGACCTTGAGGCGAAAGCAATTACAACTTCTTGCTTAGTATCGTTACATTGAGTAAGGACGGCGCCTAAACCTTTACAACTGGCGTCAGTAGTAACTATAGTATGAGCATAAGGATCAAACCCTTGTAAATTTGGTGCTTTGCTTATCACATTTTTTATAAAAACAAATGCTTGTTGACACTCATCTGACCAACAAAAATTAACTTTGTTTTTGAGCAAATTCCTCATAGCATGAGTCTTTTCTGAAAAGTTATTTACAAATTTTGAATAAAATTCAGCTAAACCCAAGAATGACCTCAAATCATCCTTGGATTTAGGCGCTGGAGCATCGATAATGGCTTTAACCAGTTTGGTTTTGGGTCTGACACCTGACTCACTAATTTCATGACCTAAGTAGGTCACATTCGTTTCAGAAAATCTGCACTTAGAGATTTCAGCAGTGAGATCTTTGCAATTGAGCACCTCTAAAACCTTTCTTAACCTTCCATCCTGCTCTTGGGTATCGCGTCCCATATTAAGAATATCATCTTGGAAGAATATAGGGGCATATTAGCAAGACCCACGTTAAAATTATCGCCGTTTTAGCGGCAGGAAACTGCCGCTAAAGCGGCGATAATAGGCTTGCTAATATGCGTTATGGAATTCCAATAGAAGCCCAGGTTAGATGTCCTGCACATCTAACCTGGGCTTCTATGGAATTCTATAACGCATATTAGCAAGCCCATTATCGCCGTTTTAGCGGCAGTTTCCTGCCGCTAAAGCGGCGATAGTTTATCGCTGATCTTGCTAATATGCCCCATAATTCCTGGTATATCACCAAATTACTGCGACATGAGTCTTTGAAAAACAGCAGCCGCAGAGGCCAAACTAAAGGGCATGCGGCGAAAACGAAAACACCCGAATGGGGTGCAAAAGGCTGTCATGTCCCTACTGGAATGGTGCAATGGAATTTGGTGATATGCCAAGGATAGGTCAATTGTGGAAAACAACTTAGCACCACGAGTTAAAGATAACATTTCGTCTATTCTGGGTAGTGGAAATTGATCTACTACAATATTATCATTGAGACTCTCCTGAGGTGCACACACAAACAAATTTTTCCATTGGCACGCCTTGCGATGACCAAAGGAGAAATCCATTCTGAAGCCTCCACAGGCTCAATGATACCACTAAGTTCTTTCTTTACTTCCTCCTTAACAATCATAGGAACGTTCTGAACTTTATGGATTTTGGGTGTTGCATTCATTTTAACTCTAATGCAATGTGAGAAGCCTTTGAGCTTACCAATTTTTCCATTAAAATTAAAGACTTCGGGAAACTCAGTAAGAACCCAATTTTTGGTGCTCTCACTTTCCCAAGCAACTAAAACTTGTTCTGGGCTGTTGGGATCGAGTATGATACGTAGAGCTCTCTGGTCCTTCCAACCTAAAACAGATGGGCCATCAGTGGCTACATAAAGTTTACAAGTGGCCCTACGATTCTTGAATTAAAACATTAATACACAATAACCCAACATCTCAATTTTATCGCCTCTAAATCTTTCTGGAAGTACATCTGTAGGTTCTAGATGTGAGCTCATAACCCCAACAAACTTGATTTCCCATACATTTTGTGCAATGATAGTAAAAGGGGAACCATAATCTGCTGCAACCTGCAAAGGAATCCCTCCAAAATTTACCATACACAAATGTCTATTTCTGTC
This sequence comes from Calotriton arnoldi, assembly GCA_963921515.1. NCBI lineage: Eukaryota > Metazoa > Chordata > Amphibia > Caudata > Salamandridae > Calotriton > Calotriton arnoldi. The sequence goes on along the minus strand of CAWUFW010004013.1, from coordinate 137,733 downwards.
TGAACCCTTGATGTTGAGAACAATATTACATTTTTTATTCTCCTTGTGAGGCTGCTCTTGGATGGAACTGTCTAAATCGTAGGTCGAAGAATTAGAATCAGTTTCAGTGAGACATGTTACTTTCAAATTTTTCTTAGACTTTTTTCTGCAAACTTTCGCAAAATGTCCAATAATGCCGCACTCTAAACACTTTGCAGATTTGGCAGGACAGCTTTCAGATCTAGCATTATGCGCTTTACTGCCACAACGATAACAGGAAAAATTTGCAGAATCAGATTGCTTCTCTTTGGTTTTAATCATCATGTTGTGATTACTCTTGTTTTTAAGCGGACATATCTTTTCCTTTTTTATTTGATGAAATGTTATTAACAGTTGAAGGCTCATTCTGCTCAGAGATTGCTTTAGAGCTTCTTTCAGATAATTCTGCCCTTTTCACTAATGCTATAATATCTTTTAGATTGGAATCATCTTCAATCTAAAGTCCATCTTGAATGAGCCTGTTCTTTGTACAAACTACCACTTGGTCACGAATTAAATCGTCATGCAAAACTCCAAATTTGCAAGTGGCAGCTACATATTTGGAGCAGAAACGTATTCTTCAATAGACTCGTGTTGTGGCTGTTTCCTTTTAAAGAAAGCGCATCTTGTTACAGCAATGCACACAGTTGGAAAATAATGCTCAGATAAATCTGAAATTGCAGCTTTAAAAACATCAATGTCACCAGCTCTGTCTGGTTTCTGCATCTGATTGTTTACTCTAAGGCCTTCAGGACCTAAACAATGTGATAGAATTCTTTTTTTCTTTCAGGAGATAAACTGCCACCATTGTCTTCTAAAGTAGCAATATAATTTAAGAAATACTCTTTCCACTCCACCCATTTTATAATGGGTTCCCCAGGTGCTGTGAAAAATTCTTTAGGAGTATTTAGTGTAATGCTAACACTGGTGTTAGCTGAGTTGGAAGTAGTTGCTCTGTTGCTAACATCCATGACAGCATAAAAAAAAAATCAAACAAGTACAGTAATGTATGACTAAATGTGAGTATACTTGCAAATGTAAATATTTTACTTGCTGAGAGTTGGAAATCCAAGTGGAAAGGATCGTTCCTTCAATGAAATTAATGTAACTTTATTGTCTGTTTTTTTTTTTATACAAAACGGGCCGAAAGCAGAGTTGATTCTGTGTATTTTGTCAGAAATCCAAAATGGCGGTATGTACGATACATAGGGGTCACGTTGCGTGACCTTGTTGCTAGAGACTCGCCCCAGAATGCAATGTGAAGATAATGAAGCCTTTGCGAGGGATCGCTGCTGCTCGTAGAACGATGGCGCGCAGGAACCGTTGGGATAGGTAAGCTTTCCTTTTTTAAATGTACACACCGCCGTTGAAGACAGCCATAAACGGACTGTGATATACAAATGGCAGAAAATTAAATAAACAAACACTGACCTCGCAACTCGAATTTGATGCCGTCTGAAGAAGCTACAGACAGCGCAGCTGCTTGTCTTGTCAGCTGCCTGTCCCGAATTGTTGAATTTGAGGAAACCCTGGTGCTCGCACTCATTTAATCCTCTGCACTCGCAGTCAAGACAACGCTGAATTGTGCCTCTTACGGGAACAAAAAGTCCTCCACCATACTTGTGCAAGCGTAAGTTGCCTGCCAGCTTCTGTTGGCTTCAGAGACTCGTCAATCAAGGCAACTTCTGTTGAGGCAGGAAATGAAAGAAAGGTGAAAGAAATATCTTTTCAAGGCAGGATGGGTTCGGGGGGTTGGTAGCTAGCTTAGTCGCGAAATCAATGTAGTGTTTCCTTACAAATAATACTACAAATTGGTATGTGGTAAGTATCTTCTTTAATACCAACCCCTCCTTGGTATGGTGATGGCAGCAGCTCCCAGAAACATCTGCCTACATTCTATATCCAACCATTTGCAGGGAACTACAGAATACAGAACACTTACCAAGTTCTACCATTAATACATTCTACACAAAGCTAAAGGTACAAATATAAATTACATATATTACACATCCTCCTCAAGGCGGAAAGAGGGAGGAGAAAAAGAGAAAGAAAGAGAACAAAAATATTCAATAGCATATAAATTCATTGTACCTATCAGGTTTCTTAATAACTCTATCACAAGAAGTTTTCACTTCTGAAGAACAACTTGGTTATACTTGACCTCCAACTTGAAAGGTTTCATTAACCATATTTTTTTCGGAATCATTGGAACCTGTGCCTAAGTTTAATCGTTCTGTGTTATCAAGATCTATTTCGTTCTCTGCAACACTCAAAGAACTGCGAACTACATCATTAAGCCACCAATAATCATGGTTAACTATCTTCTTTTTTTAATCTTTTGTACTACTGCAACCTGCCAAAGCCAAACGACTCATGTGCCAAACTTCCCCATTTTCCAAAACTACTGAATTGTGCCTAATTTGTGATATTTTCTTGGGCTCACTAAATTTGCTTTCTCCCTTGGAAACCTTCCTAGCACTTTTGACATGTACCCACTGACCAACACGCAAACTCATGGGTTTGGTTCCATGTTTAACATCGTAATACAATTTGTTTTTTTTGTGTGAATTAGTTAAGTTAAGTTTAATTTCATCCAAGTTACAATTTACCATGCCGTTGCGTTTCATTCAACCTGGATTGGTTTTGGAAAAAGGAATTCTACCTCCCATTAGAGAGAACGGGCTTTTGCCTAAGGAACCATGAGAAGTTACTCTGTAAGCCCACAACACAGGTTATGCTGACACAATGCCAAAAAAGGTACATAGTGAAGGTAAGGGAAGGCAGGACACCATATGCTAACATCACAGGCTTTCTCAGATTTTACACAGCTATTCTATACGGTCGAAATGCATTAAAAAAAAAGTATGGGTACTGTGATCCTGAGTGCAATTGAGGTGGGGTCAGTGAACATGGAGGCAGAGTCAAAGGCGCGGTTAAAAAGAATAAAACATTTTGTAACTATTTTGGTGATCTTTCACCAACTGGTAACTGCATATAAAATACCACACATCTTCAATGAAAAATAAAAATGTAGGTTAAATGAATCAGTGGGAAATGCATCACTTTATGTAATGAAAGCTCTATTGGCTAATGAGACCACTTCAGATGTCTGTGTGTGCAACAAGAGAGCCACAGAATTGAATCCTGGTTGGGGCAGTGGTGGATAGTGTATGTTTAGTGCTATGAGGTCACAACATATAACATAAAGCATTGTGAATACATTAGTCCTCATTTTAAACTTGCATTACACACAGTATAAGCTAGTCTGCCACAAAATGTGCATTAAATAGCTTTAAGAGGAAAAAGTGCTTCCAAAGTATAGATTTTAGTAATACGCAGACTGTACCTAGAGCAAGCATTTTTTCTAACTGTCCATTAATAGCAATTACTCCATAGTAACACCCTTAAAATACCTCTCAAAAATGATAAATCTTTGTCATCAGGAATCTTCAGTGACTGCATCAATTAAAGTCTATACTGGGCTCCATGCAGCCTTTACATTTTCAAATTGCCCAATTGCACATATTTACATTTCTTTTAGGCAGTAGGAACCCAGGCAAGATGGCTTGTTTCTTGATTAGCTGTCTGCCCCTCCCTCAGCCTCACAGTACAAGATACTCACCCCTCTCAAACTGAGGCATCTCAACTGTCGGAAGAAATGAACAAATGCGGTCCATTGAACTTTCAATCAATTAAAAGAACATTAGGGCCAATGTACGGATATACTGTGTAAATTATGGACGCATGGTCAATGTAGTGTTTCCTTACAAATAACACTACAAATTGGAATGTGGTAAGTATCTTCTTTATTGCCAACCCCTCCTTGTTATGGTGATGGCAGCAGCTCCCAGCAACATCTGCCTTACATTCCATACCCAACCATTTGGGGAGGGAACTACAGAATACAGAACACTTACCAAGTTCTACCATCTAATACATTCTACACAAAGCTAAAGGTACAATTATACATTACATATACTACATCAACCTATTGGAAGCATCATCTACAAGCCATATATTTAACGCTCTGCGCATTGGAGGTGTGATTTACAAGCTATACAAATATATTTAGTACTGTGCACTTTTTTTATGTGCCTCATGAGTTAAGGATAAGATTTCTAGGTGAATCCATGTCATCAACGAAATATCAGTTCAGTCTGGTTTGTCCTTCTGAAAACCATTGTAATCAGGAAACCATGTTCAATGGACAGTTGAGGGAAAGCAGAGTCACAGTTCATGCATTGGTTTGCTAAATGAAAGCCCAAGACTCTCACGAGACTTGGGCACGGGTCACTCAAATTGCACCAGCAATGGTGCAGAGAACTAATGCTAGTTTTGACCCAATATTTAGACTCGGCATGTGGTAGAACATGTTTTGCCCTATCAGTAATTGCAAATGTCATTTTTTCACTGATCGTTGATGCGGTTTTCATTGCAAATGTGTCTAACACTGGTGCAACATTTCTTGGTATAGAAGTCAACTGTTAATCCTAACACAGGGAAGCATTAGCTCCAATATTTTTACAGTGGAACATTTGTTTTATTTTAAAAGGGAGCTTCATGCAGAGACATACTTGGCAAGGAAGGGCTAGGTGGTGAAGCACAGCAGATCCTCAACATGATGAAAGTGTAGACCTTCAGTTCCCCATGGAGTGCAACCCTACACAAGCTCAACCAGAGAGTTTCAAGCGAGATGCTGATTTCGCTCTATGAAGCAGTATGCATGGGCCAGATGGGGTGTGTAGCGTAAACCATATTCTGCACCGCAGGGCATGGGTGCATCTAAAGGAATATGACACTGCCCCAGTGAGCGTCAGCCAACTAGGCTACTTGGGCTTGGGAGGACTAAAGGTGAGGTGATAAAAGCAAGGCAAACATAGAAGTGGCAAAAGAGATGGAAGTAAAGGTAAAATGCAGAAAAAGGGAAAGAGCTGGGAAAGAGAAACAAAAGAGGAGAGAGAGGAGGTGCAAGGAAATAATGATTTTTTTAAACTGGATATTTAGTATTTGACCTCTGAATTAGCTGAGGCTTAATAATATAGCCTTATAGCCAGCTGCCGAGGGCTATTCCGGCTGTTAAAGGCCCTGATCCCGAGTTATAGCCCCTATAACGAGGGAGAGGCTGCTAACAACAGTATAGCCTGAGGCAGAAGAACTATAAGGCTATTAAAACATTCCACCCACTAAGGGTAGAATGTTCTAAATTAAAAATGGAGAAACAAAAAGACAATCATTGGAATGTTGGAGCTCCGGGCTTATACCACCCATTATAAGCCCGGAGCTACTCCATTGTTTTCAATGGAGCTCCCAACATTCCAATGTTCTAATAGGTCATAGTTAATAAGTATTCGGTTATTGGATTCAAGGAAAGGGTGCTTTCCCTGTTTCCATATAAACAATGCAAGGAACAACCTTTTTGTGGTGGATTACCCCATTTTCCCTGTCTGATTTCGCTAGTTTTAAAATTATGCACAACCTACTGCTGCTAAACATTAGTAAAGTACATGTACTTTCCCCTTCCACATGCTCTGCTTTGGAACTCCTAAATTGACTGATTTAACTTCACTATAACTCCCTTGTAGATGATGTCTAAAATGCACATTTGGCCTGGAGAGTTAAATATCATATGTGGGCTGCACTGTATATTTACACCACTCACATATATGTCAAAAATATATGTCCAGGAACACAACTGTTCTCCGGCTGGGCTGCAGTTTAAAAGCACAGCTGTAACACATCGCTAGGAAAAGTGTTCTCTCTCTCTGTAAACATATATATATATATGTGTGCATTCATGTATATAGAAATATTCACAAAAAAAAACCACAGGTTAAGGTAACGTTATAGTTAGGTGAGTATGTCAGTGACAACATTAACGTAATGAACTAACAAAACAAATCACAGAAATTCACCAGTTATAGTTAGCAGAGATAACTATAACTTGCGCTCCCTCCATGCACTGCTTATTACCCCACATATTATATCACTGATGACATGGTCTATGGCATTTATGACATCACTGATTGCATCATTAATGGCATCACTGATTACATCATCCAAGTTTCTTTTGCACACATTGCTCTATAAACTAGTATGGCATTAGTGGCCTGAAATTAAGTACAAAATAGCTCAGAATAATATGAACCATCATTAATGCCAGCACAGATACAACTCACTTGGGTGTAGCAAGTATGGGTTATGTGCAACATTCACCCTATACCATACACTTCATGGGTAGCCTAGTTTACATTAAAAATCAACCACAGATATGTGGGAACCCCTTTTTGCACACAGTGTTCAATCTGTATGCAAGTGTTCAGAGAAAGCCAAGTCCCTCAAGATTCTCAACGTCTCTTCCAAAATTAATAAGCCACGGCGGACAGACTTTATCTGTATCAAACGTTTCATAATTACCCAGCCTACATTGAGAAATTAAGTTGATATGAATAGAAGAGTGGATACCTAGACACAGGATGTACAAAATTAGGTAGAAAAGTAATATGGTAGCTACTCACCTTATGTAAACTATAAAGCAAACAAGCACACTCATCGGATAAAGTCATCAGTGACGTCATCAATTATGTCATTTGAGATGTCATCAGTGATCTCATAAATGATGTCATAGAACATGAGTGATGTAATATGTGAGGTCATAAGCAGTACATGGCTGGGGTGCAAGTTATCACTATAATTGGTGAATTTCTGTGTGTTTTTTTTTAATTCACAACGTTAATGTTGTCACTGATATACTCACCTAACTATAATATTACTTTAATCTTTGCTTTTTTCAGTGGATTTCTACGGTTTGTGCGGGCAGGGAAACAAATCAAAAGTTTGCAATCCAGCCGGACGGGAGCATTTTCAAAGCTCCTGCTGGCTGGGAGCAGACTTTGTGTTTGCTCCCGCGTGGCGGGAGATTAAAAAATGCTCTTGCCAGGCAGGAGCAAACACAGGTCAGAGTGGGCAGGGAAACTGCTGTGTCCCGGGGGGGGGGGGCTCCACCAGGACACAGCATGTGAGCTGACCTGGTGGGATGATGTCCCCGGGGTCATAGAAGGTTCAGGGAGGGGGGCCCCTTTTAAAAAGTAATCAGCCGAGGGGGATGGGGTCACCAGGGCCTTTTGAGGCTCCGGAGACTCCAGAGGGGGGCCCTCCCCTTTTTAAGAAATTTTGGCCCCGGGGCGCTCAGAGAGGGGACCAAAATGCCCCTCCCAATTTGTTGTTGCTTTTGGCCCTGGGGGAGGGCTCCCTGGGGTCTAAAATGGCTCGGAGAGGGAGCCGCCCTTCCCCTTTTTTGATGATTTTGGCCCTGGGGGTAGGCTCCCCAGAACCTCTAATGTCTCATGCGAGGGAGGCCGCGCATACCCCTTTCCTTAATAAACAAAAGTGCCCCCTCCCCTCATTGAATATGGCCCCAGGGTGGGATCCCCGGGGCCTATAATGGCTCAGGGAGGGGTGCTTTGCCCCCTCTCACTTTAATAAAAGAATGTGCCCTGGCCATTATTTCTTTTTCTCAATTGTGTGGGAGTCTTGCGCAATCGCAGCAGAAACAAGTGTTTTTTTTTCTATTTTGGCCCCAAGGGTGGTCCCTTTGGGACCCCCCAATGGGGCCTAGGGGGGACAGGGTATCTCTACCCCACCCCCTTATATATTTTTTTTTACATGTTCAGTCCATGGGACTAAGTCCTAGAGACCTGTATTGGCTGCCAGAAACATTTTTCTCAGGTTGCTTGCAGGCTATCAGAGCTCTCTCTCCCATGGGAGCCTGACTCCTGTGGGAGCGAGATGGCTTAAGGGAAATAAAGCTCCCTGGGCCAATCTGAACACTCTATTTTTGAATTGGCTTTCCTGCAAGAGTGTCTCAAGACTCTCGCTGACCCAACCGTCCAGCCATGTATAGTTTTAGAACCTTAATTTCTTGAAAACTACTAATTAAATTTACACCAAATCACAAAAAGCACAATCTGCGTGCCAAGATCTAGCTTCCTGACAAATTTGGTGTAATTCCATTTAGCAGTTTTTGCGGTAGCCCTGTCTAAAGATGTTTATGGATGGGGGGCATGGCCAAGCTGGGAATGGAGTAGGGCATGTCTCCTCAGTCCTCCGGCCCCTGCAAGCTTCTGAGTGGCAACTTCAGCACCGGGGCGGCATCCTAGGGGCTGCACATACAGCAGAACATTGGCGATCCCCCCTATGTCTGGGGGAGACCCTATTATCTACTTGAGGGCCACCCAACGACAGTACTGCAACCTGAAGGCCGTGGCCTACCACTACCTGAGCCGCCATCTTGCGAGATCGCCTCCTGTGCCCGGCAGTCCGGAGGACAGGGAAAGACGACTGGCAGATGTGGAGGGACCTGAGGCAATCCATCTGGCGAGGTACTCAGTGCAGCTCAGCGCCCGAGTGCTCCGGACGAGGTGGGACCCCCAGCAGCAAGGAAGAACATTCATGGGGCCACCATCTTAAAGCACCCTATGAAGCCTGCAAGGGGAGCGCGACAGCCCATTGGCGCTCCTCTTGGAGAGAGGACCAGGTGTCTGAGGCATTGCCACAGAAGACAGCAGCTTGTGGGGAGGAATTGCCACCCTGAGCCCTTTAAGAGGCCCTACAAAGGCAGCAAGATGCGGCGCTCACTCAGCACTCCCCCTGCCACAAGGCCACAAAGACGAGCGCCGAGCTGAGCGGTAGAACTATGCTTCACAGAGCTGCCATCCCACAGGTGAGCTTGACGGCATCTAGCCTGGTCCCGGGGGGGTGGCTGGCGGGAAGGGGCAGCCGACCTCCTCCCTCTGGACATTTTTTATGAGAGTTTTCCCCACACACCGGGGCCAGGCCAGTGGAGGTTTTGCTGGGCTGTCCCTTGAGATATACCATGGCAGTGGGGGCTGCCTGGCTCCTATAACCCAGTCCCTTGGCTCTAGATAGCACCTGCGACCACCATCAATAGCACAATGCTGAGTGATGCCGGCGGGAGACAGAACCAGCAGCCTGCTGGGGGCAATTGTCAGTGGATCCCCCAGTCTTCTGGTACTGAGCCCTGCGGCTGCCTGGGAGGCGAGAAAGAAAGGGGGCTACTGGAGCAGAAGCCACGCCCAGTCTGGCACTCAGCTGGTACTGGCATGGATGCTGCTAGCGGTGAATGAGAGGGGTGCACCCACGCTGAATGATTGGCGTTCCTGGTGGGACTGATTGGGGCCATCCCTGGTTCAGTAATACACTTGTCTGTCGAAGTGCACCAGGATCCAGAGACTGCTCTCATTGTGGCCCACCTGACAGGGAGGCTCAGTGTTTACAGCCCTCTACGTCCACTGTTCTGGCCAGACCCACTGAGGCACTTTTGTGCTGCCGGTGGCCCGGGCGCTCATTTGACCTCTAGTGCGATAACAGTGAGGCCTGGGCCTACGCCACAAGTCAAGCAGTTCTAGCCCTAACGTTTACGCGTCATTAAATGCACCAAGGCCACCAAAGACAATCCAGTCACTTCCTCTGGAACAGGGCACCCCTATTGGCTTTAATAATGCCAGGCCCTCCTTATAAACCTATGACAGAGGACTCACCCTCGCTGCCCATAACACAGGATTACATGGAGCAGTTTTTGCAGGAGAGTCGCTCTGAAATTTGTTTGCTCAAGACAGACTTCAAATCCTTCATTAAGGACATCCAGCGATATTTCTCCGAGATCGGGGGTCGGATCAATGACCTAGATTGTAAGGTGGATGCTTTGGTGGCGAATGTTAACACTGGAGGAGCAGCAAATAGAGCTGCAAGATAAGCAGGAGGACAGGCAAAACAGGAGATGGCGGAACAACATAAGTATCCGGGGTGTCCCTAAAGATACAGAAGGAACCAACATCAAGGTGTTCACTGCCAAACTCCTACAAACAATCCGCGGACATAGAGAAATCCCACCGCCGGCTTTGGATAGGACCCATCTGATGGCCTTGGCTACAGGACGCCCTGATATCAGACCAGACATCTTGATGCATGTCCACTTCTTCACTGAGAAAGAAGCTATCCTGCGAGCCTCGACGGTCAAAACAGACTTGATATTCCGGGGCCAAACCATACAACTGTTTTAAGACCTCTCCCCAGTCACTTTCTGACGCATGTGTGATTTCGGACCGATGATTGACAAGCTCCGCGATATGGGAATTTGATATCAATGGGGAATCCTTTTGCACTCTTGTTCACATGGGAGGGCAAGAAGCGAGCCCTGTGATCTTTGGTGGAGGAGAAGCAGCTCCTGGAGCTCTCCACAGACACCCAGGATAAGGATGCCATGCCACCGCATCCACATGCCAGAGAAGATCTGCAACATATCTGGACCACAGTACGGCCTCCACACTCTGACATATAACGGACGAAGCGGCATCACAGGAAACTAAACGAAACATCATACAGCATCTTCAAAGTATGAACAAAGATCCTTCATCGCCCCCTTCATCCACCGGCTCCCTGTAGTCCTGTGGCCCCTGGAAATAGAGATGTTTGCCTTCCTCAATTTTTTGGAACACTTGAAAGCATAGCCACCCAACACCTCAGATGCTTCATGCTGCAATGGCCTTGAGGCTAACTGGATCTACCCCACCAGTGCAGAATGAAACACCTGCTGCAAGCTGTCTACCACGATTCACATCCCAAGAGGGTGACACCTCAAGCAGGATGCGGGCATCATGGTGCCGATCTCCCAAATGCAAATGACTATGTTGGACCTGGTTGGTCCATAGATTGTTTTTTGTTTATAGGTCAAGCATAACATTTACTGGTGACTCTAACCTTATTTGGGCTGGGCAGGGCGGATATCACCTCTCCACTTACAGGTATATGACCAATCTGTGCTCTGTAAGGATAACTGCTGCAGCTCTGTCCCTGGGGAATTACCTGCCTGCCCAGCATGTGACATGAGGGAAGTGGAAGCAACACATTCTCAGAAACCTGCGGCCTCACGTTCCTTGCCTGACCCTGTGGGACCCTGATCTGGGGTCGCTCATTACTAGGGTATCCATAGATGATGCTGCCAACGGGCCCTAAATTACTCTCCCTAAATTTTAGAGGCGTTAACTCGCCCAACAAGTGCAGACAGGTATGGGCATACCTATTGCACCACGATCCAAACATTAGTCTAATTCAGGAGACTCACCTCATAGGGGCGCACGTTCACCATATGGCACATCCGAAGTACCCATTGAAATACTGGGGGCACACATCCACGAAAACACTAGGATTAGGAGTACTCATTAAGGCGAGCTTCCGTGCCACGCACTCAAAAATAGTGAAAGACAGAGGGGGCTCTACCTGGTACTTCACATGCACAGAGATCAGAGACCCATCACAATTCTCCACATGTACGCTCCAAACCAATCACAGGACCTTTATCTGTGACACTTGCCTTGCGACCAGCTGGCGGGAGTGGGGAGAGATATTGTTGGTGGTGACTTCAACTTAGTGTGGAACCCCGACCTCCACCGCAGTACAGCCACATACCAGGGCGCTGGGGCAATGTCTATGCAACTAAAAAGAGACATCACAGACCGAGGGCTAATAGACACCTGGCGATATAAACATCCAGATAGAATGGTTTAATCATTGCACTCTCATACACACACCACATACTTGCACATCGACCATGTCTTTCTACCCACATCCTCCTGCGCAATCTTCACATGGCTGTAATCTCAGACATATCAATCTCAGATCACGCTCATTTGAAATTGGTTTGGTCCACAGACAAACTGACACACCGGGGTCCACCGTGCTGGCGTCTTACTCAAAAACGTCATCGGATCCGGTTGACCAAGTGGAGTTCCGCAAGGGGCTTGTGTACTAGATTGTGGACTACTTTACATTAAACTCTCTGCCCAACACTGCATTGCCCACACTCTGGGATGGCTTTAAGGCTACCATCAGGGGGGCAATCTCTAATATCGCTATCGCCAGGGTGAGAGAGGCTCGACTGGTGGAGACCAACCTGGTGATAGAGATTAAAAACTTAGAGAAGCAGGATCATTCTGCCCGCACCTGGTGCAACAAATGCCAATTAGCTATGCTACGCGGGCAATTAAGAGCCCACTGCACCAATAGAGTGGAATGCTCCTTCCTCGCGCTAAAACAGCACTTCTACGACAGGAATAAGGTGGGATCAATGCTTGCTCTTCCCTTTAGGCAGGCACAGACCAAAGTCTATATCGCCAAACTGCTGGTGAAGGACAAGGGATGGACAATCTCCGAATGTGACAAATACAGAGTGTTTCAGGACTACTACCAAACTCTTTATGTGAAGGAGGAAGTCCCTCCGGCCAGGATAGAAGAATACCTGAACACTAGTGATTGGGAGCCCCTTCACCCCCAACATGCGGAGCTTCTTGAAGATCCAATCATCATGGAAGACTTCCGTACCATGGTACAGACTCTCCTTTTGGGTAAAACTCCAGGCCCTGATGGGTTGCCTGTCATTCTACAGCCTGTTCCTATCAGACTTGCAAGATCATCTGTTTCAGCTGGTTAACTCCTTCACGGAGTATACGGGTCTTACTCCTGCAATGGCAGCAGCAGAGCTCTCTCTCATACTCAAACCTGGGAAGAACCCCACTCAGTGCTCTTCCTATCGCCCCAGAGCGCTCCACAACATGGACGTGAAGTTATATACCAAAATACTGGCTACCCGGTTAGAGTGCTACCTACCAGATCTTATAGAACCCGTTCAAGTGGGCTTTATCTGCAATCGACAGGGAGCAGACAATGTGTGCAGGATTGCACACTTAATAGAGAATGCACATTGCCATAACATCCCGGCTTGCCTTCTCACTTGATGCTGAGCAGGCCTTTGAAAGGGTTAATTGGGCCTTTCTACGGGTAGTATTGGGCAAGATTGGTCTGGGACAGACTTGATAGCCAGAATCATGGCCTGTTATATTGCCCCCACAGCTACTATATGGGTAAACGGTCACCAGATGTCTCCTCTTCGCATTCTGAGGGGCACACACCAGGGTTCCTGGTGGTGGGGACTCTCGTCATCACCACTCGCTGAGATGAAGATGTGGTAGACATCCCCTTTGGGGGCCGATGTCACAAGATTAGCTTATTTGCAGATGAACTTCTGCTCTCAATCTTCCAGCCGGCTACCTCCCTACTAGTGATTGTAGCCAATCTCACCAAATTTGAAGCAGTCTCCGGTTTCAAAATAAACATGTCCAATTCCTGTGTTCTTAATGTGACCATCCCTAAAAAAAAATCTCTCTGCACTGTGAACCCTAGTTCTGTTTCAGTGGTCACCTGGCACGATCAAATACCTGGGCCTCAACCATTACATCTAGACTGTCATCCTTGATGCAGGCCAACTAGCTGCAACTTAGTAAGGTTATCTTGGAGGTTCTCAGAAGGTGGACACACCAGCACATCTCCTGGCTGGGCCACATTAACGTTGTAAAGATGGATATTCTCCCACAAGCCCTGCATCTATTTCAAACGTTACCCACCCCGATTCCCCAGGAGGACATCCTTCGCCTACAGAGGTTCCTCAGCGCCTTCATTTGGAATGAGAAATGACACAGAATCTCTACCTCCCTCCTGACTCAACCTAGGGATAGGGGCGGCTTTGTTTGCCCCATCTCCTTGAATTCTATTTGGCCACCAACCAACTATACAACTCAGAGAGTTGGAAGCACTGGTTCCATATTAATTGTGTGGTGATGTGCAAGCCCTTCTGCGATCTCACATGGCTGCCTAAACATGCTAGACTGCGTAGTGTCTCCCTAGCCACACCCATGAAAGCAGTGTTTGACATCTGGGACAAACTGGCGACCAAAAGGGGACTCACTACTTTTACCTCCTCTAACACCCGCATTGCGTGCAACCTTGATTTCTAGCACACAGTGGTTCACCCACCTCTGGCAGGTGTTAGCATTGGAACAACTCTTTCATAACCTTACACATACTGAGGCCAAATTTCAGCGTATTTGTCATCCACTGGTACAATACCTCAAGCTATTCTCACAGAAAGGAGAGCAAGACAAACCTGCAAAGTTGCGTTCTCCTGTAGTCACTATTTACACACAAGATCAACTGTGCGAAAATAGGAAGAGGAAGAAAATGGACAAGGTCCGAAGAGGATGCTTCTTCCTAGGTGCACTCAGGTATCCGAAGATATTGAAATAGATGCCTCACTTACTTTATCGTGACATGCTTCATCATCGGCGCCTATCCACATCCTGGTAGGGTAATAACACCATTGTGGACTCAACCAAAGAGATGGGAGTTCTAGATACGTCTTGCTGGATAAGCAGGGATCCAGAAGAAGAATAGAAAATCTAAAAATACCTACAGGTATACCCAAAGAATTTCTTTATTTGTAGGGTACCTAGGGTATAAGTTAAAAGTTATATTCGGGTTTTAATTGAATCAAATTTGTTCAAGAAACCCTAGTACATCAAAGCCAACATGTTTTGGCCCACACTAAGAGCCTGTCTGTGTCTTGGGCCTTCGTCAGGGCTGTATGCTTTCTATCCCTGCCTTGCTACACATGCATCTCATGCACATACGTGAGGCCTATTGCTCCCATCTGATTTTATCTTCTGTCATTGGGGGGATACCTATGCAACAAAAGGCTTGCCAACCAGAAAGAAGGCAAGTCCACATGTACAGTATATTATCCGTGATTCTAACTCTGTGCCCTTCCCAAAAGTACAGGGGAACGTTTGGTTGTTCCCTTATCTTTAACGGTATTGGGGGTAGGATGGTACCACTCCTGATTACGGACACCTTCCCTAAATAGTAAAATATGATCAATAAAATGCTGATTGATTGTGTGATCTCATATCAATATTTCTATTTTCGCTTATCATTCTATCTGTGGGGGGGCACAAGACTATGATACACAATAATTAAAATAAATTCATTTTTGTTAAAATGCAACTTATTATGCAAAATACATGCTTGGTGATTTAAGTGTTGCATAGCCCAAATATGCATACATTTTTCTTACCCTTATTCTGGGTTGTTCACAAGTCATGCATGTCTGGAACGTGGTGTTGTCCTGTAGTCGCAGTCTTACCGAGGGAAGAAACGTCATGTTAGTTATTTACCTAGATGCGCCCTTCCTACTCTAGAGATCAGTTCCTGGACCTTACTCGGTTCCTAACCCAGTTGTCATTATAATCATCAACAAAAAGGTGTAATTCAAGGGCACTTACATAGGAGTTATCCCAGTGTAGAATGGCTGGAGATTGTGAGACTAGGTGATCTTAGTTTTTTTTCAGGCTATTGTGGTAGCTGAATAATATTTGTGAGGTATATTATATTTGGCTCGCCTCTGTTCCATCAGAGGTGCTCCATTCAAACCCACAATATTCCATTGGCTAAGTGTTGTTTGCTGAGGCTCTATTTAAAAGATACTTCATATGTTTCCATGCATTCTTATTGGATTCATTTAGCCATATATAGCAATGGTTGCATGTTGGTAAATGCAATTCCCGTCAGAGGTATACACAAATCACACATATGTATTGTAACTAATTAATGCGGGTCAAAACTTCCATTCAAAACCACATGTCCATGGTAGCGTCCCCAACATTTCAAAGGTCACACCAGTCAAACACCCACGCCGTTAAACACCGAAGGAGTCAAGCTCACTCTTTTTGTTGCTTATTCATTGCTAGCGGTACAGCGTCTACTGCGTGACATGTCTCCATTGTGCCCGCAATATCCCCAGGATTTGTAGAGTGTTATAGGAAGAACCACAGGGGAGGGCTAGACTGCACAGCTGCCCCTATGTCCAGAACAGCTCAGGGCCTTCATACAAGCATACAAGCATACAAGCATACAAGCATACTTGGCAAAACTCTTGGTTCGGTCGTGCTCTTGCAGGGATTCTGCACAAACACAGAACTATGCACAGGATTATGGGACCTTAGTGTATAGGAACTTGGTCTTCCTACCTCCTTAGTACCCACAAACCCAGGACTGACTAGCTATAGTGTCTCACTTGCTCTCCTACTCACTTACGGAGAAACAAATAATTAGACACCCCAGAACACAACACTCCCAGATCTCTCAGGAATCGCGGTAACAAGACACACCCTTTCGCTCGCACTCTTGTACTGGTCCACAATAAGATATGACAGAGACACAGAATAGTTTAAAATATTTATTTTAACTAACGTGCCCGACCATGCAGTATACGTGCCACAATAAATAGAAAAATGCATAGTACGAATATAGTCAGCATAGCAGCTAGTCCATAAATCATGAAGGGAGATGTCACCGTAAAAAGACAATGGAGAAAAGACTATCGTGCCTAACATCCCTCCCCTTGCTAAGAAGAAGTATTATTATATAATAGAAGATCTCTGGGCTTTGTCTGCAGACCCCATACCTTAGGCTATAGATGGTAGATCTACATCCTAAGCGCTGTCTCGCTCTTCTCCCTGGAAACGTCCCTCTGCAAGTGTCTCGCACCCATTCGTGTACCCCACTAAAAACCCAAGTATGCTGTCCAAACAACAGCTGCATCGGTATGTTTTGTCTAAGGGCTAAGGTCTGGCCAGAACAAAATAACAAGGGGCGTTGTTGTTCGACCTTGCACATAATGTTCAGTCAACATCCCAGGAACATGCAGAGAGTGAACACAGCGATGAGTTCTCATGTGAAAGCAATCATTGAAAGTATTGCAAAAATAAAGACGTGTAGTAACGTGTGCAAAAGCAGCAGGCAAGCTGTAGCGTGCTCATGCTAAGTTAGTGAAAAACGACAATGTCCCTATGGGCCATATGACAGTGCAATACCAAGAGCTATTATTACTCACTGCGCCAAGGATCTTACACCTCTGTTGCATCTAGCTGTCACCGCTTCTCAGACCACTGCTAAACACTGGCATGGAGAGGGCGTTCCATTTTTAAGAGTTCCCGATTGGTCCTAGGTGGCACTTCTGCTGACGTGTTGTTCTGCACGTCCACCAGGATCATAGGAGCTGAAGTCCCAACTCGTTTGTATGTGGGGAGTGGTGTTCAAGCTTTCTTGTATGTGTCTGAGGAGATTGTATAATTCCAATATTCAATTCAATTCAATTCAATTTAATGTATGCGATTAATTTGAGTTAATAATAAAAGTTCACAAATACATCATAGGTATATGCAATAAAAAGCCAAAGGTGACAGTTAAAAAAAACATTATAAACAGTATAAAAGTATTAAGAAAATCAATGAATCTCATCAAATGTACAATTTCCTGGTTTTCAGCGACTGGCATAAAAAGGAGGCAACACAAAAGCAGATGAGGTGGTCGGGCAACATTCATAAAAAATATAGAGCCAGGCGACATTGGCTAAAATTATACTTGTGCTTGATTGGGATTAAAAATCTCTTACGGTGTTCACAATAAAATTTACAAAAAAAGAAAATGTGCAAATCGGATTGAATCGAGGAGCTGTCACATGGGCAACACAGAAGATCGTGGGAAGAGTATATACCAGTAGGAAAGCCCAGCATGCATGGAATGAGGTTAAGGCGAAACCTTAGAAAATAAATCTATGACGAGGGTTTGTTACGAGATCGAGATAAGATGGAACCCCCTCACCATGCATTGGGCCCTCGAGATACTCACGAACCATAGGTTTGAGCAACTGAGCAGTAAATCTGGCCTCGTTCGTAAATTTTAAAAAGCGGGCTTTTAAGGCTTTTTTCGAGATAGACAAGCATTTTTCTGGGGTATCAAACAGACTCCGTAGGTCCAAGGCGTGAAGAGTATTTTTGACATACGTTAACCACATTATACTCAGTACATGTTCTAAAGACAGACAGTCCACAATGATTTGTTGAGTGAGGTTAACTGTATCTCTAGTCCAGATTGAGTGCCAAAGGGGAATTGGTGCTACATTTATTTGCTCAGTAATGTGAGGGATGTTCAGCTCGTAATGTAAGTCAAAATTGGAGCAACTGATGGGTAGGCTCATCATTTTTTTCAAAAATGAATTTTTAATTGTTTGTATTAACTTTACATTAGCATAGCCCCACTCTCCCACACCATAGGAAGCTACTGAGATTGATTTAGCCCCATAGACTTTTTTTTAACAATATCTAAATGTCTTGTGCCCAGCTTCTTAGTAAGCAAATTGATGGCATTCGTGCTCTTTTCTAGCATCATTCCTCGGTTAACCACCATATTGGACCAGGATAATCAGTGATTAAAGGTCACCCCTAAGTATGAAAACAGGTCAGTTTGCACTACTTTGCGGTCAGAAACAAAAAAGGAAGGGGGGGTTATTTTAAAATAAAAGACTTGGCCTCATTTGTTTTTAAGTCCAAACTTAGCACATAGTTTACATAAGTGTCTAACAATTTCTGGAGGGCCCTACCCTTGCGGGCAATTAACACTGCATCATCTGAATGTAACAAAATTGGGATGCACGTCTTGTTTATTATGGGGATGTCCAGGGTTGATTCTAGGAGTTGGGACTCTACTCAATTTGTATAAGGAGAACAGGAATGGGGCCATAACGCACCCTTGCCAGACCCCAGTGGTGATTTGAAACTATCTGGTGCACTCCTCTGTTTGCCATAGCATGCACAGGCTTTGGCCTTTGAGTACAGTTGCCTTAAAAAAGTAATTTTAGCTTGATCTACCCCCATTTCCTCCATGATCCTCCATAGATGGGAATGAGGAACGGAGTCGAAGGCTGCTCTTAAGTCCATGAAGGCCAAGTATAAATGACCTTGTTTGGCGTGGGTGTAATTTGCTATCAGCGGACTCAGGTTGAGACATTGGTATTGTGTGCCCCTACCCTTTTTAAAGCCATATTCAGCCGGGATTAAGATGTTGTTCGTCTCTGCCCAGGCCTTCAGTTTGTTTAATAAAACTATGCCCATAAGTTTTGCCGTGCTATAAAGGAGGGAGATTGGCCTGTAATTTCTAGGGTCAGCTTTATCTCCTTTTTTGTGTATAGGTATGAAGATTGCTTTATGCCAGAATGTGGGTGGGCCCTCTTTGGCTACTGCATTAAACATGTTCGTAATCACAGGGCCCCACAGTTCAGGAAGGGCAGTAAAAAGTCTATAGAGGTGCCATAAAGGCCAGGGGCTTTATTACTTGTGCATTGTGCTAGGGCGTTGTTTATATCTTGATAGTTGAAATTAAGATCGCTGTTGGGAGGTAGGACTGGGCCTTCATGCAACACCCGGGCACCCTCCTACTTTCAATTAAAATCTTTACTGAAGTACTCGACCCAAGAGTCCTCATCCACATGATTATCAAGGTTGGGATCTGTGAGTGGTTTTAAAAATGGGGCATTAACTACTGATCAAAAGTCCCTCACATTGTTTGTGGCAGATGCTTGGAGCAATTCTTCCCAGGCTTCTTCCTTCAAAAACTTTACCCCATTCTTCCTGGCTGTGGAATACATAAGGCGAGCCTGTTTTACCAGGGTGGGGTTTCTTGGCACAGACTTCAGTGTATGGTGCAGATGGGAGAGTGCTTTAGTACAGTGCCTGTCAAACCACTTCTCGCCCTTGCCTTTTAGGTACCTCCCACTCTTCAGGAGATTCTTTTTTACTTCTGACAGGATGGATACGAAGGCCACAATGGTACTCGATGGGGTCGTATTGGTCCGAGACAAGTTTCTATTTCATTAAGACTGCTAGAAACCACTCAAGAGATGAGGACTGCCCTATCTGTACTTTCCCATTTAAGTGTTAACCCATTCTTTTTAGCCACGTGTGGTTTTATATGTGATAAGTTGGTGCCATGTATTCCTGCCCAACATAATTGGCAGGTTACGGCTGCGTGATCACTGAAGCTTAAAAATGTGACCACAGTCTTACTAAGGACCCTTCTCAGGGAAGCCGAAGCTAATATAAAATCAATAGTGGAGCTATTTACGCTAGAACGGAAGGTTTTTGTAACGGATGGCCGGTGTTTCCAACACAGGATTCTTTATTCCCAGATCTTTTGTAATATTAAGCTTGTTTAGTATGTTCCCATACTGGTTGTGGCAGAAGTGCACACTTCTCCCTCCATCCTCGTCAAGTAGGCCACATATTGGGTTTAGAGCAAAGGGACAGGAATGTACGTTAAAATCACCCAACCATAACACTTCTGGAACTTTTTTACAAGAGTTAAATAACCAATTGATTTTCTCATCCACTAGAGTTGCTACCTTATGCAGCTCTCCCCCAAATAGATTATTATAAAAATTAATTAGTAAAACGGTGTTGCCGTCGGGGCCTTTAAGGCAACATATTAAAATATTGAGATTCATTATGGGAAGAGAGTACTTCAAATTTCAGAGTATTCTTTAAGAGTCACAATCGCGCACCTCGCCTGACCAGACTTTGAAGCAATTGCTGGGGTAAAATATGATCTATAGCCATCTATATGGATAGGTCCCAGTGTCCAGGTCTCTTGAAGGCATACTAGATCGAAGGTGGAGATGAACATGAGCCAATCTGGATCTAACAGTTTGTGACCCAGCCCTGCGATGTTCCATGTAATAGCAGTAAATTTGTCTCTATCCTTTAGCAATATATCTTGAGAAGCCATGCCTTCAGGGATGCCGGGAACTACTGCATTTTGGGACCCCTCCTTAGTTCTATGTCAGTCACAGGTGTTCAAGTCTGACAGCACTATAAATCGGTTGGAAGTTGGTAAAGGGGGTGCGGTGGTAGCTCCGTGCCATGTGTGCGGTTGGGCATCAAGTACAGGAGGTACATGGTAATGAGACCAACTTCGATTTGTACAAGGCTGATGTAATAAAAGTTTATTAAAAAAAGCCAAGCGGTAAGGCAAATATTTGAGGTGATGCTGTTGGTTTATTAGGCAATAAATGAAGGAGTTTTTCTGCCATAGCTGGAGTTTTAAAAATTAGAACTACACAGTCCCCCAGGATAGGTTTCTTTTGTTTGCCCACCCAGGATACTCTTCGTGCCATTAAAATTTATGAATCCAGTGTCGGCCTTTATTGATTAATTGGGTGGTGGATTCCTTTTGTTCACTTCTTAGAACCAGGGTATTCACCAAAACAACCACATAGGGACCTGCAGCTGGTGGGAGGTCTAGCCTCAGACCTTCGTCGGTCTTTTGTCTGAGACGTGGGCCCCCTATCCTAGTTGCCAAGCTAACCTGATCATCCTCCTGAGGATGAGCTTGGGGTCGGGAGAACCTCACTTATTCTGCAGCCTGGCACACACCAAAAGCCATAGGTAAATGATCATAAGTTGACAGAAATGGAGACTGGTGCGATGGAGCCGTGGAGTGAATTTGGCAATTCACCAAAGGTCGGGGACTCGGGCCATTGACATCCGCTACAATATTGCCACCTTCCAGTGTGTGTTGATTCCATTCTGGGGAACTACCTCTAACCCCAACTTCTCGAGGTGGCACATTTCTAGTTATCGCTAGCTCCTTGATAGCTTTTTCGATGGCGTCTAAACGTTGATAGATTGGGGATAGGAGCCCGCTGCTCTTTTCGAGTAGGTCATCCAGATTCGAAACCTTGGGGGCATATCAATAGACTAGGGTTGTGAATTCTCCACGATACCAGCTGGTGGACGTCCTACATGTGGTTTGCATTTTCTTGGTCTCCTAGGGCTGTTAGCGCAGAGAACATTGGGAGGGCCCCTCTTTCTTTTGAGAACAGATGCTACAACAGGGGGTGTTGTATCCTCAGGGGTAGGATTAACGGTGATAACCCTGGAAGAGGAGGGGGGCTGACTATAACTGTAGGGATGCATGGAATCTGGCCCTCGTATGAGACTCTTGAGATATGGCCTTGATTAGGTTTTCAACCCCACCCGTCAATAGTCTGCTCTCTGCATGGGCAATTTCCATAACTATAGCAGAAGAGGCTTTTGCTAAAAAGGTGTCTAAAGAAGTAGGGGTTACCTCTTCAACAGGTGTGTGGGGTGTCTTCTTCCTCTCCATCCTCTCGCCAAACTTTCCACTGTATTCAAACTTCCCTTTGACGAAATGTTGAAGGGGGGGCCCAGCCAGTCTCTTCCTGGCTCTGACGGGCACAGATGGGCCAGCTCTTGGCGCTGCGGGAGCTTAGGCAGCCTTTGTACGTGCCTTCGGGCGCGGGAACCTGAATGCAGGCGGCGGCTGCTGCAGGAAAAACTGGGGTTTGTGGTCCCCCCCTCTCCTCAGTAGAATCGGGTCCTGGGCTGCGGGAGCCCAGGCAGCCTTTGTATTTGTCTCCGGGTGCGGGAAACTGAATGCAAACGCGGCTGCGGCAGGCAACACTGGGGCCTGTGGTCCGCCCCCTCTCCTCAGTAGAATCGGCTCCCAATTCCAATATATTCTAAATTGATTGCCCAGAAACAATTCTTAGACTTATGATTTTGGTTTTTTTCATATGTAAAGCTTTAATCTATCTACCACTTCTGCCAGAGGTTTGATGGTATTTACTCATTTCTACATGGTTTAGTATAAATTGTTTGGACACCATATTCAACATAAGTTTGTATTTTTATCCTCCACTGATTTATTTTTCAAGGTTGACATTTACTTGGTGATTAGGCTAAAATTGGGTGATGTCCCCAGGACCACTGCATTTAGTAGGGCTTTGCTGTATCATTGTTAGGAATCTACATTTGTGTTAGCTGTGTCCATGGAATTTCTTCATTTAATCCTAGCAATGTCCTTGACAATCTGTAGTATCGTAGTAGCTGTTGTTCTGTGGCAGATGGTGGTAGTTTCTCTATGACAAACCAAGTGAAGTCATTTCCGGAGTGATCTGCGGACAGAAAATGCTGCATCAATTTTGTGATTGTTTTCTTGCACTAAAAAGGTGCTTCTGTGCTCATTGATGCGTGTTATGACCTTTCTTGTGGTCATGCTTACGTATTTCAGTACACACTTGCATAATATTATGTGCACCACATTGGTACTGTTGCAGTTTGAGTGCTTCTTGAGGACCCAGGGTGTACATAAGCCCAGGTCTACTTCCCTCATTGTCTTGGTGAGCGGGCAGATGTTACACTGTCCACAGGGATAATGGCACGTTGCTTTGGGTAGATTCCAAAAGGTGCCCTGTATTTTGCCAAAGATCTCCTTCTGTTTCGGCCTTTTGTGGCCCAATAATTCCTTTAGTGATCTTCCCAAACATCGATCTTGCGAAATCAAGAGAGGCAGATGTCAAGGTTTTCCAATGTTTCAAAATCAATTTCTTCATTGGATTTGAATGTGTTCCAAAAGTGGTGACACATACCAGCCGGTCATTTTCAGTTTTTTTGTAGGTTTGTAGGAGGGAGTCCCTCTGGTTATTTCTTGCTCTCTTCTTTGCCCTTTTGATCAAGTGTGATGGGTAGAGTTTATTTTCCAGTTTCTTGGTCAGGTTGTTGCATAGTGGTCATAGGTTGATTTCTCTGTACAGTTCCTACGTAATCTGGGGAACTGGCCTGCTGGCTAGTTGTCTCATAAGGCTTTTGGGTGGAAACTGTCATACGAGAGCAAGTTGTTAACATCTCTCAGTTTGTAAAAACCTCAGTTTTAAGGCGACTGCTGTCTGACCAAATCTTTAAATCCAAAGGGCTTCTTTTTCTTCCCCACTCCAGATGTCCAGAATGTTGTTGATGAATCTCTTCTAGAACTTGATGTTGGTATTGAAGGGGGCTGTGTTCTTATAAATGTTCTTTTGTTCAAAATCATGGATGTACAGACAGGCTATACTGGGGGCAAATGCACTACCCATCGATGTTCTGTGTGTCTGCAAATAGAAGCCTTCTTCAAACTGGAAATAGTTTCTAGTCAGTGCCATGTGTGCACAGTGTAGAACAAAGTTCCTCTGCGTTATTGAGTTCAACTCGGTCTCACCTAGTAAGGCCTCCAACACCTCAAGTGAGACCTCTCGTGGTATGCTTGTGTACAGGGCCTCCACATCCAAATTGACAAACAAGACTGTGTCTGGATTGAAGATGAGGTCCTGCAACATGACCGAGATGCCCTTTGTGTCTTTCACACATGAAGGCTTTTGCTTACCATGGGTCTCAAGAAATGATCCATGAATTTTCACAATGGTCCCAATATGGAGCCAATACCCGAGACTATTGGTCTATCTGGAGGGGGGTGGACCCTCTTATGAAGTTTAGGAAGTATGTAAAAGTATGAAACTTTGGGTCCAAGTTCAACCAGGAATTCTGCTTCCTTTCTGATTACCCAGTTATTCTCTTCATTCACCATATGTTGTATGTCATCTGCGATCTCTTTTGTAGGGTCTCTTGTCAGTCTTTTGTAGTTCCGTGGGTCATTCAAGTGTCTGAGGCACTCTTTACAATACATTTCCTTCAGAAGTACAACCATCGCTCTGCCTTTATCTGCAGGTTTGATGACTATGGAGTCCATGTTATCCAAATCCCTGCCTGCTTTTTGTTCTATTCACTCAGGCTGTTAAACTTCTGTGTGTTCTGGTTCTTGAGTTTGACGTTGTCCAGGGAGACTACTTTTTCAAAAGCTGGTACTGCTGGGGGCATGGTACTGCTTGGTGGATTGAACTGGGATTTCCTCCTTAGGCCTGTATTTGTATCCTCATTGGTAGACAGCAGGTTTTGGTCCTTAAAAAAGCCGGCTAGTCGTATCCGGCTGAAGAATACAGTCAATTCCGCTCTCAGGTTGAAAAGGTCATCTGAAAAAGTCACTGTGCTCAGGTTCACTACTCCCATGAGGTTCTGCTGGTTCCGGGCTGGGGTTCATGTCCCGATTCCTCCTGGGGTTTTACCTGCCACAGTACCTTCTGACTTCTTCTTCTCCCTCTTGAGCGATTTTGGCCTCTCCCAAAAAAATGTGCCAGGAATGGTTGCCATTGGCATCCAAACTGTGGGTGTTGGAAAAGAGGTTGAACATATGGGTTCTAACCGAATGGTTGGGTTTGAAACTGCGCATCTGGAGCGCACCTGCTTCAACCCCCCCCAGCTGCAAGCACTGCAGCTCTTTGACTAATCTCATTTCGACCATAGTACTGGCCACCTAATTCCTTTTTCCCTCTCTCTCTCTCCATTGCCAACATCTCTCCCTTTGCTCGTGACCCACAATAGTGCACCACACACATGTTGGGCCCTACCTGAGCAGCTTGGACCAGGACCTGTTTTATTTTATTGTTTACCTGTTTGACGCAAGCACCTAACTGGATGGCGCTTAACCCCAATGGCTTGCCTGCGGTGTCTTCTTGAAACACCATGTAGCTACGAATTGAATCTGGCTACTATAAGCGACGCATGTGCTGATTGTTTTTTTTTTTAATACTCTGTTAGCTAATACTGTTCATGACATGTCTGCCTCTATTTCACTCAAAATGTTTAACCCCTTCTTTTTTTTTTTTTACGGGCTTTTATATAGCGCGAACTTGACCTGAAGGTATCGGGTAGCAGAGGACTTTACATAGCACCAGTTGCATTACATTAGGACACATTCATTTTTGTTAGGCACAGCGAGATTAAGTGATTTGCTCAGAATCACAGGATGTTCAGCGTCATTGGCGAGACTCGAACCCAGTTCCCCAGATTCGAGGTTGACTGCCCTAGCCATTAGGCCAACTCCTCTCCCTTCTGTGCTCATGACGGAATGGTTCCGTCATGAGTACAAGTGCAAATGTGCTCATGACGGAACCATTCCGTCATGAGCAAACTTGCAAAAAGTCCCTCTGCTGTAAACAGCAGAGGGATTTCCTTTTTTTCTTTTTTGCCTTGGGAGGTGGGGAAGAGCTTCCCCAACCTCCCAAGGCATATTTTTTGTTTTCCTTGTAATGACGATCGCGCGCATGGCGCACTGTCATCATTACAAAAAAAACTAAACTGAAACTTAATTTCAGTTTCACAGTTTCGGTGCTCATAGGGCTATCTCACCCCGAGCACCAAAACACATGGGAGAGGTAATGGTACCCTTCCCTAGTGGATCTCTGCTTGGTGATTGCCCAAAGGAGGGCGCTCTCCAAGCAGGGATCCACCAACTAGCCACCAGGGAGGGGGGAGCTGCCCCTTGGGCAAGGGCTTTGCTCCCCCCCATATTATTCTGCCACAACCAGTCTTTCTGCCCCCCCCCCCTGGGTGGCAGATGGGGGCAACAGCCCCCAATCTGCCCCCCCCCTGGGGGGCAGAAACCACCCTAGACGCCAGGGATTATTTTTTATAGGCCAGGGGTGGGGGCTGCCCAGAACGGGCATGTCAATGCCCCCACCCCCCAAAAAAAAATGCCACAGTCTTTCTGCCCCCCCCAGGAGACAGATGGGGTCAGTAGTCCCTGGTCTGCCTCCTGGGGGGGGAGGGGCAGAAAGCCCACTAGGCACCAGGGATTATAATTTATTTTTTATACGTAGGCGTGGGGGCTGCCCAGAATGGGCATGCCAATGCCTCCACCCCAAAAAAATGTCCACAGTCTTTCTGCCCCCCTTGGGGGCATATTGGGGCAATAGCACCCGATCTTCCCCCCCAAGGCTTCAGTAGGCCACTAGGCACTGACCTGTTTTTCGCAATGTGCCTAGCTGTGAATTTTGGGCCCTAGAGCAGCTGGCACCTAGAAAAGCCTAGCAAACCTGTACATTTTTAAAAGCTAGACACCAAGGGGAATCCAGAATGGGGAGACTTGTGTGCCTCTCACCAGATTCTGTTACCCAGAATCCCTTGCAAACCTCAAACTTTGTAAAAGAAAACACATTTTCCTCTCATTTCTATGATGGAAAGTTCTGGAATCTGCATGGATCCTCAAACTTCCACACACCCCGCATTCTCCAAAGTCTCCCGATAAAAATGGCACCTCACTTGTGTGGGTGGGCCAAGTGCCCGCGGCAGGAAGGGCCCAAAACGTATTGTGTAGACATCAAAATTACCTTTCAAAAAATGACTTGGTTTTGCAAAGGGGCTCACCTGGGTTTTTGGCCCGCGCTCGGTAGCGATCTAGGCAAACCTACCAAGCCCAGATATCTTTGAAAACTAGACACCCGGGGGAGTTTAGGGAGGTGTGGCTTGTGTGGACCTCCCAATGTTTTCCTACCCAGAATCCCTTGCAAACCTCAATTTTAGCTGAAAAAAAATAAATTTTTTCTCAGATTTCTGTGTGGGAAGGTTGTAGGTTCACTGGGGTGACACAAATTCCTACCACCCAGCATTCCCAAAGGTCTCCCGGTAAAAATGGTACCTCACTTGTGTAGGTGTGCCATGTACCCGCGACAGGCAAGGGCCCAAAACGTATTGTGGAGACATCAAAATTACCTATTACAAAACGGCCTGGTTTTGCAAGGGAGGGCACCTGGGTTTTTGGCTCCGGGTTCTGCAGCCATCTAGGGAAACCTAACAAACCCACACATTTCTGAAAACTAGACACCCTGGGTAGTTCAGGGAGGTATGGCTTGCGTGGATCCCCCAACGTTTCCCTACCCAGAATCCCCTGCAAACCTCAAATTTAGCTGAAAAAATCAAATTTTTCCCAAATTTCTGTGTGGGAAAATTGTAGGATTACCGGGCTGACACAAATTTCCTACCATCCAGCATTCCCTCATGATAAAAATGGTACCTCACTCGTGTGGGTGGACAGAAATGTGAGCAAAATGTGTTTTTCTTTTACAAAGTTTGAGGTTTGCATGGAATTCTGGGTAACAGAACTTTGTGTGAGCCACACAAGTCACACCCTCCTGGATTCCCCTGGGTGTCTAGTTTTCAAAAATGTATAGGTTTGTTAGGTTTCCTAAGGTGCTGGAAGAGCTAGGGTTCAAAATCCACAGCTAGGCACTTTGTAAAAATAGGGTCAGTTTTCACTGTAAAAATGTGGTGTGTCCACGTTGTGTTTTGAGCCGTTTTCTGTCATGGGCACTATGCCGACCCACACAAGTGAGGTACCATTTTTATCGGGAGACTTTGGGGAAATCGGGGTGGGTGGAAGTTTGTGGATCTACACAGATTCCAGAACTTTCCATTGCAGAAATGTGAGGATTATGTGTTTTTATTTTTCAAAGTTGGAGGTGTGCAAGAGATTCTGGGTAACAGAACCTGATGAGAGCCACACAAGTCACCCCCCCCTGGATTTCCCTGGGTGTCTAGGTTCCAAAAATGTAAAGGTTTGCTAGGTATCCCCAGGGACTGGCAGAGCTACGGTTCAAAATCCACAGCTAGGCACTTTGTTAAAAAGGGCCAGTTTTCACTGTAAAAATGTGGTGTGTCCGTGTTGCGTTTTGGCCTGTTTCCTGTCGCGGGCATTAGGCCTACCCACACAAGTGAGGTACCATTGTTACTTGAAGACTTTGGTGAATGCGGTGTGGGTGGAATTTTGTGGATCCATGCAGATTCCAGAACTTTCCATCACATAAATGTGAGGAAAATGTGTTTTTTGTGACAAAGTTTGAGGTTTGCAAGGGATTCTGGGTAACAGAACCTGGTAAGAGCCACACAATTCACCCCCTACTGGAGTCCCCTGGGTGTTTAGTTTAAAAAAATGTATAGGTTTGCTAGGTTTCCCTAGGTGCCAGCAGAGCTAGGGTTCAAAATCCACAGCTAGGCACTTTGAAAAAAAACGGTCTGTTTTCACTGTAAAAATGTGGTGTGTCCATGTTGAGTTTTGGCCTGTTTCCTGTCACGGGCACTGGGCCTACCCACACAAGTGAGGTACCCTTTTTATCGGAAGACTTTGGGGAATGTGGGGTGGGTGGAATTTTGTGGATCCATGCAGATTCCAGAACTTTCCATCACAGAAATGTGAGGAAAATGTGTTTTTTGTTTACAAAGTTTGAGGTTTGCAAGGGATTCTGAGTAACAGAACCTGGTGAAAGCCACTCAAATCACCCCTTCATGGATTCCTCTAGGTGTCTAGTTTAAAAAAATGTATAGGTTTGCTAGGTTTCTCGAGGTGCCGGCAGAGCTAGGGTTCAAAATCCACAGCTAGGCACTTTGAAAAAATAGGGTCAGTTTTTACTGTAAAAATGTGGTGTGTCCATACTGCGTTTTGGCCTGTTTTCTGTCACGGGCACTAGGCCTACCCACACAAGTGAGGTACCATTTTACCGGAAGACTTTGGGGAATGTGGGATGAGTAGAATTTTATGTGGATCCACGCAGATTCCATAACTTTCCATCACAGAAATCTGAGGAAAATGTGTTTTTTTTTTTTACAAAGTTCGAGGTTTGCAAGGGATTCTGGGTAACAGAACCTGGTGAGAGCCACTCAAATCACCCTTTACTGGATTCCTCTAGGTGTCTAGTTTCAAAAAATGTGTAGGTTTGCTAGGGTTTCCTAGGTGCCGGCTGAGCTAGGATTCAAAATCCACAGCTGGTCACATTGCAAAAAAAGGGTCTGTTTTCACTGTAAAAATGTGGTGTGTCCACGATGAGTTTTGTGCCGTTTCCTGTCACCGGTACTCGCCTACCCACACAAGTGAGGTACCATCTGTATCAGGAGACTTAGGGGAACACAGAATTGTAGAGCAACTGTTATTACCTATTGACTTTCTATGCATTTCTGCCTTCCAAATGTAAGACAATGTGTAAAAAAAAGTCACTTTGAAAACTGTCCTATAATTCACATGCTAGTATGGGTACCCACAATTTTGTAGATGTGCAAATAGCTACTGCTTCTAAACTCTATATTTTGTTCCCATTTCGGAAATACATAGGTGTCCTTGATACCTATTTTTCACTCTTTATATTTTACCAAATTAATTGCTATATACCCGGTACACAATGAAAAAACATTGCAAGACGCAGCTCAGTTGTTGGCTCTGGGTTCCTTGGGTTCTTGATGAACCTACAAGTGCTATATATCGCCACAACCAGAAGGGTCCAGGGGATGTAATGGTGCATTGCTTTAAAAAACCTGTCATACTTAGAAGAAGTTACAGGTGAAAACGTTGGCACAAATTGCGGGTTTTTTCAGCTCATTTTCAATTTTACTTATTTTCAACTGTTAGTTTCTATAAAAAACCTTAAAGGATCTCCACAAATGACCCCTTTCTGAATTCAGAATTGTGTCTACTTTTCTGAAATGTATAGCTGTCCAGGATTCATTATTACTTTCATACCCATTTCTACCACTAACTGGAAGGAGGTTGAAAGCACCAAAAATAGCAAAAATAAGCTATGTCCCAGTAAAATGCCAAAACTGTGTAAAAGATGTTGGTTTTCTGACAAATGTCTGTCTGTCCCTGAAAGCTGGGAAGATGGTGATTTCAGCACTACAAACTCTTTGTTGATGCCAGTTTCAGGGAAAAAACCAGACGCTTTCGTCTGCAGCACTTTTTTCCCATTTAAAAAAAAAAAATGAAATGTAGCTGCATTTTGGCTAATTTCTGGGTCCCCTCCAGGGGAATCAACAAACCCTGGGTACCTTTAAAATCCCCATGATGTTGGAAGAAAAGGACGCAAATTTGGCATGCATACCTTATGTGGACAAAACGTTACAGGGGCCTAAACGTGAACTACCACAAATAGTAAAAAAAAAAGGCTTAGCACGGGGGGGGGCAGGCCTAGCAGCGAAGTGGGTAATAAAAAAAAATTCAGAGTAAAGACGTCAATGGAAAATCCATGGGAATTGTCTGCTTTGGCACCCCTCTGAATTCTCAGTTCCTGCTTCACAGATCAACTTGAAATTTTTCATGCACAACCTAGTCAAAAAGTAGCAACTTTTTGGAACGTTTCTTGGAGATTACGTCAAACGGTGCCAAAGTTATTAGCAAAAAATAAAATGCTTTTCCTAAGGAACAGCTGACCTAACTATAACTACCCATATATACAAGGAGCTACAATACACCAAATTGATGAAAAAACTGAGTGAAAATCATGAAGTGGTTGTTACAAAATCAGAAAAGGGGGCAACATAGTGATCTGGCCGCAGGCAGAATACTTATTGGAAGCCCGCAGACATCTTGACGATCAGGTCTGCTATGAGAGAACTAACCAAAAACAATACAATTTAGCCAAAGAAGCCTTAAAAAAGAACTTGTTACAATGGAAGAGAGAGGGTGTAATTTCCATGGAAGAGTACCAATTTTTGTATGTTGAATATCCAGTACTTCCCATACTATATTTTATCCCCAAAGTCCACAAGAAGACCTCACCAATACCGGGAAGACTGATTATTTCGGCCATCAGTAGCGTGGGGGAACATGTTACACAATATGTGGACTTTTTCTGCAGGGCTTTGTCAAACGGCTTCCTTCCTACGTGAAAGACACAGGAGACTTCCTTAAAAAAGTGCACAACATCCAATGGGCAGAAGATTTAATGTTCATCACACTGGATATCGAATCGCTTTATACAAGCGTCGAACACACCACTGGTCTAAATGCAGTCAAACACTTTTTGGACACAAGACCACTTGATTGCTATAATCATAATAAGATGCTGATAAGTCTTGTCTCTTGGTGTCTTCATAACAACTACTTCATGTTTGGCAATGAAATGTATATACAAAAGAGGGGTGGGGCGATGGGGGCCTGTTTCTCCCCCATCTATGCTTGTTTGCATGTTGGCTGGTGGGAGGAACAGGTCCTTAAACGCACTCACTCCGATATGTTTTTTAACCATGTACAACATTGGTTAAGATATATTGATGATGTTTTTATTGTATGGAAAGGGGATGAGAAGAGTGCAAATGATTTTATTCATAACATCAATATAAACACTGCCAATCTTAAATTTACCTCTCAGGTTAGCAAAGTGAGTATTGAGTTCCTGGATGCTAGGGTTTACATCAAAGATGGCAAAGTAGCTACCACCCTGCATAGAAAAGCCACTGCTGGAAATTCTACGCTCCATGCCAGCAGTGCGCACCCGAAGCATTTAGTCAGAAACATTCCATTCGGGGAACTCCTACGACTCAAAAGAATATGTAGCACACAGGAGGATTTAGACCAATGTACCCAAGAGGCACTCATCAGATTCAGAAAGAGAGGGTACAGTGAGGCTATCCTAAATGATGCAGTAAAGAAAGTTAATGACAAGCCCAAAGAATCCCTCTTGCCCATAGAGGAGGTAGTCAAAAATTCTAACCTAGGAGACGATGCCCCCAGACTCATAACAACGTACAACCAACAGGAAAGGAAGATAAGGTCAATTATTAAGCATAATTGGCCTATTGTGCTCACAGATGGAGTACTCGCACAGAGACTCCCCGCGGAACCTACCATCACCTACAGGAAAGGTTTATCTATGAGATCTCAGATTTTCAAGAATAGCCCGAGCTCGCTAGCACAAAAATGTGGTTACAACCAAGACAAGGATTTTTCAGATGCTCTTCTTGCAGAGCACGCAAGTTTGGAGTCAATACCACGCATTACTCCACTCCATTTTGCCCCGACATGTGTACCATCAAGGGTAGCTATAATTGCAGGACGGAATATGCGGTATATGTCCTGACATGCACCTGTGGCTTGAGATATGTGTGGAGTACCAAGCTACAGGTGCATGTCAGGATATTGCAACATCTGCGTGCAATTGTTAACAATGATGCCGCATATCCGGTCGCACGACATTTCAAGTTAGAGCACAACAATGACCTTAAATGTTTAAACTACTTTGTTGTGGCTGCTATTCCCAAACTTCGGAGAGGAGGGGATAGGGAAATGTTGTTGCGACTGCTGGGGAAGAGAATGATCCTTGAGCTGGATAGCAAGTCTCCTAATGGGCTACATAACATGGAGGACCTACATTATTTCCTGTAAGGATCTTTATTTGATCAAAAGTTGTGGTAGGCGACTACACTGCAAGGGTTACGTAAGTTTCTGTGATGTCCCACCATACAGTTCCACTTATGATATGATGGCAGAATACTTTTTTTATTGTGATACACATTATGCCGCGCCAAAATATAAACATGAAGCTTACACAATGGTTTTCAATATTTCCACGAGAATATTTTTTATTAATTGAGTGTCTCACTTAGCACTAGCACTTTAGAAGGTCAGTATGACCTATGGTAGCACTTTACAGCCATATAGCACTTTCACTTATTGGCATAGTTTGCACATACTTTAGGGCCTGCGCAGCTGGGCACTTCCTCATGACCAATAATGCGATCATACTATCGCAAGAGGTAGTGTCATATATATTGTAGCATTTATGCGGATAGATTGCAAGTGGCGAGGCTCTACCGATTGCGGTGTAATGCTCTTTCGTCTCATTGCTTACATGGTTTTATGCGATATTTGCAACACCTCTCTGCAACGCAGCTCTGTGGCGCGTACTGGAGGTACCTGGTGGGCTAGTTGGCCCCCAGGGACCCTCAGTATTCAAGGGGAATTAATGAGTGCTGCAGGGAGGGGTCGGGGCCTCCGGCACGATGTCGGCTTTTTTATTTATTTTTTGTAGAAGGGGGGCTGTGTGGCACCCCTTCGTTTACAATATTTGGGGCCCTGGGGACCCCATCCCCCAGGGCCTGACCCGTTTTTTACTTAAAAAAAAATAAAACGGCAAGGGGGCCGCGCGGCCCCCCCACCCGAGACCAATTTTGGCCCTGGGGACCCCATCCCACCGGGCATGGCCACAAAATGTTATTTTTTATTTTTATATTTTTTAAGGAGGGGGGCTGCGTGGCCCCCCTCCTGAGTCCTCTATTGGCCCCGGGGACCTCATCCCCCGGGGCTGTGCCTCTTATTTTTATTTTTTATTTATTAATTATTTATTGATGGAGGGGGCCGCGTGGCCCCCCTCCTGGGCCACTTCTGGCCCTGGGGACCCCATCCCCCGGGGCCGGCCCTTTGTGTTGGGGACCGTGGGGGGAGCCCCAATGCCCCCACGGTCCTGCCAGCTTTCCGCCTCCTGCAGGAGCCGGCATTGCTTTTGAGCAAGGGGAGCTGCTGACATGCAGCTCCCCTTGCTCAAAAGCAATTCTGCTTTGCTTCCTTGAAGCGAGAGCAGGTTTCCCTGCTCTCGCTTCAAGGAAGCAAAGCAGCGTTTGCTTTGGCAGGGAGTCTCCCACCCTGCCATAGCAAACAGCAGTGTCCCGGGGGTGGGCACACTGCAGGAGCTGGCCCTGGGGGGTGGCGGTCCCCAGGGCCATCAAGGGCTCCAGGAGGGGGGCCGCGCGGCCACCCTCCCAACGTTTAAAGCCCCAGGGAGGTGGTGGTCCCCGGGGCTTGGGGGTCCATAACGGACCCCCGCATTTAAATAAAGATTGCCCCGGGGAGGTGGTGGTCCCCGGGGCGTGTGGGGGCTCTTGGCCCCCCACACTTTTTTTTTTTTTTTTTAAATTAACAGAGCCCCGGGGAGGTGGCAGTCCCCGGGGCTGTGGGGGGGCCGCGTGCCCCCGCATACAATTGATAAAGGCCGTGGCAGAACCATTAAAACAAATGCGAGTGGTGGGCTTCGCATAGGGGGCCATCAGTTTAGAAATCATCCCAGGTCCCAGGCCAGGCTTCTGGAGGACCGCCCTAAGAAAGCCCCAGTCCACGCGATCAAATGCTTTCTCGGCATCCAGGGACGCCAGACAGGCAGGAATATCTCTGATACGCGACTTCTCCACTAGATGGGCTATCCAGTGGATATTGTCCGCACCCTGACGGTGGCGAATAAACCCTCCTTGATAGGGGTCAATAAGGCCCAGAAGATGGGGTTCCAGTCGATTCACCAGGATTTTCGTGAATATCTTGGCGTCAGTGTTTAACAGGGCAATAGGGCGAAAGGAAGCAGGCAGGGTCGGGTCTTTGCCAGGCTTGGGGATAAGCACTATTTCCGCCTCATTCATCATAGGAGAGAGACCCGAGTGGTCAGTGAAGCTTTTAAAAATATGGAGCAGGTGATCCCATAGTTGCGGGTAGAAGACCCGATAAAAAGTGACCGGCAGGCCATCAGGGCCCGGGGTTTTGCCTATTGGGAGCTGTTTTAATGCTTTAGCGATTTCCTCATGGGAAATAGGTTCGTCAAGTAACTTCGTGAAGTAGGGATCAAGGTCCCAGGGGCAAGAATCGAGGAAAGAATCGAGGAAAGCCTCGACCACGTCCGGGGGACAAGGGGCTCGCGCATAGAGATCCCTATAAAAGGCCTCCAGCGCAAGACCCTTGTCTGCCTCCGAGATGGCCCAAGAGCCATTCGGTCGCTTGAGCCTCGCAATGTGGGATCGGGCAGTCTGGGCCCGCAGGCGCCGCGCAAGGCACGCCCCAACCTTGTCTCCGCCCGTGTAAAATTTTTGTTTAAGGTTGACTAGGAGCCGCTCCGCCTTATTAGTACGCTGTAAGCGCAATTGACCGCAAAGGTCAGCAAGGCGCCGCTTGTTGCTAAGGGAGGGACGGGCGTGGTCCTTGCGTTCCAAATCTTTAATATCCCTAGAAAGGGTGGATTCGATCAGCCGTGCCTCCCTGGACCGGGCGATGGATATTGAGGTAATAACCCCCCAAATAGTAGCTTTGAAGGCGTCCCAACGGACGTCCTCGGGGGTATCAGAAAGGGAGTTGACTATAAAGAAGGCCTCGCTCTCCTTGCGAATGTCTGCCACATCCACAGGATCTCGGAGGGCCTGGGGGGGGGCAGTCTCCACCGAGAGAGGGGTTCTCTACGGGCGTCAGGGGGTTGGAGCGTGAGCAAGACGTGCGCGTGATCAGAAATAGATATATCGGAGATTTCCGCGCTGCGCATCGTATGGACCAAGGGAAGCGAAAGGAAAAAATAGTCAATACGCGAATAAGAGCGGTGCACGTGAGAAAAGAAGGAGTAATCCCGAGAGTCCAGGTGCAAGAGTCTCCAGGCGTCGACTAGACCAAAGTCGGTAATGGCATCCCGCAGTGTCGCTGACATCGCCCCAGCAGCATGATGCGCCTGCGCAGTACGATTCCGCTCAGGGTCTCAAACCAAATTAAAGTCACCTCCAAGGACAACGGGGGTAGAAAGGGAGCGAAGGAGGACCCCAAGATGCAGGCGAAGAAATGCGTCTTGTTTCTGGTTAGGGGCATATATGTTGACGAAGGTGCAAGAGCCCCAACCCCAAACCATGTGAACCTTAAGAAATCTCCCCTCCTCATCGGCCGTACATTTGGGGGTCGCTTCACGCCAACCTGACTTAAAAAAAATGGCCACCCCGCTAGTTTTGGAAGGAGAGCATGCCCAATATTGGATGGGGTACCTATGGTGAGACATGAGGCGGGTGTCAGTGGGGAGCAAGTGGGTCTCCTGCAGGAAAACCACGTCAGGATCATGTTGAAGCAGGTAGCACCATATCTGGTGACGCTTGTTAGGGGAGTTCAACCCCTTCACGTTAAGGGAGAGGAATTTAACAGTATTCGTCATAGTACAAAAAGGGGAATACGTCGCACCCCATCCACCCCGCCAGGACTCAGGTCATCCCAAACCCCAAAACCGGCCAAGCGCACTCCAGCGGATCTCAAAAAATATAACCCCCAAGAACTGGGAGGGGTCGGCCCCCCAAGGTCGCGCATCAAGGAAAAAGAGGCAAGCGGTCAAGAGTGGTAACAAAGAAGATGAGAAAAGGACAAGAGCAGAGGACCGACCGAACCCACAAAGCCATGAAAGACCCCTCAACGCACCCCCGGCAGACACACAGGAAGTCAAGGGTCTCCGCTGTCTGTATCCCGTGAAGTAATGGACAAAGCAAGGATCAATATAGCCACCAGGCCCGGGCCGGGCGGACTGCCAGGCAGGGGTCGAAAATAAAGCCATGGTGGAGAGCGTCGTGTAGCTGAGGGTGACTAGTTCGTAAGAGATGGGGAGCCACTCAAAGAGCAAATGTGGCTGATGATATCCTGCTTGGCTTGCGATGATTCAAGCCCCTGTGAGCGGCGTCTGGATCTGGGAGGAGGGACTGTGGACCATTCCGGCCGGAGAGCGCCAGCCGGTTGCGCTCGAGGAGATGGGAGGTTATCGTCATCTGGGTCCACGGGAAGGTGAAGGAGCCGCTCTGCCTCCCGCAGGGACCGAAGAACTCGCTGTCTACCCTCCCAGGTGAACATCAGGGCAAAAGGGTGGCCCCACTGATATTTAACATCAAGGTCTCTCAGCTTATCCGTTACGGGCTTGAATTCCTTCCTCCGGCGGAGTGTGGAGGGTGCCAGGTCTTGAAAGATTTGTATTGAAAGTCCATTATAGGAGACCGACTTAACCCCCTGCACCTTTCTAAGGATGGCCTATTTGGGCACATTTTCAGACAATGTGAAGGGGCAAGATGGCGTCCGTGCTGGACGTGTGAGCGAGGAGCTCCGGAGTTGTTCCCCCATCCAACTGGATCACGGCTGCGGGGTGATTGAGCTAAAAGCAGAGGAGCAGTGGCGAAGCGGGGAAAAATTTATCTTTGTATACAGTTGGAATTAAGAATTGGTAGTATGCGAATTGATCATAACATTCAAGGTTTCTCCCTACGGTGTTCTGGCGCCTCGACGGCCTGGCGGGTCGGCTCTGGCAGTTTCAGTGAGAGCGCCGAGGCTGCGAAGTTGAGAGCGGTTCAGTGCCTCGGCGTTCTGCTTTACGTCTTGGCGTTGTAGTCTGTGAAGGTTTCAGCCGCGGTCGGATGTGGTGGAGACTGCGACCACTCGAGAGGAGCGGTATACCAGCGCATACTCAACAAATGGAGTCTTACTGGGCAAAAGAAGTGTAACTGTAACAACGAGGAGGCAGAGACCGCTACAGTGTGGCGCCTTAATTAGTTGAGCTTTTCGGCTGTGTTGCGGCTGCTGAGGCTGGGAAATCACGGCGGTGAGTCTGTTAACGGTGTGTTAACTGGGGCTGGCTGTTGTATGGTGATTGCAGCCGTAATATTGTATCGAAGGGAGCTGTAAATTGCTACATTGTGCCGCCCTAACCTCCGGGACTTCAGAGTCTTCAGAGACTCCAGAGACTTCAGATACTGTCACTAAAGGGTGTTTGGCTCTATTATTTATAAACGGCATTTGCAGTTGGTCAACTTTTGTTAAAGAAAAGTTTGTCATGCCTCCAAAAACTGGACGGGGAGGTAAAACCAAGACAATTAGTGACGCGGTGAGTAGGGCTGTCCTCTCACTTAACACCACTAAAGATGGGGCTGATGAAGTCTATACAGAGCCTCTGACACAGGAGTTGAATAGTAGGAAGACACCCCAAATACCTCAAATATTTTTGACAAAAAAAACCCAACAACAATCAGCGATTTCAACTCGTAGTCTGGCTAAAGCGATAAATGAGGATGAGGCAATATCAATGAGTCAGCCTTCTGTGGCTTTACAGGGGAACGAGCACCACAAAGACTATATATGTCAAAAAGATTTAGACCAAGAGGCAGTATCGGCTGTGAATATGATTAAATCCGCAGTAGTATTAACTGGGCAGCAAGAGGAGATGACCATGTTGGGGGCAGAAGCTGATCCGTGTATCGAAGGTGTTAACAGGGAGAGTGACTCAGGGGAAGGCAATTTTTTTTCTATGTCGGATCATTCATCAGATGAGGATGAGGAGGAAGAGTCAGGTTTAAAATCTTTTTTTTTGGAGCGATCTGGGATCAGTTCTGGTAGTGAGTTTAATATTTCAAATCCTGATGAAGATAATCTCGAGACTACCATGGTACATAAACAAAGGGCGCATAAGGGGGTTGAAGCAGCACTTCAGGTAGCCATGATGGGCGGCCCTCCTAGCTCTACTGCATCTGAATCAGCTCCAGAAATGGCAAAGGGTGGAGAAGCAGATGAACGATCTCAAACATTGAATCAGCGTGGGGAGATTTCATTGAAGTCAATTTTCCAATCTATTACTGAACATAGGGCCGAGACTCGTATGGAAAGTGCCAAAACACATGCTGCTTTTCGCAAATTACAGAACTTCGTTAGACGGATAGCAAAATCATGTACTGAGTTTATGGAAAGGCTGAATGTGGCCGAAGCCAGAATATCTACATTAGAAGATGACATGACGAGACAAAAGGCAGTGGTGGCTGATACACAGCAATATAAAGAGGATGTGCAAGCTAAACTTGTTGATTTGGAAAATCGTATTCGGAGAAATAATTTGCGGATTTT
Organism: Calotriton arnoldi; assembly: GCA_963921515.1. Taxonomy (NCBI): domain Eukaryota; kingdom Metazoa; phylum Chordata; class Amphibia; order Caudata; family Salamandridae; genus Calotriton; species Calotriton arnoldi. The sequence continues at coordinate 98,832 of CAWUFW010004013.1, read as the reverse complement.
AGGAATTCCGGAGGGTATCGAGGGGCAAGATATTCGCAAATTTGTTGTAGAATTATTCACAGAAGCCTTTCCATAAATAACAGAGTGGAACTGGTCTAATGAAGTGCAGCGGGCACATAGGTTCCCATTCAAACAGAGGCCTACGAAATCTGGCGATAAGGATGTCAGACCGAGAGCAATCTTGATTTGTCTAAGTAACTTTTTGGCACGCCAGGTGCTATATGATCTGGCACGGCCAGATAAAAAGAGGGCTGGGAAGGGGACTCAATTTTTTGTACGACCTGACTTTCGTCATCAAACTGTGGAGAAAAGGTGGCAGTTTCGCCAGTTGATAGCTCCCTTTCAGGGGAAAGGGGCGCAAGTGTTTCTGTTAAACCCTGCCACCCTTAAAGTGATTTTTAAGGGTCAAACACGTTTTTTTACTTTAGAATCAATTGCAAAAGAATATCTCGCCTCAATATGAATGCTTGTTTCAGCATCTTGGTTTATCATCGCCCTCGTAGCCGTGTACAATGGCATTTAATTTTATGGCTGGTACAATTTGGCTTTGTCAGTATTATGTGTGGATTTTGTGTATGGTTGCTAGATTATGTATTTTGTTTTGAATTATGTATCCACGTAAGGTATTTAATTTAGTTTTGTGCTAGCCAGGTATTGGTGGGTAGGATGGGGGAACACAGGGGGGGAACTCACTCTACATCAACAGGGCCATAGGCCCATTTGCCTGCATATTGGGGCGAGGGAGTGGGGAGGGGAGGGTGGTAGGGTGGGGACAGGGGCTGGGGGTATTGGGGGGGATGAGGGTTTGGTGTGAAGGGATGGTGGGGGGATGTATTTTACAAAAATCAATCCATGTGCAAGTACCTTTGTTTGACTTAAAACGGCCAATAAGTATCCGACAAAGATTAAGTTTGAGTCAGTTATTATTGGAATATTATGTGAGATATGGCGGTTAAGGGAATTCGTATATGTTCCTTTAATGTTTGTGGCCTAAATAATAGCAACAAAAGGCGTAGGATCGCCACAGAATTACGTATTATTAAACCAGATATTTTGTGTATCCAGGAAACACATATAGCTTGGTCCAAATGTAAATTGTTGGAAGAAATCGGATACACACTTCTTGCTGCAACCCGGCAGACCACTACTAATAGGGGTGTAGCTATTTTGGTATATGGTGGCATCATGGGAACAGGGAGGGTAAAGGTGGACAATTATGGAAGATGGGCGATAGTCGAATGTTTAATAGGAACAACTAAGTGTACTGTCTGCTCTGTCTATGGGTCAAATGTGGACGAAACTGCTATATTGGAAAATCTTAATGTTGAATTGGCATTATGGCCCACCTTGCTAATTTTATGTGGGGATTTTAATATTCATTTAGAGGGGCAAATCTTAAAACCCAAATATAAGTATGTGGGCCGCAAACCCAAAGTTTTTAAGGCTCTAGTCCAATTATTGAGGGCTCATGGGTTAGTGGACACATGGAGGACAATACATTCGTTAGATCCCGGATATACGTTTTACTCACATCCGCATCAAAAATTGGTAAGATTAGATTATATATTTTTGTCTAGGGTACTCTTAGCTGGAGCAAAAATGCAGGTTTGGCCCCGAATCACGGCAGATCATGGTCCTATACTGCTGGACTTGCACAGTATTAAGCAGAGTAAGGGTGGAAGGACATTCACCTTTAATAGGAAATTATTGAATGATCAGGCATTTAGAGATCATATGATTAGGTGGGCAAAGGAGTTTCTTGATATAAACAGGGGATCCGCCCCGGGTTCTATTGTATGGGATACTCTCAAAGCAGGAATACGGGGCGAGGCACTTAGTTTCGGGCTAGCTAAATTAAAACAAGGGCAAACAGTTATGTATCAGCTGTTGGATGAGCTTCGTGAAATGGAATCGGAATTGTTAAAGATTTTTAGACAGGGCTCAGACGCTAAAATTATATGTAGTAAGTTAGCATGTGTTAAAGCTAAAATAAATGCGATCTGGTGCAAGGAAATTGCCCTTCAATATAATACCTTTAAACAAAGCCGATATGAATATGGTGAGTCGACTGGGCTGTGTCTTGCACAGCGACTCAGAGTTAGACAATCCTCTCAAAGAATTTTTGCTATGATTGATGTGTCGGGTAACATGGTTGAAACAGAGGAGGGTATCTTGGGGGTTTTTTACGAGTTCTATCAAGAGCTATATAAGCAACAGGATACTGAGGAATTAGATATCAAACATTTTTGTCAAAAATTAGTATTGAATCGGGTAACTGCTGAGGAGCAAGCATCATTGGATGAACCAATTACAATTGAGGAAATTGAAGCAGCAGTAGGACAGTTAGCACGTGGGAAAGCTGCTGGTCCAGATAAATTACCATTAGAAATTTATCAGTTGCTTTTTCCAGTGGTGAAAACTGATATGCTGGGTGTCTTTCGGGAAGCACAGCTGGGGAATGTACCTCCATCTTGGGACGAGGCTAATATCGTCGTGTTTCAAAAAAAGGATAAGCCCCCTAACATACCAGGGTCATATAGACCGATATCTTTGTTGAACGCTGATGGAAAAATCTATGCTAAGATTTTAGCTAATAGGTTAAAGCGGGTTATTACGCCCCTGGTTTCAATGTCACAACATGGATTTATTCCAAGTAGAAGTACCATAAATCATATTCATAGAGTTATTACTCTTATAGACTTCGCTAATGTTTATCATAAAAAGTTGGGCTTAATATTTCTTGACGCCGAGAAGGCATTTGATCGTGTATCTTGGGTTTTTATGTGGGGTATTATGCGGGAGATGGGGTTCGGGCCAGGATTTATTAGGTCGATTCAAAGTATGTATAAGGCACCAAGAGCTAGAATTTGTGTTATGGGCAGGGAATCCCAGCAAGTCTTTATTAATAGGGGAACAAGGCAGGGATGTCCCTGCTCCCCATTACTTTTTGCTTTATATATTGCCCCATTTGTTCATATGCTAGAACAAAGCAGTACGATAAGGTCAATGGAATGTGGGCTCTATCGGGTACGTGTTTTAGCATATGCGGATGATATCGTTGTAGCCTCTGCAGAACCTGCACAAGCTATAAGGGAGATAGAAAAGCTGGCTGAAGAGTTTGGGGCGGTGTCGGGATACAAACTTAACGTGGCCAAGACTCAGATAGTATGCACTGATCAGGCCTGTCCGGGGGAGAGTCAGGTGACGGATGAGGCTCGATATCTCGGTATTAAAATCAGAATGTCCCTACAAGAATTAATTGAGGTTAATTGGGGTAGTATCATCCTAGCGGTTAAGAAGCAGTTAGATCATTTGGAGTGTTTGCATTTGACTTTAGTTGGGAGACGAAATGTTTTACAAATGATTGTTCTTCCTAAAGTACTATACTACTTTAGAGCAGTACCACTAGAGCTTACAAATAAACAGCTACAAGGGATCCAATCTATATGTGACAGGTTCATGTGGGGACAACGCAAAGCTAGGAGAGCTTTTAAATATATGATGCTACCATTAGACAGGGGAGGTTGGTCTGTTCCGAATTTTCGTTTTTATTATTATGTTTGTGTATTGCAAAATATACGTATTTTGTTGACAGGGGAAGACCCGATAGCGGCAGAAGCTCCATCAATATATCAAATATTGTTAGGGGAAGAAGCTAGAAATGTGTTAATGAAATTTTCCGAGCCAAGTTATTATAAAAAAACAAGGTTCAAGGTTATGATTTCAGCCTATAAGGTGTGGAAAAGGGTATGTAAGTGGTTGAATATTCCACAATTGAATCATTATACTCCTCTCGATTCAGCTGTTAGGTTCCCAGAAATATTCTGGGATTATAAAATGCTATGTTGGAATATGCAGGGGATTAGATATTTGGGTGATTTATATAAGGGAGGGGTGTTATGCTCATTTGTGGAATTAGCCGAATGTTATCAATTTCAACATCATTAATTTTTTAAGTATCTGCAATTGCGTGACTATCTTGTTAGACATCACCTGTATGAGGGAATTATGACACTTCCAATAGTAGAGGCAATTAGAAAGAAGGCAAAGATAGGGGTACTATATGTTATGTTAATTGAATCGCAAAAAGACGACCTGGGGGCCCATGATCTTAAATGGGCTGTACGTTTAGGGGTCAACGGAGCGGTGATGCAGACCTCTATAGACACTGCAGGAAAAATACTGCTATCAGCGAATTTATAAACGCAACATTTTAAGTCTATTTTCGACCTTTATTACACACCCGAACGCATGATGAAGTGGGGTGGAAACAATGATGGCAAATGTTTTAGGTGTCATATTGATGGCGCTGATAGTGTGCATGTTTTTTTTTAATGTATTGTATTGTCGCAATTTATACAACAAATAGAATTGTTTCTGCAAGAAGTAACATGTACTTCTATTTCAATGACCAAGGCAATGATGCTATTAGGGATATGGCCAAATATTTCACATCTGCAACCAATGTATAAATTTAGATACTTAGCATTTATTGCCGCAGCGGTGGCGTGTTTATGTATTGCTTTATGTTGGCTTCAAAGTGAGGCTCCCACATTCGAGATGTGGAGGGCTAAATTTTTTCATGTTTATATTATGGAATATAATTTATATGCCTTAAAATCATCTAAACGGCAAAAACTTGGGATTCAGATATGGGAGTCTATGATACAATATATGAAATAATTCGTTGATTTCTGTTTAATGATAATTTGATTTTAACCTGCTTTATTGATGTTGTATCTGTTGATGTATTTCGTGATAGTTAATATTGTATCAATTATTTTGTAGGTATTGATTAATACTGCTATGACAGGTATTTGTGACATGGATTAAGTTAATAAAAAAAAAAAAAAAAAAAAAAAGGATGGCCTATTTGTCCGCCAAAAAAGTGAACTCTTGTGATAATGTCCGGGACAAAGTTGGGGCGGTTGCGAGGGCCAGGTACTCGATGTGCTCTGTCCAGCATAAGCGGAGAGGTACCCTCACTCTCCCGAATAGCGTACAGGAGGTCCGCCGTGTATGTCAAGATGTCTTTCCCCTCCGTTCCCAATGGAACTCCTCTGATGCATAAATTATTCCGCCGGCTGCGGTTTTCCAAATCCTCCTGCTTCAATTGTAGGGTAATATTTTGGTCCTCAAGTTCGGTCACTTTCTTCCAGAGGTTCTCGAGGTCTTCCGTCCTGGTATCCATCGTGCGTTCGAGTCCATCAACTCTGTCGCCTATCTCGGTAACCTCCTTGCGAATGTCTTGGAGCCCGGCCTTGAAGTCCTGCCGGAGGGAGCCAATCTCATCCTTAATTTCTTGCAGAAAGGACGACAAGAATGCCTGGGTGATTGGTACACCTGAGATGGACGGCCCAGAGGGCACTGAGGAAGCAGAAGAGTCCTCCTGTGTATGCGAGGTCGTCTTGGACCAGAGGGAGGTAACTGGGTTCTCGCGGCCAGCCGCGGAGTCAGTGTCTTTATTAGCCCTGTTCTTAGGAGGCATGTCAGCTGGGACCTGAGGGGGTCAAGGGCCCAGCAGCGGAAAACGAAGGCTATCCCAGCAGGTGATGGGCCCCGGGGAGAGTGGCAGCAAAGTGTTGAAGGGCGGGAGACCCACACAGCACACAGTTGACTAAAGCTGCTCTACACAGGGTGTAGGGCGGACACCGGGGACCTCCAAGCTCATAGGGCCAGAGACAGCAGGGGGTCACAGAAGGCCACACGCCGCCAGGCAAGGGGCAACTTCCCAATCAGTGGTAGGAGATGGCTGCTGTACACACCAGAAGGCGGAGTCCCCCCACAGGCAGTCTCTACGGTCCGGGGACACGAGGGGGGCCCCTAGCCAGGAGCCAAGCCGGACAGATCAGGAGCAGAGGGACACCATGGGGTTGAGATGCAGAGGTAGTCTCTGGGCCTTCTCAAAGGGCCCCGTAAACAGCGAGGTAGCACCCCACTCAGCGCAGTCCCTCCGGATAGTCGAATGCTCCCAGGCCCCTTTCAGGCAGACTCTCAGGCAATGGAGGGCAAAGGGGCCAAGAGGAGCAGGCCGGGTGATGCGGGGTGGACCCTCGCAGCTTGTGCTCCTGTTCAAGATGTGTCCCGCATCCACACTCCAAGGGTGCGGAACTAACGCTGGGGTGGGAGCAGGGGCCCAGGGCCGGGAGGCCGGATCCAGTGGTGCCCACCCAGCTTCCGGCAAGCGGATGGTTCTCCTCCCCAGTACGTGCGCTCGGGGGGTAGCGGGCCACCAGGCGAGCATCACTCAGGCCATAGAGGGACTCCACCGCTGTCGGGGCCAAGCAAGAAAGATGGCAGGGGGGCTGGAGAACACCCCGACAGGCCCCAAACAGCGTTCCGGGGCCCGAAGTGGTCCAACATCAGCAGCGGTGCCCAGGACTTCCCCGTGGGGGTCGGCCCCTCTCAGCTCCCGGAGGCAGGGTCACCAGACGCCCAGTCGGCCGCGGCCGCCACCGCCACACAAGATGGTGTCTAGGGGGAGTTGGGTCTCGGGTGGTCGGGCAGCTCGGTCCCGCAGGATCTTCCAGGCAGTCCCCCGTTGAAAAGGCTATCACCGGTGCACCACCAAGGCTAGCCAGGCACTCCGCCCCGCTAAACAAGCCCAGCATCCAAGATTGCAGCAGTTACAGGACACAACGGAGCGGAGACACAGCAGGACGCGTCTCACTCCATGCGTGTCTAAGCCACGCCCCCTTCAGCATGTTTTTTAAGATGTGCTACTTCAGCTTGAAGATGATGAATTTGTTGAGTAACATCTTGTAAATCTCCAACTCTGTGTTCCACCTCAGTGACTCTGTTGTCGATCAAAGTCCATTTATCAACAAGTCGCTGAAGTTTTTGATTTGTGCCCTCCATGTAAGGTTTAAGAGGCCTAATTTCTTCCAGAAGAAGCTCTATGAATTATGGTATGGGTGACTTTACTGGAGAAGATGGATCTTTTTTTAACCTTTTTATGAGCAGATGCACCACTTTTCAAAGCAGATTTGGTGGGTGGCATACTTGTAGATAAGAGATTCACACCCATTGATTTCTGAAGGATCTGACTTTCGTCTTCCATGTTGTCGTAGACTTGTATTGAGGAAGATAAAATTGGCTCTGCAAGTGGCAAAGAACATCTAGATATCAAACCAGATTGGAACATGGGGGTTTGCCTTGAGCCTTTAGTGCAATCCATAAGAGGGTAATGGAGCCAGGGAGGAGGGAGTCTCAGAAAAATGGTGACCTTAAATCACAAATAAATACTGAAAGGACCATCAAGTTTGCTTCATAGAAGTCTTCCACAGAATAACGGGAAAGGGAGCAATGCCATTTTCAAAATGTCAGAAAAACCATATTTGTGGTAAACACTACAAAACCTTCTGTGCAAGCCTAGTAGGTGCTGCAATTCTCTTCCTTATTATCGCTGTCAACAAGCATGCATTTACAACTACATCATTTCAGGTGGCGTTTCATAGCACTTAGAAGAAATGCTGGGCTATATTCATGTGGATAAAGTTAATGATATGCAGAAAGTCGTGAATTGTGAGCAGACGGGACACTGTTCTCTCGGATGGCGTTGTTTACAAAATGGCGGGTGCTGTGCTCCTCAACCGCATTAGTGCCGTCATGAAGGAAAATCAAAACAGGCATGACAAGCCAAACCAAGAAAAGGAAATAAAAATGTACAGAACGCTGTCCCATGACTTTAACTGTAGATTCCGTTGGGTGAGCTTAAATATATCAGTATTCAGGCTGCCTCACCCCTTAGCCGGTTTGGAGCTCTGTCAGCGAGAGGCCATCTTCTTCGTTGCCTGGCCACGCCCCCCAGAAATAAGAAACTTCAATTCTAATTAGAGAATTATGCATTGATCTGTGCTATCCTAGACTTTTAGGAACGGTTTGCAAGGTGAAGTACGTCACCATAGATTTCACCGGACTGGTGAGTCTTCAAGGAATGCCAAGTATTCCTGTTTGCTAAATCTACCCTTCTGATTCTTCATTGGCACAAAGTATTCATAGGGAGGAAAGGATAACGATACAAATGGGAGTGAATTAGAACATCAGATAATCTTTGATTGTTCCTTCTAGGGTTTCTCATCATCCACAAATCTCTACCAATCTCTACCTATTGACATGCGGGAAAGAGGGAATGGAGTGGTAAGAACTGTTGATTACTAAAGTAAAAAGTAAGGAAGATTAGAGACAGGGAACAAATACATGAACATTCTGACATTCCTGCTTGAATCGTTTACAGCTCATCAGACACTTGTTCTCTGAATGAGCTGACACCCTCGACGATACATACAATGTAGGGACCTGAACAGTAGAAGACTATGCAGAGGGAGTCTTTGCTTATCTTCTCAATCACATTACCCTTTCCCCCCTAGCAATTGACGGTATCCCAAGTCACCTTTGGTGTTGGGTCCTGCTAATCGAGGGTTGGAGTTGGGAGCTAACTCGGTGAGTTCATCACACCTCCACAAGATCGCATCCCATAAAGGTTAGTGCCCAGCAGCCTGGCAAAATAATAGGCCCCATTAACATCTCATGTAGGCGTGATAATGTCACAGTCTGCCACCCTTAACGAGGTGGTTACCCTCCTTACTACACTCCCGAATGATACTAGAGATTTGAGGCAGGCCTCACGATGGACCCAGGAAGATACTAGACGACTCACTCATAGGCTAGATGCCCTTCAACCTCTGTTTGCTTCTTCCGGTTCTCTGTGGCACGGGACCTTGGACTAAATCCCCTCCTCTGTTAAAACCTTGTACATTTGTGCATGTTGATTCCACCAACTCGGCTTCCTTGCCTAGTGCTGGGGGGCCTCTGGACCACTGATACACGTACTTACCCCTCAGGCAGTACCGCTTGCTCCACCAAAGTGCTTCTATGGGGAATCGATCAAATTCGCAACCTTCCTTAAAAAATGCCACCTGCATTTCATGTGCATGCTGACTTATTTTTCCGATGAGCAGTCCAAAGTGGCCTTCATGTTCTCTTACTTGGGGGGAACTGTGGCCTCATCGTCAATTCCGTTATTAGAATGCGATGACCCACTTCTTCACAATTGTGTTGCCTTTAAGGTAGAAATTAAGAAATGTTTTGATCGTCATACCTTCATGCAGTCAGTAGACTCCAAACTTTTAAACTTAAAACAAGGGTCCAAAGACCTCTTAATATATTTAACCTCTTTCAATCGGTTAGTCACAAAATCTGCATGGCCTGAGCAGAAAAGAGCATCAGTATTCTATAGAGGCCTTTGTGATGACCTGAAAGTCCTACTGGCTCAAGTAGTGAACCCACCGGACACATGTGAGGGGCTAATTGACCTGTTTGTTAAGTTACACTACTGTCTCTCTGAGTGTAAAGGGGATCGAGTCAAATCAGATTCCAAAGGTGTTATAGTTCATGAAAAAAGGTCAGGAGGTAAACCGGTAGTGGAGTCAGAACCGATGCAAATTGCGGTTTGTGTGGACCACTGTTTAAGGATGAATGGCAGCAGCACTGTGTTCATAAGCTATGCCTATATTGCGGAAAGGCTGTTCATTTCTTAAAAGACTGTGTAGTGAGCTAGACCAAAAGCAATCACTATAACCAGGGATGAGGAGGGAAAAGCAAGCGTCAAGTAGTTCTGGAGACCAACCCCAGGTATAGAAGAAGTCTTGGCCTCCCACTGATTAGCTAATACCTTTGAAAACAACATGTTCTCTCATTTTCAAGTCACCAGGGATCTTTCATGGTTACCTGTCTCATGCAAGAACCCAGTGGAGGTTTTGCTAGATTCCAGAGCCACAGGCAATTTTATGGACATTGTATTTGCCCAACCTTTTGGGATCCCCACCATCAAAAAAGACCTGAAGTCATCAGGACCATCGATGGGACAGAAATCTCATCAGTCCCTGTGGCAGCACAGGCAATCCCAGTTACTATGACTATTTCTCAGAATCATACAGAAACTCTTAGCTTAGCTTTGACCTCATCTGCATTACCCTATTTAAGATCACTTTGAGAATTCCATGGCTGCATAAGCACAACTCTACAGTAGATTGGAATCAAAGAATATTAACCTTTCAATCACATTATTGTCAGGAAATCACCAGAAAACACACCAAGCCCCAGAAAATAAGACAGTGGGTACACTTGAGAGTTCAGACAAGGACCAACCCACGAATCTGGAACTATACCAGGATTTCAAGGATGTCTTTAATAAAGAAGGTGCCGGGACCTTACCTTCTCATCGTCCTTATGACTGCCCGATCGACCTTCAGCCAGGGGCACAGCTCCCTTAGAGTTGAATATTTGCACTAACCGAAAAAGAAAATCTTCATATATGAGATTATTTCAATGAGATGTTATGAATAGGGTTCATTTAACCTTCTACATCCCTCGCATTGTCACCTCTATTTTCTAAGGAGGTGTACTACGTGCATGCATTGATTACAGGGCACTTAACTGGGTGACTATTAAAAATTGATGCCCATTGCCTTAATTTTCACCTCACTGGATCAAGTAGAGGAGGCAGTATTCTACAGAAAACTTGATCTTAGTGGGGCGTTCCACCTAGTGTGAGTCTGAGAGAGTGACTAGGGGAAGACCGCTTTCCATACTAAATTCAGTCTAAACTAATTTGAGCAAACACCAAATAACAGAGTTTTAATGGATACTTTATTTACATTTGAAAAGTACAAGAAACCATGATCATGCAGAGGAAAAAAGGTTTTCATTTCTGAACCATACAACAAACAAATGAAGGTTTCTAGGAAATCAGATCAAAAAATGTATTTGCAGATTGTTCATTCATACAAAGATTGTGGTAGATTGTAGGACTAGTGAAAAATAACGGACATAATTAATAAAGTTATAAAACATTCAACCATTGCTCTTCGTTCAGTATCATATACTGGGAGGAACCAGGGGAACAATATTACCTGCATTTAATTTTACTAGCTTGATTCTTTTATATGGCTTAATTTGATTATTTTATTTGATTTTTTGATTCTTAATTTGGGGGTCTAACAAATAGCAGTAAGTTGTTAGGTTGGAAGAGTAATAAAAAGAGTTTTTCATATTGCAATTTGAGAACAGTGAACATTTTAGTCTTATAGGCAATGTCTTTATGGAAATTAACCATATAGTTTTGTCTTCAGTTTGAATTTCAAAACAATATTATATAAAAATTTAGAGTTTTGATATACATTATTAGCTACGCACAAATTTTTCTTTTCAACAAAGGAGAGTAAGGTAAGGCATCAACAGTTAAGAACCATCCATTAAAGAGTCTTGCTGTACTAGTAACCCAACTCAACTCTGACAAAACAGAAGTACTCATCATGGGCCCACACCCCGGCGCCTTGAACGACACCTGGTGGCCCCCCGCCCTCGGAAGCCCACCCACCCCCACACACCACGCACGCAACCTTGGAATCATCCTGGACTCCGAGCTCAAAATGGACCGCCAGATCAACTCTGTCACATCCTCCTGCTTCCACACCCTCCGGATTCTACGTAAGACCTTCAAATGGATCCCCCTCGAGCACAGAAAGACTGTCACTCACGCCCTCGTCACCAGCAGACTCGACTACGGCAATGCACTCTATGCCGGAATAAACGAATCACTGACATAATATCGACAGATACAATATCAACCTACATTTTTATCGACACAAAAATATCGACGACACTAATATCGATACCCTATACTTAATTTAAAAAATACACTATTATCGACCACAAAATATTGTCATACATAATTATCGATTACAGTATTATCGAACACATAAATATCGTTATTCAAAATATCGAACATCTTTTAAAAATGTACAACATGTCCAAAATATTGATCACAATAATATAGACAGCAATATTATCGTTTTGGTTCAAATATCGACAACTTAAAAACATATAAAACAAACAAAATTAAACACCATAAATATATTCAAATAAATAAACATACACTGCATATAAAATACATGAAATATCATAAATTTAGAAAATAGTAAAACATATTTTAAAACATTAAATCATAAATACACTATTAATAACCATTTCAATTTTATATTTAGATTATATACACACATTATTTAATATCACATATAATATAATACACAATTAAATAATTCAACCAGTGAAAAAAAAAAAAAAAGTAACTGACTCTTAATTAGCGTTTTCCATATATGTAAAACAACTACCAAAACAATTAAAACAATAAATATCAACCAATGAAAAACACACAATATTAAAATAAACCAATGAGGTTAACCAAACAATTAATTAAACACTATATAAAGAACGAAAACTTATTCTTATGTTACACCTTAAACCAAAAAAAATAAAGAAGGCGAAACTCTGCCGGATTTCTACCAGAAGCAAGGACTTCATTAAAGAAAAATCTATGGCATAATTCAAAAAGTAAGTAAATTACCATTTATAAAATAACAGTAAAGCTAATCTTCAAAAACAACTATTTATCAAACTCAAATAATTAATATATATCTTTTTAAGTTTATGTCTCCTCTACAGATAATTCTCAAAGCATCCAGAAAATTACATCTAACTAATAAAGTAAGTATTCAGCAAAACGCATTTTTAAAAAATGTAAAAAACCCAACCAAACCCCAACTCCATCCCAAACACCCACCCCACCCAATGTACATATTTAACAAAATAAGTAAAAATATGTTTTGCTCTTCCAACAGCAACATCAGCAACTTAACAGAATTCAACCAACAAAGACAGAACATCTCCATTCAAAATCAGCTGAAAATCAACATTGTAAGTATATTAATAAGAATCTGAATTTATTAAGACAAAAACATGTACAATATTCGTTTTAATAATTTTTATATACATTTTTTGTAGAATTTAACACATCACAATGACAGAAGGCGCCCAATTCATCACATCCCAAAAAGGACAATTTTTGCTATGTTACATGGTGTATGTGTATACCCAGGAAAAGCAAAGTGGACTAAAAGTAAATTGGAAATGTAGCAAGTACTATTCAAATAAATGTTATGGTCGGGCAACAACTAGAGAAACAACTGTTTTGTATACAAGGGAGCATAACCACCCTCCAAACATTACTGAAATAGAGGTTAGGAATGCCCTTGATGACATTAAAGAAGCTAGCACTAGCTCACAAAAACTGACCGCTCAAATAATTAAAGAGCTGCTGCCTAGAGTACCCAAACATGCTACTGGGCAAATACCCTCTATTTCTTCATTAAAAAGAACCATAGCTCGCACAAAAAAAGCCACAACTACCACACCTACTCCAAAAACATTTGAAGAGGTAGTGATTCCCCCAGAACCATCTATAACTCACAATAAAGAACCCTTTGTTCTTTATGACAACAAATGCAAAGATAAAAGAATAATTATGTTTGCAACTGCAAACAATTTAATAAAGCTACAACAATCAGAAACATGGATGATGGACGGGACATTTAAAATCTGTCCAAAACCATTCTATCAATTATACACTGTCCATGCCCTATATCAGAACACTAACATCCCCTTTATCTACGCCTTGCTACCCAATAAACAAAACTCCACATATATGGAAGTACTAAGTAAAATTAAACAAGAAACAAATATTTATTTTCCACAGAAAAACGACCAACACGTATCTGGACTGACCTCCAACCGACTCGTACATGCGCTGTCCCAATGGCCTACTACGATGCAATGCGTGTCAAATACAAATGACTCGCACGGAGTACAATACGGATGACCAACTCGTACGGAAAACAATCCGTCCGTGCGAAACATCCGGGAAAGAGCCCAATGCGACCGACTCGTACGCGAGCGATGCTACATAGCCTAGCATCAGCGCGACGCGACAGGCTCGTACGCGATTGATGCGACATAGCTTAGCATCCGCGCGACACGACAGACTCGTACGTGATCGATGCTACATAGCCTAGCATCCGCGCGACAGACTCGTACGCGATCGATGCTACATAGCCTAGCATGAATGGAACAGACTCGGACAACCCCAATAATACATGAACAAGCATCCGTTGCGGTCAACGCAACGTTACATACACAACTTATCCACCACACAACCTCTACAACAACAAGCACCTGTAAAATAATACACTCACCAAAACACACCTTTACTCACACTCACTCACCATCACATTCACACACACATCTATCTCCACCACCACCCATCACCATACCCCCAAAGAAGAATCCAAAGTTCACAGACTGTGAGTTGGAAGTAATGGTAGATGAAATTCTCAGAGTAGAGCCACAGTTATTTGGCAACTTGGTCCTTCAGACCCCCCTGTCCCAGAAAACCAAGATGTGGGTAAGAATTGTAAGTGAACGCTCAAGCACCTTGTCTGCACACAATGGAGGATATCAGGAACAGGTATTACGATGTACGCAAGAGGGTCAAGAAGCTCATTGGAAAAGAACATGTCCTGAGCCAGCGTACTGGCGGTGACCCCTGCCAAGGACTAGCTTTACAAAGATGAACTTCCACTGTAGGGAATTCAACTCATGGCAGTGTGTTAATCAGTGACATATCCTGTTACCAGGATGTGTGTGAGGTGAGCAGTAATCGCTGTCTTCCAAACAACTTTCATACCAAGACTATAGTCCCTGCATATTTCCCTGTTTCTGTAGCTTTCTGCGTGCTGACTTGTCCAGTGCTTTCTCAACCAATTTTACTTTGAGTGGCCAAGATGTGGGAGCAGCATTAGAATAGAGTCATTCTGATGACATCCCTATTTGGGTTGAGACAAGCGCCGGCAGTATGATGAAACCCCCATGTGACACATTCAAAATGTTCGCAAGTAACATTTATGATTGCATCATCATCATGTTTTAAATCTGTGATATCTTTTTGCAAGTGTGGCACTTGTATGTGTCAATGACTGCTCCCAATCAGCATATTCTACCATTACAAATAGCATGCATGGCACGTGACACAGTGAGCAAGGGCTAGTGTGGGAATATAAGTATGGCACACATCCTGACTTAGCATCACAGAGGGTCAGCATACAGGATACTGTCACCACAGTGCTGTTGCCTTGACGGTATTGTGGAAGTGATTCAGTCTCCTGATGTATTGTTTGTTGTTTCACAGGGCTTGTTCTGCATGTGACTGTTGTGCACCTGCATGTCAAACAATGCCTGATTGCCACCATTGGCTATTCAAGGCATATATGGATTGCTTCCAGATTGGAGTCAAAACACATCAGCCTCATTCCAATTGTGCTCCACCTCGTATGTGTCAGGCCAGGCTGAGTCAGCGTCCACACTGACACACATGTTGTGTTTGTTATGCAGTGTGTGGCTGTGCGGTTTTCCTACTGAAGTTCACACATGTATTTCACATGGCTTTGTTGGACATGGAGTGAATGATGTGCTTTGTTTATTTCTCAACTGGCCCTAGGACTCCTACATATCCACACTGCACATCCTTCTGATTTCACCAGTCTACGTTGCTGTCACAGCATGGTATGGTGTTTCATCATAAATGTAGCTTTGAGATTATGTTCTGTGTTTACTGCCGCTCATACCACAAAAGTAGTTGCTAATGTATTTGTGATGGTCTCATGTCACTATGTACATCTACACATTGCTGTTAGTGTTAGCTCCCCATTGACAAGATAGCCAGCACTGGGCTGAGGGTATGTATTCCCCCCAAGTTACTTCTGCTGTGCTGCAGGTGTTACACACACATTACCCTTTTTGGCTCAAAGATGCATGTGTGGTTTGCACCCCAATACACGTATTTGATATCCCATGAAGGGGTTTAACACCACAAGCACATATTTGTCACTAACATCAATGTGGGCTTTGCCCCCCAAAACACATATTAGCAATCACGTGAAGGGGGTTTAACCCCACTAGCACATATTTTTCACTAGGATCCATGTGGGGTTTGCACCCCAATACACATATTTGTTATTACAGGCATGACTTTTGAAGCACACATACACTTAGGGGCCTATTACGATGGCGGTCGGAAAACCTCCCCGACCGCCATGGTAACGGGAAAAGACCCCCTGCAAGGCCCGCGACATAACCGCCGGTCGCATTAGGATGTTCCTTGCTCAAAATCCGACCGCGGCGGTCGGATCGCGGGCCTTAACATTGCGGCGGTTGCTGCTGCCTGCAGCACCGCAGCGATGTCCAAATGAGCATGTCCCGCATTTCCCTGCACTGCGTGGCAGGCACTGCACAGTGCCTGCCACCTGGTACAGGGACATGTAGGGGGGACCATGGGTACCCCCCCAGTGCACCCACACCCCCCACAAAACATTGGGGGCCCGCAACGGGCCCCCGGAAGACAGTCACCGCATGCCTTTCCATGGCGGTCTGACCTCTGAGGAAAGGCTGGCTACCACCGGCATCATAATCGTGCCGGCGGAGCCTGCCCTGCACCGCCACCATTATCCCGGTCCTTCTCCGTCCACAGGGCAGGAGTGCGGATGGCAACTGGCGGAAAAGCGGCGGTCGGAATTTCCCACCGCTGCGGTCACCACGGCCATCCTAATCTGACCGGCGGTTTTCTGGCTTGCGATCGCGGCGGATGTCTGCCACCTGGTACAGGGACATGTAGGGGGGGACCATGGGTACCCCCCCAGTGCACCCACACCCCCCACAAAACATTGGGGGCCTGCAACGGGCCCCTGGAAGACAATAACTGCATGCCTTTCCATGGCGGTCTGACCGCTGAGGAAAGGTTGGCTACCGCCGGCATCATAATCATGCCGGCGGAGCCTGCCCTGCACCGCCACCATTATCCCGGTCCTTCTCCGTCCACAGGGCAGGAGTGCGGATGGCAACTGGCGGAAAAGCGGCGGTCGGAATTTCCCACCGCTGCGGTCACCACGGCCATCCTAATCTGACCGGCGGTTTTCTGGCTTGCGATCGCGGCGGATGTCTGCCACCTGGTACAGGGACATGTAGGGGGGGACCATGGGTACCCCCCCAGTGCACCCACACCCCCCACAAAACATTGGGGGCCTGCAACGGGCCCCTGGAAGACAATAACTGCATGCCTTTCCATGGCGGTCTGACCGCTGAGGAAAGGTTGGCTACCGCCGGCATCATAATCATGCCGGCGGAGCCTGCCCTGCACCGCCACCATTATCCCGGTCCTTCTCCGTCCGCAGGGCAGGAGTGCGGATGGCAACCGGCGGAAAAGCGGCGGTCGGAATTTCCCACCGCCGCGGTCACCACGGCCATCCCAATCTGACCGGCGGTTTTCTGGCTTGCGATCGCGGCAGATATCCGCTGCTGGTCCGGCGGTCATCCAACCGCCATCGTAATAGGCCCCTTAATTATTAGTACTGTGATGGGGGTGTTAGCCACCATGACACTTTAGGTTTGAAGGGTGGTGGTGGTTTGAAACAGAAACACCACCACCTATGGGGTACACATTACTGTGAGTGTAATGCTATTACCCCCTATTGTGTGACCATTACTATGAGTGATGGCCATCCACCCCCCTATAGGTAGAGTATCCTGGTATTGATGGGCACCCACCCCCCTATGGGTAGAGTATGCTGCTAGTGCTAGGCATCCACCCCCCTATGGGGTGGGCAATGCTGGTAGTGATAGCCATCCACCCCCCTATAGGTAGAGTGGGCTTGTGGTGATCACCCCCCTATGGGGTGGGCAATGCTGGTAGTGATGGGCATCCACCCCCCTAGAGGTAGAGTGGGCTGGTAGTGATACGCATCCACCCCCCTATGGGGTGGGCAATGCTGGTAGTGATGGACATCCACCCCCCTATAGGTAGAGTATCCTGGTAGTGATGGGCATCCATCCCCCATAGGTAGAGTGGGCTGGTAGTGCTAGGCATCCACCCCCCTATGGGGTGGGCAATGCTGGTAGTGATAGCCATCCACCCCCCTATAGGTAGAGTGGGCTGGTGGTGACAGGCATCCACCCCCCCCTATGGGGTGGGCAATGCTGGTAGTGATGGGCATCCACCCCTATGGGTAGAGTATGCTGGTAGTGATAGCCATCCACCCCCCTATGGGGTGGGCAATGCTTGTAGTGAAGGGCATCCACCCCCCTATAGGGTGGGCAATGCTGGTAGTGATGGGCATCCACCTCCCTATGGGTAGAGTGGGCTGGTGGTGATAGGCATCCACCCCCCTATGGGTAGAGTATGCTGGCAGTGATAGGCATCGTTACCTTATGGTGGTGTTGCCTTTCGCGGGGTTGTGACATTTTTGGTGTGTGAGGTAGGTGTCTGACTTACCGTCTGTGACGACCGCGTCGGTTAAGGTTAAGGTTGTAGGCGTACAGGGATGACATGGAGTATAGGGATGACATGCACGATTGGATACATGGCTGGTCCGCGTTGTACGTGTTTTGGCGCGATTCGGAGTTGTAATACGTCTCGTCCGGATGCTCTGACGTGTTGGAGTTGAGGTCCTGTCAGGCGCGTAGGAAGTACGCATCGTACTTGCATGGCCGGAAACTCATTGAGAAATGCTTCCGGGTGACTCCATTCAGCGTTGACGGAGCCTGTCCGTCCGTAAAATGTTGCTGGATTCGGAGCGTACGGCTCGTCCGGGATTTGGAGACATCTGCGCATCGTACTACGTCGTTTGGATGGACTGGCTCCCGGAACGTGTCGGTCGGTAGGTATTTCTACAAATGGCATTGGGAGGCCCTTCCGACGGAGATCGGAATCGACCCCTAAGTGTTGAATATGCAACAAACAGTTCATTTGCATACCAAATAAAAAAACTTATTGCACTGGCCTACGTCCCAGTTACTGACGTGGCCAAACATTACAACCTTTTAATAGAAAGTCCTAACTACCAGCAACACGAACAAAAATTAAGTCCCCTCCTAGACTATTTTGAAGATACCTGGGTGGGAAGACTCCATAGATCAGGCCATAGGAGACAACCAAAATACCAAATACCATGGTGGAATGTCTACTTTAGCACACTAAACCAAGAGGCAAAAACAAACAATGCTGTTGAAGGTTGGCATAATGCCTTCCGAGCAACAACAGGACGAGGTACACCTACTCTACACAAACTCCTACTCTCCCTCCAAAAAGAACAGAGCAATCTGTAACACAAATCAGGCCTAAACTATCCAAACAAACTAAACAAATGTTTGAATACCTACAACAACAAGTCAGACTATACCCAACAACAAGAGGCCTAGAATACTTAGCAATAATTGCCAAAAACCTACTCTAAATCATCAAAACATTTTAAAATGTATAATACTTTTCTGTTAAAATTATTAAAATGCATACAAATAAATTATATATTTTCACAAAATTAATTAATTTGTCTAATATATTTTTATTAATAAATAAATATATATATAGACATATTAATTAAATATATGAAAATATAAACAACAATAACACTAAGGGGCCGATTCCGATTCGGGTCGGAAATCTCCACGACCGAGCCGGACCCAGAGAGATGTCCGACCGAATCAGACCCGTGCAGTCCGACCGAACGAGTACGATGCGCACGTATGCCATCGGACTCGAGTCGGTCGGACTCCCATTGAAGTCAATGGGAGCCTGTCGTACAACGCGTACGCGGGCTCCCATTGACTCAATGAGTGCGATGCGGACAAGTGCGCCCCCTACAGCGTGTACGCGGCGAAGCAATTCGTGCCGTACACGCACAGGTAGGGGGGACCCATGGGTCCCCCCTGTGTGCGACTCGCGTGGCTACGCGTACCGGGGGGTCCGACACGGACCCCCAAAGTACGGCTCCGACAGCTCTTTCAAGCCGGAGTGCGCGGTTCGGTCGGACTGCTCGCGGCGCTCATCGTACTTACCCGGCCGGGGAACGTCTCCATTGCGCGGTGCGAGTCGTGTCCGTGCGAGTCGGTCGGTGCGGTTCGACCCGGGATCGAGTCGGTCGGAGCGGTCGGGACGCCCGGACGAGTCGGTCGGCGAATACGCATCGTACTCGCTCGCCCGGACGCGCGTACGGATCGGTCGGGAAATAGGGCTCCGAATCGGATCCGGTTAAGCCGAATCCGATTCGGAGCCCTACCGGCCGAGATCGGAATCGGCCCCTATCTCTCTTAGCATTTCCCTCCCACAATAAATAATTAAATTAACTTACCGTTTCCGTAGCTGTAGATAGAAAATCCCACATCTTGTAAAACAATCCCGGTAACTCATAATCCAAATAGAATAAAAAATTCCCCCCCAAAAATGTAAAAATACAACTGTTTCAAAAAGTAATCCTCCGTCCATAAATCCACAAAGAATAAACCATAAAAAACCCGAAAAACTGTTTTAAAAGAAATAAACGCTCCATGAAAACCCGAATAATTAAGGAAGTGTAAAATAATTATTAGTTACTTACACTAATATACACTTCCTTAATTGAAAAAAACAACGCAATCTTCTGGTAACACGCAACTTCTATCGAACAAAACCTGTAAAAAACACACAAGAATTCCCACCCACACAAATATACACATAATATACAATATAACTGTATTACAAACATTATACACACCATATTCATACATATTCTAACATACTTTAATATTTCTAAACTAGGCCTCAAAAAATAATGATACATAAATCGCTAAAACCTAACGTACCCACTCCAGTTAACATTAATCTAGGGTAGGTGCTGGACATTAAACTTAATTAATTTACTATTCCCACTCCAGTTAGTATTAAATCAAGGTAGGTGCTGGACTCTAAACTTAATTAATTTACTATTCCAACTCTAGTTAGCATTATTTCAGGGTAAGAGCTGGACACTAAACTTAAATAATTTACTATTCCCACTTCAGTTAGTATTAATTCAGGGTAGGTGCTGAACACTAAACTTAATTAAGTTATTATTCCCACTCCAGTTAACATTATTCTAGAGTAGGTGCTGGACACTAAACTTAATTAATTTACTATTCCCACTCCAGTTAGTATTAAGTCAAGGTAGGTGCTGGACTCTAAACTTAATTAATTTACTATTCCCACTCCAATTAGCATTAATTCAGGATATGAGCTAATTAATTTACTAATCCCACTTCAGTTAGTATTAATTCAGGGTAGGTGCTGGACACTAAACTTAATTAATTTACTATTCCCACTCCAGTTAGCATTAATCCAGGGTAGGTGCTGGACACTAAACTTAATTAATTTACTATTCCCACTCCAGTTAACATTAATCTAGGGTAGGTGCTGGACACTAAACTTAATTAATTTACTATTCCCACTCCAGTTAGTATTAAGTCAGGGTAGGTGCTGGACACTAAACTTAATTAATTTACTATTCCCACTCCAGTTAGCATTAATCCAGGGTAGGTGCTGGACACTAAGATTAATTAATTTACTATTCCCACTCCAATTAACATTAATCTAGGGTAGGTGCTGGACACTAAACTAAATTAATTTACTATTCCCACTTCAGTTAGTATTAATTCAGGGTAGGTGCTGGACACTAAACTTAATTAATTTATTATTCACACTCCAGTTAACATTAATCTAGAGTAGGTGCTGGACAATAAACTTAGTTAATTTATTATTCCCACTTCAGTTAGTATTAAGTCAAGGTAGATGCTGGACTCTAAACTTAATTAATTTACTATTCCCACTCCAGTTAGCATTAATTCAGGGTAAAAGCTGGACACTAAACTTAATTAATTTACTATTCCCACTTCAGTTAGCATTAATTCAGGGTAGGTGCTGGACACTAAACTTAATTAATTTACTATTCCCACTACAGTTGGAATTAATCCAGGGTAGGTGCTGGACACTAAACTTAATTAATTTACTATTCCCACTCCAGTTAACATTAATCTAGGGTAGGTGCTGGACACTAAACTAAATTAATTTACTATTCCCACTCCCGTTAACATTAATCTAGGGTAGGTGCTGGACACTAAACTTAATTAATTTACTATTCCCACTTCAGTTAGTATTAATTAAGGATAGGTGCTGGACACCAAACTTAATTAATTTGTTATTCCCACTCCAGTTAGTATTAATTAAGGGTAGGTGCTGGACACTAAACTTAATTAATTTACTATTACCACTCCAGTTACCATTAATTCAGGGTAGGTGCTGGACACTAAACTTAATTAATTTACTATTCCCACTCCAGTTAGCATTAATCCAGGGTAGGTGCTGGACACTAAACTTAATTAATTTACTATTCCCACTCCAGCTAGTATTAAGTCAAGGTAGGTGCTGGACTCTAAACTTAATTATTTTACTATTCCCACTCCAGTTAGCATTAACTCAGGGTAGGTGCTGGACACTACACTTAATTAATTTACTATTCCCACTCCAGTTAGCATTAATCCAGGGTAGGTGCTGGACACTAAGATTAATTAATTTACTATTCCCACTCCAATTAACATTAATCTAGGGTACGTGCTGAACACTAAACTAAATTAATTTACTATTCCCACTCCAGTTAGTATTAAGTCAGGATAGGTGCTGGACTCTAAACTTAATTAATTTACTATTCCCACTCCAGTTAGTATTAATTAGGGGTAGGTGCTGGACACTAAACTTAATTAATTTACTATTCCCACTCCAGTTAGTATTAAGTCAGGATAGGTGCTGGACTCTAAACTTAATTAATTTACTATTCCCACTCCAGTTAGCATTAATTCAGGGTAAGAGCTGGACACTAAACTTAATTAATTTACTATTCCCACTTCAGTTAGTATTATTTCAGGGTAGGTGCTGGACACTAAACTTAATTAATGTATTATTCACACTCCAGTTAACATTAATCTAGAGTAGGTGCTGGACAATAAACTTAATTAATTTACTATTCCCACTTCAGTTAGTATTAAGTCAAGGTAGATGCTGGACTCTAAACTTAATTAATTTACTATTCCCACTCCAGTTAGCATTAATTCAGGGTAAGAGCTGGACACTAAACTTAATTTAATTTTTATTCAATAATTTTAAAACACTAACCACCCTTATCCCCTATAAACTCAACATCCTGCTCCAAAAACAACATTTTTAAAATTTCAAAATAAAATGTTTAAATTACAATTTTTAATTTAAAATTTCTTAAAAATGTAATGCAATTATTTTTAAAACACTCTCCACCCTTATGCTCTATAAACCCAACATCCCACTCCTAAAACAATATTTTCTAAATTCAAAATTATATTTTGGAAATTTTAATTTTAAATTTCGAATTTATTATAAATTAAAATCAATTATTTAAAAATACTCCCCACCCTTATCCCCTATACACCCAACATCCCGCTCCTAATTTTTTTTTCTAAATTAGAAATTACATTTGATAAATTATTATTTTAAATTTCAAATTTATTATAAATTAAAATCAATTATTTTAAAACACTCCCCACCCTTATCCCCTATAAACCCAACATCCCGCTCCTACAATTGTTTTTGCTAAATTCGAAATTATATTTTCTAAATCATATTTTTAAATTTCTAATTTCTAATAAATTAAAATCAATTATTTTAAAGCACTCCCCAACCTTATCCCCTATAAACCCAGCATCCCGCTCCTAAACATTTTTTTGCTAAATTCAAAATTATATTTTCTAAATTATATTTTTAAATTTCGAATTTATTATAAATTAAAATCAATTATTTTAAAACACTTCCCACCCTTGTCCCCTATAAACCCAACATCCCGCTCCTAAAAATTATTATACAAATTTTATTTTTCATAACATTAACTAACTATTATAATACTCCAAACAAACTCTTAATAATTGAAAATATATTACAATAACGATATTTTAACATAACGACATTTTTACAGTCGATATTACAAACTTCGATATTTTTAACAATACTTAAAATCGATATTTTTAACATCGATATACATAACATCGATATTTAATACTATCGATATACTAAACTCGATATTTAGGTATATCGATATTAAAAGTTTGATATAATGTCTACTTACCGGAATAAACAAAAACCTCACCCGCAAGCTACAAAACATCCAGAAAGCCGCCGCAAGACTGGTCCTCAACCTGCCAAGACATTGCCATATCTCCCAGCACCTGCGCACACTCCACTGGTTCCCCATCGAGGCTAGAATCACCTTCAAGATTCTCACCCATGCACACAAAGCCCTCCACAACAACGGGCCAGCATACCGGAACAGCCGACTCAAATTCCACGCACCCCAAAGGACCCTACGATCAGCCCAACTCTCCTAGGCCGTGATCCCCCGCGCCAGAAAGACCAGATCGGGAGGCCGCTCCTTCTCCTTCCTCGCGGCCAGAGCCTGGAACGCCCTACCGCTCCACCTCAGACAGACAACATTACTTCCCATCTTCACAAGAAACCTCAAAACTTGGCTCTTCGACAGACCCCCTCCTTGATGGACTGGAACCTGCACCTCCCCTCCTCCCGAGCGCCTTGAGACCCTTACGGGTGAGTAGTCGCGCTTAACAAACACATGATTGATTGACATAGAAGACAAAATATTAGGAAAAATATGAATGGAAGTCTCAATCTCCTCAAAAATTGGAAACATTTGATCAACATTTTAATTTCTGTCAAGTAAAACGTTATCAGAAAATAAGTACATCTGATATTTCTGAAGGTCACATTTCAAATCTCTTGAAAATGTACCAGTGATTTTATGAGACAATTCACTCATAGCTGTGGCACAAAGAGACCTCACTATGACATATACAATAGAATATATGTGGGTTAATTACCATTTTTTGTGTGTTACTCGATTTAAAAAGTGCTGAGATAAGACAACTCACAAGTATTAGGAGTCACAATATAGATACTATCAAGAGTATTATATTCTTCTGAAAAATAATTTGCAGCTATCAAGTAAGTCAAAACGGATATCTTGCAGCAGATACAGGTATGTACCTATTCAAAGTGAATTCACTAAAATTGATTCTGGTGCTATTGAGAAAACCTTTAAAATACTCTTTTAGTCTCTACACAAAACACCTATAATGTTATGATGTCACTTTTCTTTTATTTCCAAATCATAGATGAAAGTAGAATGTTGAATAATAATGAATAAGGTACAGCATTACACTCAATACTGTTTTTCAATTTAAAAAAGAAATTACTCACTATTCATAAACTTTCATTTGCCCTTATTTATTATGTTATTTTATTTGGAGGGTAAAGCACTGTAAACCACCATTCAATCATCTTTTTGCACTTTGAGAATGGAAAAGGAAGTGGCATAAGTTCAAATCATGAGGAAAAAGGCAATCAGTCAGTCAACGAAGGAAGGTGTCCTCTGGAATGAATCCTCATCTCCATGTCGCAAAAATGATGTATAAGCCATGGATGATTCAGCAATGTAATTAGGAGCGAAACCATTAAGGCAATAGTGGATCTTGGGCATCTGTCCGTTATGAGGAATTGGTCTGCTTGTTGTTGGAGAGTAAGTAATCTTAGGAAGAGATTCTTCATAAATCAGATTGAAGAACTTTCTGAATTTGAAGACGTTGTTTGAAGACATAGGGTCATATTGTCAAGAACGGGCGATAACATTACCGCCGCTTTAGCGGCAGGAAACTGCCGCTAAAGCGGCGATAAGGGGCTTGATAATATGCCATACAGAATTCCAATAGAAGCCCAGGTTCTGGTGTAAAGGACATCAAACCTGGGCTTCTATTGGAATTCTATAGGGCATATTATCAAGCCCCTTATCGCTGCTTTAGCGGCAGTTTCCTGATATGTTATCGCCCGTTCTTGATAATATGGCCCATAATTTTTATATCTGAGGTATAACAGAAGAGAGTTTCTTAGAGAGGCACCCCTAAGTGAAGAGGATATCTACTCCTGAATTTCTTGTAGCATGTCACACACCAAAGAAATACAGGAGAACCTAAATCCAGAATTTTACTATAAATTCAAATTCCAAACAAACAGTATATTTCAGGTGATTGACCACATGTTCATGGCTGGAGAGTGTGAGCTGAACACCTTGGAAATCTAGGGCAAGATGTATGAAGGGCTTTAGAATTTGCAAACCCTACCAATTTGGTAAATAAGGGCATTTGTGAACACTAAATCCCTTTTTCTTATGTACTATACCCATTTACTGATTTTCTGAATCGCTAAATGGGTTTAGAAATGGATACTGAATCACCATTTGGAAGGGCCCCATCTGGGATGTACCTTCCAAATTACAATTTGTACCCTATGTATCAATGATTTGCAATTGTAATTCCATTGAAAACCATTTTAGGTTTTTATCCACACTTAGGCCTGCATGGAGCCAATTCTATTACATCCTAAAAAAACTTTTTTTGACATGATTCTATTCTACATTGGTGATTACCAGTATAATACAGATCCACCCAGCTGAGATGCATTTACTAATTAAATTTTACTACTAAGCAATTTATGCTCCATCTGTAACTAATTGTATGTACTTGTGGTAGTAATGAAGCTTTAAGTCTTTTGAATTCTGCAGCAGCTCTGACTGGCACTAGATCCAAAATGCCTGGGTCAAAAATGGGCCCAAATCACCAGCAGAGATTGAGCCATGATCAAAAAGCATAATTAGTCAAAAGCAGATTTTAAATATACAGAATTTATAATTAAATTCTGGAATCAAAATCATGATTTATGTACTCCTGTATTTCTTTTGGTGTGTGAGTGGTGAGATTTCACTTTAGAGAGCTTTTATCAGGAAAGACTGTATTAGCAGAGTACCTTTACGCAGATATACAGGCTTAGATCCTTTATTAAGTTCAGAAAAGGTCACATTTAGGAAGGATGGAGGATGGGAACATGGAAGGAATGCAAGTTCTCGTTTCTGGGCTTGTTGGCGGGACTTCTGGAGCCTTATGGGTTAGTGCCTATAAAAGGTCAGTGCAGGCTATGGGTCAGGGCCTGGCAACATGCCTCAGTAGTTTTGGCTTACTTTGCTTTCATCACTCAACATTTGTGATTCCTCACAGTTTGGTATTGTTACCATTCTCAGTTAACCATCCTTGCTTGGCCTCCTTGGTCTCGATCCTTTGTTTCCCATGTTCCTAACCAATGTATTATTATTATGGGTGTGCAAAATGTGCACAATTTGCTTTTATGTAATTACGAAAATTGCAAATCCATAATTTCTTACTATATTTTGGCATGAAATGCATCCGCACGTCACTTTTTGATGCAGAGAAACTTTTGTAGTAAAAAATTGCAAAAAAAACTGATGCACCATGAACAGCAGCCTGCGTTTTGTTGTTCCTGTGTGTATCTTGTAAATTTTTATTTACTTCAAATTGTGCAAAATAACCCAAAGTGGCATAATGGTGTAATTTAAGGAATGTTACATAGCAAGCTTAACCCCAAATTCCTGAAACTACACAAATTACCCTGGCGTAATTTAAATTGCACGCAGGCCTAATTATTATTCAGTACCTTGTTTGGAACAGGATTATTACATGGGATATATTGGCATGAATTCATCTAAATTTTAATATTTTAAATGGTCAGGATTTAGTCTGGAAATGTTACACAGAATGCCTCATTCACCTGCGTCAGCAGCCTTTCCATTCTGAACTTTAAGTGCTTCGGGTCCCTGCAGGTCTCAGACCCGGAAGTAATTAAGAACGTACACTGAAACAGGTCCCTATGGGGCCTTTAATTCATGTCCTTAACTTTAATGGCAAATGACACCAATTTCTGAACAAATATTGTGAAGTTCGGTAAAGTATGCCATGTCAGCGATTTAGTTCCTGTTTATATTTCACATGTTTTACTTACTATTGCATTCCCTAAGAGTGTCTGATATTTCCAGGATGTTGTTTCTGTATTTTGTTCATGTAACATATTACTCTTGTGAAGTGCATACTTTGAACTGAGTCGAATGAGAGCTCTGGAGTGGAGGCTGTTGACACTGCGAATTTCTCACAGTGTATGTCAGTGGGTCAGAAAGGTGTTCAGAATATATGGACATCAAGTCCTTGAACTCTCCGTAGAGTGCACAGAACCATGGTCACGTATTCCAGTTGCAATTGCGATTCTGTGCAAAAGTGTGTAAAGGAGGTACGCCATTGTCAAAATATTGACAAGCCAAAGGAATAGAATATACAGTGCTTACAGGTGAGTGGGTGGGTTGTGTGTTTGGGGGTGGTGAAGTGAACGAGAGAGAAAAAAGGGCATTTAAGAAGAAAGAGATGAGGTGCAAGATGTTCAGATGGATGTGATGTATAGGGGAAAAAAGGACAGACATCTACATAGAGTGAACATAACAAGTAGTGCTGAGACACTTTGAAAAACACTACCCCTTCCACAGGCCTCAGGAATGTTTAATCCACAGTCTCAGTATATTTCAGAATTAAAACATTTTCAATATTAATTTTTTACAACAAAATTCTTGATGTTAATCATTTATATTACACAGCTAACAACCATTGACAAATCCAATAGTTCTAGCTGGTTTTAGGTGTATGCTAGTTGTTAATGTTATATACCTGGATGCAATAACAGAAATCTCAGAGACAAACCAAAATACCAGTCAGGTGACACGCTATAGGAATCACAGAAATGTAGTTGTATTTAATCCACAGCCTTCATTACATAGGCCACGCCCCTTGTAGAGACCCCCACTTTTTGCTTCCCACTTAAAGTCCTGCTTATAAATATCAACAAAGTCAAAAAATATGCAGAGTGCAATACTGGGTGGTACGTTAGTGTCATGATTTCAAATGTAAAGGTTGTCTTATTGCTTATTTAGCAGGGCAGACCAATGGTTTGGGGGTAGTGATGGAAAGATGCAATTAGTGTGGAGCCGTCCAACATAATTTGTTAGTTCTTTAGTTTCATTTCAGGAAGCCCTTTAGTTTTTACCCGTTTCCTTCGCTTTTTTTGTAGAATCTATTTATTTATGAATATTTAGTGCGATTTAGTAATTGATATTGCTTGTCGAATTTGTGAGCATAGTCAATGGCCAAAGTTTGCCACAAACTAAGAACTTATTAACACACACTTACAATGTCATGGTGGAAAGCATGTGGCAAGAAAAGCTTGATAAATGCAAATATCTTTCCTGGAGAAGTATTTAACACATCCATTCTCCTGCAACCACATGCAAACACACATAACAGACTTTGTAAATCAGGAGGACAAGAGACAGTTTTGCATGGCAAAATTAAACATACCCTACCACAGAGACCGAAAAATCTCACTGGGACCAAGGGGAATCAACTTTATGTGGCTGAAATTCTGGGCAAGTGAAAAACCTTTACCCTGTCCTCTTTTGCCAGTGTTATTGCAGTTTAAGGAAAAAAGGTTTTGCAGAGAAACTGCATGGTCTCAAAATAGGACAATGCTTAAAACTGATAGTGAGGCGAAACAAAGAACACCTGTCATCGAGGAATAAACCCCACCAAGGACGAAGTTCACGAAGACACGATTCCAAGTGTCTGAGCTAAGGAACACACTTTGCCTCGATAATGTTTCTTCTCCTTGGAAACCAGAATGAGCCCTGCGTGCATTGGAGAATCAACATAACACGCACAAAAGTTAGAGAACTTGGGAAAATTACATTTCAGGACTCTCAACCCACACATATTATTTTTTCTAAGCCACCACCACTTGCCTCCCCATTCAACTCTTGGGTTTAGTTCAAAAGCCGCATTAATGGTGAACAAGGGAAGCAGTTTCTCAGCACAGCTCCTATTACTATGCCGATAAGCACGTAAGAGAAAAATAGGCGAGAGAAGTCACAAATAGGAGATGGCTGAAACCATAGAGGATATGGAAGTCCAATCACCAGTTGCTGAACAAGCAGGAAGACAGTCACTGTTCAAGACTGGAAGCCCCTACACATTTGTGTTCCTAATAATACTTTCCCATGCTATTTCTCTTCGCATTTGTTTCAACTTTTTCACGACTGTGAGGGCTCACCAGGGGAGAAAGGGGAACAAGGACCAGGAGTAGAGACACTACTCCACCATAGATCAGTCCATGTGATCAGCAGGAACAAGAAGAGCTGCCATGGTGTGGAGTCACCCAACAGCAGGAGCAGGTCCTAGGAGAGAAGGCACCTTCTCCACCTACCTGCAGCTATCAATGCTGGGGCGAGGAATCTCTGCAGACGGGTCTCAGGCTGATCTGGAGGTAAGGAGATGGATTGGAGAGGACAAGCACTAGTTGGACACGAGTCTACTGAAGACCCTTTGGCAATTAGTGGGGTTATTAGGCAGAAGGAACAGTATTGGCGGTTCAGCATTTGGGGGACAAAGAGTCAGTGCAGCAATTGGGGAAGGGCTAAGAGCAGACAACAAAAGCGCGATTCTGAAAGACCGGTGCAGGAGGGAGTGCCTTAATATGGGAAGGAACACAAGAGGAGGAGATACCCCATAATCCCCTACAGGAAGCAGAAAATGGAAGGTGGGTGGGGCTCCTGACCTTGGGCACTCAATGGAAGCTGAGAAGCCAATACCAAGGGAGGGTTCACACACAGAATTCCACTATAAAAGCATATCCTGCTGGGCGGTTGAAGAGAAGTAGCCCAGGAGGAAGGATCTGAAACACTGTAGCTCCTGTTACAGGCACATTGGAAGGAAGATGTGCCCCATGAGTTGTAGGGTGGGGGGCAAGTAGTAGCAGTGCAGGAGGAAAGTTCTGAAACTCTGTTTCTCCCCTTTAGAGGTGGCCCTTGAGAAGTTTCAGAATGCTTGTGGGAGGGCAAAACCCAGCTGGGGTGAACTATTGGGGCAATTTGAATTGACTAGACCACATAGCATGCTATAATTATGTGATGTACTTAAGTGTGATGTACTACCCATGGATAATTGGCAATACACCTTGACTGCTAAAAATATTGATCTGACATGGCCTGGAGCTGTGGTGGACTATTTACAACAATGTAATAATATTCCTTTTGTATGCAAATGTCTGCTTAGTCTGAAAGCAAATACATTGAAATTGGTTGCATAAGAATCAGTGTATGTTCTTGTTCTATATTTATTTTTTCTATTCTAGTCATGCATTCAAACAGGGGGTTTGAAGGTTGAATATTTAGTGCTCTATTAAAGTATTGCATTTGTTTCTGGCATCCAATATTAGAAATAAATAATCCATTCTTCAATGATCTATAAAATTATTTTGGGAAAAATAGTAATGGAAGAAAAGTGTCATGATACATTTGGAGATTTAGTAAGTAGGAAGGCAAGTGTATATTTAATTAGATTGATTTTGGGGGTTGATCAAGTTTATATTCTATGAGTATATTTGTCAGGGTTAGTGCAATCGTCCACTAGAAAGTAAAAAGAAGGGGGCATATGTACAAGCCCCTATCACCACCACAACGTCACTTTTACGGACGTTGTGGTGGCGATAGGGGCTGCGCCTATTGTACATAAGGCACCCTTTCACGCTATGGTTAGCGTGAAAGGGGCGTGCAGTGGGTGTTGTGGTGGGTGTTCCACCGCAACACCCATTGTATTTGACGCTGCCCCCTATGTACAAGGGTGGCGTACATGGGACGCAGCACCAAAATTAAGACCAGGAAAATCCTGGTCTTAAGTTGGCGAAATGAGGAGGAATGCATTATTTCTCCTCGTTTTTGCATTTTCCATGTGTGCTGCCTTGTGCAGCACACGGAAAAAGCAAAATGCCATGGTTTGTTTATGTACAGGAAGGTGTCCCTTCCTGTACATAAACAAACCTTTTAAAAAAATGCCATTTTGTAACTTTCATTTGTGCTGCATAAAACAGCACACATGAAAGTTACAAAATGGCATTTTAGGATTGTTTATGTGCAGGAAGGGACACCTTCCTACACATAACCAATCCTCCCTTGCACACAGACACCCTTGCACCCTGGTGCAAGGGTGCCTGCATTGGCGCTAAGTTATTAAACTTAGCGACTTCGCAGGGGGAAACGCAAGGCTGCGCCACATTCTTCTAAATATGGTGCAGCCTTGCGTTTCAGAAGTGGCGGAGCGTGTCGTTAAGCCAAGGAGGCTAACGACAGGCTCCGCCACTTCCTAGTACATATCCCCCAAGGTCTGTTAGTTTAAGAATATTAGTACCAATGACTGCTCATGCTTGTTTACCACATTTGTGTACAAAGAAAGATAGTTTTGATGTTTAGGCAGACGTGGAGATAACATTTCACATCTTTTCAAAAATCCTTATTCTTATGCCAACTTTAATAGAACAAAAATCACAGGGCAGATATGTAAGTGTTAATTCCTTTACACTAGGAAAATATGCATCGATAAAAAAAACATTTATTTATATAAATATACTTTGAAACAACTTGGGGCAAGATGTACGACCTTTTTTTGCGGTCGCAAAGGGGCATTTGGCCCGTTTGCGACTGCAAAAAACGGATACACAATGTACTAACCCTATTTTGCGAATCGCTAATCTATTAGCGACTCGCAAAATAGGGTTAGCGACTCGCTATTAGGAAGGGGTGTGCCAAGGGCGTCCCTTCCTAATAAGGAGTCCATGGGCAATGTATGATTGTTTTGCGACCGCAATTGCGGTCGCAAAACACTCACAGTTTACCACCCTTCTCAGAAGGGTGGTAAGCCTCTCGCAAACGGGAAGGGGTCCCAAAGGGACCCCTTCCCCTTTGTGAATGGATGCGCAAATATTTTTTAAGAGCGGGCAGTGGTCTCAGGGACCACTGCCTGCCCTTAAAAAATGAAACTGAAAAGTTTCATTTATCATTTTTAAATGCAGCCCGTTTTCCTTTAAGCATTATAAAAAAAACTGCTTTATTGACAAAGCAGTCCCAGACATGGTGGTCTGCTGACCCCAGCAGGCCACCATCCCTGGGAGTGCCAGCCATTCCCAATGGGGTCGCAAATTGCGACAGCCTCATTAATATTCATGAGGCATGCAATTTGCGACCCCATTGGGATTCGTAAACAGTGTCTGAGGCACTGTTGTACATTGAATTTTGCTACTCGCAAATTGCGACTCGCAATTTGCGAGTCGTAAATTCAATAGTCGTACATCTGACCCAACATGTCTTAGGAAATCAGATAATAAAAAGTGAATCACTGATTGTTCAGTGCATACACATTTTGAGTGAGCAGTGACAAATTACATACACCATTTATTCACTGAACAAAATTCAAAAATTGCACATAATACTATGATATCCCACAGGATGGAACAAGGGGAAGATATTTTTCCAATTGAGTCTTAATTTTAGAGACAAACAGAAACAGGTTAAGAAGTACAGAGGGAACATTTTAGTTTAAAAAAAAAGTTTATTTTTTATATTGCAATGTAAGAAAAGTGAGGCTGTAATTTATTATAGGCATTTTTAATCTCAGTCTTTGAAATACATTCTTTTTAAACAATATATTTAGTTTAAATGTAATTAGTTGGGTCCATGAGATAAATTCAGTATTCATGTTGCAGCTCAATAGAACTGCATAGCAAAACACTGGCAAAATTGTTATTGTCCTACATTTAATTTACATGTAGTTTGTTTTTAAAATAAAATTGTCTGGTATAGCCATAAAAGGGTACATGGGAGCTCCCCGGCCTGTTTCCAGATTTATCTTCTGCATGTCAACATGTTTCTATGGTACAGTCTTTCAAACATAACGAGTAGGCTCACATTTAACCAAAAGGACGTTCAGTAACATCTACCAAAAAATAGAATTGAGTGAACCACATAAGACAATTGTTTCACTTGCCCGTAGCAATGTCAAAACGTGCTTGTGCAGCTATGTAAATCCCAAATACCACAAACGTTGAGCTAAAGGATGAACCAAAATTGCCAGAAAGTGTGAACAAGGGTTGTAAACGGAGAATTCCAAAAGCAAAGATTTTTTGCAATAAAAATGCTTGAAAACGAGTGACATGATATGAATATAACAGATGTTAATTAACCAGCTAAAAAGAAAAAAGCTGCTAAAAAAAGAAAGACGAGAAGCGAGTATAAAGAGGAGAAGGAGCACAAATGAAAGCAGCCTTAATCTTGGAGACTAGTCTGCTTTTAGAACGGAGTGTGACAAATTTAATTTGTAGAATGGTACATGATGACATTAAGACAATTGTGACATGGGAATAAGGCTGGGAGAATGGCCTTACATGGAAAATTAGTTATTTACTAGCATGCTCATATAAAAAAAGCAATGTGAGAATTTGCTAGATACTAATAAAAGTAAGAACAAAAAGATCATTCTGTCACTGATTTCAATAATCCAATAAAGTTTAGTATTCCAAGCAAGTTCAATAATATGTTTCAAGCTGTTAGGGAACTCTTTGCTTTCATTAAATTTAAAAATCTGTACATAGTTCCTTTAACGGCAATACTATTATGGCATATATTTTACAGAACACATTAGTTAACAAGGAAGAAAGACTGAAAAGCTGTGACATAGGGCCAGATTACGATGGTGGTGAGACCGCCACCGACAGCCCTTGGTGGCAGTCCCACCACCATCAGTGACTGAATCACCGCCCATCACATTACGATGGCGGGCGGTGTGATGGCGGTCAGAAAGACCGACTGCCACACATCCGACAGGCTCTTTCAGCCCACCTGTCGGGCGGAGAGACTCATAGTCCCTACAATGGTGGCGGTGCCTTCAAGGCACAGCCGTAGAGATTACGATGTCCCTTTCCGCCCACCTGCTCATGGCGGTTAACCTGCCATGAACAGCCAGGCAGAAAGGGACTTTGGGGGCCTTTAGTGGGCCCCCTTGCCTCCATGGCCCTAAACTGTGGGCATTGGGGGCACCTATGGTGCCCCCCTACCTATCCCTGCACCATGTGGCAGGCACCACATGGTGCCTGCCACATAGTGCAGGGATATGTAAAGTGTCCCATGTTTGCATTGTGGTGTTGGTGCTGCAGCCAGCAGCACCCGTCGTAATGCGAAAATAGGCATTGCGACCGCCGTGGTGGCGGTCGCATAGTAATGCCTAGTGCAGGACCGCCGACAACGTGTTGGGTGGTCCCATCTACGATAGGGTGGCGGGCGGACAAAAGTCCGCCCGCCATCCTAATCGGGCCCATAGTGTTAAATAGGTGCTAAACAGCTAAAGCATCCTAGCCAGCTTGAATGAACAATGTACGTTCTTAGCAATCATATTAAAGACTATACCAACATAAATGCAATAAGCTTCAAATGCTTATTGAAGTGTTAAGAGGAGACTTTCATAAACAGCACAACTTTCTTAAAACCCAGGTGCAAAGTATCAGCAATCATGTAATGAAAAAATCTGAATTTAGCTCCTTGATGTAAATTGTGTCAAGGGACTTTGGCACAGACTATTTTAAGAGAGTACATTTTAGACGGATTAACAGTTTAAGATTGTAACTTTAGCCTTCAAGTAAGTTGCATCACACAGTACTCCTTTTCCTTTTGGCTAAATTCATACCAGGTAAATGCCACATACATACATTCTAAAACAGGCACATTAAAGTACAAAAAGTGCCAATTTTATTAAATAGTTGACAGATCTATATGTGATGATAAACATTAATTGTTTGAGTGGAGCTGAGAAAGGTCATCGCTGTCTGTAGTATTTAGTCCTTCTTCCCTACAAAGCGTAATGACAGACACATGAATAAAATAATCCCATTTTTATAAAGTGGACACTCTTCTTTTCCTTGTGTCCTGCCCCATCCAAGCTGCTCTATTGTCTGCCAAAATCATGCAACCTGTTTTCATATTGAAGCAAAAGCAGTGGAGTTCAGCCTCAAGACAGGTAATCAAAAGAAGCTGAGTAATGTTCTTACCAGCCAGCAGGCAAATATTTAATCCCATCACAATATGGAAAACCAGCCTGGAACATCTCCTTTCCACAGCCACTTTTGATGATCTTTTCACATGAGCTGGCGAAACTCAGTTACATAACTCCTTCCTAGTTAGTTTTGACTTCAGAGAAGCATATTTGACCAAGGTGGCATACTTAAAAATGCTTCCCTTTTATTGTGTCTCAATTCTATAAGCATTAACAGTGCAATGTGTCAGCTCGGGCCACCTAGAATTGATAACATTTGAGAAGAATTGAAATTTAATCCTGATGCAGATGAGAAGCAGTGTTTAAATCCTTCACAGAAAAATTTTGAGCATATTAGTCGAATACTATTCACACATAACTAGTAGAATAACTAAACTCTTGGTCATTCTGTATACGGAAAGGTCATTTTATTTATGAAATTGTGCTCTTGGGTGTCATTGTTATCTTTGAAAATTTCTTTTCTGAACATTAAGGGCCAGATTTACAAAGGGCTTGCGTTGCCCGTGCATCACACAAGGTGACGCAAAGAAATGCAAGCCCTTAAGTAAGATTTACAAAGCCACGCAAAGCCACCTTGCTTGACTCTGTGTGGCTTAATATATCTAGAGTAACACCAGGCAGCACAAGTCGCTGCCTTGTGCTACTCTGCATTGTGAAGGCATTTTGTGGGTAGAGTGTGAGCATTCCTACGCATCCACCTATAGATTTTGGCACATTCCTAGATTGACTAAGAATAGTAAGTCTGGGAATGCGTCAAAATGGTATGCTTTCCCAACAGAGGTGTAACAAGGAGAAATATGTTTATTTCTCCTCATTATTTCCTCTTTCTATATGTGTTGCATTCTGAAAGAGGAAAATACCTCTGATGATTGTTGTTGTGCAGGAAGGTGTCTCTTTCTGCCCAAAAACAGTTCTGCCTGTAATGCAGGCACCCTTGCAACAAGGTGGCGAGGTGCCTGTGATAGCGCTAGTTGAGGACAGGAGTGCATCATAGCTTAGCAGATATTGTGCATTTCTGCTCTCTCCCAGTCATGCAGCATGACTTTTTAGTAAATCTGGGCCTTCGGTTCTGAAGAAAAGGGAATACATATTCCAATCAGCCACATCCAAAACAATTTGACAGCTGGAGATCAGCAAAAATAAAAATAACAAAATAAAGAATGTCAGGATTTCTCAAACAGGCATGAGCCCTATGAATGTATTAGTCATTTGTAAAAACATTTCAGGAATATTAAGCTTAACTTTATTGCCTTCCACCCCCACTGCCCAAATATTTTACAGATACAACATTTTCTAATGCATTCTGTTAAATAAATGTCATTTTGATGAGGATGTGTATTGGGCCTGGTTTGAGCTTCTGCCATACAACCATATTTACTGAAATCAATGAAAAGAAATATTTTCTATTGGTGTACATCCAAAAGGATGTCCTCTGAGGGAACTCAGGACATATATTACTATCCTCCAAATGGATGGCCACCTCAATAGCTCAAGGAATATAACTTAATATTTGGCCAACTATTTTAGAGCACTCAATAAGTGGGGCCCTCTTCGCAACATTTCTTGCAGACTGTCCTCCTTTAATTAGAAAAGCAATTGACGTTCTCAGAGGAATATATTCAAGATTTATCATGAAAAAGTGTGGTATTTGATATTTAGTTAGTATCAGAGTATACCATTTTATTTCCAGATAATTTCAGTAATTATTCATCTATCACCCAACCCAGCTTACCAATGCCTTTTCAAAAATGTTAGCCTGCAGTAGTAGACACCCCATACTTCTCAAATATTTGAAAGAGCTTCATTGTTGTTTTCCAGTAAATGCTGTCTCCAATCTATTAGAAGAGCACCTTTTCGCAGAAAATCCCAAATTTTCTTACTCCCCACCCTGGCCCCTAGTCTGTCGGGGGGGCACAATAGGCTAGTGTGAATTTCTGTGTGTGAGCTGAGGCAGGGTCTTTCAGGTGCAAGTAGCGGTGTAATCTGCTCCTCCCCCCATCCTGCTTGGATGGCCCATCCTGCCAACACTCAGTCCCCCTATTGGGTTGCTGTTTGCGAGGAAAAGACAAAGCCAACTGCCTAGTCATGTGACCCAGGAAACAGGACAAGAATGCTAACTTTATAAAAGTGGCATTATCAGAATTGTGACTTAAACCATTCAGGAGGATTTTAAATTACAATTCTTTAGACACCAAGCATGTCATTTCTACATGCTTCCAAACAAATATTACTATGTGTTAAATGTAATAAAGGAACCCCATGTTATCGTATGAGAGAGGCAGGGCTCACAGTAGTGAAAAATTAATTTGTGACTGTTTCACTACCAGAAGATTTAAAACTTAAAAGTTCATGTCTAACTTTTTAAATACAATGCACCCTGCCATATGTTCTGTTTAGGCCTTACCTTAAGGGTGACTTATATGTAATAAAAAGGGAATTTTAGATCTAGCAAGGGGTTTATTTTGCCAAATTGAATTGGCAGTTTGCACGTAGGCTGCAATGGCAGGCCTGGGATATGTTTTAAGTGGTTACTTAAGTGGGTGGCACAATACGTGTTGTATGTCCACTAGTACTATTTAATTGACTAGCCCAGGTATATGGTACACCACTTTGCAAGGGACTTATAAGTAAATTAAATATGCTAATGAGGTATAAGCCAATTTTGCCATGTTTTAGGGAGTGTGCAGAAGCAATTTAGCACTAGTTACCAGTGCTAAAGTGCACAGAGTACTAAGGCCAACGAAACAAATTCAGCAACACAGGCAAAACGTTTGGGGGAAGACCACCCTAAGGTTGACAGGTCTAACAGCAAACCTTCCCTTAAACCTAAAAACCCCTTACTTCCCCTAACACTATCCTTTCCTGAGTGCTAAAAACCCTTACTATCCTGTAATGGTACCCTTCTCTGAACCCGAAAAACCCTTACTTCCCCTTATTGTTACCATTCTCTGAACCCTAAAAATCTATTACTACCCTTTTACACTACCCATTCCTGATTCCTAAAAACCTGAACTACCCCTTAATGCTATCAATCCCTAAATTAAAAAAAAAACATTAATAGCCCTCCACACCCCTCCAAACCTCACAGTAAATGCTCTTTTCTACATTAGCAGGAGGATGACCACTTGCCCCTGCTCCCACTACACTTAC
This sequence comes from Calotriton arnoldi, assembly GCA_963921515.1. Classification (NCBI taxonomy): domain Eukaryota; kingdom Metazoa; phylum Chordata; class Amphibia; order Caudata; family Salamandridae; genus Calotriton; species Calotriton arnoldi. The sequence continues at coordinate 60,045 of CAWUFW010004013.1, read as the reverse complement.
CTTTGCCAAATACGATTTTATTTTAATTATTTGTGCCTACAACATGTTTTCATTCTATTTTTTCAGTAGACAATATTTGTGGAACCGTTGTTTAGATTCTACTTTTCCCCCCCATGTTATTTTTACTGCAAATCCGATATTCGTGGAGTTTTATTATTTCAAGTGAAGCAGAGGATCAGAGACTGACGCTGCATGGGGGGCGTGGCTAGCGCCCACGGAAGATGGCGGCGGCTCCGTAGAGCTCCCGGTGACGACGGCGCAACGAGGGCTCTAAGATGACTCTCTCGTGAAAGAACCTGGCGGAAATATCAGCGTGGACGACAGAACACAGGCGGCCTACAGCGGGGTAATTTTCAACGTGGGAGGAATTGTTATTTAAGCGTATTCCTCATTTCTTTGCCCACGCTTATGGCGCCCGCCATTTTGTATTTTTGCCGTTTTTCTGCGCTCTGAGGAGTTTCCCTTTCACCTCTGGAACTGCCTACTTTTACATTAATGGGCCCCTGCCCTCAATGTTTCTAATGTAATCAGAGGAATTTAGCTAATGAATAGCTTTGCTTTACTGGGTGCTGTTTCTGGAGACGCCTCACCGCTAATGAACTGAATTCCTACCTTCATACTTGAACTGAAGCGGCCATTTTGTCTCAGCGAAGCCTACACCTGCAGAACTCCTCATGAGCATTATTGCGTTCTAGTTTAGTACCACAGGTCTCGCCCGCTTCCTGGCATGCTTATTCCTAGCTCCCTCTTCACTCAACGATATCTGCGAAAAGACCCCTAAAGGCTTCTAAATATGATGCTACTTTTATCAGTGCGTATGTATTTTAATACTACCGACAAATATGACATTATATTCCTGTTATAGGGCGCTTCTTGAGAATTAAAGTTTCATCTAGAGACCAAAGGCTTTAGCGGCGCGTCAATGTTGTGAATTATTTATCCGGCATATCCTATTCTTGATATTTCTGGATATTTCTTACGCATTACATGCTTTCTATAGATACATGGGCACGACAAACTGCAGCTCTCAGCCTTTGAGCGTGTATTTCTTCACTATTGGACCTGACTGTTTGTGAACCTCCTTTTTATGGGCAGACTGAAAACAATCAACTTATTGGTGACGCCTGCTAATCGCTCATCTATCCCTCGTGCACGCTTCTGCGTTCAACGCATCAAAATGGAGGATTTGCTGGCTTCCTCTCCAAAGGGCGCATCTGCCTCTTCCTCTGCAATTACCAAGGTCTCAACCAAATGGTTGAAGAAAGACCCACCATCACCTCCAAAGCAAACTTCGTCAGTCTCAATGGACATTCTCTTGGAAGAAATAAGGGCACTACGCCCGTTTGTAGAAGAGACTAATTCAAAGATACAAGTCCTGACTGATGGATGGACGAAAATGGAGGAGCGAATAACTGCAGTAGAACACTGTGTAGACTCCCTGAGTTCGACTTGCACCCAGGTGGTAGCCCTTCAATCACAGGTTGCAACATGCCAGAAGCAGATTGAAAACCTTGAAAACAGGAATAGGAGAAATAACCTACGCGTTTATGGTTTGCCGGAGGCTTCAGAAGGGTCTGACCCCATATCATTTTTTAAATCCTTCTTACCAACAGTGCTCAAGTTGCCGGAAACTACCGTCCTGAACATTCAACGCGCTCACAGGCTGGGCCCCCTACATTCTTCGTCATCTGGCCAACGCAAACCACGAGGTGTTATAATTTACTTTCTAGAGTACACAGACCTTCTCAAAGTACTAGCTGCAGCTCGTTCTCTGAAGCGGATTACATCCTCAGGAAACCAACTTTATTTTTCGCAGGATTATGCTAAGCCCACAGCAGACAGAAGAAAAGAATTCCTATCCATGAGACCTGCTTTGCGCTCGATTGGTGCACAATTCGGCTTATTTCATCTTTGCTTGTTCAAAGTGACCTTTAACAACAGCACTGTGACTTATGAGGATCCGATCAAACTCAAAAGTTTCTTGAACTTTCACTGCCCTGACAAGATGGAAACTTCGAAACCTAGTCCCTGATTTCTGCCTACTTATGGGATAACTAAATGCAAGCTCAAATTTCTATTCCGCTGAAATTGCTCATATATTTCATTGTTGACTTAATAATTCATATATTGTCATGCTCTATTTTATGCATTTCAATGCTCGTTTTTCGTAGATTTACATCTGTAAGATTTTATCCATCACTTATATCTTTATGATATTGTAACTGCTTAACCCTGGTTTTTTCCCCCATACTGGTTCTCATTCACGTTGTCTTTTCCCCATGTTTTGTGGTTGCTCTTCCTGAAGTTGGGCCGTCTCACCCTGTGGAGTCCGGACATGTCATCGTTCCATGTGGCCTCATCCCTCCCCACCCTCCTTATGTTTTGGATTCATTCTAAGTATAGTCTCTTTCTTCTCTTTCCTACCTATAGTCTCAATAATACTTTCACCCTTCTCTATTTACTCACTGTCATTCACCTCTAACTTATCTTCGTTCATTATCTCTTTTTTCTACTCCTTACCTTCTACTCTTTATCTTATATTTCATCTTTTTATCCTTCATATATCCCTAGTTTATTCTGCTTATCTCAATATTGCGTATATTGTTCTCTATTTTTGCACTGTGCAGGTGTCACGTGTAGGTTTGTTTTATTGTCACTGTTCCTACTTCCTGCCTACAAAATTGGTTCGTATTGTGGTTAGTTGGTCTATCCTCTGGTCTACACTCTTTTATTTGTATTTGCTTATGGCTATTTGCTTCATATCCATTCTTTCATTTTACATATGTCTTTAAATATTGTTTCTTGGAATGTGAAAGGTCTCCATTCTCCCATTAAAAGACAACGGGTCCTGACTCACCTAGCCAAGCTTGGTGCAGATATAGCATGTTTGCAGGAATCTCATTTGACAGCAGAAGAATCCATAAAATTGAAAAGGAGCTGGGTTGGGGAGGTTTTTTATTCACCGGGGGATGGTAAACGGAATGGGGTTCTTACTTTATGTCGTAAATCACTTTCGGTTAAAATGCTATCACAAAGCTTAGATGAAAATGGTCGTTGGCTATTTACAAAGCTCCTGATTGATAAAGTTCCAATCTCCTTGTTAAATGTTTACGCACCCACTGCTGGCGATCCTTCCTTTTGGTCGACCTTAGCACAACTACTTGCAGAATGCATTGATGAAAATTTCATACTTACAGGTGATTGTAATCAAGTTTATGACCCCTTTTTGGATCGCAATTCATTGGTCTCCTTTGTCCCTCACAAGGCCCACAAATCATTTATACAAACTATCAAACAATACAAGCTTATTGATGCCTGGAGACTGTGTAACCCTACTGCTAAAGAATACACCTATTATTCTCCAGCTCACCACACCCAATCAAGATTAGACTATTTTTTCATTTCTCATAACATATCACAGGCACTAACGACAGCAGAGATTGGATCCATCCTAATCTCGGACCACGCCCCCATCATTATGAAAGTAGATATTCTGCAGAAACCCTGCACATCACGGAAGTGGCGTTTCAACAACTCCCTTCTCTTGGACAAAACTTTTGTTTCTTCATTCACTTCCTTTTTTAACGAATATTTTTTATTCAATCAGACCGATGAACTTCCTTTCCACATGATTTGGGACGCCTTTAAGGCAGCAGCTAGAGACTTTATTATTGGCTATGTCTCTAAAAAACGTAAAAAGTCAAAAGAACTCACCACATCTCTCTTAGCTAAGATAAAGAGACTTGAACACTCTTTTTACTCATCTAGAACAAAAGAATGTCTGACGGAACTCATTAATGCCAAATTTCAATTTAATAAGGAGTCAACGAATAATGCTTCCACCTACCTATTAAGATCCAGTGCAAAGTTTTATGGTGGACAGAATAAAGCCGGCAAGGTTCTAGCCAATTACTTAAAAGTTAAGCATAATAAATTAAATATAGAATCTATTATGAATGCCCAGCAGGAATTAAAATATAAGGACGATGAAATTTTAAACAAATTTTTTGAATTCTACCAAACGCTTTATACTTCAGAAGCCTCCCCTACAGAACAACACATTTCTCGGTTTCTGTCCGACATTCACCGACCCCCCTCCACTCAGCCTGATCTCTCTGGTTTAGAATTTGACCTCTCACAAAAAGAACTTCATACTGCGCTTGCGGCACTTAAAAAAGACAAGGCCCCCGGCCCAGACGGATTCTCAGTTGAATTCTTTACACATTTTGCCCCCTTGTTGATTCCAAAGTTACATATATTGTTAAACTCCTTTCTCTCTTCGGGGAAGTCCTCTGGCTCCTTTTCTGAAGCCCTCATCTGCCTTATCCCCAAGGAGGGAAGGGACCTGAGATACTGTAAAAACTTTCGACCCATATCTCTAGTCAATGTTGACTATAACATTTTCTCTAAATCTTTAGCTTTTCGACTGGACTCACACCTCCCGGACTTGTTGGGCTTAGAACAGTCGGGTTTCGTTAAAAGACGTCTTATCACAGACAATACCCACTTGTTTTTTGATATACTATCTAAATCTTCACATGTCACACATTCTTTGGCTGCTATAGCGCTGGATGCCGAAAAGGCGTTCGATAGAGTGGAATGGGCGTACCTTTTCCAAACCCTCAAGTGGTTTGGCTTTGGACCTAAGATTATTTCCCTAATCTCACTTTTATATTCCAACCCAAGAGCAGCAGTATGCGCTAATGGAACGTCATCCTCTTATTTTACCTTGGGAAGGGGTGTCCGCCAAGGATGTCCATTGTCCCCGTTTCTTTTTAACCTAGCCCTAGAACCATTTCTTCTGCGGATCCGTCAGAATGAGGATATTCAGGGTTTTAACTTTAACGATACTCACATTAAATTAGCAGCATATGCTGATGATATATTGTTATTTATATCCCAACCTCAAACTTCTATTCCCGCATTTCTAACTGAAGTCGATTCCTTTGCAGATGTTTCTGGGTATAAATTGAATAAGGATAAATGCGAAATATTACCCCTGACGAAATATACTTTTAAAGAAGATTTTAATCTCTCAACCTTTGCATGGCGTCCCCAATATATTAAATACCTGGGCCTTCATTTCACTTCCTCCATCCCAGATACAATTTCAAGATGCATGGACAATTGTATACAGAGAATATCGACTTTAACTGCTAAATGGCACCCCCTGTACTTATCATGGTGGGGCCGTCTTGATACCATAAAAATGATGTTGTCCCCCATAGTTCTATACACGATATCTAACATCCCACTTTCCATCCCTTTAAAAAAAAAAAAAAAATTTACTCTTTGTTATCCTCTTTTCTTTGGTGCAATAGAAAATCTCGTATGTCCATATCAAAATTGATTCGCCCAAAATCGGAGGGTGGTGTTAACTTTCCTGACTTCCCCTTATATCAAAAATCTTTTTTGCTTCGACAATCATCTAGGTGGCTTTCACACTCTTCTGCGCATCACCCCTTATGGACTAAACTTGAGCTTTCCTTTCTATCCCCCTATTCCTTTCAAGAATATCTCTCATTCTCGCGAAAACCACATAATTAAATATACATCCAAGATTCTACAACCTGCACACTTCAATGATCCCATTGATGGCACTTTTCTCTCCAATTCCACGATTTGGCATAACAAATCGATATTGATACGTGATAAACCTTTTTATTGGAGGACGTGGAGGCAGAGAGGTCTAATATGGGTCCATCAACTATACCAACAAGACCAATTCATGTCCTTTGAACAAATTAAAAGCTTGTTTGGACTGCCGACCTCCTCCCAATCTAAATATACACTTTTAAAGCAGGCCATTTTCGAAGCATACACTCACTGTGAACCCCCAAACTCCTTCACTACCCCTTCTAATTCTCTGGCTGATAAATTACACTCCCTATTACAGGTTAACCCTAAAGCTTCTGCCATTTACAATTATTTACACGTCTCATGCATTCCACGGGACAAATCCAAAACAGAACTTTATTGGGAGAGGGATCTGGGAGTTGAATGGCCAATTACTTTTTGGAATAAGATATGGGATAAGATTAGAAAATCCTCGAGAGCTGCTAACACCACGCAAACACTCTTTTTCATTTATAATAGACTATTTTTTTCTCCAGTTGCTTTACACAAACAGCATGCTTGCGTCTCGGATGCTTGCTGGACATGTTCTTCTCCTCACGCAGACATACACCATCTACTTTTTACATGTCCACCTGTTCAGGACTTTTGGGAGAAGGTTTGGGACCAAATTAACTCAATTTTTCATTCCCGATCTCCTTTTTCTGTTTCTAATGTATTTTTGGGTAGTTTGTCCCCGATATGGTCAGATCATACATATAATACAAAAATCGTAGACCTCTTGCTGGCAGTTGCCTTTCAGCAAATTACTAAATTGGAAGGACCTAACCAAATTATCCTATCAAGCCTGGTGGTATGCTATTTGCTACAATCACAGACTAGATACAGCCTTTGTGTATCCTATCACTATGGCCACGAAGCGTTTAAATCTATGGCTACCTGTTACAACATTCATTGAAGCTAGTGCTAGGAGCTCATTTTCTCTGGCTCCTGCACAGCAGGAGGTCTCCAAACCCCGTAACTTTCCTTTCTTCTTTTGTACTGCAGTTTATACAGTTTGTGATTCTCTAATTCATGATATTGTTATTAATCCTTTCTCTTTGGATGGACCAATTCTGATTGTACATATACTTACCTCTTCCTTGTATTCAGAAGATATTTCATGTGATTAAGTATTGCCAATTTGCTATATGTATTGAGATGTGCATATCCTTTAATAAACATATTTCTGAACTTAAAAAGAGACTGACGCTGCATAACAAAATTGTTAGAAGCATTGAAAAAGGTATGCTGGAATTCTAAAAAGTTAAATTATTATCACAAATTGTTCACAACCCACAACTGATAACTAAGTAATAACCTTAGCGCTATGAAAGTGCTTGAAAACTCTTAAATAATGAAGATGAAACATTTCCCCAGTGTCTGGAGTACAGATATTACCAATGTATCTTTTCTATCCCTTCACTAGTACTCTAAATTCCTTATTATAATTTAGATTAAAAATGTTCTTGGTTTCTTTATTAAATACGTACTATGACCAGCGGGAACATATCTGGAAGTTCAAAAGACTTAGCTGCCACCAGATTCTGATTAATTGTAAATTAAAATGGTATAACTATTCCCAGGAACACATTCATGAACACACAGGACTGTTGTTGTTAAAACAGATGTTGAATGTTCTCAATAAAACCAGGATCCAATCCCAAATTTCAGAAATTCCTGGAATTATTTTGAACTTTCTCAAAAAGAAGTTAGAATTTTCCTCCAACCTTTTCCATTCTAAGTCTGTGCTCCAACAGTATTAGAAACTTGATTTCACTGCTTTGGAACCATTCTATAAAACTAGTGAAGGTCAGCAAATAACCTATTTGTGAATTATTTAATTCGTCTGATAACCCGCCCCTGATTTTTATATCTAGAAGGTATGGCCACATGTGCGGATCTGGAGCACCCTGACCTTTTCCCCCCTTCATCCTGAAGTACCCTTATTTTCTCTTATTTGGTTTATGTGGGCCCCTGATCTTCAGAGACTTTATTCCACCTCGTGACCCTCTAATCCTCCACCAGACTTTCTATGCCCCTTTATCTCACTCTTGCAGGTGCCTAATTATTTCCTTTGTCACCATTTTTCTGACGTTCTCTTCCTCCTCCTTTCTCTCTTGTGTGTTTTTCCTCTCTCTTTTGTGGGTCAAATTTTGATGAAGTGCCGGTCCCCAAAATGAGTGCTGGTGGGCCTTACCTGCAATCAGCGGCTCAAATTAGCCACTGAATACAGGGCTCCTCAGGGAAACCTGCCGTGTATCCTGAGATTGAGGAAACCTTCCATTGGTCACCCACACTGATTTAGATGGAGTGTCCCTCTCGGACCATTTGCACCAGTCCAGATTGAAGTATTATTACTAGTGTTTAATGGGGAACGTGGCTGCATAGAGGAGGGATGCCTACGGGACTCTCATTCTAAATTAAGTAGATTGGCCTCTGGCAAATGTGGGCCTTGCATGTTTGCTTTTATGTATGTGTGATTGTGAACGTGGTGTGCATAGGATTTGCAATAATGTTCTCAAACATAGGATCAAACAAAACACTTTGATTTTAGTCAGTGCGACCGTCATTAGCATCGATTTTAGCTGATCTGGAATATCAAATTATTCACACAAATAGTGTTTGCCAGATGGTATACTCCCACTGCCCAAAGAGAATAAGGACAATTCATGATAATGTGTCATCTTCTGCTTTCTTCGTGTCTGGTCACACACTGCTCACAGTTGGAGCAGACTGTTGCAGGTTGTAGGTGGCTAGCTGAATTTAGGCAATGATCACTGCATCATATAGAATGTCATGTAAGGTCGCACATTATGGCTCACATCTTTCCTCCATCTTTGCATCGTGGATACAGAGTCCAAGGCATTTTAGCTATTAGAGTATCTGGGCAAAATGTAAATACATACAATCTCCAATTATGCAAGTTTGATTTAAAAAAGGTAAAGACAAGGCCTGAAAGGTATTACCAATTCTCCATAATTGAAGAGTTTCATAAAAATCAGATTGTTTCCACTTTTGATTTTCTTTGCGACCCTTGGATGCCTTATTTATTCTCTACGCTAGTAGATAACTTCATTAGTTTCATGAGTGAAAACGAACAAGCCAGACTCAGTCTGCAGCATTTATATTTATTCGAGAATGAAGGCAGTTTGGGACAACACATCTTAGATACTAATACATTGCAGCACACACATTCACCACTTCTCGATTTTGCGGTAATCCCCAAAACAAAAGTATAAGAGAGATTGGGAGTTCAAACTCCACATTTTCTATGCACACCATAAAGCCCGAAATTAGTTCAGTGTCTAGCACGAGTTTGTAAAGTAGTGCACCAGAGTGCCTCATTTAGGATGCTTATCATCACAAAGATCCATGCATGAAGCCCACGCGGGACAATGTCAACTTTTGGATAGACTTGATCCCTTACATTAGCTAGTTGGCAAAAGACTAGCATTGAAGATGTTGGAGATTTCTTCATTGAAAAATCGACTAATATCTGGGAGACATAGAATGATAGATGGGTAACAGTGAATTTAGGGAATGTTTTTCACCAAGGGGTTCTGAATGATGTCAATATAAGCAACGAGAGCGAAGGTCGGGTTGGCAATGATGTCACTCAGAACCACAAGGTGAAAAACATCCTTGTAATTCACATTTTACCCATCTATAATTTTATGTTACGTATGGGCCCCAAACTCATCTGTACCTGCCTTCAACTACTGCAGGGGCAGAGGACAATGGGAGAGCTATACATAACATGCCCTCTCCTCCCTGACGCAAATGTGAAATATAAATATCTTACCTGCTATCCTTAACCAAAACCCACTACCTTCCCTGCCTTCCTTCCCCCTGCTGCAGCTGTGCTTTCTGCTTTCAGTCAAAGCAGACAAGCAGAGCTGGGCTGACAGGCTCTCAGAGAGCCATGTCACCTGGCCTGGAAGGCCTTTATGATATCACAACAGTGGGCAACCAGTTTTGTTATCAACTGTTGTGATGTTATAGCAAGGAGTTATGGCTTTCAGAAACTGAAATAAATGATAGAGGCTCTCTATGACAGCCATACATAACAATAAGGTTAGCAGTTACCAAACATATAGGTTGTGTCAGATTTTAAGTATGGTTCATGCTTCTCAGCCAAATGATAGAGGCCAACTTAGGGCCTGATTCACAAATGTAAACAAACATTTGTTTGTAAGTTTGTGTTTTTGTTGGTATTCACAAACTACAAGTTAATATTAAGTCTTTGACTGTGGAGACTCCTTAGCTGGGGCAAAGAGCTCCGCACATTAAAAGATAGGCCTGTCCTATCTTTTTTGGTGCGGAGTTCTAACTGCGTAACTCTCCGCAGTCGTAAAGTTACTATTAAATTGTAGTTTGTGAATACTGAAAAAGAGTAAACTTACACAAAAGTGTAAGTTTACCTTTGTGAATCAGGCCCATACTGGTTTCGAACCGCGCATGATAAAAAATTCTGCCATGCGTTGGTTGGCAGAATTTGGTCGCAACTCCGTGTTACAAGTGTTACGCTGAGTGGACAAAATTCCTCCAATTCTGCCGGCAGAGCATAATATATCACCCACCCCTAGATTTCATTGCAGTCTGCAGAGCTCAGCGGAGTGGTCAAAGGTAGGAGGTGCTTCCTAATTGGTCAATCAGAGTGAGAAAAAAAATACCCTTACTCGATACACCTGTGCAATGTAACAAGATCAGGCCATGCTGGTACATGGGGAGAAGAATTTCACCTGAGCTGTAACCGTCCCCTCATTCACTCGTTTAAAAGCTGCACATTTAACCAGCTCTGGCATGAGTAACTTACTGAATCTTGATTTTCCATTCTGGCACCTTTAGGCCTGTACTATTTAAAGGGCAACCAAAAAGGTAAGTCCCAGACTGTACAACAATGAGGATTGCAGTAACTACTAATATCATGTAACACAGTCAAAAGTGAACTCTCTGTCCATATTCTACCTTTGCAGTTCTTTTTCATTTCTACTGCTGCCCCCCACCAAGTATTATATGTCTCAGCGTCAAAAAGGTAGGCCTTCAAGCCCATATAGAGCTCTTAGCCATTGCAGAGTTTTCCAGGTCTGTGTGTTACTTGCTCTTTCAGTCCAAGATTTTGATTTGTACTCTGGGCCTTGTAATGATTATATAATCGGATAAATAAAACTACAAGTCCCATAATTCACGTCAGAAACCTGGACTGGATGAGCTGCTCATGCATGGGTCTTGGGAACTTGAAAATCGATTTCACAAGGGTACAACAGTTTCAGTCAAGAAACATCCTTTTACAGGTTAAGAGTGAACCAATGATTTGGTATGAAGTGTACCAAAATTACAAGAGCTAGAATAAATGTATTAAATGAAAGCAATGTGCTGGGCAAAACGTGGCTTCATGACTCTTAGTTTCTTTTTGGTGCACATTTAAATGTTCTCTTCATAAACATAGACTGTCAAGAGCTATCCTTAAGTGTACCTTAAGTGTATGACTTATCTGTTTGACACTGGACAATTCTCGCCTATTGTGGGACATCTGGAGGACACCACTCCTCGTCAATCTAGCTCCCCACAGCCTTCTACTATAGATATTGTTTATGGGTAAATAGAATAGTTACCTCAAAGATATGGTGCCTATATGGCTAAATCTCAGCAGGCAGGAGACCATTACTCCCCTGAACCTCCTGGCAAACCAAGGCTATAACTCCAAAATGCATTGGCGTGCTAAGTGAAAACCCAGCACTGGGGCCATGCTGTCTGAGTGACATTGAATCATATGCCCCCCTTCTAACGCAGGCTTAGCAAACTAGGGCCATTGCCTTAGACAGTGACTACCTTGCACCTCCTTTAGCATCCCATGTTCAAACAATGTGAATACGCATCACATCCATAACAAATGGGCTATGGACCAGGAGAAGGAAGCGTGCTGATCCAGTTCAGCGTGTTGCCACATGATTCCATTTTACAGTGGGATTGACTACACCAGGAGTTGGTTTTCACATATTCTGGAATATGAAATCTCTGTTCACATCAATTGATCAAACTGGCTTCACAATTTTATATTAATTGGTAAACGAAAAGACAGCACATGGAGCAGTATTTCCTAGTGACACTCATCTGGTGAGCCTCCCTTGGAGGGGAACCTCTTGTCTGCAACCACCCAAGCAAATGTACTTTCCAATCACAGGTTTGGGCCAGCCAAACCTTTGATGAGGCACTGCAGCCATTCACCAGAGAAGGTGAGATGAAATTGGGATTTTCTCCCTGTTTGCTGTCCATATGTGAAAACCACAGCCAAAATAATCCAGATTTACACTCGCTTGCCATGAGGATGGTGATGCTCTAGTTTCTAGGAGGGTAAAATGACTGTTGGGTCCATTATGGGGTAAGGGCATGGCCCGTGCAAGCACTAGCCCTCTTTTTTTGGACCATTTTTCTGTGGCACATCCAGGGATAAGAGATGTGCAGAAAGACTGTTGAAACCATTAAGGGGTGAGTCAGGGCCCGATGTGTAGGTAGGTTGCCTGTTTTTTTTTTGGGGGGGGTGTTTTTTGTCCGGTGTCGTATGGACTTTCTGGCCCTCCCAGAGGAAGGAGAGGATTAAGGTAAATCCATAATTCTGCAGAAAGATTGGTGGAGCCGTTTTCCGGTTAGTGCATTGCCCGGAACCAGAGGGGTGGCCCGCCCCTTAATTTTTTCCCCGGTGTCTAGTGGGCTCTGCCCCCAAGATGGGCCGAAAGGATGTTGGGTCTGTTTTGGGATGGGGCACACCCCAAATCCATGGTGGGCTGTTCCCGCCCTTACCTTTTTCTTTTTCTTTTCCCAGGTATCTAGCAGACTTTTCTTCCCCTACGTGGGAGACACATTTGGGGCAAACTCCCCAAATCTGCCCCCATGAGGGCAGAAAGACTTTTGAGGATATTTTGGATTGAGGATAGGCCCAATGCCAAGGTGTGCCAGAGCCATCACTTCTCTCTCTTCATATCTTTCCTCTTGGGTGGGCAATTGGTGGGTAAATCCCCCAATCACACCTCCCAGGGAGCACAAAGGCTGTTGCTCTTTTCGGGGGGGGGGGCTATTTTGCCCAGGCCTGGAGGGCCACTTCTCCCTTCCCTCCCGTGTAGTAGGTTGATCCATGCTTGGGGATCACAGTAATGTGGCAATCTTAAAGCAGGGATCCACTAAGAGGAGGAGCCCCTGAAAAGGGTACATTGACCCCTTTCCAGCAGTTCCTCTTCTGCACACTGATAGGTTGTTCTGAGGTATGCTGAAGTACAAGAAAAAACCACACGTCATTAAACACCCACTTAGACTCCTGATGAGTGTTTATTAATTTTTTTGTTGTTTATTCTTTCTCTTTTCCTCTAATGCACAACTGAACAAAACAAGTTATGCAACCTGTACAATTACATATGCCACCCTATCAGGGTTAAGAACTTTTAGAATGCTAACGTTTTGTTATGCATAACAGTTCTTTTCCTTCAGCAAAGTCCGAATTTCTCTTTTGGTGTGAAGAGATCTTCTGTTCTCTGAACAGGAAAGTGGTAAGGAATATGAAAATCAATGATGCAATAAGTGCTGCTCGTTTTTCAAGACACTACCAACAAATGGCCTGGTTACCATCTCTCAACTATTTGGATTCAGTGTTCCAATGGATTTCACCGGATGTGATGGTCAAGAGGTGGTTATCAGACTGGTTGCTGATTCTCGGCAGGGCTTGAGTGTGTGGCAAATCAAAGAAGGTGAATCCAAAATGCTCCGCTGGGTGGGGCAAGCACAAGGATAGGAAGGAAAGCCAACACATCCGAAGCTGGGATCTGAAAAAACAAGTAAACCATCCAATCATGAGCAAGGGGCTGACCCAAATCCCACTCCAAGTATATACTTTAGGAATTGATTCCAAAGTCAATACTTTCCCTAAAGTGGTTAAGTTTGGAGTAGAAATACTTGATGTAAGTTACATAAATATTGTTTAGTTTGGTTACATTGGATAGTTTGGAGTTAATACAGTTTTAATTTCGGGTGAGCAATTCACAATGTCAGAGTGGGTGTGGGCAAGAGGGCACTTACTACCACCTATTATGGGAATGCCTGGCAATACAAACATACTGGAAGGCAGTAGGTAGAAATATGGCGGAGGTTGTGGGGGCGGTGGTCCCAATAGAACCGAAGTAGCTCCTGCTGTTGATCACTGGTGAGGAAATATGGCCTAAACACACAAAATTATGGCTAGCTATAGCAGCAGTAGTGGCAATGCGGAATATTGCACGATACTGGGGTGCCTCAGCGGTGCCCAAAGTGGTTGATTGGGAAAATTACCTTGACTGGTGCAGGCAAGCCGAACACACACTCTAACAGAGTTGGGGATGCCTGAAGAAGTGGGAGAAGATCTGGACTGGTTGGCAGGTCTATAGAGGGCTATGAGTAGGGGGGAGACTCAGGGGTCGATTCCGATGTCGGCCGGAAGCGCACCTAACAGTATTCGTCCGGAAAAAATACCAGCAGAACGCGTGTATTCCGACCGACTTGAACACTCTACCGAACGAACAAGTACGATGCGCATAACAGCCCAGATTCCGAGCGAGCCGTACTTACCCATTCCAGCTCCTGTACCCCGCCCGAGCCGGATACGTAAACGCCGAATCGAGTCGCATAGAACCAAATACACAGCACCTTCCGGCCGGACTAGTACGATGCGTCTTCCGTACGCGCCGAACTCGTCGCTACGTCCGGCATGTTTGAGCATCCGGGCGAGCCGTACATAAGCTCCGTCTCGCGCCACAAGACGATCCACGGCTACGAGACGAACAAGCCTGCTACGAGTACGACTCGAAGACACGAGAAACCCGAACGAGACGATCCAAGCATGAATCCCATTGCGCAGGTCCTACCTATACTCTACATCTATTACCAGGACCGGCAGGGACGCGTACGGCGCAGACGGTAAGTCAAACACCAACAATACAAACAAACCACACGTACACGAAATATGTCACACACACATAGGGATGCACAAATAACGTACACTAGCAACAGCAGAACCATAGGGGTGGGATGGCCAACACCAATGCCATACACACCCATAGGGGGCTGGATGCCTGCCACTACTACCACCCCTACCCAGGGGTGCCTGGATGCCTGCCACTACTACCACCCCTACCCAGGGGGCCTGGATGCCTGTCACTACTACCATCCCCACTCATGGGGGCTGGATGCCTACCACTACTACCATCCCCACTCATGGGGGCTGGATGCCTACCACTACTACCATACCCACCCTTAGGGGATGGATGCCTGCCACTACTACCACCCCTACCCAGGGGGCCTGGATGCCTGTCACTACCACCACCCCTACTCAGGGGGCCTGGATGCCTGTCACTACCACCACCCCTACTCAGGGGGCTGGATGCCTGTCACTACCCCCACCCCTACCCAGGGGGCCTGGATGCCTGTCACTACCACCACCCCTACTCAGGGGGCTGGATGCCTGCCACTACCACCACCCCCATCCAGGGGCAGCTGGATGCCTGTCACTACTACCATCCCCTCCCTTAGGGGGATGGATGCCTGCCACTACTACCATACCCACCCTAAGGGGGATGGATGCCTGCCACTACCACCACCCCTATCCAGGGGGGGCTGGATGCATGCCACTACTACCACCCCTACCCAGGGGGGCCTGGATGCCTGCCACTACTACCATCCCCACCCTTAGGGGGATGGATGCCTGCCACTACTACCATACCCACCCTAAGGGGGATGGAAGCCTGCCACTACCACCACCCCTACCCAGGGGGGCCTGGATGCCTGTCACTACTACCATCCGCACTCATGGGGGGCTGGATGCCTACCACTACTACCATCCCCACTCATGGGGGCTGGATGCCTACCACTACTACCATCCCCACTCATGGGGGCTGGATGCCTACCACTACTACCATACCCACCCTTAGGGGATGGATGCCTGCCACTACTACCACCCCTACCCAGGGGGCCTGGATGCCTGTCACTAACACCACCCCTACTCAGGGGGCCTGGATGCCTGTCACTACCACCACCCCTACTCAGGGGGGCTGGATGCCTGTCACTACCACCACCCCTACCCAGGGGGCCTGGATGCCTGTCACTACCACCACCCCTACCCAGGGGGCCTGGATGCCTGTCACTACTACCATCCCCACTCATGGGGGCTGGATGCTCACCACTACTACCATCCCCACTCATGGGGGCTGGATGCCTACCACTACTACCATACCCACCCTTAGGGGGATGGATGCCTGCCACTACTACCACCCCTACCCAGGGGGCCTGGATGCCTGTCACTACCACCACCCCTACTCAGGGGGGCCTGGATGCCTGTCACTACCACCACCCCTACTCAGGGGGGGGCTGGATGCCTGTCACTACCCCCACCCCTACCCAGGGGGGCCTGGATGCCTGTCACTACCACCACCCCTACTCAGGGGGGGCTGGATGCCTGCCACTACCACCACCCCCATCCAGGGGCAGCTGGATGCCTGTCACTACTACCATCCCCTCCCTTAGGGGGATGGATGCCTGCCACTACTACCATACCCACCCCTAAGGGGATGGATGCCTGCCACTACCACCACCCCTATCCAGGGGGCTGGATGCATGCCACTACTACCACCCCTACCCAGGGGGCCTGGATGCCTGCCACTACTACCATCCCCACCCTTAGGGGATGGATGCCTGCCACTACTACCATACCCACCCTAAGGGGGATGGAAGCCTGCCACTACCACCACCCCTACCCAGGGGGCCTGGATGCCTGTCACTACTACCATCCGCACTCATGGGGGCTGGATGCTCTACCACTACTACCATCCCCACTCATGGGGGGCTGGATGCCTACCACTACTACCATCCCCACTCATGGGGGGCTGGATGCCTACCACTACTACCATACCCACCCTTAGGGGATGGATGCCTGCCACTACTACCACCCCTACCCAGGGGGCCTGGATGCCTGTCACTAACACCACCCCTACTCAGGGGGCCTGGATGCCTGTCACTACCACCACCCCTACTCAGGGGGCTGGATGCCTGTCACTACCACCACCCCTACCCAGGGGGCCTGGATGCCTGTCACTACCACCACCCCTACTCAGGGGGCCTAGATGCCTGTCACTACCACCACCCCTACTCAGGGGGCTGGATGCCTGCCACTACCACCACCCCTATCCAGGGGGGGCTGGATGCCTGTCACTACTACCATCCCCACCCTTAGGGGGATGGATGCCTGCCACTACCACCACCCCTATCCAGGGGGGGCTCGATGCATGCCACTACTACCACCCCTACCCAGGGGGGCCTGGATGCCTGCCACTACTACCATCCCCACCCTTAGGGGGATGGATGCCTGCCACTACTACCATACCCACCCTTAGGGGGATGGATGTCTGCCACTACTACCACCCCTACCCAGGGGGCCTGGATGCCTGTCACTACTACCATCCCCACTCATGGGGGCCGGATGCCTACCACTACTACCATCCCCACTCATGGGGGCTGGATGCCTACCACTACTACCATCCCCACTCATGGGGGGCTGGATGCCTACCACTACTACCATCCCCACTCATGGGGGCTGGATGCCTACCACTACTACCATCCCCACTCATGAGCGGCTGGATGCCTACCACTACCATATACGCCAAAAAACCGGTTTACCGGTTAGAGGACCTAGTCAGGGTGAAATTTAATCCCAAATCAAATTGAAATGGAAGGTCAGATATCTGTGACAAGAAAGAGCAGATGCTTTCTTGAGTCCCCTCACTCACCGGGGTTTCCCACCGGTGACATGCTTCATCATTGAGGTCCTCTCAATCCGCTGCGGATTGAGGCGTGCTTCGACTTGCGAAATTACGTAGGAGCACTGATAGGCGACTATGTGTGGTGCAATGTTTGGTGGAGTGGATAGAAAATCTAAAAATACCTGGCTAGTGGGCGAAACACTTTATTCTAGCTCCTAGTCGGTATAGTAAAAACAGGGTACTAGACAACGATATAACCATAATAAGTCAAAAAAGTCTCTAGTGTTTAGTCAACATGTTTCGAGCCTCCCCACGGCTCTTCCTCAGGACCACACAGGGACCAGCCCTGTGCGTTCCACTCCTAAGTGACCTAAAAGTGAGGTAAATAATTAGTTAAGTGAAAAAGTGATGTGTACACACCTACTGTGTGTGCACTATAATACATACGATTTTAAATTCAATTGATCGTAGTATCTGTTGAAATAAAACAGAACAATGTTAACCATACATCAGCCTGCCAGGGCCCTGGCAGGTATGGGAACTGCATGCAGCACACTGCATCTAGAACATATTTATAATAAAACATTATGCGTAAAAAACATCGTAGTCTCCACTTCCATCGTGCCTTATCGGTGGAGTAAAACGTGCGTGTGTCCTAAATGAATATAAGTGTTTTAATAAAACAGAGACATTGACACCACGTGACAAACACATACATAAACCACAAAAAACTTTGTATGTTGCGACATTACATACTTCAAATGAGGTTCAAAATAGCCCCATGGTCTGGAGGGGTTGAGGGGCTCGTATTCATACTTCTGAAATGAGGGTAATGAATAATTAGATATAGTGACAGCAACAAGTCTCTGAAAGAAATGTTAGAACAAGTGCTGCTGTATCGCTGTTGTCCATTGTTGTCGTTTTACTGCCAAATACAATCTGTAGTGGCTACGCTGTGTTGGAAAGAAAAGGGAACACTTACTATAGTGGAGCTCGCCTCGGCGTTTATTCACCTACTTGTACCCCTGGAGACCGCATATTAACGCGTCTCTCCACAGTTACCGGCTTAAGTACTGTTAGTTCCGCCTAGTCATCGGGTAGATGCTAGAGCGGGAACTATACCAGAAAATGGCCGCCCCAGTGTGGCAAAACGGCGGCCATGTTGGGGGAATAGAGTAGGAAAGGTATCAAATGTAAATTCAGGGGAATTCTTTTTACTTATATTTCTCAGTGTGTTATAACCCCCAAACAAAACTAATAAGTAACCTCATGTGGTTATAGTGCGGTCTAAAATCATGTAAAAAGACCGTCTTGGATGAAAAAGATGGATCCTAATGTTATTCGTATAATTCTAACTATACCAGGAAAAAGACCTCCAGAGTGTGGCAAAACCGGCGGCCATATTGGGAGAATGGAGTGGACTGTATTCAATGGTAGTCAATACAGGGGACTTTTATAACAGTGTAATAGCCCCCAAGGGTCTTAAGTATCTTTATGAAGTATTGTCGTAGGGCGGTCTAATTCATGTAAAAAGACCGCCGTACAAGATGGAAATTGATTCCTGTGTTATTCGAATAATTAAACTCCGGGAGTCAAGCTACTATCTTAGTCTCGTTCTCCTACTAGGCCTTCATTTACTGCCGCGGGAGACATGATGCAGTGAAAAACCAGTGGTGGAGTGTAATGGATGTTTGACTACTCGGAAAATCTTCTTTGGACTTGTTCATGTATACATATGAAAACATATGAAAAGAGAAGGAGGCCATGAGTATCTTGTTCCTATTTTATAAATTGCCCCCAGGGAATATTGTCATTCAAACCCGTGGTGTCTGTGCGTAGTTTAAACACCCAACGTTGTTCCTTCTCTAGGAGTTTTCGTTCTAAATTCTCAGTAGGTTTTATATGTTCCAACACCACCCAATGGAGGTCGTTAGGAGTGTGTTGTTTTTCAATAAAGTGTGTGGTCATCTTAGTGGTTGCTCGCCCTGCATCTGATGTTACTACGATGCTCAACTATCCTTTTGCTAACTTTCCTGGTCGTCATGCCTACGTAATGAAGGTTGCATATGCAGGTTATTAGGTAGACCACCCCTGTTGTGTTGCAACTCGTGAACTTACGCAATTCCCACACCATGTTGTCGGTTAGTGTCACGCTCTTGGTGGGTGACGTCAGGTGACATACACTGCAGTTGTTGCACGGATAATGTCCGTTAGGTAAGGGCTGTAAGACTCTTTGGTTGCCCCCACTTAGAGATGTAATTCTAGGGCGTGTGTGCACCAGAATGTCTTTCAGATTTTTCCCTTTCCTATGGGAAAACATAGGTTTAGGAATGTCCAAACTTCCACTATTTAAGATGCGCCAATGTTTCTTCACAATCTTGGCCACCTTATCCGATGCTACATTAAACGTTGTAATGCAGATGGGTCTCTTTTCACTCTCAGGCTTTTCTTCCCGTTGGAACTCCAGGAGTGATTCTCTATGATTGTTACCCGCTCTTTTCCTGGCTTGATTCACTAGATGTGGGGGTATTTTCTTATGATCAGTTTCCTGGACAGTTCTCTTGCTTGTCGCTTGTAATCTTCTTTCTCAGTGCAGTTTCTCCGCAAACGCAGGAATTGTCCAAAAGGAAGATTCTCTTTGAGTTGTCTCGGGTGAAAACTGTCATATAGCAGGAGACAGTTCTTCGCTGTCGGTTTAAAGTGTGTCGTGGTTCTCAGTGAGTCTCCAGTTGCAAAAATGTTCAGATCCAGGAAGACCAATTGTGACCTGCTCATCGTATGGGTAAAATTGAGGAAAGGGTCCTGTAAGTTCAGCCAGGCCATAAAATCAATGGCTTCAGACTCATTTCCCTCCCAAATGAGTAGCACATCATCGATGTATCTTTTCCATAACACTATGTTGGCAGTATAAGGATTTGTGTCGTTCAGTATCTTATGTTTCTCTAGATGGTGGACATAGAGCCCTGCCACACTTGGAGCGAAGGTGCTCCCCATGCTGGTACCATGCTGTTGGCGAAACAGGGTCTCTTCAAAACGAAAGAAATTCTCAGTGAGGGCCATCCTGCAGCATTCTAAAACAACGTGTCTGGGGGTGTGATAGCGCCAAACTTGTTCAAAAAGCACTTCCTCTATGATGTTGAGGGTCTCTACATGGGGTAGACTCTTTGTAGTGCCTACCACTACCACCACCCCTACTCAGGGGGAACTGGATGCCTGTCACTACAACCACCCCTACTCATAGGACGGGTAATGCATGACACAACTAGCATACTCCCACATAAGGACTGTCTGTAAATTACATCCCAGCCTCCAACACCATGACACGCGTGTGTGGTCTGTATCAAATGCATACAACACTGAACATGACATTGAACATACAATGTGACCCCCTAACACATGTGTCACACATAATTGTGTGTGTGGCCTACACAATGCAAGCAGACCATGACCACTGTGGCAATGTGGCCCAAAGCCCCATCACCACAGTGCCCATAAGGTAAGTGTGTGCTCCATAGCTGAAGCACATTTTGAACAGTGTGGCAATGGGGCCCAAAGCCCCATCACCACAGTGCCCATAAGGTAAGTGTGTGCTCCATAGCTGAAGCACATTTTTGAACAGTGTGGCAATGGGGCCCAAAGCCCCATCACCACAGTGCCCAAAGGTAAGTGTGTGCTACATAGCTGAAGCACATTTAGAACAGTGTGGCAATGGGGCCCAAAGCCCCATCACCACAGTGCCCAAAGGTAAGTGTGTGCTCCATAGCTGAAGCACATTTTGAACAGTGTGGCAATGGGGCCCAAAGCCCCATCACCACAGTGCCCAAAAGGGAAGTGTAGTCCTGGTGAAAGCTGCAAAAACATAACTGCAGGGATTATTCCTGGCCGCACAACACCAAACACTACAGTGGCATTGTAGTGCTTGTGTCCCATAGCAACATAGATTGTGTGAGGCAAGCAGTGCAGTGCCAATGACACATCGTTCTGGCCATGTGCACACAAACATCAGCCATGGGGGTCCACATTGTCTACATTCACAAATAACATAATGACAGAAGTGAGCATCATAATGCAGACCCACATATCAGCACCAATGGACACACAAATGTAGATATCCTGTGGAGACTGTAGATGTCAGGTGAACAAATACCATACCATGGCAGCAATGGGACATACTAACCATGATCAATGTGCTGACTGATGACCTAGCAGTCCCAGGGCCAGCAGGGGAAAGCCAACAAACAACATACAGCCAATGGCAAACTAAAGATATGCCAATGCAGTGGTGCAAAAGCACAAACACAAACAGGCAGACTCACACTGCATATCATACACAACAGGTGAGGGGGTTGTGTGCCAGTGTCCCCAGGCAAACACACAACCCATGAGGAGGCCAGATTCACTGATACACAGTTGTCAACACAGTCACAAACAAAAGTAACTCATGGATTGGATTCCCCTATGTGGGCAAACAGACATTGTGAGATGAGAGGGAGCCCAAATTACACATGTCACACAAGCTTGTAGGAACAGCAACACACACAGCAAGAGACCGAACCACCACAGCACTCCCCCCAGGGACCCCACATTGTGGTGACACTAGCCTGCATGACAATCACACTGTGATGACAAAGGTAGATGTCATCCACACTGTGAACCACAGCCATGTGTCCTGAGCAACAAACTACCATCACACCTATACAAGCACAAAGCACTCAGCACGGCCTGCCAGCCAAGGAAAATATGGAGGTAGTGCCCCAGCCGTGCAACAACTCACATTTGCACACACTCAACGCCACACAACTTGAACTCCACCAATGTGCAGCGTTGAAGCTCACATGGACTGCTGACATTGCACATGCACCCATGACAATCCCAGGGGTGGTGGGGGGAAATAAGGTGCAGAAACCCATCACACATGGCCAGTCAACAATACTTGTGAATGTCTGACACACTGCACAGTATGCCGTACATGGGCATGACGTTAAATCCACCCCAAACAATGGGATCCTGGCCATAGTCACACACCAATGAAGAAGCCAAGCTGACCCACAAAGGACACACATAGACAAATTCCAACATTGCAGCTCTGACCCTGAGGAGTAGCAGCAGTCACACACACAACGTGTCACAATCACTGAAAGCATACACAAACAGAAAATCACATTACTCCTGTAACCAACAAGTGCCAAGAGGAATCCTGACTGTGTCCCATCTGCATTTGCCCACATCCCCAGCCCTGACAACAAAGACAACTAGGGATGACAACCTCATGAACATTAGTTTGCCATGCACCCACATCCCGGAGTAACCAGGTCCAAGATGCTGGATGAACACAGAACAACTCAGCAAGCATCACAAACAGGAACATCCGTAGGGACACAGCCTGTGTAGGAAAAGGAGAAGGGAACACGCACAGACATGCCTACACATCACACAACATGGGCACAGCCTATATCACGGAATCACGCACTGCCATGAGGGCACTCCACTCCTGTGGAAGGTCAGCTGTGCCAAACCTTGTCTGTGCATGACTCAAACATGTCAGCAGAACACTCGGTCAGTGAGTCAACAACTACAACACACTGAAGGCTCTGCTCATATCAGCCTGGGCACGGGAGTGTCACGTCAGTCATCTGCATACACCCAAGACACGTGTCAAGCAACTTGCACTGTGTACACAGATGAGTCCTCCAAATTTGATGTGCTAAACTGCATGTCCATTGGAGACGGGCACACAGTCAGGGTACTAGGAACATCGGACAGTGGTAAGCCCACCAGATGTGCATCAGTGTAGGACAAAGATGGTAATCTACAAATGCTAAACGTACATCCCTGTGTCAAATGCTGAACATTACACCCTCAGACTGCAGCAAAGGATGCTATAGATCCAGACTAGATTAGGACACATATCCCATGGACCACATGGAGCCCATCACAGCAAAACTTCATTTACCTGATCTGAACACTATTACAACAGCAAATGCATGATTCTATACATCTACATCATGTACCTCCAAAGATTAACCACAGGTAAACAAAAATAGGCTGTATTCAGCAAGTGTGCAACTCAAATCAAAAGTCCAAAATAAACTAAGGCCAATGGCCAGCCCAAATATACAGTCCCAACAGGGTGATGTGTGACAACTTGTCAACAATTGCTTGCCTGCACAGGTATGGACAGCGGACATCCCCCTTGGAGGGGCATACGAGGGGCAGGCCAGGCACCGCAGGGACAGGATCAGGGGATGCCAGAAGGAGGCAGTAAAGGGGAGGTGGGTGCAGGAGTGTCACCGGCAACTGCAGTGGAGGTGTCTGACTCAGGGGGGGCTGGCACCACCGCAGGGCTCAAGTCAGATGGAGTTGGTGCTGCAACCACTGCGGTGGGCTGGTCAGATGGAGTGGACTGGGTCCCCAATGCAGTGCCCGAGTCAGACGGGGTGGTTGTGGACTCCACCCCAGTGCAAGACTCCAAGGTAGTGGAAGGGGGGGCAGAAGAGCTGGGCAGGACAGAGGGGGGGACACGGTCTCCACACCAGTGGCACAAACAGGCAGAGTGTCTGGTTTGGGGGTGGAAGAGCAAGTGGCAGGGGGGAGGGCCTAAGCAGTTTGGGGATGCGGTATCAGTGTGTGGGGGAACCTGGGGCAGGGTGTGGCGGTGGAACCTGTGGAGTGGTGGCCTGGGGGATGGAGGTGAGAGACTGGGTGGTTGACTTGCAGGGCGGTGGCGGGGTCTTGCTCTTCCGGGACCGGGGGGACTTGAGGGTGGGGGGCTCACTCTGCCTGTGCCTGGGGGAGGGTGTCCGGGGGCGAGGGGCACTCCCCTCTGTGTGGGTGGACTTCCTCTTCCCCCGGTATGCTGGATCAGCAGGATTGGAGGGGAAGAGGACGAGGTCACACAGGAAGATCTGCTGTGTAGGTGTGTTAGCAGGCGAGGCAAGGGAAGGGGTCTTGGAGGGAGAGGATTTGGAGGACTGCGGAGTTAATGTGGATGCCTGTGTGTGTGTGTGTTCCCCGTCCCCTGTGTCTGTGGTATCAGTCCCCTGAGGATGCGTGTGTGCACGTCTTGCCTTTCTCTTGGGTGTGTCTGTGCTGCTCGTGTCTGTGTGTTTGGGTGACTGTGCAGGTGTGCATGTGCTTTGGACAGGTAGGGGTGCAGGAAGTGTGGATGGGGCAAAGGTGGGAGGGGTGAGGGACTGTTGGAGGAGGGACACTGCTGCCGTCAGGGAGGAGTCCATGGCCCTATTGCTCCTCTGTAGGGCAGACATACCCGTCGAGATGCCCTCCATGAAAGACACCAGCTGTGTCAACAGAGTGGTGTGTGCATGGAGGACACTCAGCATTGCTGTCTGCCCTACGTGGAGCTGCCAAAGGAGGTACACAGACTCCTCACTCAGGGCAGCAGGGGACACAGGGGCAGGGGCTGCGGTGCCTGGCACGAAGGAGACACGCTCCCGAGTACGGGAGCCTCCACGGACCTCAGGAATGGGAGCCAATGGGAGGGCGGTGGTGGTGGTGGTGGTGGCGGGGCCAGACAGACTAGCTGGCTTTGGTGGCTGCTGAGACCCGCCTCCACAATGGAGTCATCCTCCGAGCTGCTGTGGTCCTCAGCTGAGGTGGATGGTGCTGAGGACTCCTCGGTGTGGCTCCCCTTGCCCTCCGTGCCACTGGGTCCCTCTGACCACTCGTCCGATGCTGACCCAGTCTGGCTCCGCTGCTCCTCCTGGTCCATGGAGCTGTCCCCTCCTGTGGCCGTGGATGTATCTGCAAACAATTTGGGAAACAGACAAACATCAGTCACCTGCACTGACCGCACACACCACAGTAAGTACAGCACATTATAGAGCAAGCCCTGGCATCCTTAGTTGAACATTGCCTAAAGTCCTCACACAGATTCGGGGAAGCCAATTCTCAGTCTGATGGTCAACCATGGGACTCACACCCCTCCTGCCCTTGCACCCATCTGTCCGGTGCCTGTCTGATGGTAAGACCCCAGTGTGGACACATGCACCACCTACACAGTTGTTGGACATTGCAGGGAACACGGTGAAGTATGTGAACATGCACACATCACATCTCCTGCCACTGAGTCAGTGCAGGTGTCCGGATAAAGGGATGGCCAGAGTCTAAATAGAAATGCATGTGATGCATACCAGCACCAGACACCATGATGCACCCATGTCAGGATAGTCAATGCCACAATGGGGTACATGTTGCACATGTCACTCCCCTGCAGGATCAGTCTCAGGAAGTTGAATGCCATGACACAGGAATGCGTGCAATGTCATACATTACTGTCTCAAGTCACATGGCCATGGCAGCCAGCCAACAACAGTCTGCACTGTGTCACAATCTGAGGGCATGGGGAATGCAAGTTATGTGACTGACAAGTGCACATGTCCATCCCCCAAATACCACATCATCTGTACTACTATTTGTCCACGTCATACCAACTGGACATATGGGGGACATGAAACACAACTCTCTGAACATGAGCACCTCACAGTGTGCTGTGAATGACAATACAGCTGACTGAAAGTCACAGTCGCAAACACCTGTGTGCACAGTCAAGTGATCAGACACCTATAAGTCACAGAAGTATCGTCTATCATGGTCACATCTCAGATGGCATGCTGAGCCCTATCCGATAAACATACCAGTAGTCCTGACAACGAAGACACAGCACAATGAGACAGAGGCAGACACCTGAGGGTACATTACACTGATCACAACATGCCAGATGATACACAGGAGTTGGAGTACAGAGTGCATTGCATGCCCTGGAGTAGGCATGACTGTCCAGCTCCACCTGTAAGAGGGATGAGTCCTGGACAGTAGGCAGGTGGCTAAGCATGTGTGACACACTGGATACACATACTCCTGAGGCCCAAACATTGTTCCCACAAGCAGCATGAGTGTGTGCCAAATTCCCCAGGGACATGTGGTGAGTCAGAGCAGCAAGCGGACCACATATCAAAGTTACACCCAGATTACATGTCAGAACTTAGGCATTGTGTAAGCAATTGACCCACCCATGAATCGCACAACATAGTCACGGGAACAAATGCTGTCCCCCAGCTTGAGCAAAGCTAAATGCAATGACACAGTCCCCATATGACACAATTTCATGACTATAAGGGCCACACATATGCGTATCAGAGGAGAAGTGGGCATGTCACAAATGAGGGACATGGGTCCTGGACCACATGACTGATGTACTGTGGAAGTTTAACCAGGCCAGAGGAGGGCACATAGCATGTCAGACAAAGTGCACAGTGCAGTCATGGACTCACCCCCTCCTTGCTGCTGTCTGTCCTTCAGCTGCCCATCCAGGTCAGGGAAGACCACCGCCAGGATCCTGAGCATGTGGGGGGTCAGGGTCTGGTGTCCGCCCCTCCTGCGAGGAGGCGACAGCTTCAGCTGGACCCTTGCGATCCTCCGGGTCCAGCCACGAAGGTCCTGCCACCTCTTCTGGCAGTTGCGGATCCTGCGCCTGTAGACCCCCACGGATCTTACTTTCCGGGCGATAGTCAGCCAGATTTCCTGCTTCTGGTGGGCATCAACCTGTGAGGATGACAAAGTGAAAATGCCATTACTACACATGCAACATATACGTGCATCACACAGTTGGATATACATGTCTCAATCACAGGGGCATATGATGTACACAGGCAGGGCAACAATGGCTATGAACAGTTTGCCAGCAGTCACTACATGGTATCATTGCATGGGAAGTAAACCTAGTTGGAATGCACTGTTACTCCACTGTACCAGTTCAGTGCATGTGACTATACACTTTGGGGTGTGACAACTACTCAGTGGGCATGCTAGCCAGTGGTGTGCACACTGAAATCCCTGCTAGTCAGACAACATGCACAATTAGTGAGGCAGTGGACAGCACACTCACCTGCTCCCCTGGTTTCCCATACAGCTTGCTGTACTGTGGAAGGAGGCTGTCCAGCAGGGCCTGGTTCTCCTCAAGGCTGAAGGCTGGGGCTCTCTCCACAGTATGTGTCATTGCAGGAGCCAGAGGATGCATAAACAGCAGCAGTGTTGGTGGCAGATGTCGTCCTGGAGCATGTAGTGCAGGCTCTCAGGGGAACAGCCAGCATTATATGTGTGCTGCAGAGGCAGATACTGTCCCATGTGTCCAAAGTGATAGGTCCAAGTCGTTTGCATCTTCTGAATTTGACCAATCCATGGAATAGCAGCACTAATACACGCCCACAGCATCCTTCAAATCTTCAACTTCATGACACCCATGATTTTGCACCATTGTTGTGGCTGGCCAACTGAATTCACTGCATCAGACTCGTTGGAGCTTCGAAAACGCGTCCGTTGCCATGCCAGGCCCCAGCCAATGTGTGCGCACCGTTCTGTCCATTGCTGTACAATGCGTACCAGGCATACAACGCGTACCCGCTCACATACAATGCAATGGGCCGGCCGGGCACACCGATCGGTCCATTGCTCTACAACACGTACCAGGCATACAACGCGTACCCGCTCACATACAATGCAATGGGCCGGCCGGGCACACCGATCGGTCCATTGCTGTACAACGCGTACCAGGCATACAATGCGTACCCGCTCACATACAATGCAATGGGCCGGCCGGGCACACCGATCGGTCCATTGCTGTACAACGCGTACCAGGCATACAACGCGTACCCGCTCACATACAATGCAATGGGCCGGCTGGGCACACCGATCGGTCCATTGCTGTACAACACGTACCAGGCATACAACGCGTACCCGCTCACATACAATGCAATGGGCCGGCCGGGCACACAGATCGGTCCATTGCTGTACAACGCGTACCAGGCATACAACGTGTACCCGCTCACATACAATGCAATGGGCCGGCCGGGCACACCGATCGGTCCATTGCTCTACAATGCGTACCTGCTCACATACAATGCAATGGGCCGGCCGGGCACACCGATCGGTCCATTGCTGTACAACGTGTACCAGGCATACAACGCATACCTGCTCACATACAATGCAATGGGCCGGCCGGGCACACCGATCGGTCCATTGCTCTACAACGCGTACCCGCTCACATACAATGCAATGGGCCGGCCGGGCACACCGATCGGTCCATTTCTGTACAATGCGTACCAGGCATACAACGCGTACCCGCTCACATACAATGCAATGGGCCTGCCGGGCACACCGAACGGTCCATTGCTCTACAACGTGTACCCGCTCACATACAATGCAATGGGCCGGCCGGGCACACCGATCGGTCCATTGCTGTACAACGCGTACCAGGCATACAACGCGTACCCGCTCACATACAATGCAATGGGCCGGCCGGGCACACCGATCGGTCCATTGCTCTACAACGCGTACCCGCTCACATACAATGCAATGGGCCGGCCGGGCACACCGATCGGTCCATTGCTGTACAATGCGTACCAGGCATACAATGCGTACCCGCTCACATACAATGCAATGGGCCGGCCGGGCACACCGATCGGTCCATTGCTCTACAACGCGTACCCGCTCACATACAATGCAATGGGCCGGCCGGGCACACCGATCGGTCCATTGCTGTACAACGCGTACCAGGCATACAACGCGTACCCGCTCACATACAATGCAATTGGCCGGCCGGGCACACCGATCGGTCCATTGCTGTACAACACGTACCAGGCATACAATGCGTACCCGCTCACATACAATGCAATGGGCCGGCCGGGCACACCGATCGGTCCATTGCTGTACAACGCTGTACCAGGCATACAACACGTACCCGCTCACATACAATGCAATGGGCCGGCCGGGCACACCGATCGGTCCATTGCTCTACAACGCGTTCCCGCTCACATACAATGCAATGGGCCGGCCGGGCACACCGATCGGTCCATTGCTGTACAACGCGCATTCAGGCATACAACGCGTACCCGCTCACATACAATGCAATGGGCCGGCCGGGCACACTGATCGGTCCATTGCTGTACAACGCGTACCAGGCATACAACGCGTACCTGCTCACATACAATGCAATGGGCCGGCCGGGCACACCGATCGGTCCATTGCTGTACAACGTGTACCAGGCATACAACGCGTACCCGCTCACATACAATGCAATGGGCCGGCCAGGCACACCGATCGGTCCATTGCTGTACAACGCGTACCAGGCATACAACGCGTACCCGCTCACATACAATGCAATGGGCCGGCCGGGCACACCGACCGGTCCATTGCTCTACAACTACGTACCCGCTCACATACAATGCAATGGGCCGGCCGGGCACACCGATCGGTCCATTGCTCTACAACGCGATCCCTGGACAGGTCACACGCATATGTCACCATGCTGGTCACTGGTGAACCTATGCCAGCCACATTTACTTTCCAGGGATTAAGGGGCACACCTACAACACCACACCCAGTCCACACTGTATATAAGGCATGTGTGGCAGCATAACCTTATCTGTGTATGGGGGTGAACATGTGGATTTTGGGGTGGCACTTGGGGGCAGACACACCCAGGCTGTGCACGTGTTCATGGGGACAGGGTCCTTTGTGTGTTGTGCACCTGACCACTGTGGTGTGCAACTTTTCATTTCTGAGCATGTGTCATGGTCACATTTCCAGGTTGTGTATGTGTATGACATGTCACATACCCCCAGGCTCACATGTGGGAAGGCATGAACGTCACAGGGTGGCCCATTCCAACAATAGTGATGTCCCGCCACAGTCTGTGTGCATGTTGTGTATCACATGTCTCTGACTCCATGTGCACATGGGAGACAGTCTCCACATCCACGTGGTTTGTGCATGAACTTTGATGGTGTGTGTGTGTGTGTCACAGACGTCCATGTCTGTCCTGCAGAGGCTACAGGGGCCACTACCTGTGGGTGTCATGTTTGTTTTTCTGACGTGTACATGATACGCCATGTCATGCCAGTGTCCATGTGGCAAGACAGGGTCCCTGGGAATCTACCTGTCAATGAGCTGTGATGCCTGTGGAGCATCTGTCCAGACATGTCACTGTGGTATGTGTGTGGAACGTGAGAGCAGTTAATGGGTACTGTGACACAGCCTAATGGTGTCCCATAGCACACCCTGGAACCTGTTGTCAACACTTGTTGAACAGAGATGTTAGATGATGTCCATGTAGGTGCCATATATGTCCAAACGGAACGACACACACAACAAGTACTTGTGTTTGTTGATGATGTATCATGTGAAATTGAGTATGGTGAACGGCACATAGGTAGGGTGACTGACAATCTTGCTTTCTTCACCTATGCACTGCAGGGCTCCTGCTGTCCATCGACCATTCCCAGACCTGGCAACGATGGTGGAACGTGACAGCATCCGACGGTACCGCTTCACCAGGCAGCTGATTGAGGATTTGGCAGTGCGGTTGGACCCACATTTGCAGCCTGGCCGGCCGTATCCTACAGCGCTGACCCCCAAGGTGAAGGTGATGGTAGCCCTACACTTCTTTGCCACCGGTACCTTTCAACACACTGTGGCAACTACTGGTGGGATGTCACAGACTATGTTCAGCCGTGTGCTACGCGATGTTTTGGGGGCAATGTTGAGATACCTCCACCAGTACATCTATTTCCCAACACGTCAACGACTCACTGACGTCAAGAGTGACTTCTATGCCCTGGGGAGGATGCCACATGTAATTGGCTCCATTGATGGGACACATGTGGCTTTGATACCACCACAGGCACATGAGCAGGCATACTGTAACCGTAAACATTACCATTCGATCAATGCTCTGGTGGTATGTCTTGCAGATATGACCATCTCACATGTGTGTGCCCGTTTCCCCGGTTCGGCACACGATGCCTACGTGATGAGGAGTAGTCGCATCCCGAGGATGATGTCACAGATGCCGAACCAGCGTGCCTGGCTTGTTGGTGTGTACTGACTTTGTACCATTGTGTGTGTTCTGCTATGTTGTTTTCCGCACACATTTTCAAATCGGCTAATGTGCAATTGTCTGTCTGTAGGTGACTCGGGATACCCCAACATGCCGTGGTTGCTGACACCCCTCAGGAACCCTGTGACACCAGCCCAGATGCGCTACAATGAGGCACATGGTCGGACGAGGAGGGTGATTGAGCGGACCTTTGGTCTCCTGAAGAGCCGCTTCCGCTGCCTGGACAAGACAGGAGGGGCCCTCCCATATGCCCCAGCAAAGGTGTGCAAGATTGTCATCGTCTGCTGCATGCTACACAACCTGGCAGTGCGGAAGGAGTTGCCTCTCATCCTGGATGACATGACCAACGTCCGCCACCTGTGGAAGATCCTGGTCTGGGTCACGATGCCAGTGAAGATGATGATGATGATGATGGTGATGTCCGCACACAGCTCATCACCAACTTCTTCAGCTGAATGTGAGTCTCCAGAGGGTTGTGATGTCAATGATTTGAGTTTGCATGATATGTGTGTGTGGTGCTCTGGTGCTGTTTCAGTGTGGCCATGTGCTACTTGACTGGATGCGTGCAGCGATGTGTCCTTGCAGGTGGTCTGTACTGCCCAACAGTGTTGACATGCTAACTTGGTTTTGTGTAGTTATCTCGTGACATGTATTAGACATGAGTATTGCCGTTCTGTGCTGTTCTTCAGTGGTTTTGACTGTGTCTCATGTCTGTCCTTCACAGGGTGCTGCCGGAGTTGTCTGATCAACTTGGATCCCCCGAATCCATGATTCAACTTCCAAGGTGGAAGCAGTCGTTTCCCTACAGGTGATGTGCCACACACCCCTGGACTTTCTATCTTCTGTATTTTTGACTTTGTGGCCACAGCCAGGTTGGATTAGCTTGCATTTGTAGTGGAAACAACATGTTGCAAATGTGTAATAAACCTGTGCTTCACTTTGGGATGTGCGTTGTCTGTAGTCACACATCTGACTGACATTTGCTTACTGCACCTGTAGTCTAGTTGACAGTGACTGTGAATAGGTGGCATGTCTGTGCATTCCACTGTATTTAGTTGCAACATCAGTATAGGTGATGAGTCTGATGGCCCTGGTGTGTATGTGTTGTGTGGCCCTAGTGGTGTGTCTCCCTCATATGTGTCACGTCGCCATGACTGACATGACGGTGTTGGACTTGCTGTAGCAGTTAGCATGCACAGTGTCATTTAGCAGATCACCATATGCATGACAAAAACCACGTTGGAATCACAACAGAGAGCAGATATGGTGTATTGGTGAGTTTATTTACATACAGGTGTGAGGATGGTGCACAGGATGGTGGGTGCTGTACATAGAAATTGGAATCCAAAGTTCCCATGTGTATTGGAAGTCTTGGTAGCTGAAATGTCCAGAGTAAAGTCCACAGTCATCTGATTAATTTGGCCAACTAGAACTCCCCATATCATGTGGGAGAGTTGGGTTGGCTTCGACAGGGCGTGCAGTTTGCACACAGAGGAAAAGTTCCAGAACAGGTGTTGGCTTCCTGGGGGATGTAGATGGCCATCGGCCACTCAGCCTCTCAGTTTGGCCCTCTTCTTGGGGGGGGACCCTCAGGTGCAGGCTGCGGCGGTGCAGGGGACTCTCTGCCAGAGTCCTCCTCCCTCCCTGTGGCATTTGCAGTTGTGTCAGCAGCAGTTGTGGGCACACAGGGAGGTGAGGCCATGTTGGTGCTGATCTGGCGGAGGCATGTGAGTATGTCCCTATGCACCGCTGTCAGTTGTTCCAATGTGTCCCACTTGGACTCCATGCCAGACATGTGTGTCTCGACACGTGACATGTGTGTCTCGACATGTGACATGTGTGTGTCGACACGGGACATGTGGGAGTCCAAGCGGGCATGATGGGCAGCCTGCTGCTGTTGTATGTCCTTGAGGATCCCCACTACCTGGCTGACCTCTCCGGTGCTAGTCTGGTACGCATCCGCGATGCGTGCCAGTTGTGGGTCATCATGCAGTCCAGACCCCTCTGCAAAGAGCGACCTATGTCTACCACCCCTCCCACCACCCCTGGCGACACATGCAGGACCTGCGGTGGCACGCACAGGTGACCGTGGGCCCACTTGGGTGTTGTTCCTGGGCTCGTTGTCACCAGCTCCAGTTTGGGCCTGGGTCCCTGCGCTGTTGTCATCTGTGGTCCTTGGTCTGTCCGTGTTGGCAGGGGTGGCCTGTGTGTTGGCAGTTGTTGGAGGGGTGGGTGCAGGGGGTGCAGATGTTGGTCCTGCTGGTGCTGCATGATGACTCACACCGGAGGGTCCAGCTGGTTCTTCGCCATCCGAGGAGTGCAGTGGCTGATCCACACCAGTGAGCTCAGTGTTCCCCGGAGCCTGGGACAGGGACTCCTCCTCGTCTGCTGCTGTGTCCCCATCATCACCTGTTTTGGGGAGAGACACAGATTGTATGTTATGTTTCTACTGGCATCAATTGTTCAAACACCTGACAGTTGTGACTGTACCTCTGGATGTGGGCCAGGACATTGCATTCTCCTAAATTGTGACAGTCAGAGAGTGATATTGGTGTAGCACATTGTCCTGCCAACCTGTGGCATGTCAATGTGTATGTTGAGGTGTGTGCATGACCAGCATTGGTGGTATTTGGTTGCCATCCAGGCCTCCTTCTCCCCCAGCCCAGTTATCCCACCATGAAGCGTGCTTCCATTGCAGGGAGTGCAAGTTGTCTTTCAGGATGTCAGTCAGTGGTGTCCTGCTGTTGGTTGTTGCACAGTTCCCAGCAGGGCCTTGTGCTCCCCAGCAGTACCCAGTGTCAGCCATCTTGTGAGTCCTTTTCCACTCCCTGTGATGTGAGCATGGTTGAGAGTGGTGTTGATGGGCCAATTGTGAGGGTGAGCAATATCTGTGCCTACAACTCCCATCATGCTATTGCCTCCACCCCCCTTCCCAGCATGCCCATCCTTCCTTCCTTTTGACTCTGCTTCCCTGTGGGGTGGGATGCCTGTGCTGACAGGATGGCTGGGGGTGTTGTCCTGGCAGTTGTTTGGCTACAAGTCCCAAGAGTGTCCCTGTGCTTCACACAGCATAACCCAGGGTGGTGGTTCTTTGTGGGATCTTCAGTTAGGATGTGAGGCATTGCATTCTCCCAGGTGGGTTATGTGGAGTTAGTGTTGAGGAGGTGTGTGAGGGGAGGTCCTTGTAACTATGGTCAGTGCTGTGAGTCCTCCTTCCCACCCAGCCAGATATCCCACCATGGAACGTGCTTCCATTGCAGGGAGTGCAAGTTGTCTTTCAGGATGTCAGTCAGTGGTGTCCTGCTGTTGGTTGTTGCACAGTTCCCAGCAGGGCCTTGTGCTCCCCCCAGCAGTACCCAGTGTCAGCCATCTTGTGAGTCCTTTTCCACTCCCTGTGATGTGAGCATGATTGAGAGTGGTGTTGATGGGCCAATTGTGAGGGTGAGCAATATCTGTGCCTACAACTCCCATCATGCTATTGCCTCCATCCCCATTCCCAGCATGCCCATCCTTCCTTCCTTTTGACTCTGCTTCCCTGTGGGGTGGGGTGCCTGTGCTGACAGGATGGCTGGGAGTGTTGTCCTGGCAGTTGTTTGGCTACAAGTCCCAAGAGTGTCCCTGTGCTTCACACAGCATAACCCAGGGTGGTGGTTCTTTGTGGGATCTTCAGTTAGGATGTGAGGCATTGCATTCTCCCAGGTGGGTTATGTGGAGTTAGTGTTGAGGGGGTGTGTGAGGGGAGGTCCTTGTAACTATGGTCAGTGCTGTGAGTCCTCCTTCCCACCCAGCCAGATATCCCACCATGGAACGTGCTTCCATTGCAGGGAGTGCAAGTTGTCTTTCAGGATGTCAGTCAGTGGTGTCCTGCTGTTGGTTGTTGCACAATTCCCAGCAGGGCCTTGTGCTCCCCCCAGCAGTACCCATTGTCAGCCATCTTGTGAGTCCTTTTCCACTCCCTGTGATGTGAGCATGGTTGAGAGTGGTGTTGATGGGCCAATTGTGAGGGTGAGCAATATCTGTGCCTACAACTCCCATCATGCTATTGCCTCCACCCCCCTTCCCAGCATGCCCATCCTTCCTTCCTTTTGACTCTGCTTCCCTGTGGGGTGGGGTGCCTGTGCTGACAGGATGGCTGGGCGTGTTGTCCTGACAGTTGTTTGGCTACAAGTCCCAAGAGTGTCCCTGTGCTTCACACAGCATGACCCAGGTTGGTGGTTCTTTGTGGGATCTTCAGTTAGGATGTGAGGCATTGCATTCTTCCAGGTGGGTTATGTGGAGTTAGTGTTGAGGGGGTGTGTGAGGGGAGGTGCTTGTAACTATGGTCAGTGCTGTGAGTCCTCCTTCCCACCCAGCCAGATATCCCACCATGGAACGTGCTTCCATTTCAGGGAGTGCAAGTTGTCTTTCAGGATGTCAGTCAGTGGTGTCCTGCTGTTGGTTGTTGCAGAGTTCCCAGCAGGGCCTTGTGCTCCCCACAGCAGTACCCAGTGTCAGCCATCTTGTCAGTTGTTTTCCACTCCCTGTGATGTGAGCATGGTTCAGAGTGGTGTTGATGGGCCAATTGTGGGTGTGACCAATATCTGTGCCTACAACTCCCATCCTGCTATTGCCTACACCCCCTTCCCAGCATGCCCATCCTTCCTTCCTTTTGAGTGGACTTCAGTGTGTGTGAGTGTGACAGCAATGGCAAGATGGCTGACAGTGTGGTCCTGTTGTTTGTTGGTGCCCAGTTCCCAGCAGGGCCTTGTGCTCCCCACAGCTGTGGCCAGTGTCAGACATCTTTGAAGTGGCTTTTGACTCCCTGTGAGGTGTGCATGCTTCAGTGCTAACTTGATGGGCCATGTGGGTGTGAGATGTTGATCTGTGACTACCACTCCCATCATGCTATTGCCTACACACCCCTTCCCAGCATGCCCATCCTTCCTTCCTTTTGAGTGGACTTCAGTGTGTGAGTGTGACAGCAATGGCAAGATGGCTGACAGTGTGGTCCTGTTGTTTGTTGGTGCCCAGTTCCCAGCAGGGCCTTGTGCTCCCCACAGCAGTAGCCAGTGTCAGCCATCTTGTCAGTTGTTTTCCACTCCCTGTGATGTGAGCATGGTTCAGAGTGGTGTTGATGGGCCAATTGTGGGTGTGACCAATATCTGTGACTACCACTCCCATCATGCTATTGGCTACACTGACTTGACCAGCATACACAGAATTCCTTCCTTTCAGTGAGCTTCCCTGTGAGGTGGTGTTCTAGTGGTGGGTAAATATCTGGGAGTATTTGTTGGTTCTATTTGTGCCACTGCCTTGCTGTATTTGTTGTTAGGTTTGTAGATGTCATGACACAGTTACATATCACTATGGGATGGCAGGTATTGTGTTTGTCTGACTAGCATTCACATCTTGGGATGGATATCTTTTGGTTGCTGTGTATTTGCTAAGTGTGCATGGTTTGCCTATCCCCTTGACTGTGATGTGTGTGTGTTGTCACACCATATTGTGTATATTAGTTGTGTACTCACCAGGCTCTGGGATGTCTGTTAGTCCGTATACGCTCACTGGTGGTAGGATGGCCCGCACCTTCTCCTCCCAGGGCCTGAGGTATACTGGTTTTGCAGGAGGGCCACTGCCGGTGTGCTGGCTGCGGAGGTAGTCCTTTCTGAGTAGGTCCCTGACCCTCCTGCGCACATCATACCACCTGTTCTGGATGTCTTCCTTTGTGCTCAAACATGGTGATTGTGCGTTGACCCTGTCGACAATCCTCGCCCACATCTTGGTTTTCTGCGACATGGGGGTCTGTTGTACCAATGTACCAAACAACTGTGGCTCTACCCTGAGGATCTCGTCTACCAGGACTTCCAATTCTCAATCTAGGAACTTATGGTTCTTCTTTGGGGGCATGGTGATGGGTGGTGGTGGTGATTGATGTGTGTGTGTGTGTGCAAGTGGGGGTGTGTGAGTGTAGGTTTAGCTGGGTGTGTGTGAGGATGCTATTTGTAGGTGTGGTAATGGTGTGTGGCTTGTGTGATGTATGAGCTGTGAGTGTGTCTGTGGTTGCTGTGTGATGGTGTTCTGTCTGGCAGGTCAGTGGAATTTGCAAGGGATCATGGTAGGGATTTGTGGCCTTTATGTAGGTGGAGTTGGAGGTGTGTCCTTGTTCCATTTTTTTATCCTCCCTGTATTTATTGGCTTAGTGGTTGCTTGTTTGGCCCTTTTTAAAAAAAAATTCCTTGGTGTTTTTGGTGCATGTAGGAGTCGTTCTTGTGTCCGAGTAGGACGCTGCAGTTGTCTGGTGCGATCTTGTCCGACTCGTTCCCGCTGTGTGTCAGCTAGATTTCATATGCGGCGTACGAGTCGGTCGCGTAGTATTGGGTTGCTTCGGCTGGGTTTTGTATGCGTGTCGGTCGTACGGCTTGTGCTCCGGGCGAGTCGGTCGTGTTTTGCACGCACAGCATCGTACTACGCGGGTCGGAGTTCGCGGGTACGTTTCGTTCGGGTTCAATCCGAGTGCGTGTCGGTCGGTTCGATTCGCGTGATTTCGCGGCCGGATGGCTTGTTTCCGTCCGGCTCGGTCGGTCGTTTTGTATTCTGTCCGAGTCTGTCGGATTTCACATGCATTTCATCGTACTACCCGGGTCGTGCGGCGCCGGTCCGAGTCGGTCGGACTAAATTCCCGTACCGAGTCGGTCGGTATGTTTTCCGGCCCAAATCGGAATCGGCCCCACAGTGTCTCTGCCTTTAAATTGTACATTGGTATATCAGAAGATATGCACATTTGTATTCTGTATCGCTGTTGTTGGATGACACTGCAAATAAAAATATATTTTTTTAAACTACAGTTTTAATTAATTTTGTAATAACAAACTTTGCTTAAATTTTTTCACATGATCCTATTTTAAACATTTTTAAAATTAAAAATTAATGGTTGATTGTAACAATTTGAATCAGGTTCATAAATGTTTTATTTTTAAGTACGCAATTGTCAAGTTTTGAATTATAAAAATATATATTTTATATGAAACATATCATATTTTTTGTAAGAGACATTTACATGTATATTGTTATTAACATTGTTAACAAAAGCTTTTGCAAAGTATATATTAATTTTTTTACTATTTTTATGCATTAAAAATACTATGAATACATTATTTTGCTTTAACAGTTTTTTTCCTATATTGAAAGTTTTTATGAGATACATTTTTAAACAGCTTTTACACATATTTAGATTTTTTCATATATTTTGTAAATTGTTTTAGTAAAGAAATATATGATTTGCATGGATTTATTCACTTGGTTTGAATAGTGAGAAAGTATTTTTTCATTTCTATTATTCTGCCATTATTTTTTGTACCACTTGCTTTATTTTGTAGTCTGTTTTTGTAATTTGTTTACACCTGCGGCTCTGCAGATTAGGGATTCTTTTCTATACTTAATATGTCTGGGGCAGGGTGGTATATTGTTAGGCTAAAATGTGTATGTTTATTTGTTATAGTTTGTGTGGGTCTTTCCTGTAGTTGTTTGAGGTGCTAACATTTTCCTCTAAATCTGATTTATTGTATATGTATTTTTAATGTTAGATAGTATGTTATATTTTAAGTATTCTTAGGTATTTTTGATTTATGCTATTCCTTACTTGGGATATGCTTGTTTTAAAAGTGTTTTTTTCTCTGTTTTCTTGTGGGTTTTTTATTAGAAGTCAAGATTCTGTATTTGGATGGTAGATGCATTTTTTTCTATACATGGAAAATAGGATTTTTTAACCAACAATGCATTTTCTTTTTGTGTTTTTTTTCTGAAGCAGTTTTAGTCTTTTTAATGTTTTCCATGTTTTTGAATAGCTTACCTTGATTTGTTTTGGTTGTATTTGATGGCTTATATATTGTATTGTTGCATTTATGGGGTGCTACATTTTTTATGCATTTTTTAATTATATTTTTATATAGATGCCATATTGCCTGTGGACGACTTCAGCTACTAAATTATACTTTTTAAATTATCCATTTGTTGGAAGGGAATTTTTAAATGTATTGTGTTTACTCATATTTTGCTATTTTGTACTTATGTGTAATGGTATTGTGTTATATGATGTACTGTTTTTCAACTATGTGTGCTTTATTTTACTGTATGTTATTTGTTTTATTTGGAGAAAGACGTCTTTTTTAACATTTTATTTTCAGAGTGATACAAAATTGTTAATAATGTATGTATAAAAATGTGTAGTGTTTGTTGTTTCATTTTTTTAAGTGAGGCTTTAGTGGTGTTTTGGCTATTTTTTGCAAGATAATTTAGGCCTTGGGTCAGTAAATAGTCACACTTTGCTTGTTAGCAAATTGTGCATTTGGTTAGTTTGGAAATTCTTGGTTTCAGCTGTGTTAGTGCTTGTTCTAGTCTTAATTCTTGGTAGCTTTGTTCTTTTTGGAGCATTTCTAGAGATTGGTAAAGTGTGGGGTGGCTTCCAAGTGTTCCTTGGAAGGAATTGTGCCACATCTGCTGCATTGCTAGTTTTTGCTTCTTGTGAAATGATGCTGTTGTAGACTTTCCTACATAAGGTGTGAAATTTGGATTGTCACCTGTGTCCTGATTGGTGCAGACAACCAACCAAACTGGTTCAAAATAGTCCTAAGTATTGAGAGTTTGTTTTCGTTTTTTTGGTAGGATAGGGATTCTATAAGTATGTCATAGTGTTTGCCTACTTCTTTGAAATAGACAGGCTTAATGCCATTAATGTTTTGAATTTGTAGGCTAATTCTGTCTTTGCAGCATATTCTATAATAAATGTAGATTTTTGAAGGTGACTCCATGTCCTTTGGTTGAAGTCATACTGGTACCCTTGTATTGCTGTGTGAGGGTAAAGGTTTAGGAAAGAAGTAATTATAGCTTGTTTAAAATAATACTTTTTTGGAGATTGTAATTCTGTTTGGAAGTGTGGTATAGTTTGTAGTTTGCTTGTTTGGCCACAGTTCATATATTAAAGGGACATTTGTGTTATGATATTGTCCATAGATAGTGAATATTTGTGTAAATGGTGGTGGACACTATTAAATGTGCTGCCCATGTTAGTTGCATAGACAGCGAGGGCCTGGTTCACAAAGGTACTTACCTGTAGTAAAGTTTAGAGAGCGGAGTCTCCGCCCTTGTGGCGGAATCTCTGCATGGCACACACTCTGCAGTGCATAGTACGGAGATTCCACCCCTAGTACAGAGATTCCACCATGAGTGCAGAGGCTCCACACCCGTAACTTTACTACACCTAAGTACCTTCATGAATTAGGCCCTTTATATTTTGTCATTATTTTCAATGCCATGCAGTAAGCAATCTTAAATAGCATGTGCTATTTTTATACATTGGAAATATGTATTCGTCATTTATCTGTTTTGGGTACTCTTGGTGTTTCTCAAGTGATTCTCCAAAATCTATCTATTAGTCTTTTAATGTTTGTTTTCTATGGCAGGGAGTTGCCCAAATGCTTCTCCAGGAACCTGGGGATTGATTCTTTTTTTAATTATAGCTCCTGTGGACTTTTGTGAGTTTGTGCTTACATCTCTTAAGCCCTGTAAGATGGCGCTAATGTCAGTCACATTTGGAGGGTGATTGTGCTCCCTTACATGAGTGTTCCCTAGTCCCTAGTGTACTAGTACCAGTGGTTGGCCATGTGTGGTGCTGTACTTACTAATGGTCTTTTTTTAATGTAGTATGTGACATACTAGCCTTCACCCCCTCACTTCAGGGGTGGAGACACATATGTCTACACTTTTGAGTAATATTACACTTGTAAATGGTGAATAACCAAAGGTAGTAAAGTTATTCAAAAGTGTAAGAGTAACGTTACATGTAACTTGTAACTTGCTCACATGAGCAACTTACTTTCATGAATAACCCTTATAAGTGTATATATAACAAATAACATGAAATGCAGCTATTCCCCAACCCCTTAGGCAAAGTGCTGTACTTTGCTTTGTAAACCTTCCAAAACCTACCAGAACCTACCAAACCCTACTTGATCAATTCCTCTTATAGGAAGTCCTAAAGGAGGTTTCAAAGCCTATTTCCAACCACTCTGTGAAATATCATCAAGCAAAGGTTATAATATGTCAATGAGCAAACCAGCACTCAATCATCAGGCATAGTTGTATATTTGGAAATTCTTGATTTAGGTGTGCTAGAAACTTGTCCCGTAATGCACTGTTAGGTATTATAAGTTCTATGAATTTGACTAAAAGAAGCCAACAAAGGTGGGCCCCATCTTGAGTATCTTGTGTGATATGGTCACAAGGTCTTAACTCTAAATTACACATACCACAGAGAGTATATGATGGCTAGTCTGTCAAAGATAACAGCTCAATCAGGTATGTCCCAACAGTAAATTCTAAGATGGGCAATATGTTCTTGTGCAACTTAAAATTGAACCTGTAGACCTTCATCGCCTCAGAGATTTGCTGAAATATTGACAAATTATAGTATAGTCAAAACCCCAAGGCTTTTAGTGCCTTTAAAAGTTAATGAAGACATGTCTCTGGATGGCCCATTACTTGTTAGCAGTATTTTCACTTGTTCCCCGTTTTTGCTAGATGACTATTTTACCTCCAATCCTCAATGGCTGACTGGCATGCCATGGCTCTATCTTCTTGCTCTTTTAAGAGCTTCATTACTAGTTGAATGTGAAGGATGTGAAGCCGACAACACACCGCATTTCATTACAGAGCCTCATCATATAGCACAAATACATGCTGAAGAGTAGAATGGTAAGGGCAATGTGTGTAGAACTCCACAGATGACCCAGGTACCAAACAGTGAGAGTCTAGACACTGTAGCTGCTATCTGTTTGACAAACAAAGCTTAACTGATTTCCTCACTAGTCTGAACATAGAGTTTGACTATTTAGTGCTTCACCAGCAAGTGGTGATTGACAGTATCAAATATAAGTGAAATTTTCAGTAATAAATCATCTTCCATCTGCCCTGAATCTCTTGTCCGGTTCAGTGTGTCTTTGACATTGAAAGTACAAATTCCAGCTCATAGCTTAGCTCATAGCTCTCTTGAATGAAGTTTTCAAATGGGCAAACATGCTGTCTTCATGACTTCACACACTAAAGGCCAGTTAAAACTAGGCAATAGCTCTCAAGTTCCTTGGATTTGAGGTATTTTTAAGTAGTTACATCACTACTTCTAATTAAACAAATTTGGCCAACTGTCCTTCCACAAAACTCAGATTGATAATTTCTGGTAAAGCAGATATTTCCTGATACAATAAAACCTTCACATTCCCTGCTGGAAAGGATACCTGCAGTGAATCGAAAAACACCAGTTTACTCAACTGAACATGGTTCTTGTGCACTGTAGGCAGAGATGAACAGGATAAACGCTTGGTGTCTCTTCTCATATCTAAGGTAAGGTAGGTTCTGTCGGGAATGGAATTACCAATAGCCAATGAAGGGCTCTGGCCGGCGGGCGAAAGAGTGAACTCTATCTGTTCACTCTTTCGCTGGCCGGCCGGCCGGCCAGAGCCCTTTGATTGGCGCCGCAGCTGATGTGACTCATCTACATTGCTGCTCTAAGAATATGACTCATTCAACCCCTGATGGTTCAACATTGACGCAGTTTTTCATCCTTGACTAGAATCTAACCCCTAGTGGATCGATCAATCGAAGCACTCATCAGGCCTTTGAATGTTACCTGAACTGGCTGACCCGCCTTGTCCTGAAGAAGACCCGCCGTGACTCCATTTGAATCACGCACCTTCTGGGTCGAAACATCGACGTGCCTACACAATCCTTTCCCTACTCTCTCCAGTCCACGTAAAAGCAGAACTGTGTATGGATTGGAGATTCAAGTGTATAGGGATTGATGTCTATTGAATGCACATTTTATATATGCTTTGTACAGCACTGTATATATGTTATTCACCCAAAGCACTTTGTCACTTCTAGATCACCTTATCACAGATGAGTTTATTTTGCGTCGTTTTTTTAATAACGTTTTGTTTTCTGTGACAGCCTGACTACGTTACAACCAGAGCAAATTGTAAAAAGAAAAATTAATGAATTTGCTAATACTATTCCTCTTGATTACATCAATTTTGGTGTGTTTCCCTTTTTTATTTTCATGTATAAATGTTTATGATATAGTTAAAGTAATTATTCCATTCCCGACAGAACCTACCTTACCTTAGATTTCAGATACCGAGGTTCTGAGGGTCAATGGGTAACCCCATTATACTTGATGGTGTCTCTTCTCAGCACACGCCTGTGTCAGAACCCCAATGGGAGCACCCTTAATCTTAAGACCCAGAGTATTCGGTACTGCCTAAGTCACAAGACCCAGAGCAAAGAGAGTGGTCTAGAATGGGGACCAGAAAACATTGGGCATCAAGTTTTGTTGTGGTGGAGGAGGAAGACTTAAACTGTCCAATAGACTCAGAATTATTCATTTTATTTGTAGTTTTGTATAGCATAGACAAGCACTTTTCATAGGATTGTTTCCACAACGTATCAACATGGATCATTACCACTACAGATTAATAACAGTTAATCAACCATATATTGGTGAATCGTGTTGGATTAAGTAGATTACAGATTTGTGGAAAGAAATGTCAAGAGGGGAAGGAAGGACAATGTATTGAGAAGGTGAACATTTATTTAGAGATACAGTAGTGTGTGGTTCTTGCCTTATTTCTGATTTTGAGCCTGAGAGCCTATATGTAATTGTGTGCTCATTAACATTTGCATAAATACTACAAACCATAATGTTTTCAATTCCATGTATATGTTTATTTAAAGAATAACAATTTTTACAGACCTATAGTTTATCAATAAATGTCATATTCATGCAATATGATATCAGAGGGAAACACAGCAGCTTTAACTGAATGTGAAAGAGACTTCACATGCTGCTGATTACATCATACAACACAGATCACATGACTCTCTTTTGTCATATTAATGTTGAGAAATATTGTTATCTAAAGTCCATGCAACAGCCTG
The DNA here is from genome assembly GCA_963921515.1 of Calotriton arnoldi. Classification (NCBI taxonomy): domain Eukaryota; kingdom Metazoa; phylum Chordata; class Amphibia; order Caudata; family Salamandridae; genus Calotriton; species Calotriton arnoldi. The sequence goes on along the minus strand of CAWUFW010004013.1, from coordinate 15,777 downwards.
TCTGAGAGAGAGAGAGAAAGAGAGAGAGAGAGAAAGAGAGAGAGAGTGAGAGAGAGAGAGAGAGAGAGAAAGAGAGTTAGGGCTTGATTACGAGTTTTGCAGTCCTGGAGCGGCCTGCCCTGCCAGCGCCCCGCTTCAGGACTGCTAAACTCGACCACCGGTCGCCCGCAAGATTACGAGTAATCTCGCAGTCTGGCGGGTGGTCCTTTGGCGTTCCCACGGCAGTGCCTATTAAAAAGGCACCGCAATGGGAACGTCAAAGCCTGTTCCTGCATGCCATGGACTGTAAAGTCCAAGCGGTGCAGGAAAGGGGGTGACTGCACACAGGGGGGCACAGCATGTGCCCCCCTGCATGCACTCTATGGCCCTGAGGAAACAGGGAGCCCTGTAGGTCAGGGCCCCTTTGTTTCCTCTCTGCCACAGTTTTAATGGCAGGCTCACAGCTATGAAAACCGTGGTGGAGAGGAAACTCGTAATACGCATGGTGGTGCCGCAGCAACACCGCCAAGCATATTGTGGCCTCAAGACTGCTGCAACACTGCCAAGGATCTCTGATCCCAGGTGGTTGTGGCGGTCCCATGGCGGTCTGACCACCCAACTTGTAATAGGGCGGTCGAACCGCCAGAGCAGCAGTGCCCGCACCTCCCCCGTAGCTATGGCGGTCCATCGGACCACCATAGTCATGATTGGGCCCTAAGACATTCCAGAAAGAGCCTCTATGACTGTCTGAGTCAAGTCCACACATTGGTGCTTGCTATCTGAACACCAACAAAACATAGACAAAGATTGAAATTGCCTCCGGGCTGGTTTAAAAATATGAAATATGAGCTGGTATTACTGTGTGACACAATTCAGTGAATTGTATGACATGAATAGATACAATAAATAGGTTCACTCAACCAACATCAAATCTGCACCACCAAGGAGAATGAAATCATGTGTACGCAAATCACACTGGAAAGGGGGCCAAAAACTGTCATGACCCAAAAATCTATCTTCTGTTGAATTCTATTTAAAATTAAACCAAATTAATTTCCTAAAAAAACACATTTAAAAATAGCATCAAATGTTGCACTTTGACTTTGTAACCTGTACAAAAACATAGCATACCCACCCTCACACTACATATATCCCACATACAATAGAAGCATTACATTACAACTATACAATCATAGTACAACACATAACAATATGTACAATAGTATACTAGTACTACTACATAACTATAGTTAGGCCTGTCATATTATACTACATAACAATGCAACACACACTAACACTAAAATAATACTAACACCATAATGCTAACTACACCTGTCCACATCACCCCTAAACCAAAACCCTAAATAAAAGCTTAAAAAAGTCTTACTTTGTCTGTTGAACAGCCAGAGGGAACCACGACAGGCACAAATGGTTTCCACCTGAAAATGACACTAATAGAGTGCAAATATGGGTAGTGGTAAAAACAAATGGCCTCTAAATAAAATTATTTTAAAAAACTATCTTCCTATAGAAATCAATAGAAATCTTACAAAAAAAATGACAAAAATGTGTTTAAAATGTATTAAAATGTTAAACAATGTACTGAACAAATATAAATGTCTATGGAAAGTATAAATAAAATATTACTATAAAAATATACCTCGATATTAAATAGTACTAAGTAATGTATACTAAAATAAGTATTATAAATATGCAAAAATACGAAGTGCTCTATATAAAAAAATATAAAAATGTATGTGCCATACTTGTATAAATGTTTCAAAATGTACATTTTAAAAGTGTGTTAAAAAACATTACATGTGATATTATACCAAAAAAGTACACAAAAATGATGTACCACTATAACATGAAAATTATGTGTTTAATTGTGTGCAAAAAATGTATGTATCAAAAGTATAAACCAAACGAACATTAAATAAAATAAATACAATACATAAAATATTTATGTGAAAACATTGCCATGTATTGGTTATTATTGTACAAAAACTGCACACTATCCAAAAGTACAAACTACAAACCATTTTGAGAAAGGTATTTTACACTAAAGGGGTAACAATTAGTATTCCCACTGCAATCTAAATAATTTTGGGAAAGGTGTTGGACACTAAGGAGGGGATTACGATGGCGGAAGGCCCGCCACCGCCAGCCGTGCGTGGCGGTCCCTCCGCCATCGGACAGCAATTTTCCCCCTGCCAAACTAGGATGGCGGGGGGAATCGGACCGCGACCATGGCGGGCGCAAACACCGCCCGCCACGGATCCGCCACAGGCAATCGTTCTGATTGCCTGGCGGAGCGGTCAGCATCTGTAAAATGGTTGCGGTGCCTAGCAGGCACCGTCCGCCAAATTACAATGCTGGTCGCAGCCAGCCTTTCCATGGCGGGTAAACCGACATTGAAAGGCTGGCGGGGATTGGTTTCAGGGGCCCGTTGCTGGCCCCCCTTGTGTTGGGGGGAGGTGGTGGAGCATTGGGGGGGTACCCCCCTACATTTCCCTGCACTAAGTGGCAGGCACCGCGTGGTGCCTGCCACGTAGTGCAGGGAAACGCACTACTTGCATTTTTCACATTGCGGCGGGTGCTGCAGCCAGCAGCACCCGCCGCAATGGTAAAGATGCAAGATGCGACTGCCACGGTGGCGGTCGCATCGTGATTCTACGTGCGGGACCGCCGCCATACAGGCAGGCGGTCCCAAGCACCACCTTGATGGCGGGCGGACTCAAGTCCCCCGCCATCGTAATGACCCCCTAAGTTCAGTTCAAATTTACTATTCCCATTCCAATGTAGAATATTTTGGGGAAGGTGCTGGACACTAAAGAGGTCAAATTACTATTCCCCCTCAAATCTAGAGCATTTTGTAGAATGTGCTGGACACTAAAATGATTAGATTTACCAATACTACTAGATCATAAACCATTTTGGAGAAGGTGTTGGATACTAAATGGGTCACATGTAAGATTCCCACCCCAAACTAAACCATTTTGGGGAAGGTGTTCAACACTAAACATATTAGATGTACTATTCCCACTGAAGTCTATTCAATTTTGGGGAAGGTTTTGGACACTAAAGGGCTAACATATAGGGGCCGATTCCGATTCCGGCCGGAAATCTCTCCGACCGAGCCGGACCCGGAGAGAATTCCGACCGAATCGGACCCTAGCAGTCCGACCGGACGAGTACGATGCATTCGCATGCTATCGGACTCGATTCGGTCGGACTCCCATTGAAGTCAATGGGAGCCGGTCGTACAACGCGTACGCGGGCTCCCATTGACTCAATGGGTGCGAGGCGAACAAGGGCGCCCCCTGCGGCGGGTACGCGTCCATGCGCATCGCGGCGTACATGCACAGGTAGGGGGGACCCATGGGTCCCCCCTGTGTGCGACTAGCCCGCCTACGCATACAGGGGTCCGACGCGGACCCCAAAGTCCGGCTCCGACAGCTTTTTCGAGCCGGACGGCGCGAGTCGGTCGGACTGCTCGCGGCGCGCATCATACTTACCCGGCCGGGAAACGTCTCCATAGCACGGTGCGAGTCGTGTCCGTGCGAGTCGGTCTCAGCGTGTTGAAGCCGCGTACGAGTCGGTCGGCGATTTCGCGGGAGCTTGCATCGTACTCGCTCGGCCGGACCCGCGTACTATTCGGTCGGGAAACAGGGCTCCGAATCGGATCCGGTAAATCCGAATCCGATTCGGAGCACTACCGGCCGAGATCGGAATCGGCCCCTTAGTATTTTTACCAGTCAATACATTAGTTTTCAAAATAAATAATAGCAATAAAAATCAAATAAATGTAAATTGTAATACATATTTACAGTATACATAAACACTCCAAAAACTAGCATAAAAGAATATAAACTAAAACATAATACAAAAAAAGAAAAAAGAAAAAAACAACATTTAAACATATTACTTATTTAAAATTTAACAAATTATAAACATTATAAGTGACATATTTATACACTTTATAAACTTTACCATTAATATACCCAAAACTATGCTGTTATTTTAGGAGTTTTATATAGCTTGAACAAGACCCTTTCGGGTGACAGAGAGCTTTACAATTGAAGAAACAAAGGAAATTAGTATACAAACTGTGGCAATGTACAAACATGCTTTAGGGCAAGAGGAGCGATAATTGGAAACATAAATGGTAAGAGAGGGATGGGAACAAAAGGTCGGACATGATACTCGGTTAGGCAAAACCAACGAGCAAGATTCTATCGGGTGGCAAAGCGCTATACAAGAAAGGACAAAGGAGAATATGATACAAACGGTGGCAATGTACAAAACATGCACAGCATGAAGAACATTAATCACAATTACTTACAAACGTAAATGGTAAGAGTGGAGTTGAGAACAAGAGGACCAGACATAATATTCGGTCGGGCAAAGAAGGATAGGTAACAAAGTGGTGTATAAATGTTACTGAAACACAGGAGAGAGAGTAGTGCTGGTACTCGCGTGGATGGTAAGGATGTCTCTAAGGTCAAAGACAGGCAGCAAAACAAAAACCAAAAAGCTGCTCCTTCATTGAGGGAGGTAAGCCCTTAGAGTAAGAGGAATTTGTTGGAAAGTAGAATTTTTACTTCATTCCTGAAGAGGGATGTGAATGATATTCTTCTGATCTCAGGAGGCAGAGAGTTCCAGATTTTGGCGATAATTCCGGAGAAGGATCTGTTACAGGTTTTCTTTTTCTTAAATTTTTGTGGCTTGAGTAGTAATGAGCTTGTGCTTTTAGAAGATCTGTTTCCACCCGATAGTGTCAGTTTCTGGGTCAGGTAGGAGGGAGTATTGTATAGGGTAGCAATTTTAGTGATTGGAGGTCAGGGGTGATATGATCATGTTTTTTTGATCCTGTGATAAGACTGGCTGCTGCACTCACAGTAGCTTTTAGTGGTTTAATTGAGATTTTTGGCAAAGCCTCAAGAGTGGCCCTACCATAATCTAATTTTGGTAATACAAGAGACTAAATCGCTGTTTTGAGGTCCGACAAGGGTCGGAAGGGTTTTAGTTTCCTTAGAATATGCAATTGATGGTTAGCTCTTCTGGTGGCGGCACTGATGTGTTTTTTACAAGTAGAATTAAAATCTTTACAATCTTCACAATTAAAAAATACAATATTAAACACTACCTTTCAAAATGTAAAAAAAATTGGAAAAAATACGAAAGTAGTTATTAAAGTGTAAAACATCAAATAAAATATAAATCAAATAAATACATCAAAAATCTTCTCACCCTATTCCCCTATAAACCTAACATCACAATATTTCAAATATTAATAATCATTTCATTTAAAATTAAATTAAAACACATAGGGCCTAATTGTGAAATTGGCGATCCCACAGCGGATGGTGCAAACTCATGGTGCGACCGTCCACCAGATCAGGAGTTTTTTCCTGGTCTGGCAGGCGGTCCTGCGGTGGTCTGAGAGCAGGGGTCTGTCAGGCTCATAAAAGAGCCTAACAGGCAGACCGCTGCTCTGAGAGCGCTGACTGCACCTTCCTGCATGGTGTGGCATACATGCCACACCATGCAGGAAAGGGGATGCAAATCACATAGTAGCCGATTACGATACGGCTGGTAAAGGGGCCACATCGAAATTGGCCCCTCAGTTTACTTTCCGACCACCGCATTTCAATGCTGGCAGTCAGAAACTAAACTGGCCGGTCATTTCGGCTGGCTTCCGAAGAGCTCAAGGAGCCCGTCAGCCAATCGGAACTGGCTTGTAAACCCAAAGAGCGGACCTTTCCACCCTTGGGATTATGATGCACAGTTTCCGGCATGGTTTCCATGCCGGCCTGTCCGACATGGAAATCATGTCGGAAAGCGTGTTTGGGGGCCCCCAGCAGGGCCCCCTTGGGTGTGCGGCCTCCAGATGGGGGCCGAGGGGGCACCTATGGTGCCCCCCTGTTGATCCCTGCACCCCGTGGCAGGCACCTTGAGGTGCCTGCCTTGGGGTGCAGGGATGAACAGCACCTCCCATTTCCCTATGGGAGCATGTATTTCGGCCGGTTTACGTCCGTAATTCATACTCCCATAGGGAAATGTAGGAATGCGACCGAACACTCCCGGTCGGTCCCAGGACTGAGACGTGTTGGGCAGACTTAAGTCCACCCAACATCGTAATTAGCCCCATAATGTAAAAGTGTAACAAATATATATATATATATATATATATATATTATCTACTGGCGGTCGCCAGTAGATAGTTATAGTTAGGACCTATTATCCATAGGAAATCCGCGACATTCTATTTGAAATAACGTTGGCGCCGGTTGACGAATCTTCGCGAAAGTTTCCAACTTGTTGGGGCGCTCCGCTCCGCTCCTACCCTGAAAGTCTCAGGTTGATTCGTCAAGCGGGGCCGAGAAAAAGGGGGTCCCAAAACGCGTTTTCCCATTCATTTTTTCATAGGAACCTTTAGTCGCAGCTACAGCCCGAACTGCTGAACGGAATTACACCAAATTTGGCAAAGAGGTAGCCCTTGGTTCAGTGTCGTGCCTTTTGCTTAAATGGTGTAAATCCGTTCAGTAGTTCCTGAGAAAATCAAAAGTAAAGTCACATATATATCTATGGGCGCGTAGGGTCCGCGTACCCTCCCGATCACGAGCTGTATGCTAATTGGCTGTCAAGTGGCTGTCAACACTCCAAATCAGGAAGTGTTGGCAGCCATTTTATCCCTCGGTAGAACCGAGGGACAGAAACAAGTGCGCAAAGCGCAAAAGGGGCAGGGTAGAAACACCCTGACCCCCTAGGTCTGCTCATGGGGTCCCACAAGGACCCCTGGGCAGAAAAAAGCATTTTTTTTTTTTAATCGGCGGGATGCGCTTAGGGTGCACGGATCCTGCCGAGAAAAAAAAAAGAAACAAGTGTGCAAAACGCACAAAGGGGGCAGGGTAGAAACACCCTGACCCCTAGGTCTGCTCAGGGGTCCCACAAGGACCCCTGGGCAGAAAAAGCATTTTTCCCCCAAAAATCGGCGGGATGCGCTTAGGGTGCGCGAATCCCGCCGAAAAGAAACGAGCGCGGTCTCCCGCGCTCGTTGTTAATGGCCCACGGGTGGGCGAAGTCCCGGGGGCATGGGGGTATTTATAATATGTGGGGGCCTCTAAGGCCCCCCCAAGCCCCGGGGACCGCCACCTCCCCGGGGCTTCTTTAATGATTTTTTTATAAATTTACCTGTGTGGGGGGCTCGAGCCCCCCCACATGCCCCGGGGACCGCCACCTCCCCGGGGCAGTAAAAATGTCAATATGGGGGTCCATTACGGACCCCCAGAGCCCCGGGGACCACCACCTCCCCGGGGCTTTGTCAATGGAGGGAGGGGGCCGCGTGGCCCCCTCCTGCAGCCTGTAATGGCCCTGGGGACCACCACCCCCAGGGCCAGCTCCTGCAGTGTCCCGGGGTGCCTACCCCGGGACACTGTAGTTTGCTATGACAGGACGGGAGCCTCGCGGCTCCCGTCCTGTCATAGCAAACTGCTTTGGATATTGGAGCGAGAGCAGGAAACCTGCTCTCGCTTCAATATCCAAAGCAAATTGCTTTCCACATGGGGAGCTGCATCTTAGCAGCTCCCCATGTGGAAAGCAATACCGGCTCCCAAGGGACGCGGGGAGCCGGCGGGACTGTGGGGGGATTGGGGACCCCCCCACAGTCCCCAACGAAGAGGGCCAGCCCTGGGGGATGGGGTCCCCGGGCAAGTAGTGGCCAGGGAGGGGGGCCACGCGGCCCCCCTCCCCAAAAATAATAATTAAAAAAATAAAAATAAAGGCCGGCCCCGGGGGATGGGGTCCCCGGGGCAAAAGGAGGCCTGAGGAGGGGGGCCACGCAGCCCCCCTCCTTAAAAATGTATTTAAAAGTGTGGCCATGCCCCGGGGGATGGGGTCCCCGGGGACGGATTCGGCCCCTTCCCGTTTAATAAAAAAAAAAAAAAGGGATAAGGCCCTGGGGGATGGGGTCCCCAGGGCCCAAAAATAGGAAAAAGTAAGGGGGCTGCACAGCCCCCTTGGGGGAAAAAAACGATCGGGCCGCAGGCCCCGCCCCCTTCCTGTGGCGCTTTATGGAGGTACATGGTGAGCTAGTTGGCCCCCAGGGACCCTCAGTATTCAAGGGGACTTAATCCCCCAACTTAAAACGTGCCACGGGGTGCGTTTGCACAGTGGTGAAGGGAGGGGCGGGGCTTCAGGTGACATGTGTGCAAACAGGCCCGTGGCGCGTTTTAAGATGGGGAATTAAATCCCCTTCAATCCTGAGGGTCCCTGGGGGCCAACTAGCCCACCAGGTACCTCCAGTAAGCGCCACGGAGCTGCGTTGCAGAGTGTTGTAAAAGGGGCGTGGCCTCTGAACACCTCTCTGCAACGCAGCTGTCTGGGGCATACTAGAGGTATCTGGTGGGCTAGTTGGCCCCTAGGGACCCTCGGGATTGAGAAGGAATTAATTCTCCAACTTAAAACGCGCCACTGGGTGTGTTTGCAGACATGTCACCTCAGGCCCCACCCCCTTCCTTCACCATTGTGAAAATATTCCTCTAAAATCAGCCGAACTACGAATTCCGATTTTCTCACCTGTTATCAGGAGAGACCTCAGTGCTGCATCTTTCAGCCCAGTACTGATCCTGAAAAGTAATTTTAACCGTACTTACCAGCAACTTGAATTTCCTTCCATAGGCTAACATTGACTGGTTTCACTTGGAAATTCTTCTAAGTGTGGAGTTTTGGAAAATTTATAATATTCCTCTAAAATCAACCGAACTACGAATTCCGATTTACTCACCTGTTATCAGGAGAGAACCCAGTGCTGCATCTTTTAGCCCAGCACTGACCCTGAAAAGTAATTCTAACCGTACTTACCAGTAACTTATATTTCCTTCCATAGGAATCCATTGTCTGGTTTTCAGCAGAAAAGTTTCAAAGTGTCGATTTTCACAAACTACAAATATTCCTTAAAAATCGCCTGTATGACTTAAACGCATTCTTTCAACTGTTTACAGGAGATGCACCAGTGCTGGATCCAGGATCCAACACTGAGTAAGAAAAAGTAACGATAACACTACTTACCTGCTAAGTGAATTTCCTCCCATAGGATAACATTGGTGATTCTATGTGAAAAAGTTTCTAAGTGTCAACTTTTAAAATACAATAATATTCCTTAAAAATCACTACTGTAACCAAAACGCTTTTACTCAACTGTTTACAGGAGATGTCCCAGGACTGAATCTAGGATCCAGTCCTGTGGTTAGAAAAAGTAATCCATAAAGTAACTAATTGCATTTAACTAGAAATTCACATTGAGCTCAATGTTGCATTGTGTTTGAAATTGTGTTGCCCATTGCAACAACTGTAACTACTGTACTTAAAAGTCTATTGCCTATTTGCAAAGTATTTAAACTAAAGTAATTCATTCAGAGAAAGTATATTTTGTAATGTAATGTATAATGTAATTACAATGTAATTTAAAAATAAAATATGTAAAAATAAATAGTTTAAAAAAATGTAGTAAATCAGTATCCAAAAAATAAATATAACAATTAATACATTTAAAAATTGTCATTTACAAAACCTTTGAAATTCACTGAAAAAAACATAGGTTTCAGACATGTTATAGTTAGGAATTAGCATTTAAAAATCCTTTGAAATTCACTGAAAAAACCATAGGTTTTAGGGACAGTTATAGTTAGAAATTAGCATTTAAAAAACCTTTGAAATTCACTGAAAAACCATAGGTTTCAGACACGTTATAGTTAGAAATTAGCATTTAAAAAACCTTTGAAATTCACTGAAAAAACCATAGATTTAGGGACAGTTATAGTTAGTTGGACATTGCACTCGTACAAAACCCGTGAAATTCCCCCGTTATAGTTAGTTCAGCTAACTATAACTCGCGCCCCGCAATGCACTGCTGATGACGTCACATATTACATCACTCATGACATGGTCAGTGACATCACTGATGACATCACTGATGACATCTCAAATGACATCACTGATGACATCACTGATGACATCATCCACGTGATAATCTGATGCACCTCCTCACACCCTAATATAACCTTTGATACACCCACTCTAAATAACAGACTGCCATTCGCAAAACCATAGACACTACAACACCAATAACTACATACCCACTCACTGATTCTTAGGTCTACACACACATCCACTAACTCACCCGTACAGTCACTCAAACTTACGGTCACTCAGTACAGGACTATCATATGCACTCATACTCCTATATAGACACTCACACACCGCCACTCATCCATAGAGGTACTCACACACCTAGTCAGTCATGCAAATAATTATTCACACTGCCATTTACTCACTCATACAGTCATACACACACCAGCTCACTTACTCATACAAATACTAGCACATTTTTACGCTCTTATACAATCACTGATACAAGCACACACTCATCCATACAGCCACTCTCACAATCACACACTCTCACTTATAGCCATTTATATACTCCAACACACATATATACTGCCTTTCACATATGTAGTTACTCACACATGTACCACTGGGACATACATTCACTCACTAACACACTCTTACACACACTTACCCACCCATACAGTCTAACACAGATGCACTCTTGAAACCATCCACTCAGTGAATCACCCACTCACACATCTATGCACAGAGTCACACACACCCCACCCACACAAACACTCAGGCACCCATACAGATACTCAGACAACCAATCAATAACTCATATAGACACTCATGTAGCTATTCACAAACCCATGCAGCCACTTACACAGCAACAGACAGACGGATTCAGACATTCACCCAGTTTAGTCACTAACCCATGCATTCAGTAAGATACGTTTAATCACTCACTTATACAGTCAGTCACATACCTACTAAATCCTCCATACAGACACTTATACACCCACTCATTCCTCAATACAGCTTGGCATATATATAAAACAAAATTAAACTTTACAGAAACACACAGTCACTGGATGATGTCATCAGTGATGTCATCAGTGATGTCATTTGAGATGTCATCAGTGATGTCACTGACCATGTCATGAGTGATGTAATATGTGACGTCATCAGCAGTGCATTGCGGGGGCGCGAGTTATAGTTAGCTGAACTAACTATAACGGGGGAATTTCACGGGTTTTGTACGAGTGCAATTTCCAACTAACTATAACTGTCCCTAAAACCTATGGTTTTTTCAGTGAATATATATATATATATATATATATATATATATATGTCTCCTTTGGCGTCCTTCTCCCGAACACCGAATCCGGCAGCACACGGTCAACAAACAGCAACTCCACTGCTCTTCAGGTCAGTTTTTTAATTCATTTTATTGTTTTTGTTCCATGGCAAGTACACACAGTCAATTCCGTCTGTGCGATCGGACTGACGCGTTTCGGCGGATTGCCTTCGACTGGGTTATATATATATATATATATATATATATATATATATATATATATATATATATATACATGTTTACATGTTGGCTGGTGGGAGGAACAGGTTCTGAGGATAGTACATCGCACAACATTTGACCAACATGTACTGCATTGGTTCAGATATATAGATGATGTTTTTATATTGTGGAAGGGGGATGAGACAAAAGCAAAGCAATTTATTGAAGCCATTAACATCAATTCTATGAATCTCAATTTTACATCTCATATGAGTAACACTTCCATTGAGTTTTTAGATGTTAAAGTCTATATAAAAAATGGTATACTAGAAACCACATTATTCAGAAAACCCACGGCGGGCAATGCCACGTTACATGCTAGCAGTGCCCACCCGAAGCATTTGATAAGAAGTATACCCTATGGAGAAATCCTAAGACTGAAGAGAATATGCAGTGTAAAATCTGACTTCGACAATTGTGTACAAGATACTGTAGTTAGATTGAAGGAACGAGGATATAGTGAGAATATTCTAAATGAAGCCATTATCAAAACTAGTATGAGATCTAGAACTAGTCTCCTTCAAAATGTAGAAGATGAAACCTCAAAAAACTTGTTTGAAGAAGAAGAAGAAGATAAAGATTATAATTCATCAAAAGAAATTACAGGTCCTCGGTTAATTACTACCTACAGCAATGAGGAGAGGAAGATTAGGTCCATAATTAAAAAGAATTGGCCTATAGTGCTTACCGACGGTGTGTTAGGAAATAGACTTCCTGAGACCCCAACAATCACTTTTAGAAAATCTAGAACAATGGGATCAAGATTGGTCAAGAATAGCCCTGAATTACCCCAGACAGGGACCTGGCTAAAACCAAGGCAAGGTTTTACAAAATGCTCTTCTTGTAGAGCTTGTAAGTTTGGAATTAATAAAACTCACTACCACACTCCATTTAGTGAAAAAGAGATTGCTATCAGGGGTAGCTTCAACTGTAGGACTGAATATGCGGTGTATGTTCTGACGTGCACCTGCGGCCTCAATTATATTGGGAGTACGAAGTTGCAGGTGCATGTCAGAATTTTACAACACCTTAGAGCCATTATTAATAATGATCCCGCATATCCTGTCGCTAGACATTTTAAGATGGCACATAATAATGAAGTTAAATGTCTAACCTACTATGTAATTGACGCCATCCCAAATTTACGTAGGGGTGGGAATAGAGAACGTCAATTGAGACAGTTGGAGACCCGATTAATCCTACAATTTGATAGCAAAATACCGAATGGTCTCAATAACACAGAAGATATGCACAATTTCCTGTAAAATCCAGTAAAGAGTACCGACAAAAATCTTTTAATCAGATTATATGTGGATGATGTGAGCAATTACCTTTTTAATCATGAAGTAATGATTTTTAAGTGTGTTTTTAGGATTTGGTGTATCACATATAGTATTTATTAGGCAGTCACCTTTTAATCATGATGTAATGATTTTTAAAGGTTTATTTGATTACTGTCTTAAATTTTGATATGAGGTAAACTTTTAGCATAATATATATCTTTTTATACCATTTTTTAGATTCTGTAAATAGTATCAACTGTAGATTAAGTTTTTACTGTTTATAGTATGCTATGAGTTTTGCCGTAACATTATCAATTATCTAATACTATCAGCAATTTTTAAAGCAATTTAGCACTTTATTCTTGCACGTCTTTGCACATTCAACTTTGCTGCTAAAAGCACCCTTGCACTTTAGTTTTGATAATCAATAGAACAGAGAAGAAAGGAAAATTCAAAGAATCAATATTTTGTATTTATACTGCTAGATATCTGACTCAAACATGAAATCAGTTAGGTGATGAGGTGGTACTTGAATATACATAACCAATATGTTTTATATTATGCATCTGAAAATTTGTTTTTATAAATGTTTTTATAAATGTATTTATACAGTTATATATTAGAATGCAAACAAACTTTATGTTATTTGTTCTAAACAAAACATTAATATTCTGTATTATTTATTTGCAAAATGCTGACAACAAAATAGGAGAAAATAACTAATATAAAAAGAAACAAATTTGGAATGATGCAAGTATTGTTACCAGTTACCTTATCATAATGAAAGTATGTCTACTCTGTCTATGATCATGTGACACGGAAGTTAGGGGGTGTGTGCACTCAGCATTTAGATATAAAAAATAATGGCGGACTGCGCTCCGTATGTGAACAAGGGCTGTTGTAGCCCGAAACACGTCATCGTTTGTGAGGAGTGAGATTAAACAACATCTTGCCAATTACCCTGGGTCCGTTACTCTCTCTTCGCCGGAAAGGAGGTTGCGAGAGTTTGCACGTCTAAATATATATATATATATATATATATATATATATATATATATATATTCGCACAAAATATCCTTTAATAGAACCAGGAATGGCGACGCCGTGTGTAGAGCAAAATAGTCTTTATTGGCCTCGATGTGTGTGTATATAAATATTTGTCTATGTGTATATATATCTATATATATACACACAAAAGGAAAACATATCACATTTTAATATAAAATAAAATACATTTAAAATAAAAACTTAGCTAAATATTATTAATACGTTAATATGTTTCCAAAATCTTTCTAACACAAACTCTCAATTAAATAAAATAAACCGAAACCTAAAATTAAATAAATAACTACATTTTTAGTGTTTTAAAAATAAGAAAATGTTAAATATATATTTGAAATTTAAATTAAATATTTGTTTAAACTCAAAACAATATCATAAACAATAAAAACAATGTTACTTTTACATATAGATATTTAAATTGTAACATTTTGAAATGTAAAATTACTAAATACAAAATAAAAAGAATAACTGTACAAAAAAATGTAAACATACTTTAGAAATGTTCCCACCCTTCCATATAAATCCAATATCCTGCTGCTAAAGATTTTATATAACATATATTTGTATATAAACATTTTACAATAAAAACATTTCACGATTAAATACAATACACATTACAATCACTTCTAAAAATAAATTTATATAACATCAATATTTTGTATTTAAATAATTAAAATACATTTCAAACTACCATATCTATTTAACCCAAATATCATAAAAACTGCATTGTATACAGTTATATTTTAGTAAATGATATGTTTGATAACAATATTAAAAACAGAACTAAGAATAATATACTTATCTCTGATATTTATGTCCACAATATTCTTGACATCAAGATATTCCTGTAACAAGATTTTGGTATAACAAGATTTGTTTTTGATATTCTGTCCAGACTTCAGCCAAAGCAAATCTAATGAGGTGTATTTAGAACTTGTGAAAATGTATCAGTAGGATACCTGTCGGAGATGGTATGTACATGGGGTAAGAAAATATAATTACATATGTACTAAACTAAAAGTAGTAAACCTACTTACACAACAAGTTATATACATAGGGTTGGATATCAGGGCATGGATCCAAGCATTCTAAGATCTTGTGAAGATTTACCATCAAGGATTTTAGGTCGGGGTGAAAGGAAATTTTCTGCATTAAAAAAAATTGTTTCTGTGGCTGTTGTTGAAGGTAAGGTTATCAGGCCTTAGCAGCAGCACACAGAAAAGTGCAGACTTTGCACCTGTCTTTGAGTGGAAGAAGGAACTTCCTCTCTCGTTAGTGCAAGATGAAACCCAGGTAATCCTGTGGAATATGATATGAACAAGCATCTTTCTAGTTTGCCATGTTGTATTAGCCAGTGTTTAAGCCATGCTCTACTTATTAAACATGCCTTGCATTGAAGGTTGACAGGACTGGTTACATTGCAGTGAGGCTCTGCTACAGAATGAAATGATTACCTAAAGGGCCCCCCTGCTCTCCAATGCAGAGCTAAATGCTCTGCTTGTATTGCATTTGGTATGCTGAGTGCAACTAATATGCGGACAAATTTTGTTTGTAACAATAAAACATTTGCACTTTGCTGTGATCTTGTGACTCAACTGAGTAACTCTGTGGGAATGTTCTTTTGAAACCTGATTCTTGAATTGAGTAATGCTGTAACAATGCATCTTTGAGACTTAGGGGCTCATTACGATGGCGGAACGATCGCCACCGCCGGATCGTTCCGCCATCACAATGAGATTTACCCACCGCCATATTAGGATGGCGGTGGGTATCGTGGCGGACGCAAAGTCCGTCCGCCGCTTTTCCGCCAGAGGCAATTGAACCGATTGCCTGGCGGACGGAAAAGGGCCACTAATATGGTGGCGGTGCTTAGCAGGCACTGTCCGCCATATTATGGGGTCGATTCCGATTCGGGCCGGAAAAAGCACCGACCGACTCGGAGCCGGAAAAATTACCGACCGACACGTACCAGTGGCGCCCAAC